>JAIFGZ020000127.1:0-1200000 GCA_019925245.2 Oryza australiensis | reverse complement strand
TTCCCCTTTGTTACTGCCAATTCTGGGAGTAGTGGCAATGAAACATAGGCCTCCAGCCCTATCAAAGCATAGCACCTGGAAGGTAAGGTGGTGAAGTCAAAACAAGAAGAAAAAAGTATTTTTAATGTTAAAATGGATTCACCTCTGGCCGAGGGTTGGAAAGACTGAAAGCGGGCGGTCCCCCCGCACTAAAGTCGGCCGAGTTGGAGAAAAAGGAACTCAATCTGTGTCACAAACAATCCTGATGGTCGATGGTTTCTCAGGAAGAGTCTTGGCTTCCTGAGCAATTTAAAGACAGGACCTCCCTGCTTTTGCTCGGTAGAAGGCCCCGACGAACAAAATCGAAGGCTACCCGAGCACCGGTTAGCCCCCGCACTTGGAGAGCTCGACCTTGGCCGCCACTCCCTCATCTTGGTTGCACTCGGCGTAAGGGCCGAGTGTTGTCCAAGTGATGACCGGAACCGGACCCTGATCAATTCTGGCCGAAATTGTGGGCTCAAAATTCCTGACATAAAACCAATCGGCTCGCCATCCCTCGCCGAAGGTCGCCATCTCAACTGGAATATAGTGCTGGTAGGCTTCATCTCGCAGCTGGATCTCTCCTCCTCCAATGATGCCACCATCTGTTAGGCGGAGGAAGAAATAGTGGCGGAAAAGATTAAAGTGTGGCTCTATCCCAAGGAAGGCCTCGCACAAATGAATAAAAAGGGAAATATGAAGGATGGAGTCGGGGTTAAGGTTGCAAAGGACGACGTCATAGAAATGAAGCAGACCCCGCACAAAGGGGTGGGCCGGAACTCCAAATCCACGGAGCAAGAAGGGAGCGAATACAATCAACTCATATGAGTTGGGGGTAGGAGATTGTTCCCCTCGCGCGCGGTCGCCATGCTAAGAGCTCTCACGGCGAAAGGACGCCGGCCTGCACAAGACCCTCCATCATTTCACTCCCAACATGTGGCGGGACGAAGTCCGGTCTCCGATCGGCATCGCCCTTGCATCCGGCTGAGACATCTCCTTCCTTCTTCGCGACTCTCCTGGTGGGCGCCATTTTCCTTAAGAAAGGATGATGGGGACGACAGTTTTGCGGTGCTAAATCATCCTTTGGCAAAAGGATAAATGAAGAGGCAAAATGCTTGAGGAACTTTGCGGCGTGGAGCATAAAGAAGGCAAAAGGGGGACGGTGGAGCTTAAATAGGAGAACAATCATGGGGTCGACCGCGTTATCCTTGGGAAACATGTGGCATTGGTGGTGACGTTTTATGTTGCCATCAAGGCGCCCTAGTCCCTTGGCATCCCCCGCAGCCACGTCGCTTCGACAATAGATCAAGACCGTTGCATTCGGGGAGCAGTTATGTGGTATGCGCAACAAGCAGGCTGCGTCCTGGTGGGTTCGCTCATGGGCCTGCTACGTTGCTATGAGAGGCTATCCACAGTCGTTGGGTCTTGGAGCAGATGCGTAAAGACTGAACACTTGGCGTTTGACCCCACATCGTTCTGAAGGGTTGCGCGGAGGCTACGCTAGCCGAAAACAAAAACTTTTAACCGCGCAAACCAGAACACTTGCAAGTAAGGGCCGATAGATCGTTACCGATTGGAGTAGAGTGCAGCGGAATAGCCAATCGTGGCAATCCGATCCGGAACAAGGTAGCCGATTCTCGCAAGCCGACAAATACCCGGGACACCGATTCGCCAATCGCCCGATTCGCAGATGCCGTAGCCGATCCGAAGCCGATCAACAGCGCGCAACGTAGCAGCGCCTCTACCGGTATCCACACGTCCGGATAGAACGCCGCACACTGTGTGCTAGCACGCGATGCAAGGCTAGGGTTTGGCTCGAAAGTGGGGAGGGTTTCCGTGGAGATTGATCTCGGCGACTTCGTTGCACGCGATGCAATTGACATATCGTAGCTCTCCACCCCTCCCTCCTTTATATAGAGTTGGCCGATCGGGATTAGTGGCCGATTAGGACTCTATTTTGAATCGGATCTCATCCGTATCTCATAGAGTTGGCCGCCCATACGTCGTAAGCCCATAGGACTCTATCCGATCGGATCCCTATCCGATCGAGCCGTATCCGAGTCCAACTCGAATATCTATTCTATCCCCTTAAGCGTGCGACCCGTAGGTTCAGGTATACTCGGTTTCGGCTATAGTCTAACTTGGCCGATCGTCGGCTCGAGTCCAACTCACCGACCCGTCAACAAGGCGCCTAGCAAGACATATTGACACCATAGTATACAAGAATAATATCGGCTCGAACCTGTAATGTGTACACAAATCCCTTTGCCTCACGATACCAATTAAGCTATAGGCAAGATGTGTGCCATCCCTTCAATAGCTTAACCATTCACTCGAACCGTATTGGATTATCCGTCGTTGATTGACTCCTCAATCAACTTAGCATGGCCATGCATTTCCATAATCCATTACCTCGAGGGGCCTGAGATATCTCTCCAAAGGAGGGGCAAATTCCATCTTGATCACTCACATCCCACTCCATGTTTCATAGCAAACCCGAAAACTACCTTTATAACTATCCAGCTACGGAATAGCGTTTGGTAGTCCCAAAGTAGGCTACTACACATGTTGGAATCCATGGTGATCTCAGGTCTAAGGACTTTGTACCAACACTACCCGAGACCAACTAATGGCACATTAATTCCCGTAGTGTCTCATGGTGGGTCTATCCAACAATGTGTTCTCTAACACATATGTCCATGTTTATTGATTTGGTATCTCCATACCCATGATCTATGAGACATGATCATCAATCAATAAACATGCCGATCTTAGAATCATATTTGTTCCAACAATATGACATATGATCGTGGATCGTTTAGAAATAGATTCATACATATCGAGTCTCATAAATAAGTCACGTACTTATTGATCAATACAAGATGTCTATTTCATGGAACCGAATAACACTTTATTCATATATGCATAAACATTGACGTGATATCCAACATCTCCATGTTGCCTCTAGGGCATATCACTAACAATCTCCCACTTGCACTAGAGTCAATCATGTATGTATCTAATACCCATTGCTCTTGTGTGCGCCTCATGCTTTGGCCGAGGGAGAGGTTTTGTCACGGATCGGCTATGTTGAGATCCGTGTGCACTTTGCATATCTTGACATCACCTCTGTCCACTATCTCGCGGATGAGATGATATCGCCGAAGTATGTGTTTGGACTTCGATGTGACCTCGGCTCCTTGGCTTGCGCAATGGCTCCACTATTATCACAATAGAGAGACATTGGACCGCCGTACTAGTCATCACACCAAGCTCGAAACAAATTTCTTGATCCAAACAGCCTCCTTTGCGCTTCCAAGCAAGCAATGTACTCGGCCTCCGTTGTAGAATCAGCAACGTATCCCGCTTGAAACTCTTCCACCGATCGCGCCTCCGTTCAGAAGTAACACGAACCCGCATTGCGATCTATAATCATCCTTGTCTGCTTGGAAGCTAGCATCGGTGTAACCACTTACAACGAGCTCTTCCTCACCTCCATAGACTAGGAACATATCCTTAGTTCTTCTCAAGTACTTAAGGATATTCTTTACGGCATCCAGTGACCTTCACCTGGATTCGATCGTATCGCTCGTAGCACTCAAAGCGTACGAGACATCAGGGCGTGTACAAAACATGGCATACATGATAGATCCAATTGCCGAAGCATATGGAACCATACCCATCTTATTCCGCTCATCATGTGTCCGAGGACACCGATTCTTGCTAAGATTGATGCCATGTGACATAGGCAAGAAACCTTTCTTGGAATCATGCATGTTGAACCTTTTCAACACCTTGTCAATGTATGTACTTTGGCTTAATCCAATTAGCCTCTTGGATCTATCTCTATAGATCCGAATGCCTAATATATATGCTGCTTCCCTAAGTCTTTCATGGAAAAACTATTTTTCAATGAAGACTTGACGGATTCAAGCATAGGGATATCATTTCCAATCAGTAATATGTCATCCACATATAAGATTAGAAATACAATTGCGCTCCCACCGACCTTTTGTAAACACAGCCTCTTCTTCATTTTTGATGAAACCAAACCCTTTGATTACTTCATCAAAACGAATATTCCAACTCCGAGATGCTTGCTTCAATCCATAAATGGATTTCGTAGCTTGCATATCTTTCAGGCGATTCTGGATCGACAAAACCCCGAGGTTGTATCATGTATACATCCTCGCTTAGGTTTCCATTCAGAAAGCCGTTTTGACATCCATCTCGCCATATCTCATAATCGAAATATGCAGCAATCGCTAGGATAATCCGAATAGATTTAAGCATTGCGACGGGCGAGAAGGTTTCATCATAATCAACTCCTTGAATCTGTTTAAAACCTTTCGCCACCAATCGCGCCTTATAGATGTGAACATTTCCATCCATATCGGCCTTTTCTTAAAAACCCATTTACACTCAATGGTTTTGACACCATCAGTGGATCAACCAAGTTCCAAACTTGATTGTCGTACATGGATTCTATTTCGGATTTCATGGCTCCAAGCCACTTGTTGGAATCGGGTCCCACCATCGCTTCCTCATAGGTCTTAGGTTCATCGTTGTCCAACAACAATATATCACGTTGTTCCGCACTGTGTACTGTCGGGTGCACGACGTGATCTTTCGACTCCGTGGGCTGGTATATCTACAACCGGTGGCGCAACACTTTGCACCTCCTGTTGTGGTTCGTGGTCGCGAAACATTTTCTCGGTGTTTCTTGAACTTCTTCAAGATGCACCCTGCTCCCACTAACCCTTCTTGAAAGAAACTCTTTCTCCAAGAAGACACCGTGTCTCGGCGACAAAACACTTTGCCTTGTTCCCGATTATAAAAGTAATATCCCTTAGTTTCCTTAGGATATCCCACAAAGAAGCACTTGTCGATTTGGGTGTGAGCTTGTCGATGTAAACGTTTTACATAAGCTTCGCATCCCCAAATTTTGAGAAAAGACAAACTAGGGGGTTGCCCATGTCCATATCTCATATGGTGTCTTTTCAACCGACTTAGATGGAACTCTATTTAGTGTGAGCGCAAATGCTTTCAAGAGCATATCCCGGAAGGATAACGGAAGATCACTTTGGCTCATCATCGACCGCACCATGTCCAACAAGGTGCGATTTCTCCGTCGAACACTCCGTTCCATTGTGGAGTTCTGGCGGAGTCAATGTGGAACAATTCCACAATCTTTCGATGATTACCAAACTCTTGGCTCAAGTATTCCCTCCACGATCGATCGTAGAAACTTGATTGTTTTCCCTAAATGATTCTCAGATTTCATTCTGGAATTCTTTGAACTTTTCAAAGGATTCGACTTATGCCTCATTAAGTAGATATAGCCATATCTACTAAAGTCATCGGTAAAGGTAATGAAGTACGATAACCACCTCGGCCGTTGAGCTCATTGGTCCACATACATCGTATGTACGAGTGCCAATAAGTCACTTGCTCTCTCACTATGTCCCGTGAAAGGTGCCTTTGTCATCTTACCAAGTAAACAAGACTCACATGTCTCAAATGATTCAAAATCAAAAGAGTGAAGCAGTCCATCCTTATGGAGCTTCTCCATGCGTTTCTTATTTATATGGCCTAAGCGACAATGTCGGATAAACGTGGGGTTTATATCATTAGATAGTTGCCTTTCGTATTAATGTTATAGATGGGAGACGCTTCAAGATTCAAAACGTATAATCCATTCACCAATGGAGCATGAAAATAGAACATATCTCTCGAGATATATTGAACAACCATTGTTCATTGATCTAAAATCATATCCTTCCGCTTGCAAACATGAAGCGGAAATAACGTTTTGACATAGTGTTGGAACACAATAAAAATTATTTAATTCCAAAACTAATCCCGAAGGTAGATGAAGTGGTATCGTGCCGACAAAATTGTAGCAACGCTTGCTCCATTGCCGACGCGCAGTTCACCTCGCCCTTCTCAATCCTCTACTTCTTCTCATTCCCCGCAACGATTTGCAAATATGAGCTACCGATCCGGTATCAAATACCCAAGAGTTAGTAGGTGAAGTAGCAAGATTAATGTCTATAACATTAATACCGAAGCGTAAGTCGTACTTTGCTTCTTTTTGAGATCTTCCATGTACTTCTTGCAGCCTCTTCCAAAGGGCCTGTCTCCTTGCAATAGAAGCAAACGGCATCCGATGCCGCCGACCCCTTCTTGCCCTTCTTTGCATTGGAGGCACTCGCGATCTCATCGGGAGTTAACTTCCTCTTGGTGCAAAGTTTCTTGACAGTGGTTTGCGCTTTGCCTTCGCATCATCATCATCACATGATGACCGTTTTCTCGGATACTCTCCTCACTGCTTGAGCATCCCATGCAATTCAGCCAAGGTTCTATCCATATTGTTCATGTGATAATTCAATATGAATGGCTCGAAGCTCGGAGGGAGCGACGGAGAATCACATCGAGCCAACTCTTGGCTAAGGGGAAAACCTAGTTTTTCCGCACTCTCAATGTAGCCAATCATTTTTATCACATGCGGATCGACGGGATTCCCTCAACAAGCTCGCACGCAAACAAGGACTTCGAGGTGTTAAACCTCTCGGCCCGAGCTTGGTTCTCAAACATGCCACGCAGTCCCGAATAATAGTGTGAGCATCGCGCTCTCATATTGCTTCAAGCTCGTGGAACATTGTAGCAAGCATGAGACGCTTATGTCTAGGGCATCATTAGTGTGCTTCTCGTAAGCTCTCCGTGCGGTTGCAAAGTGGCATTATTAGGCAAATCCTCCTGGATAAGGTACTTCAAGAACGTACTCCTTACGCTCTTGCTTGAGAACAATTCTCAAGTTGCGATACCAATCCATAAAGTTTGTTCCATTTAATTTTTCCTTTTCGAGAATAGATCGCAAATTAAAGGTACCGGGTGTAGTATTAGCCGCCATTTATTCTACAACGAAAAAGCAAAGTTTAGCACAATGTTTATGCTATGTCTATTGTTAAACAATTTAACATTAGACTCCCATTACGTATTTTCCACCTTCCTCTAGGTTACGTATTGGGTCAAGATCCACATGTTAGTTAATTTTCTAGTGAGCTTTGGCATCACCGCTAGAAAATTAGTAACATCGGTAAGCAACACCTTGCTAATCACATCTCTATGTGACTCTTGTTGTTGGTGTGGCATCTCCATGCCTCGGCCCCAACCTATGCCCCAAGGCCCAAAACTGTTTTGATAGCCTTGTTAAGTAAACCAAATGCTCCTGCATGTATATGTCGACATATACCCCTCGTGTTATGATAGAGAATGACACTCTGCTTTGGCGACCCACCATTGACGAGCATAACGGTGACGGGTGCAACATTTGGAAGGGCATCATTACTACTTAATTTTGCGAGGGATGCTATCCTATCAAACAAACATATCACATATGAAAGTAAGAAGAATAGCATATAGTGAAATAGTATGGCCCCCTTCACATGGTGATCTCCATCTCCATGCCGGTGTAGGATCTCCATCTTCATCACCGTTCTTTCGAGTGCCGAATGCTTGATTTCTTCAAACTAAGCTACTACTATAGAAGCTCTAATTGAAGATTACATCGACTCGCAGTCGTGAAAGAATATTACAAGCATTGCACGTATGAAAGAATATTACGTGGATTGCACATATGATAGAATATTACATGCATCACATGCATCTCATACATCTCATACATACAATAGGGCCATACCATCTCAAAGCATTCTCTGCAAAAACAAGTTAGGCGTAGAAACGTTTTCTACTTATCGCAGAGCTACGGCATCGAGACGACCTAGCCGGTTAGCGGGCGGGGGTCGAGGGGAAGCCGCCCTCGCGGGCTTCCGGCAGCGCCGAACACCACACGAAATTCATAGATCCAATCTATGAAATCGCTTACGGAAACCATATCGGCATAATCACATTATGCCGTCCCGATACACTATCAAGGGAGATGGTTTGCGCAGCGCGAGGCAAGAATAAAGTCGACTACGAGATAGCTTCGGTATAATCACATTATACCGTTCCGATACACTATCAAGGAACGCTATCTCGAACCCAACTCAAACCGAGTTATTTGGAAATTGCTTCGACGTAATCACATTACGTCGTTCCGATACACTATCAAGGAACACAATTACCATCTACTCTCCTCAACGTATCCCGTAAAACCGATTGATCTAATCAACCCGTGCGCAAAACTTGTTCCAGATCCAATCTAAAACCCGAACTAAGCAAGATTAGCTCGATACCACTCAAGGGTTGCGCAGAGGCTACGCTAGCCGAAAACAAAAACTTTTAACCGCGCAAACCAGAACACTTGCAAGTAAGGGCCGATAGATCGTTACCGATTGGAGTAGAGTGCGGCGGAATAGCCAATCGGGCAATCCGATCCGAACAGTGTAGCCGATTCTCGCAAGCCGACAACGATACCCGGGACAGATTCGCCAATCAGCCCGATTCGCAGATGCCGTAGCCGATCCGAAGCCGATCAATAGCGCGCAACGTAGCAGCGCCTCTACCGGTATCCACACGTCCGGGATAGAACGCCGTACACCCGTGTGCTAGCACGCGATGCAAGGCTAGGGTTTGGCTCGAAAGTGGGGAGGGTTTCCGTGGAGATTGATCTCGGCGACTTCTGTTGCACGCGATGCAATTGACATATCGTAGCTCTCCACCCCTCCCTCCTTTATATAGAGTTGGCCGACTGGGACTAGTGGCCGATTAGGACTCTATTTTGAATCGGATCTCATCCGTATCTCATAGAGTTGGCCGCCCACACGTCGTAAGCCCATAGGACTCTATCCGATCGGATCCCTATCCGATCGAGCCGTATCCGAGTCCAACTCGAATATCTATTCTATCCCCTTAAGCGTGCGACCCTGTAGGTTCAGGTATACTCGGTTTCGGCTATAGTCTAACTTAGCCGACCGTCGGCTCGAGTCCAACTCAGCCGACCTGTCAACAGCGGCGCCTAGCAGCACATATTGACACCATAGTATACAAGAATAATATCGGCTCTGAACCTGTAATGTGTACACAAATCCCTTTGCCTCACGATACCAATTAAGCTATAGGCAAGATGTGTGCCATCCCTTCAATAGCTTAACCATTCACTCGAACCGTATTGGATTATCCGTCCGTTGATTGACTCCTCAATCAACTTAGCATGGCCATGCATTTCCATAATCCATTACCTCGAGGGGCCTGAGATATCTCTCCAAAGGAGGGGCAAATTCCATCTTGATCACTCACATCCCACTCCATGTTTCATAGCAAACCCGAAAACTACCTTTATAACTATCCAAGCATTTAATAGCGTTTGGTAGTCCCAAAGTAGGCTACTACACATGTTGGAATCCATGGTGATCTCAGTGTCTAAGGACTTTGTACTCAACACTACCCGAGACCAACTAATGGCACATTAATTCCCGTAGTGTCTCATGGTGGGTCTATCCAACAATGTGTTCTCTAACACATATGTCCATGTTTATTGATTTGGTATCTCCATACCCATGATCTATGAGACATGATCATCAATCAATAAACATGCCGATCTTAGAATCATATTTGTTCCAACAATATGACATATGATCGTGGATCGTTTAGAAATAGATTCATACATATCGAGTCTCATAAATAAGTCACGTACTTATTGATCAATACAAGATGTCTATTTCATGGAACCGAATAACACTTTATTCATATATGCATAAACATTGACGTGATATCCAACATCTCCATGTTGCCTCTAGGGCATATCACTAACAATCTCCCACTTGCACTAGAGTCAATCATGTATGTATCTAATACCCATTGCTCTTGTGTGCGCCTCATGCTTTGGCCGAGGGAGAGGTTTTGTCGGCGGATCGGCTATGTTGAGATCCGTGTGCACTTTGCATATCTTGACATCACCTCTCGTCCACTATCTCGCGGATGAGATGATATCGCCGAAGTATGTGTTTGGACTTCGATGTGACCTCGGCTCCTTGGCTTGCGCAATGGCTCCACTATTATCACAATAGAGAGACATTGGACCAGCCGTACTAGTCATCACACCAAGCTCGAAACAAATTTCTTGATCCAAACAGCCTCCTTTGCAGCTTCCAAGCAAAGCAATGTACTCGGCCTCCGTTGTAGAATCAGCAACGTATCCCGCTTGAAACTCTTCCACTGATCGCGCTCCGTTCGCGAACACGAACCTGCATTGCGATCTATAATCATCCTTGTCCGTTTGGAAGCTAGCATCGGTGTAACCACTTACAACGAGCTCTTCCTCACCTCCATAGACTAGGAACATATCCTTAGTTCTTCTCAAGTACTTAAGGATATTCTTTACTTGCGATCCAGTGACCTTCACCGGATCTCGACGGTATCCGCTCGTAGCACTCAAAGCGTACGAGACATCCGGGCGTGTACAAAACATGGCATACATGATGGATCCAATTGCCGAAGCATATGGAACCATACCCATCTTATTCCGCTCATCATGTGTCCGAGGACACCGATTCTTGCTAAGATTGATGCCATGTGACATAGGCAAGAAACCTTTCTTGGAATCATGCATGTTGAACCTTTTCAACACCTTGTCAATGTATGTACTTTGGCTTAATCCAATTAGCCTCTTGGATCTATCTCTATAGATCCGAATGCCTAATATATATGCTGCCTCCCTAAGTCTTTCATGGAAAAACTATTTTTCAATGAAGACTTGACGGATTCAAGCATAGGGATATCATTTCCAATCGGTAATATGTCATCCACATATAAGATTAGAAATACAATTGCGCTCCCACTCGACCTTTTGTAAACACAGGCCTCTTCTTCATTTTTGATGAAACCAAACCCTTTGATTACTTCATCAAAACGAATATTCCAACTCCGAGATGCTTGCTTCAATCCATAAATGGATTTCGTAGCTTGCATATCTTTCCGAGCGATTCTCGGATCGACAAAACCCCGAGGTTGTATCATGTATACATCCTCGCTTAGGTTTCCATTCAGGAAAGCCGTTTTGACATCCATCTCGCCATATCTCATAATCGAAATATGCAGCAATCGCTAGGATAATCCGAATAGATTTAAGCATTGCGACGGGCGAGAAGGTTTCATCATAATCAACTCCTTGAATCTCGTTTAAAACCTTTCGCCACCAATCGCGCCTTATAGATGTGAACATTTCCATCCATATCGGCCTTTTTCTTAAAAACCCATTTACACTCAATGGTTTTGACACCATCAGTGGATCAACCAAGTTCCAAACTTGATTGTCGTACATGGATTCTATTTCGGATTTCATGGCTCCAAGCCACTTGTTGGAATCGGGTCCCACCATCGCTTCCTCATAGGTCTTAGGTTCATCGTTGTCCAACAACAATATATCACGTTGTTCCGCACTGTACTGTCGGGTGCACGACGTGATCTTTCGACTCCGTGGGGGGTATATCTACAACCGGTGGCGCAACACTTTGCACCTCCCGTTGTGGTTCCGTGGTCGCCGAAACATTTTCGGTGTTTCTTGAACTTCTTCAAGATGCACCCTGCTCCCACTAACCCTTCTTGAAAGAAACTCTTTCTCCAAGAAGACACCGTGTCGGGCGACAAAACACTTTGCCTTGTTCCCGATTATAAAAGTAATATCCCTTAGTTTCCTTAGGATATCCCACAAAGAAGCACTTGTCGATTTGGGTGTGAGCTTGTCGATCAGAACGTTTTACATAAGCTTCGCATCCCCAAATTTTGAGAAAAGACAAACTAGGGGTTGCCCCGTCCATATCTCATATGGTGTCTTTTCAACCGACTTAGATGGAACTCTATTTAGTGTGAGCGCAATGTTTCAAGAGCATATCCCCGGAAGGATAACGGAAGATCACTTTGGCTCATCATCGACCGCACCATGTCCAACAAGGTGCGATTTCTCCGTTCGAACACTCCGTTCCATTGTGGAGTTCCCGGCGGAGTCAACTGTGGAACAATTCCACAATCTTTCGGATGATTACCAAACTCTTGGCTCAAGTATTCCCCTCCACGATCGATCGTAGAAACTTGATTGTTTTCCCTAAATGATTCTCGATACTTCATTCGGAATTCTTTGAACTTTTCAAAGGATTCGGACTTATGCCTCATTAAGTAGATATAGCCATATCTACTAAAGTCATCGGTAAAGGTAATGAAGTACGATAACCACCTCCGCCGTTGAGCTCATTGGTCCACATACATCGGTATGTACGAGTGCCAATAAGTCACTTGCTCTCTCACTATGTCCCGTGAAAGGTGCCTTTGTCATCTTACCAAGTAAACAAGACTCACATGTCTCAAATGATTCAAAATCAAAAGAGTGAAGCAGTCCATCCTTATGGAGCTTCTCCATGCGTTTCTTATTTATATGGCCTAAGCGACAATGCCGGATAAACGTGGGGTTTATATCATTAGATAGTTGCCTTTCGTATTAATGTTATAGATGGGAGACGCTTCAAGATTCAAAACGTATAATCCATTCACCAATGGAGCATGAAAATAGAACATATCTCTCGAGATATATTGAACAACCATTGTTCATTGATCTAAAATCATATCCTTCCGCTTGCAAACATGAAGCGGAAATAACGTTTTGACATAGTGTTGGAACACAATAAAAATTATTTAATTCCAAAACTAATCCGAAGGTAGATGAAGTGGTACTGCCGACAGCAACAATTGTAGCAACGCTTGCTCCATTGCCGACGCGCAGGTTTCACCTCGCCCCTTCTCAATCCTCTACTTCTTCTCATTCCCGCAACGATTTGCAAATATGAGCTACTGATCCGTATCAAATACCCAAAAGTCAGAGGGTGAAGTAGCAAGATTAATGTCTATAACATTAATACCTGGGCGTAAGTCGTACTTTGCTTCTTTTTGAGATCTTCCATGTACTTCTTGCAGTTCCTCTTCCAGGGGCTGTCTCCTTGCAATAGAAGCAAACGGCATCGATGCCGCCGACCCCTTCTTGCCCTTCTTTGCATTGGAGGCACTCGCGATCTCATCGGGAGTTAACTTCCTCTTGGTGCAAAGTTTCTTGACAGTGGTTTGCGCTTTGCCTTCGCATCATCATCACATGATGACCGTTTTCTGGATACTCTCCTCACTGTCTTGAGCATCCCATGCAATTCAGCCAAGGTTCTATCCATATTGTTCATGTGATAATTCAATATGAATGGCTCGAAGCTCGGAGGGAGCGACGGAGAATCACATCGCAGCCAACTCTTGGCTAAGGGGAAAACCTAGTTTTTCCGGACTCTCAATGTAGCCAATCATTTTTATCACATGCGGATGACGGGATTCCCCTCAACAAGCTCGCACGCAAACAAGGACTTCGAGGTGTTAAACCTCTCGGCCCGAGCTTGGTTCTCAAACATGCCACGCAGTCCCCGAATAATAGTGTGAGCATCGTTGCTCTCATATTGCTTCGAAGCTCGGGGAACATTGTAGCAAGCATGAGACAGCTTATGTCTAGGGCATCATTAGTGTGCTTCTCGTAAGCTCTCCGTGCGTTGCGTGGCATTATTAGGCAAATCCTCGGGATAAGGTACTTCAAGAACGTACTCCTTACGCTCTTGCTTGAGAACAATTCTCAAGTTGCGATACCAATCCATAAAGTTTGTTCCATTTAATTTTTCCTTTTCGAGAATAGATCGCAAATTAAAGGTACGGGTGTAGTATTAGCCGCCATTTATTCTACAACGAAAAAGCAAAGTTTAGCACAATGTTTATGCTATGTCTATTGTTAAACAATTTAACATTAGACTCCCATTACGTATTTTCCACCTTCCCTCTAGGTTACGTATTGGGTCAAGATCCACATGTTAGTTAATTTTCTAGTGAGCTTTGGCATCACCGCTAGAAAATTAGTAACATCGGTAAGCAACACCTTGCTAATCACATCTCTATGTGACTCTTGTTGTTGGTGTGGCATCTCCATGCCTCGGCCCCAACCTATGCCCCAAGGCCCAAAACTGTTTTGATAGCCTTGTTAAGTAAACCAAATGCTCCTGCATGTATATGTCCGACATATACCCCCTCGTGTTATGATAGAGAATGACACTCGCTTTGGCGACCCACCATTGACGAGCATAACGGTGACGGGTGCAACATTTGGAAGGGCATCATTACTACTTAATTTTGCGAGGGATGCTATCCTATCAAACAAACATATCACATATGAAAGCAAGAAGAATAGCATATAGTGAAATAGTATGGCCCCCTTCACATGGTGATCTCCATCTCCATGCCTGTACAGATCTCCATCTTCATCACCGTTCTTTCGAGTGCCGAATGCTTGATTTCTTCAAACTAAGCTACTACTATAGAAGCTCTAATTGAAGATTACATCGACTCGCAGTCGTGAAAGAATATTACAAGCATTGCACGTATGAAAGAATATTACGGGGATTGCACATATGATAGAATATTACATGCATCACATGCATCTCATACATCTCATACATACAATAGGGCCATACCATCTCAAAGCATTCTCTGCAAAAACAAGTTAGGCGTAGAAACGTTTTCTACTTATCGCAGCTACGGCATCGAGACGACCTAGCCGGTTAGCGGGCGGGGGTCGAGGGGAAGCCGCCCCCGCGGGCTTCGGGCAGCGCCGAACACCACACGAAATTCATAGATCCAATCTATGAAATCGCTTACGGAAACCATATCGGCATAATCACATTATGCCGTCCCGATACACTATCAAGGGAGATGGTTTGCGCAGCGCGAGGCAGCAACAAAGTCGGACTACGAGATAGCTTCGGTATAATCACATTATACCGTTCCGATACACTATCAAGGAACGCTATCTCGAACCCAACTCAAACCGAGTTATTTGGAAATTGCTTCGACGTAATCACATTACGTCGTTCCGATACACTATCAAGGAACACAATTACCATCTACTCTCCTCAACAGATCCCGTAAAACCGATTGATCTAATCAACCCGTGCGCAAAACTTGTTCCGATCCAATCTAAAACCCGAACTAAGCAAGATTAGCTCGATACCACTGAAGGGTTGCGCGGAGGCTACGCTAGCCGAAAACAAAAACTTTTAACCGCGCAAACCAGGAACACTTGCAAGTAAGGGCCGATAGATCGTTACCGATTGGAGTAGAGTGCAGCGGAATAGCCAATCAGGGCAATCCGATCCGGAACAGTGTAGCTGATTCTCGCAAGCCGACACCGATACCCGGGACGCCGATTCGCCAATCAGCCGATTCGCAGATGCCGTAGCTGATCCGGCCGATCAATAGCGCGCAACGTAGCAGCGCCTCTACCGGTATCCACACGTCCGGGGATAGAACGCCGCACACCTGTGTGCTAGCACGCGATGCAAGGCTAGGGTTTGGCTCGAAAGTGGGGAGGGTTTCCGTGGAGATTGATCTCGGCGACTTCTGTTGCACGCGATGCAATTGACATATCGTAGCTCTCCACCCCTCCCTCCTTTATATAGAGTTGGCCGACTGGGACTAGTGGCCGATTAGGACTCTATTTTGAATCGGATCTCATCCGTATCTCATAGAGTTGGCCGCCCATACGTCGTAAGCCCATAGGACTCTATCCGATCGGATCCCTATCCGATCGAGCCGTATCCGAGTCCAACTCGAATATCTATTCTATCCCCTTAAGCGTGCGACCCTGTAGGTTCAGGTATACTCGGTTTCGGCTATAGTCTAACTTGGCCGATCGTCGGCTCGAGTCCAACTCAGCCGACCCGTCAACAGCGGCGCCTAGCAGCACATATTGACACCATAGTATACAAGAATAATATCGGCTCTGAACCTGTAATGTGTACACAAATCCCTTTGCCTCACGATACCAATTAAGCTATAAGCAAGATGTGTGCCATCCCTTCAATAGCTTAACCATTCACTCGAACCGTATTGGATTATCTGTCCGTTGATTGACTCCTCAATCAACTTAGCATGGCCATGCATTTCCATAATCCATTACCTCGAGGGGCCCAGAGATATCTCTCCAAAGGAGGGGCAAATTCCATCTTGATCACTCACATCCCACTCCATGTTTCATAGCAAACCCGAAAACTACCTTTATAACTAACCAGTTACGGAATAGCGTTTGGTAGTCCCAAAGTAGGCTACTACACATGTTGGAATCCATGGTGATCTCAGGTCTAAGGACTTTGTACCAACACTACCTCGAGACCAACTAATGGCACATTAATTCCCGTAGTGTCTCATGGTGGGTCTATCCAACAATGTGTTCTCTAACACATATGTCCATGTTTATTGATTTGGTATCTCCATACCCATGATCTATGAGACATGATCATCAATCAATAAACATGCCGATCTTAGAATCATATTTGTTCCAACAATATGACATATGATCGGGGATCGTTTAGAAATAGATTCATACATATCGAGTCTCATAAATAAGTCACGTACTTATTGATCAATACAAGATGTCTATTTCATGGAACTGAATAACACTTTATTCATATATGCATAAACATTGACGTGATATCCAACATCTCCATGTTGCCTCTAGGGCATATCACTAACACGTTCCGGGTTGGTACAACATGGTAAGTGCTCTTCTCAAGCTGTCCAAGTGACCTTGATGTCATCAATCCTAGGGTCGGGGCATCCTTGCCACTAGTTCTCAAATCGCTATCTGCCTCTGGGCAATGATGGCCAGACCAGTAGCCTCCGGGTCACGGTTCGCTTCTAAATGTCATTAACCTCGGGCTATGGCAGACCTCCATTAGCCTCTAGGCTACGGTGTCCTGACCAGTAAGTAGCCTCCGGGCTATAGGTCGCATCTGTTTTTCATCATCCCTCGGACTATGGGAGACCGCCACTAGCCTCCGGGCCATGGCATTCCAACCAGTAGCCTCTGGGCTATGGTTCGATTCTAACTGCTTTCAGTCCTCGGGTTATGGCATACTGCCACTAGCCTCCGGGCTAGGGCGTTTCGACCATTAGCTCCTGGGCTATGGTTATCTTCTATTTGCCATCGACCCCTGAGTTAATGCATGCCGACCACCAGCCTCTGGGCTGTAGTCTTTTGCTTCCATATTCTTCGGTTACCGACAACTTCTGAGCTAGGGTTTCATGTATGATACTTCAAGCTTGACCCCAGATTTGGATGTTCCATCCAACCCCAGGCTCAGGGGCTACACCTAGAAGGTGCACCTAGTCGGTACACCTAGAAGGTGCACCTAAGTCATACCCAAGAAGGTTCAAGGGACCAACTCGAGGCCTTGGCCTGAGAAAAACTTTGACCCTAGGCCCAGATGTTCCATCTGGCCCTAGGCTCGGGGGCTACACCTGACAGGTGCACCTGGGCAGTGCACCTACCGAAGCATATTCGGAAAGCCTCGAGGCCTGATCAGAAGATCTGACTTGGGGAATTCAGACCTTAGGCTCGGGGCTGCTATGGGGGTGTTACCCCAGGATAGCTCACATAAAGGAAAGACATCCAGCTAAAGTGGGCCCAATGGCCTTGGCATCGGGCTAATCGCCTGACACCTTGCCAGGGTTGGCCACGTTCGTTAGGGTCGGGGATAGCCACCCTGACCTCTCCTTGCGTTGGTCCTCTCGACCCCAGCTCAGAGGACCTAATCAGCATCCCAGTCCTGACCTCTACAACAACGCCGACTCGAGGAGATCAAGTCTACCGCCTCAGGGAGGTATCTTCTTCCCGGGGAGATTGTAGAGAAGATAAGTAGGGGACAACTCGATCAAGGATGACGTCACCCGACAAGACTGCGCATAAGATACCCACGGCGATAGGGACCTATAGGACCTCTGTGTGTGTGCGCGCACGCTTTTTAGACATTTCCTTGTACCAATTCTCTCCTTTAGGGCATACCTTTGTTGATCCCCAAGTCCCCTTGTAACTACCCCCTTGGACTATAAAAGGGATGGCAGATCGCGGGGTAGAGAGGTGGGATCTCTAGAGCTTGAGGCGAAGCCCTGACATTTTGCTTCCAGGCTCTAGACTTCGCATCCATTGTACACATTCTCATCTCATACACTACCCCAACTAAGAACACTAGACGTAGGCCTATTATCCTCTGGAAGGGTTGAACCAGTATAAACCTCTTTGTCTCTTGGTTCGATTTGGTGTTCAAGTCGACCATCAGACCCTTCCGGTAGATGCCCCAACCAATCTTTCACCTCCCTGGGCAACCCCCTGGGAGGACTGACCGACCACCCGTCGACAGCCATTGACTGGTCAATTTGACTAAGTCTACCTTGACCCGGCCCCACCTGTCAGTGACCGAAGACTTTTTCCTTTAAGAAAATATTTAGGACAATAATTAAAAATGCATGACCCACCTGTTCAGTGAGTAAGCTCCTTCGGCCGATAGAAGACAAAATAAAGCATAGTAACTTTCACAATTATTTGATTTAATTCAAATTTGAATCTTTAAACCCTCATAACTTCTTCATCTTAACTCCAAATCCAATGAAACTTTCACCTAAATTCATCTAAAATAGAGGCACTGGTTTGGTATTTCCCCTTTTTTGGTATTTATTCTCTTTTAAGTTAGTCGTGGGATCGTATTTTGAATTAGCTGACTCGCTGTTTAGGTTATGTTTGTGAGGACGAACCTTTTGACATAGAGGAAGAAGTTGCTGTAGCTAAGCAAGACAAGTCACCATATCCCCCTCCTCTGAACATGGTTATCCTATTGCAAATGTTTTGTTTGCAAGTATAATTGGATGCTATGTTAATTGTGTTCCTATATTGTTGCGTATGCTTGTACTTTGATGCCATACACTACTCTATGTCCCTAGTCAATTATTGACAAACATTTAGTCATGCTTAATAGATGATTCATACCTTATATTGTGATAATTGGAATGGGAGTAATCACTCCTGGTAGGGAATGGTTATGTCATGACCGGAAATTAACTAGTAATTTTCGAACTAATTTGTGCATACAATCCTCGTCCAGGAATCAGCCGAGGTACACAAATTGACATTTTAATATAAAAATTCATCAAATAAACTATACGATAAATACTTAGAAAAGAGATACTTAGTCCTCACCACAAAGAAAATTGCAGCGGAAAATAAAAATCTAGCGAAGCTTCAACTCCACTCCCACAGGTAGCTCAACTGGGATGTAAGCCAAAAGGTTTTCTCCTTTGAAATCCTTCTTCAACTGAGGTTGATTGGTTATGACAAGGTGAGTACATGGAATACTAACCAAGCCACATAACAAATATGTAAGTAAACAGGGATACAAAGGATATCAATAATAGGGTTTCATTTGCAAAGGTAGCATTTAGCAAAATTTTGAGAATTTGTAAAACAGTAGAGTAATTAATCATCAATATTAATCAACACTGAATAGAACCACGATGCTGCACAGGTCCAACCAACCCTGAACAACCAATCCCAGTTGCACAGATCTAAACTCTATTACATGAGCTAACAAGTTATCTTCACCAATTTATCATCATTTATGAGTAGTGTGGGACTAATCACGAAAAATATTGCTAGGCCCACCCATAACCGCGGGTATGGCTATTCGAATAGTTTTACTCTGATTAGAAGTGTACAAATTTACCCGCAAGACACAATCTCAACATCATGTCAACCACGCGTCACAATACCAAATAGTACCCGAATAGAGATTGTGACAGGACCCTTCGCATAACACGCCCAACAGAATGACACCCACTAAGCATCTGTCTTCGGCAGAAAATGGCCAGTTACCTAACAGGGAGACTACTTAGTTCCCAAAAACTATGGACTTACTTGGCTGCCACCTATAGACTTAGTTGTCTGCCATGTTAGAAAAACATACCACCATGGTGTCTTCTGCTGAACATGTTACACTACAAATCTAGCCGTTGCCCATTATGGCTTGTGGTTAGTACGATTAATACTTCACAATAGTAGCTCGTGAACTGGTCCTTGATTGTCATGAGCACGCCCATCAAAACATCAAACCATGTGCTCACAACCCACCATTAATCATATTTTGGTTGACAATTAATTAATTAATTAACTAATCATGATTGATCATCATGAGCTACCATAATTATCCATCAATATGATATAAGTGAATCATTAACTATCCCACATTAAATGACACTAAAGTTTTAAGCATGGCTAAGCAAATTATTCCTAATTTCTAGCTAAATCATTATATAAATTTTAACTAGTCAAATTTTAACCAAAGGTATCAAGGAATAAGGGATTCAATGCTAATTTGGCCATAACTAAGGAATAGTTTAATACTACCCAATGACATTCAAAAATAAATTCACATTTGAGATAAATAGAGGTAAAACTAGGATCAACATGCCCAAAAGAATTGTGTTTGGGATATGTGTGACTTGCCTAGCAATAATTAGTCTTCAATTTGTCGTCAGTAACTTCTTCGATGAGTGAACAATCCTCTGAAACTACGGAAAACTAAACCTAGAACACAAAACAAGGAAAAATTCTAATAAAAACCAAATAAATAGTACAATTAAAGTGCATAAATTGGTAGAGCTTAAATTTAGATGAATTATGAGACTTGAACGACCTCATTCCGAGTTCGTATGAATTAGTTATGAATTTTGGAAGTTTTAATCCTATTAAACCTATTAAAGAAACGACTATTACAAATTAATTAAACAATTTACAAATAATTTATATCAGAGAGAAAAGATTAAAAATGTCCTTCGGAAAAAGATTGGATCAAATTTGATAGATGACATATATCAAAAGGACCAATATGTCATTGAAAAGAGAGGGAAAAAGAATTATAAAGCTTTGGATGGATGAGATTTAACCGGATAGGATGGATGGCTCAGATTAAACCAATCCAATCTATAGATATGGATGGACGGCTGAGATCGATTTGACTTAGAACGGATGGCTAGAATCGAATCTGGCTTAGGGCTAGGATGGAGACACATCACCGGCCGCGTGGAAAAGAGGGGATGATGCGGCACTGAGGTGGCAGCGACATGGCGCTGACATGACATCCACGTGGGCACGATGGCCGGTGGCTCTGGACAGCGGCAACGATGGCGAACAGCGACATGGTGGCGAGAACTAAAGGCACTTGGAAGAAGAGGAGGACTGATGAAGGCTTGATCCCGATCTTCACGACGTAGGATCCCGACCTTGATAACTAGCTGATGATCAGCCGGTAACTTGCTGCAAGCAACGATAACTAGTGCAACCTACCGACACGCACAAGGAGCCAACCACCGTCTCTATATGACAACTTGAACCAAGGATTCACCCAATCACACTCTCAAAGAAACCAACGTACGCAACCTAGAATCGATGGACCAGGAGCACGAATTGAGTGCCGATGACGCGACCGCTTCTGTAATTTCCGCAAAGGAAAACACAAGAGCAAAGGGGTAGAGATCTCTCTAGATTTGTTAGCACATAGCTGAACAAAAGGTTTTATATTTGGATTATCAAAAGTTTCCATTTGCTTAGGAGAAAGGGGATATTTATACTAGGAACAACTCTCCTAGATAGGTGCAAAACAGAAATGAAAATGAAGAGGCATAGTATGTGAAAAGGTTTTCACAAAACAACTCCCGAAGTGGCCTCGGAAGGCTTTTGGACTTCTGTGCAGTCTTCACTAATTTGGCCATAACTTTATCTTGGGAATAACTTTATCTTGGGAACTCCAAATGATGATCCATTTGTTGGATGTGAAAGTAGACTTGATAAGATTTCCAACCATATGTAGCATGCACCACGAATAATTGTAGAATGGCATAGTTTTGCATGGAAACTTAAACACCAGACATACTATTGCCCTTCTGTATAGTCTTCACTAAATGGCTCATAACTTTTGATTGGGAACTCCAATTGATGAACTGTTTATTGGACGTGAAACTAGACTTGATAAGCTTTCCATCCATAGGTCGCACACCTTATAACTCTTTGTATTATGCCTGCAGTGACATTCGCAAACTGTTGTCCAAACCTGATGTCCGAACCTGCTATCCGAACCTAAGCAAAAGCAATGTGGACAAATTAGGCAGTATATAATTCTTATTAACATTTAAATGGACTTCACAAAGTAGTGCATTCACCTCTTGTTGTAGTTTTTTTGTTTGACTACGTGAAAATTGGTCCTTGATATGTCTCTTTGATGTTGCTTTGGGGGTTGTTGACAGTTGACGGAGCATGCATGGTTGGGATGTTCTCATCATCCTCCCCCTCTTGAAAAGGAGTTGACTCTGGTTCTTCTAGCCTGAAGAACGGTGTTAAGTCAGCAACATTGAAGGGATGTGCTAACACCATAATCTTCACGGAGCTCAATCTTGTTAGCATTATCATTGATCTTGAATAGTACTCTGAACGGACCATCTCCTCGTGGCATCAACTTAGATTTGTGCTTCTCTGGAAAGCGGTCTTTACGAAGGTGTACCCAAACTAAATCTCCAGGCTCAAATGTCACCTTCTTGTGATGCTTGTTTGCCCATTCAGCATAGTACTTGGACCTTTTTTCAATTGCTTCTTTGGTCTTCACATGAATCTTCTTGACAAAAGACGCGCGCTTGGATGCTTCCATGTTACTCCTTTCCTGCAATGGTAGCAGCAACAAATCTATTGGAGCAAGTGGTTTGAAACCATATACAACTTCAAAAGGACACATATTAGTTGTAGAGTGTACTGCCCTGTTGTAAGTGAATTCCACATGTGGCAAGTACTCTTCCCACTCCTTCAAGTTCTTCTTTATCAAGGCTCGCAGCAGCATAGAAAATGTTCTATTCACAACTTCTGTTTGTCCATCCGTTTGAGGGTGGCAACTGGTGGAAAATAGCAGCCTTGTATCGAGCTTTGCCCACAACGTCATCCAAAAGTAGCTCAAGAACTTGGTGTCACGTTCTGAAACAATCGTCTTGGGCATGCCATGTAATCTCACAATTTCCGTGAAAAATAGAGAGGCTACATGGGAAGCATCATCGCTTTTATGACATGGTATAAAATGTGCCATTTTAGAGAATCTATCAACAACAACAAAGATTGAATCCCTCCCCCTCTTTGTCCTTGGTAAACCCAAAACAAAATCCATGCTCATGTCTTTCAAAGGGACACTAGGAACAGTTAAGGGAGTATATAAACCATGGGGGTTGAGTTTTGACTTAGCTTTATGATAGATGACGCATCTTTGCACAAGCCGTTGAACGTCTCTTCTCATCTTTGGTCAATAGAAATGATCAGCTAGCATCTCATGGGTCTTTTTCCATCCAAAGTGACCCATCAGCCCACCTGCATGTGTTTCCTGTAACAACAAAAGTCTAACAGAGCAATGTGGAACACACAATTTGTTAGCTCTAAACAAAAATCCATCATGTATATGATATTTTCCCCACCCTTTTTCAGTTGTACATTTTGCATAAGGTTCTGAAAAGTCATGATTAGCGGGGTACAATTCTTTTATGTTTTCAAGTCCTGGTACTTTTATTTCAAGTTGATTTATCAAAATATTCTTACGGGACAAAGCATCAACAACAATGTTTTACTTACATTTCTTGTATTTCACAACATATGGAAAAGTTTCGATGAATTCCACCCATTTGGCATGTCTTCGGCTCAGTTTTCCTTGGCCTTTTAAATACTTCAAAGCCTCATGATCTGAATGAATAACAAATTCTTTTGGCCATAATTAATGTTGCGAAGTCTCAAGTGCCCTTATCAAAGCATACAACTCCTTGTCATACACCGAATAGTTCAGTTGGGTGCCTCCCAATTTCTCACTGAAGTATGCAACGGACTGTCCATTTTGCATGAGAACACCCCCAATCCCAATCCCACTTGCATCACATTCAACCTCAGAGGTTTTAGTGAAATCCGGCAACACAAGCAAGGGAGCTTCAGATAACCTTTTCTTCAATTCTTGGAAAGCTTTCTCTTGTGGATCACCCCATTGGAAGGCAACACCTTTCTTTGTTAACTCATTTAATGGGGCAACTATGGTGCTAAAATCTCTCACAAATCTCCTGTAAAAACCATCAAGTCCATGAAAACTTCACACCTGGTTTATATTTTTAGGAGTCGGCCAATCCTTTATTGCTTTCACCTTGGATTCATCAACCTGAATTCCTGATCCTGAAACAACAAAGCCAAGAAACACAACCTGATCTGTACAAAATGTGCACTTCTTAAGGTTAGCAAATAACTTTTCCTTCCTAAGCACATTCAAAACCTGCTGAATATGAGCAACATGTTCCTCTAATGTCTTGCTGTAAATTAGATATCATCAAAGTAAACAACAACAAATTTTCCAATGAATGTTCGCAAGACATGGTTCATCAATCTCATGAATGTACTAGGTGCATTAGTCAATTCGAAAGGCATAACTAACCATTCATGCAGCCCAAACTTTGTTTTAAAAGCAGTTTCCATTCATCTCCAATTTTTATTCTAATTTGATGGTAACCACTTCTCAAATCAATTTTAGAAAATATCATAAATCCACTCAATTCACCTAGCATATCATCTAGTCTAGGAATAGGATGATGATAACAAACTGTGATATTATTTATAGCGCTCTACAATCAACACACATCCTCCATGAACCATCTTTATTTGGCACCAAAATCACAGGGACAACACAAGGACTTAAACTTCTACGCACATAACCTTTATCTAAAAGTGTTTGTACTTGCCTTTGAATTTCTTTCATTTCTTTAGGATTGGTGCGGTATGCTGGACGGTTTGGAAGTGCAGCTCCAGGGACGAGATCAATTGGATGTTCAATGCCACGCAAAGGAGGAAGTCCAGCTGGTGTTTCCTCTAAAAAAATATCTTTGTATTCTTGTAAAACACGTGCAACAACACTAGGGACAGATGTTAAGTCGTTACCTGAAAGCAATGTGTCCTTGCACACAAGTATAAATAATACTTGATCTGGGTTTTTCCTCATATTTCTCATTTCAGATTTGGTGGCTATCATCACTAAGTTCTCACCTTCTCTGTTTTTGTTATCTTTGATGTTTGGCTCGTGGCTTTCACTCACCGATTTGTGGAGGGCACTCAATTTTTTCTCTCCTTCTTTTCCACTCTCATTCCTCACATCAGAGATCTTTTGCAAGTGCTCAGCTAGGATTTGCTGCGGTGTCATGGGTTTAAGAATTAACTCCTTGCCCTTCCACTTGATGGTGTATTGATTGGTTCGATCAAAGTGTAGAGATGATTGATCATATTGCCATGGTCTTCCCAACATCATATGGCACACTGTCATGGGTGCCACATCGCACTCCATGATGTCAATATATTCACCACTCTTGAAAGGAACTTTCACTCTTTGTGCAATCTTAATGGAGCCCAAATTATTTAACCATTGCACATGATATGGATGAGGATGTTTCAGCAGCTTTAAACACAGCTTCTCAACCATTTCCTTGCTGGCAAGATTGTGGCAACTTCCACCATCAATGATTACCTTACACACCTTGTCTTCAACCTTGGCTCTGGTTTGAAAAAGATTGTGTCGCTGTCCATTTTCAGCTTCAGTCATTTGCACACTCAAAATTTGAGTTAAAACAAGGCAGCTCCAGTTTCAAATTCACAAATGTCCTTCTCAAGATTATCTTCCTGTTCAATATCTTCATGTTCTTCTTCACTAGCAGATTCATACTCCCCTTGGTCGTTCACAATGATGGTTCGATTGTTTGGACACTCCATTATAACATGTCCATCACCTCCTATCACCCTCAAAAATTCAAGCCATAATTTCCGCAGCTAATTTGTGCATTCAATCCTCGTCCAGGAATCAGCCGAAGTACACAAATCGACAATTATTGATATTACAGAATCCACATCTTAGACACAACATAAAAGATTAGATAACTAATGCAGCGGTAAAGAAAAGACTAACTAAACTGAAACTATATTCTTGCGACGGAACTCCAACACACCATAGGATACCTTGACGTCGGATGCAAGCCTAATCCTTGTCAAAACTTTCCTCTGCTTCAACCTCTGGCTCTGGTGGGGAAAATTAAGCAAGACTGATTACTACCCACTGTACTCAACAAGTCATACTGGAAAAGAAGGTATGATGCAGGATAATTCACAAGGAAGTATAGGAGCTCATTTGCATAAACAACATTCTAGAAATAATAATAGTTGAAAGCAGTAAAACAGTAGTATAACTAAGCAATATTAAATAACCAACGTTAAACCCACGTTGCAACAGGCCCAACCAACCATCTATGCTAGTCAAGTTCCATTAGCTAGATTATTTACTTAAATGAGACTAATCACTATGAATCTGGTTGATCGCCCATAACCGCGGGCATGACTATTCGAATAGTTTTACTCTGATCAGAGGTGTACAACGGTACCCACAAGACACAGCCCCACGACACGTTACCGCGTGCCGGTGTACCACCATGATACCCTGAAAAGGAACTGTGACAGGACCCTTCGCATAACCACCTCTAACCAATTGTACCACACCAAGGTTTCGCCCCCGCTTGCATCAGGGTAATGGGTAGCCCCCCGCGTGCCACGGTGAATCCGGAAGCCGATCAACCCTTTTAACCAAGGTCGACCGAACTCCATCACGCCCACCTTCACTAGGGAACGTAGGCTAGAGACAGCTACACTACAGATCCAGCCATTACCCATGCTGGCTTGTGGTATGCACGATAATTCTTCCAGGGTTTCCCGAGAACCGGTCCTTAATTGCCATGGGTGCTACTATCCAAAACCATTGTACCCACAGCCCACCATTATCATATTTTAATATTATTAGTATAGTATCACACACTTGACATCACCTGAATATTAATCTCCACTGTAATATTTGATTAGTGTGATTCCCTTAAGTGAGCTAATGGATCTAAGCCAGGCTAAGCATGTCCTAAACCAATATCTAGTCATATTGAACCCAAGTTATCAATGGTAGAAGGTAATCAATTCCTATGACTAAGTACAATATGTAGAATAGTCCCATGAAATGACATTCTAAAACATATGCAGTATTTGAGAAACATGAGATATTTAAATAAAATAGATACAATATGATCAATGTAAAGTATGACTTGCCTTGCTCTGATGGTTGGGGAACTTCGGCGACTGCTTCGAAGTAAATGGGATCACTGAAATTACCGAAATCAACACGACAAACAAAGCACTCAACAAAACATGCTAAAAGTCTACTGAAACAGCACAAGAAACTATTTTTAATGGATTCTTGACAATTTTTGGATTTAATGAAATTTGAATGGACTAAAATGGAGCTCAGATTAAAAAGATATGGATTTTAGAAGTTTAATTGCAATTTTTAAACTAAATAGAAAAGCCTAAATTAATTTATTGCGTAATTAAGTCCCTCGCTGACGCAAGCGGTGCGCGGGTCGGGTAGGTTGACGTCAGCAATGCGTATAAAAAAAGTGCTGACGTCGGCAAACAGACGCGGGGCCGACGCCGCATCTAGGCGTACGCCGCATCGCGACGCAAGCGGCACACGGGCTCGGTCCATGGTGGACCGAGTCCACGGAGCGGCGGCGGCGAGGTGCACCACGTGGCGTGATCGAAGCCGTGGTGCGGGCTTGCGGGATCAGACGGCTCCGATCTACAACGCGGTAGATGGGATGGCCGTGGCGGCGCTAGGGTTAGGGTTCATCCGGGTGGCGGTGGCCGAGCTTGGTGCGGCCAGCCATGGCCATGGCGGCGGTCGGCCGGCTCACCGGCGACGCGGGGACGGCGACGGACGACCACGCGGGGCACGGCAAGTGGCACGAGATGGTGCGGTGGCTCGGGACAACACGAGAGTGAGGAAGGAAGAGAGAGGAGCCTCACCAGCGGCGAAGATGAAGGCGGCTGTGCACGACTGCAGAAATTGGGCGTCGGCGAAATAGGGCTCAGAAACACGCGGCGCAAATGGGGAAAAATGGTGGAGGGCGAGGGGAACTTTATAGGGGGCTCGGGAATCCGGATTACGCCCGAAACCGACGTGAATTCCTCGTCGAAGCAAACGGAATCAAAGAGAGAGAGAGAGAGAAGCGGCGGCGGTTGGTTTGGGTCGGCACGGGCTTAGACTCGGCCAGTGCGAGGCGCGGACGGGTGCGGCGCGGGACAGTGCAGCGTGGGCGGTGTGAATGGCACGCGGCGACGGCCCGGTCGGGCGCTGGGGCGACAGGCCCGATAGTGGGCCCCACCTGTCGGCGGCCAAAGGAAACGGGGAGGGGTTGCGGACTCTCCGCGTGGGTGGCAACGGCTCGTGGGCCTCGGCCCACGGTCGAGGGAGAGGAAGGGGCACGCGCGGCGGCACGGGTTGGGTCGGGGCGGCTTGGGCCAACAACCTGGTAAGGGGAAAAAGGGCGGGAAAATGAAAGGAACATAGAAAAATAGGAAAAAATATTTCAAGGATTTAATTTAATTGTGAATAATTCATTTAATTGGTTAGAAATATTTCTTGTGCTCTAAAAATTTCACTAAAAATCAAGTTAATGTATTTTAACTTGTAGAATTTAAGAAAAATCCTACCATATCATTTCCACTTATAATTTTCATTTTAAATTTATTTGTTTGCTCGAGATTAATTTCAAAAATTCCAATTCTTTTTGGGGAATTATTTAAATGATTTAAAAGGGGCAAAACTCAATGTGTGGCAAACCTACCCCCTTAAACAAATCTCAACCCCAAGATTCGAAGGTGTTGGCGAAGAGGTGTGGGTGGGCGACCTTCAACTCATCTTCCCTTTCCCATGTAGCCTCTTCTTCTGAGTGATGAGTCCAGTGAACTCTGCAGCATCTGATAACCTTGTTTCGAGTTCTTCTCTCGCTGGTTTCGAGGATACAGGCTGGTTTCTCCACATACGTCAAGTCCTCTTGAATCTCAATTTGGTCTAGACTCGCCTGCTCTTCTGGTACTCTCAAACATTTCTTTAACTGAGATACGTGGAATACATCATGAATACCACCATGTTGGATGGAAGCTCGAGCCGATAGGCAACTTCTCCTTGACATTCCCAAATTCTGTATGGTCCCACAAAACATGGTGCCAACTTGCCTTTGGTTTGAAAACGATGTACTCCCTAGAGTGGTGTGACCCGAAGATACACATAATCTCCTGCTTCAAAAGCGAGATCTCTTCGACGATTGTCTGCATAACTCTTTTGCCGAGACTGCGCAATCCTCAACCTTTCCCTAATTGTTCGAACTTTTGCTTCTGCTTCACTTATCACTTTCGTTCCGAACAATTGACGCTCAACCGTCTGATCCCAGAAAAGGGGTGTACGTCACTTCCATCCGTATAATGCCTCATACGGTGCCATTTGAAGACTAGCTTAGTAACTATTGTTGTAGGAGAATTCCGCATAAGGCAAACTCTTGTCCCATGCTCCTCTGAACTCAAGTGCACATGCTCTCAACATATCTTCTAGAATTTGATTTACTCTCTCAGTTTGACCATCAGTCTACGGATGATAGACCGTACTAAAGTTCAAACGAGTACCAAGCTCTTCTTGCAACTTCCGCCAGAAGTTGAAAGTAAACTAACTTCCTCGGTCAGACACGATCTTCTTAGGTACTCCATGTAAATACATGATCCTAGCAAGGTATAGTTCTGCTAGCTTCTTTCCCGAATAGGTGGTATGTACCGATATAAAGTGATCCACCTTCGTGAGTCGATCTACGATGACCCAAATTGAATCATGTCCTGACGATGTGCGGGGTAAACCTGTGATGAAATCCATTCCAATCTCTTCCCTTTTCCATTTCGGGATTTGGAGGGGTTGTAACAATCCCAAGGGCCATTGATGTTCTGCCTTGACTCACTGACAAACATCACAACGTGCGACGAATTCAACTATCTCTCTCCTTATACTGACCCACCAGAACTTCTCCTTGAGGTCTTGAAACATCTTTGTACTACCCGGATAAATTGAATATTGGGTTTGATTAGCTTCCGTAAGAATCAGTTTCTTCAATTCTTTATCTTCTGGTACACACAATCTCTTTCCCATCCAGATTGTTCCATGCTCGTCGTGAGCTTTTCCGACTCTCATGTTCTTCTTGAGTTCAGCTATTTCAGGATCTGACGCCTGAGTAGCTCGAATTTGGTCTATGAGAGTGGGTTGAGCTTCAAGAGCGGCCACAAACCCAAATTCCACAATCCGTAGGTTTAGGCGCTCAAATTCTTGCTGCAATTGGTTACACATTCCTTCTATGTTAATGGTGTTGCAGTAACTTTTTCGGCTCAAAGAATCTGCTACCACGTTAGCTTTGCCGAGATGGTAATGTATTTCCAAATCATAATCTTTGATCAATTCCAACCATCTTCGCTGGCGAAGGTTCAAGTCTGGTTGGGTGAAGATATACTTTAAACTTTTATGATCCGTGTATACTTCACAACGGTTGTTGATCAGGTAGTGTCGCAAGATTTTCAAGGCATGGACCACTTCGGCTAACTCCAGATCGTGGGTTGGATAGTTGTTCTCATTCGACGGATCCACGGCTACTCCTTGGGCATTCACAATATGGTCGAGAAACTGCACTTCCTTTAACCAAAAGGCACACTTGCTAAACTTGGCGTAGAGTTGATGATTTCTCAACTTCTCGAGCACTAACCGAAGGTGATGCTCGTGTTCCTCCTCGGTCTTGGAGTAGATCAAAATGTCATCAATGAAGACCACGACAAATTTGTCCAAGAATTCCATAAACACCTTGTTTATCAAGTTCATGAAGAAGGCTGGTGCATTGGTAAGTCTAAAAGACATGACCATACACTCGTACAATCCATATCGAGTGATGAAGGCGGTCTTGGGAATGTCCTCTTCCCGGATCTTCAATTGATGATAGCCTGATCGCAGGTCTATCTTGGAGAATACCTTTGCCCCCTTGAGTTGATCAAACAAGTCATCAATCTGCAATAGAGGGTACTTGTTCTTGATAGTAACCTCATTGAGTGCGTGATAATCGACGCACATTCTTTTGGTCTTATCTTTTTTCTCTACAAATATCACCAGAGCAGCCCAGGGTAATGTGCTCAGGCGGATATAACCTTTCTACAACTGTTCATCAACTTGCTTCTTGCCTTCCGCCAACTCGTTGGCTCCCATTCTATATGGTGTCTTATGAATTGGGGAAGTTCTTGGTACTAGGTCGATCCGAAATTTGATTTCTCTTTTGGGTGGCATTTTGGTTAGATCTTCCAAAAAAACTTTAGGATATTCTCTGACTATGGGGATGTCTTCTAATTTCATAGGGGTCTCTGCTGCTACTTCAGACGATTACTCGGTAGAAGCTTGATTCGAACTTGCTACAATCTTTGGTGGCATCTGAGAACGGAAAACAATCTCCTCTCCTTTTCCATTGGTTAAAGTGATCGTATGACGAGCACAGTCAATCACTTCTTTATGTCTTGTCAACCAATCCATCAGTTTGATTTAAGAAGGATAAGATTGGCTAGAAATTGGGATCCTTGGATCTCTATTGCCACCGAGGGATAGTAGTGAGCGGTGTCCAAAGGATTTCCAGGGGTTTGAACCCACATAGGTATCTTAAGTTCCACTACTGATAACCCTTGTGCCCCAACAAACTGTTTAGAAATAAATGAATGCGTAGCACCAGAATCAAATAATACTGTAGCAGGAGTGAGATACACAGGAAACCCAGTATAACCTCGGGCACAGCCTGTGCCTCCTCTGCAGACGCATGATTGACACGTGCCTGGATGAATATGGGCCCGACGCGCTTCGGCTTCGGACACTTGTCTGCAAAGTGCCCAAGCTCACCACAGTTCAAGCAGTCTCCTGGTTTTCCTCTGGAGTCCTTTCTTGGAGGTGGTGGCTTGGACTATTGCTGGGATGGCGCTGTTGGGGGACATGGAGTGGGATTGCATTGCTGCTGTCCACTGCCAGCCACTACTGCCAGCTTGAAAATTTCCTGGGTGATAAGGCTGATGCTGAGGACAATCATGGTGGTAGGTCCATCCTGACCTCCAGGTATGAAACGCGGTCTCTACTAATTTCCCAGCTACTGTGGAGGCTTGAACTGCACTGCTTCCTTTTTCTGAGCATCTTGTTGCACTGGTCTTCCTAACGAATGGCCTTGTCAACCAGCTCCTCAAAGTTAGCATATTCTCTAGAGATCAGCTTGTCTGTGAGTTCATCATCAAGGCCGGCCAAGAACTTCTCCTGCCTTTCTGCATCAGTACGCACGTCCTCCGGGGCGTAACGTGCAAGACGGTTGAACTCATGCAGGTATTCAGTAACCGACCTACTGCCCTGCTCAAGAGATCAGAACTCCCGTTTCTTCTACGTGACTATTCCCGTACGAATGTGCGCTGTCCTTAAGCTACGACAAAACTCTTCCCATGTGACTGTTGCTCCAGCTGGGCGAGTGATCAAATAATTGTCCCACCAAGCAGAAGCGGGACCTTGCAACTGATGTGTAGCAAAAGAGACTTTCTCCTGGTCCGTGTATTGTAGGAGATCCAACTTCTTTTCAATGGCATGAAGCCAGTCATTGGCCTTCATAGGGTTAGTGGTGCTGGAGAAGGATGGCGGTCGGACGTGAAGAAACTCTGGCAACTTGGATTGAGGTGGTGGAGGAGCAAACTGATTGTTTTGCTGCTGCTGTTGCTGCTACTGCATTTGTTGCAACATCTGCTGTTGCATTTCTTGGTGTTGTTGTTGCATCTGCTGCATTATAGCAGCCATCATTTGAGTTTGCGAGGCAAGCACCTGAGCGATAGTGGGGTTCTCAAGTGGTGGTGGACGAGCGTTGCCATTGACATCATGGTTGTTCTTGTTGTTCCCTGACCACCCATTGTTGCTGTTAGCTCCACTGGTCCTGGTGTTCACCATCTGGAGAAGTCGACCGAACAAAGAGAGAGAAGAAGAAAAACAGACTGACTTAGAAACTAAACTATTATTTGAATTAACTGCATTGTTCTGATCCTAAATAAAACAAGTAAAACTCACGCAACATCCTTAATTGGACAACCATACCACACTTGATATAGACTGCCAGCTACCCCACATAGCAAACCTAACACACAACATACCAAGAAGACAAACTAAGCAAAACGATAAAGTCTAAGGGTAGCGACTACAGCGATCTGATGGGCTCTTGTGGGCGGTTAAGTCAAAACTGCTCTCTGAGAGTCTTCCTCCTCCTTTGAATGACTTCGAAAGTTTTCTATCTTCATGTCTTCACTTGGCTCTTCAGAGCTTGAGCTGCTACTAGAACTGGAAACACTGGTCCACCCGTGGCTACCATCTCCACCCTGGTATGCTGAAGCTGGTGCGAAAGCGAAGACGGTCCCGTAGAGGGAGCCAAAGCTGGAACCGGTGGAGCGGGAGGAGCCGGTGGAGGTCTCCCGATGCGCCAGCTGGATGTGCACAGGTGCAGTGGTGGTCTTCCGGGGCATAGTGCGGATCCTAACACCACCTGGTGCTGGGAGTCCTTTCAACTCAGCGACCTCCTTCTTGAGACGAACCACCTCGTCCTACAAACTCACGATCCTTAGCATCTTCTTCTCGTTCAGAGCCTTGGTTGCCTTGTGCAGGTCAGAGTGCATCCGGTCCAGTCCCTTGATCACCGTGCACATGTAGCCAAAAGTAGAGTCATTCTCATCTGCCATAGACTTGAAAGTGCTGACGTCGGAGGAACTGCCACAACGGGGATGGTAGCGATAAGCGGAGATACGAAGGTCGAAGTCATGCATCTTCCTCATCCTAGCCAACATCAGATACGTAGCTTCCTGACATGTGTGCTCAGCTGTGCCTCCTGAAGCTGTGATCTCCATGTTGGGAATACAAGTACTCACAAAATCGTGAACCTCCAAACAGAAACGGTGAGGCAGCTCGCCACTGAGAGGTGCGTGGGTAGTGTACTCCGGAGCATCAGTATACCCAACTGCCAGGGCCATGCGAGCCAACTCTGCCACGAAACCCACCATACCTTGACCATGGTGCGTAGAGGGGGAACCTGTCATCTATAGAAGACAAAGGAATGGGAATCAATGCATGCTCAAAACCAAAAAGACCTCAGACCCATTTTCACAAATTGTAAAACCCTAGACTAAGTTTACCTTTTTAAAACATCTCTTTTTTAAGGAAAAGACCAAGATTTTTTCCCATAACTTATGCAAATGAAAGGGTTTTTAGAGGGCTCTTAGGGTTTTCCAGTTGGCTTGTCCTACGGTCAAAACCTGGCTCTGATACCAACTTGTCACACTCAAAAATTCAAGCCAGAATTTTCGCAGCTATTTTGTGCATTCAATCCTCATCCAGAAATCAGCCGAGGTACACAAATCGACAATTATTGATATTACATAATCCACATCTTAGAAACAACATAAAAGATTACATAACTAATGCAACAGTAAAGAAAAGACTAACTAAACTGAAACTCTATTCTTGTGACGAAACTCCAACACACCACGGGCAACCTTGACGTCGGATGCAAGCCTAATCCTCGTCGAAACTTTCCTCTACTTCAACCTCTGGCTCTGGTGGGGAAAATTAAGCAAGACTGAGTACTACCCACTGTACTCGACAAGTCATACTGGAAAAGAAGGTATGATGCAGGATAATTCCCAAGGAAGGATAGGAGCTCATTTGCATAAACAACATTTCAGAAACAATAATAGTTGAAAGTAGTAAAACAGTAATAATAACTAAGCAATATTAAATAAACACTATCCAATGTTAAACCCACGTTGCAACATGCCCAACCATCTATGCTAGTCAAGTTCCATTAGCCAGATTATTTACTTAAATGAGACTAATCATGGTGAATCTTGTTGATCGCCCATAACCACGGGCATGACTATTTGAATAGTTTTACTCTAATCAAAGGTGTACAACAGTGCCCACAAGACACAGCCCCACGGCACGTTACTGCGTGCCGGTGTACCACCATAATACCCCGAAAAGGAACTGTGACAGGACCCTTCACATAACCCCCTCTAACCAATTGTACCACACCAACGCCCCCACTCCCATGAGGGTAATGGGTAGCCCCTCCCCCCGCGTGCCGCGGTGAATCCGGAAGCCGATCAACCCTTTTAACCAAGGTCGACCCAACTTCATCACGCCCACCCTCACTAGGGAACGTAGGCTAGAGACAGCTACACTACAGATCCAGCCATTACCCATGCTGGCTTGTGGTATGCACGGTAATTCTTCCAGGGTTTCTCGAGAACCGGTCCTTAATTGCCATGGGTGCTACTATCCAAAACCATTGCACCCACAGCCCACCATTATCATATTTTAATATTATTAGTATAGTATCACACACTTGATATCACCTGAATATTAATCTCCACTATAATATTTGATTAGTGTGATTCCCTTAAGTGAGCTAATGGATCTAAGCTAGGCTAAGCATGTCCTAAACCAATATCTAGTCATATTGAACTCAAGTTATCAATGGCAGAAGGTGATCAATTCCTATGGCTGAGTACAATAGGTAGAATAGTCCCATGAAATAACATTCTAAAACATATGAAGTATTTGAGAAACATGAGATATTTAAATAAAATAGGTACAATATGATCAATGTAAAGTATGATTTGCCTTGCCCTTAAGGTTGGGGAACTTCGGCGACTACTTCGAAGTAAACAAGATCGCTGGAATTACCGGAATCTACACGACAAACGAAAGGGCTGATGTCAGCATTGCACAAGCGTTGATGTCGACAGACGGACGCGGGGGCTGACGTCAGCATCTAGGGCAGACGTCAGCACTGCTGACGCAAGCGGCACACGGGCTCGGTCCATGGTGGACCTAGTCCACGGAGCGGCTGCGGTGGGGTACACCATGTGGCGCGATCGGAGCGACGGTGTGGGCTGGCAGGATCGAACGGCTCAGATCTACCACGCAGTAGATCGGACGGCTAGAGCGGCGCTAGGGTTAGGGTTCGTGCAGGTGGCGGCGACCGGCCGGCTCGCTGGCGACGTGGGGACGGCAGCGGACTGCGGCGCAGGGCATGGCAAGCGGCGCGGGACGGCGTGGCAGCTCGGGATGGCACGGGAGTGAGGAAGGAAGAGAGAGGAGCCTCACCGGCCACGAAGACAAAGGCGGCGGCGCACGGCGATGGAAATTGGGCGTCAGCGAAATAGGGCTCAAAAACACGTGGCGCAAACGGGGAAAAAAGCGAAGGGCGAGGGAAACTTTATAGGGGTCTTGGGAATCCGGATTACGCCCGAAACCAACATGAATTCCTCGCCGAAGCAAACGGAATGAGAGAGAGAGAGAAAAGCGCGTCGGTTGGTTTGGGCCGGCTCGGGCTCAGACTCGGCCGGTGCGAGGCGGGGACGGGTGCAACGCGGCACAGCGCGGAGCATGTGCGGCGTGGGCGGCATGAGAGCGACGCGGGGCGGCGCGAGACTATGGTGTGGGCGATGCGAATGGCTACGACAGTGGCCCGGTCGGGCACGGGGGTGACGGGCCCGACAGGTGGGCCCCACCCGTCGGCGACCCGAGGAGCCGGGAGGTTGCGGACTCTGCGCACGGGCGGCGGTGGCTCGTGGGCCTCGGCCCATGGCCGAGGAGAGGTAGGGGCGCATGGGGCAGCGTGGCTTGGGCCGGGGTGGCCTTGGGCCGATGGCCTGGTAAGGGGAAAAAGGGCGGGCAAATTAAAGTAACATAGGAAAATAGGAAAATATATTTCAGGGACTTAATTTAATTGCGAACAATTCATTTAATTGGTTAGAAATATTTCTTGTGCTCTAAAAATTCCACTAAAAATCTAGTTTATGTATTTTAACATGTAGAATTTAAGAAAAATTCTACCATGCCATTTCCACTTATAATTTGTATTTTAAAATTATTTGTTTGCTCTAGATTAATTCCAAAAATTTCAATTCTTTTTAGGGAATTATTTAAATGATTTAGAAGGGGCAAAACTCAGGGTGTGACACCTCCACACTTGAAGCATTGAATTCCACTACTCTTGGTTGAAGAACCAATTGAGGTGGATGATGAGTTTGATGACTTGTTGCTCTCATTTGAAGCAGCCAACTCTTTGCCACTAGAAGCACCAAAATTACTAGAGCATGCACCACCACTTGAGTTGGAGATTGTACCTCTGCTAGCACCACCTCTTGGTGCGAATTTGCTTCCATTTGGTGTACTTCTTGTGTTGAAAGATACTCCTCTGTTGCTAGCTTGATGGAGCAACTCAGTAAGATTGCGGTGCTGTTGAAATTCAACAGTACGCCGAATATTGCGATGCAGCCCTGACATAAAATGTGCAATTGATTGCTCTTCATCTTCATATACATTGGCTTTAATCATTGCCTTCTCCATCTCTTTATAATACTATCAAATATTAAGGCTTCCTTGCTTCAGATTCTGCGGCTTGTCAACTAAATCACGACGATAATGTTTGGGTATAAATTTTGCCCTCATTTTTCTCTCTTCATTTCAGCCTATGAATGCACATAACCTTGTCCAGCTTCTTCTCTATCATTGAGCATTTGCTCCCACCAGATTAGAGCATAGTCATCGAAATCAAGAGCAGCCATGATAACCTTCTTCTGCTCAAAATAATTATGCAAGCGAAATATTTTATCCACCTTCAACTCCCATGTAAGATATGCTTTGGGATCAGACCCTCCATCAAACTTGGCATGGTGAATTTTAACTTGCCAAACCTCTCCTCATTGGACTGATTGTGCCCACAATTTCCTCGGTGATGACGATTATGGGGGATGTCACCCCGGGGTACCCCAAAGACCAGAATCAAATCCCAACCAAAGTCAAGTCGAGAGTCCTCGAGATGTGGTCGAGGACCCGGCCTCCTTGGCGGGGTTCGCCATTCCGACCTTCCTCCGAGTCCGACCCCAACTTGTCGCCTGACCTCAAGCTTCCTCGAGACAAGACTTGGCACGTAAGGAGGAAGATGGAGGAGACAACTCGACAGAGTCTGACACCACCTGACAGCGCAGAAGGAGAATCCCAAGGCTAGAGAGATCACAAGATGCCCACGGTGTGTAGGACCTAGCATACCAACATATACCTTTTCAGATATTCTTTGTACCCACCTTTTAGCTCATTAGACATAGGTTTATTGGCCCCCAAGCTCATCTGTTCTTGCCCTCCTTGATCTATAAAAGGGAGGGCAAGGCACGGGGCCAAGGGAGGAGGGCAACATTCAAAGGAAGAGAGACCTTGAGAGCACTCTAGATCCAACACCATTGTAATCCCAGTTTATACTCCACCCCATCAAAGAACATCACACACTGGACGTAGGCCTATTATCCTTCGGGAGGGCTGAAACAGTATAGCTCACTGTGTCTTTTCTCTTTGGCTCATCCTAGGACTTGAGTCGACCATCCGATCCATTGAAGGACAACATCTCTACCACACTCTCTTTCTCCTCCTCGGGGACCCCCTTTGAGGACTGCTGACCCACCCGTCGACAACGATCATCATGATGGGGTTGTTCAGCCTCTTCTTCTTTGTCCTCTTCTTCAGTCCCACTTTTCTCTAGGCGAAGACCTCTCCCATGCTCACGACCAGCACCTCTTCCTCCATTCCCACGCCCTGGAAGCCAAGCAGCAGCTCCTTCTTCCGTTTCATCAACTTCATCTTCATGGTGACTTGCATTTGCATCATCACGACGATGATTTTGCACCTGAGCCATAAGTGCTTGAACATTGTTTGTTAGCTCCTACATGCTTTGCCTCATCTCGTTGAATTGTGCGATGGTGACACAATCTTCAATTTCAACATTGTCATCCATCTTCCTGTGAAATTAGTGACAACAAAAATAAATATATGTGGAATAGGAAATTATATGTGGAATCTCACAACCTCACCTCTCTTACCAACCGAAGCTCTTATGAATTCCTGTAGATTACAAAGGGCCAATGCACGGTGGTAACAAGAAAGTGATGGTTAAGCGAAAGTGATGGTTAAGTGATGATTGTTGAATTTTGACTAGCCCAAGATCAGGGGTCCGTCTCACTACTTTAGGATCAAACCAATGACATTTGAATATGACAGGCACAAGAGGTTTGAAACCATGAAACTTGAGTTCGTAAATTTCTTCAATTCTTCCATAGTACTCCAGTCCATCGAAGCCAACCGTAAGGACTCCGATATTTGTGGTTCTTCGATTGGGACGACTTTGCTCATGTCGAGTTGTGTGAAAGCGATATCCATTCACGTCATAGCCGGTAAATGACCTAACCTTATAGGAAAATTCATTGGCAACTTGTCTCAACTCGACACTCATAGAAGCATCAGTTTGGGCCTACAAGTTCAAGCAAGAAGGTATGTTATTACAAGCGCATGGGAAAAAAAACTTATGCATGTCAAACTAAGTGTGTACCGAGAAATTGAGTAGTACCTTATGTTTCAACCAAGAAATGAAACTTAGCTTTCTATTTCTTGCACCCTGTTTTAGAAGATTCTCAATTTCTTGCGGGGTTGGGTCCCTTGATTTACACCAGAACTCTTGAAGAAATTCACTGTACAAAAGAGAACAAGGGGGTTGGATGGATGCATAATAGTAACTACTAGAGAACAAGGTTATTGGCAACTTACATATGGTACGGCTTCGTTTCGGGAAGGTTGAGCAACACATAGTGCATGATAGATCGCCACTCTTCATGGTTCAGGTTCTTGAAGGTCGCACCACTTGCACTTCCGAGTTGCCCTCAAAAAAGGCTGAGGGTTGATTCATTTTCACCAGCATTGTAACGAGCAGGTGGATTATGCACAATAGGAAGGTTGTCGGCATAATACTTTGTTCTGAAGTTTGACACCTCCTCCAAAACATATGCCACTGCAACAGAAGCTTCAATTTTACATTTATTTTTACATTTGATTCTAAGATCTTTTAGTTCTCTCTCAACTGGATAGCACCAATGGTACTGCACAGGGCCCCCCATTCGTGCCTCATACGGGAGGTGCAAAATCAAATGCTGCATCGGATTGAAGAAGCCGGGTGGAAAGATCTTCTCCAACTTACAGATCAACACAGGCGCCAATTCTTCCATTTGTTTAACCACGGTCCGAGATAACTCCTTAGCACAGAGATGGTGGAAGAAATTTCTCAACTCTGCCAGCACCCTCCAAATATGCTCAGGGACATAGCCACGAACCATCACCGGTAGAAGCCGCTCAATCCATATGCGGTAGTCATGACTTTTGAGCCCGCTGATTCACATTGTAGATAAGTTCACTCCCCTCCTCCAATTTTCTGTGTACTCATCAAGGAACATTAACGTTTGGAACCATTGCAGTACCTCCTTCCTTTGGGCCCTCGTCAGGACAAAATCTGCCTTAGGCTTCCTCCATGACTTGCCGCTGTTGGGAGGCGCCGTGTCCAGCTTGGGTCTATTGCACAACCTCTCCTGGTCCACTCTAGCCTTAACGTTGTCCTTTGTCTTATCAGGAATATCCATGATTGTACAAAGGAGTGCCTCGGTGATATTCTTTTCGGTGTGCATTACATCAATGTTATGTGGAAGAAGGAGGTGCTCAAAATAGGGGAGCTTCCACAGGCCTGACTTTTGTGTCCATGCATGGTGCACACCGTATCCGCAAAACCACCTTCTTCATTCACCACGAGAGCATCTAACTGAGCATGAACCTCGGCCCCTGTCATCATCTACGGTGCAGTGTCTTCAACGACAACACTTTTTTTAAAGTTCTTGATGTCTCGCCTGAATGGGTGGTCAAGAGGGACGAATTGTCGATGTTTGTCGAACGAAGAATACTTTCCACCCTTTGTCAACCAAAACTACTCCAGAGATTTCTTGTATACCGGGCATGGAAATTTTCCGTGAACACACCAGCCACAGAATATCCCATAAGCCAGGAAGTCATGCAGGGAGGTATGGTACCAAACATGCATTTTGAAGTTTGTCTTCATGGCTCGGTCGTACGTCAATACCCTTTCATCCCAAGCACGAAACAATTCATCAATCAAAGGATACATGTACACACTCATATTATCCCCCGAGTGTCCAGGAATTATCAACGATAAAAAAATATTCTATCATTAAAAGATAACACCGAGGGGAGATTGAGGGGGATAACAAATACGGGCCAACAAGTGTATGGCGACTCCGACATTTCGTAAGGATTGAACCCGTCTATTGCCAGCGCAAAATGTACATGACGAGCCTCTTTAGTCCTCTCATGATAAACCGCATCAAACTTTCCCCATGCTTCTCCGTCGGCTGGATGTACCATCATATCAGGATTGTATCGACGTCCATTTTTGTGCCATGTCATCTGCTTCGTGGATTCCTCGGTCATGTATAGCCGTTGGATCCTCAGTATGAACAAAAGGTACCTAAGGATCTTCTCGCCGATTTGGAGCTGCCTCTTCTCACCATCACCAGAGTTTACCTCTACGTACCTAGAGGATTTACACTTTGGACAGTACTTATCTTTTGCATATTGTTTCCTAAATAAGATGCATCCATTCGGACACGCATGTATCTGCTCGTATGGCATCTTCAGTGCACGAAGGAGTTTTTGTGCGTCATACATGCTCTTAGGCAGAATGTGACCTTCTGGAAGCAGACCACGAAATATTGACAAGATAGCATCGAAGCCGTCTCTACTCTAGCTAAACTGGGACTTCAGGGCCATTAGACGTGTAATGGCATCTAGTTGAGAAACCTTAGTATGCCCGTGAAGGGGTTGCTGTGCCGCCTGCAACATCTGGTAATATGCCTTTGCGGTTTCCTCTGGCTCGTCCTCCATACACCCTTCATCATAGTCATGTAACATATCTCCTACCCTGGCATCAGAATCATATTCATCGATTCGTTGTCTCACGACCTCCTCTCTAGCACGATGGCACTCACCATGTAAGGTCCACCTGGTATAGTTTGGCATAAATCCATTCTTCACAAGATGTTCACCCAACCGCTTCTTTGATTGTTGACACTTGTTTCGACAATCAGCGCATGGACACCAAGTAGTAGGCTTCCCATTAAGCCTGGCAAAAGCCCCCTCGATGAAAGCATTGGTCTTGTTAATCCATTCAAGGGTCATTCCAGACACATTTGGGCGGCCCGTGTACATCCACTCATGGTCATCCATCCTCTAAAAAATCAGTGAATAATATAAGAATTGTTTGAATCTACCGAGTGCCTATACTCTCTAATAGGTTAGGATAGGTCCTAATCCCACCCGAGGATGTGTAGATGATGTTAGTTTTCATGCCCTACTCCGGTCCGAGACAGAATTTCGGCAGCACCTCCCTGCTGTTCTCCAAATACACGTCCCATCAGGGAGATTGTGTATCCAGAGAACAACAGGGAGGTGCTGTCGAAACCTTATCTCGGACTGGAGTAAGGCATGAAAACTAAACCGCTCTACACATCCTCGAGCTGTCAAAAAACATGGACAATTCGAAACAGATACGGTTTCAGATATGCAAATATCTGCATATCTACTCCAATCGTATATCTTTCAAACGGGACACAGCTAACTAGGTTATGTAATACACCTACATTATATCTAATTAATGTAAGTGTGCAAGAGAAGCACGGGGTCTCTCACCTAAGTGCCTCTCGGGCTAGACTGACGACGGCGTCGGTGAAGGCAGCGACGAAGCCGTGTAGTAGAAGGAGGCGGCGTATCAAAGCGGTCACAGCTACACAAGTCGATGTAGGTGCAAAGGTCTATACTGAAGAAAAATAGTCATGTCAATTAAAAATTTTGGCAGCACCTCCCCCGCACGGGGAGGTTTCCAAAACCTGCAACAAACGAGACAACATGATGGCCGACAACCACATACACATATAACAAGACATATATGCACCACATATACAAATTAGCTATAAGCAATAAACCCTAAAATTACCACATATGCACTACATCAACTTCCTACATTTTCTTTTGTTGAATATCACAATACTTAGTCTATACTATATAGTTACTCTATACTAAAATCTACTTTTGTTCCATTAAACACTTACATTAAACCCCGGTGGTGGGTCGGGGGAGGCCGGCTAGTCGAGAGGCTCTACGCGTGGAGGACGGTGGCAACGGCCGGAGGGCGCGCCGAGAAGGGTGGCCGGGGATACGGCCGTGGCGCAGGCGCGGCCGGGGCTGGGGCCGAAGGGCGCGGCTCGGGGCGGCGGCACGGCAGCGTGGCCGAGGGACGGCGGGCGCAGCTGTGGGAAGGCAGGGCGACGGCGCGGCGGCGCAGCCGGGCGGTGGGCACGGCAGGCCGGCGGCGCGCGACGGGTCGGAGGGACGGCGGCCGGGAGGCGGCAGCGTTTTGTGTTGTGTGTGTTGTGTGCGGCCGACCAAAATTTACTAAGTGTTGGACGAGTTTGCCGAGTGCCCTAGATCCGCCCCTCGGCAAGGCTTCGCCGAGTGCCCGTGCCGGGCACTCGGCAAACTTAAATTTTTTTGTAAGTTTGCTAAGTGCCGGTGAGAGGCACTCGGCAAAGGCTTTGCCGAGAGCGTACGGGAGGAGCACTCGGCAAACCTAAATAATTTTTTAGGTTTGCCGAGTGCCCCTTTGCGAGGCACTCGGCAAAGCCTTGCCGAGTGCCACTGGATGAGCACTCGGCAAACCTAAATAAATTTTTTAGGTTTGCCGAGTGCTTTATTTTGGGGTACTCGACAAACATTTTCCCCCGTAGGCCTGGTGGAGGCCACGTGTCAGCTTTTGCCGAGTGCCCCTAGGGTTGCACTCGACAAAGGCTTTGCCGAGTGCTTTTCGTGGTGCATTCGGCAAAGTAATTACCTATTACATGGAAAAAATAATTTAAAAATTTTAAATTGCTTAAAAAATCCCATAACTTGGCATGGTGCCATGTATGTTATATATACGTGCACAAAAAGTTTTGTCGCCAATTTATAAATTTGATCATCATTATGTCCCTAAATTTGTGAGATGAGTATAAACTCTAATATTCTTATTCGGAGATGTTTTGGTTTATAAGCGTCGTACGTGATAAAATGTATGAAACCTTAGAAAATTTTTATCACAACCTCAATGTCCGATTTCATGATCCTCTGACAAATCTCGTGATTTTCGTACTTTAATTGTTTTTAAATAATTAGAAACCGAGCGGACTTTATTTGACTCACGGTCTTCCTAAATAAGATCTTTGAAATTACTTTCTATTTCGTAGATATGGCCTCAAAATAGACTCAACAACATGAATATCATTTTTTAATACATTTTATTCCATTATTCGAATCACTTATAGTTCAAATGTGGCACTATTAAAGAAATTCCTATATATATAAAAAATTATTTAAATATAGCAAACAATTAGAAAAATATCTCAAATTTTAACATATAGTAATTCATGTTGTATATGGGGATGTGAAAAAGTTTGGAGGGTGTTATACAACAAAATCTTAAAATTTTAATGAGTGCATAGGCGAAGCACTCGGCAAAGATTATGTTTGCCGAGTGCAGGTGGTGGACACTCGGCAAATTTCACCTTTTGCCAAGTGCCTCTCAGTGCCACTCGGCAAAAGTGAAGTTTTGCCGAGGGCCTTGGTGGGGTACTCGGCAAAGGTTAAGTTTTGCCAAGTGCCTCTGTTTGCTAAGAACCACACTCGGCAGACAAGCATGTTTGCTGAGTGTTCAGCTTTGTCGAGAGGCACTCGGTAAACATGTTGTTTGCTGAGTGCCCGAGGTTATGCACTCGGCAAACCTCTGGGCACTCGGTAAACGTCGGGATTTCGATAGTGATCGCACGTACGCAGAACTCAGCAAACAAACCAAACCATTGTGCCATAATTGCATACTGCATCCATATTGTTTCACAGTGCCTAGCCGGCCCGCGGGACGTCGCCTGCAGCCATTGCGGTGGCCGATGCGCGATTGGCGGGGGGGCTCGACCGTACGAGGTGGTGCGACCACGGGGTGCGACGTGGCCGGCTTGGGTGCTGTCGAGGTGCTCGCGGCGCAGCGCAACATGTTCGACATGATGCGGGGCCACAACCTCTAACCAACGCGACCAGGCTTAGTACATGCATCCCGTGCGACGTGCGATCATCGTCTACGTCTGTCCTGCGGCATCAGGCGGCTAGGCATCATCGCACGGCTAGGGCTACGTCATCCGCGCGATGCGCACTTTGTCACGGTGCTTGTTTGGTGCCCACGACTGGCGCGGCGCTGCCAGGCGCCTGTGGCCGGCATGCTGTTCGAAGACGATGATGAGATCAATGCGTCACCATGATGGGTGCCCGAAACATCCTGATCGGATTTCTTTGGCGACTCCAAGTCAGCGATAGGGTGTTCATCGCGAACAACCAAAACGAAACAAGAATCACAAGATTTCATTTTTGTGATTCATTCAACAAGATTCAAAGAGATTCAAAAGTTCCTCTACGTTCTTCTATCTCGGTCTCCGATAGAACATCGTATAAATGAACCTTTTTCTACCTCGGTCTCATAGAACATCATACTGATGACAAGGTATTATGCAACTCCTCATACTAGTCCAAAAGGAATTGCATAATTAAAAAAAAAGAAATAGAGACACAAGATATAGGGGTGATATCACTACTACAGAAACTGTTTTTCTGGACGAGACCCTTGGTAGGTTCCAGGAGGGCCATAAGCGGTCGCGCCTGGAAAACCGGTCCCCCAGGAACCAGTTGATGGACCACACGTGAAGATGCATTATCTCGTGTGGTCCACTTAAGCGACTGCACGTGATAATATCGTGCGGTCCACTTAAGCGACCGCATGTGATAATATCATGTAGTCCACTTAAGCGACTGCACGCGATAATGCCACAACATCGCGTACGGTCGACCTAAGCGACCGCACGGGATAATCCATTTTCCCATGCGGTCCCTGAAGTAGGCCGCACGAGATGATGGGTCCATATATTTTTGTAAACCAATTTAGAGGTGTAAGGTTTTAATTATCTACAAACCTATTGAATTCTTCATCTAATTCTTGGATATGAGATAAAATCAAATATAGCAGCATATATATATTTCTTTTTAACCTTATTTGGGGTACTCGCAGTTCAATTCAAAATTAATTTCGAAAAGCACGCAAAATTTATTTAATTGTTAAAAAATAGTAGATGACTTCAAAAAAATTTGAAACTCCTCTAAAGCAACATATGCGCAATCTACTCCATGTAAAAAATTTATGGTGGTACATAATAAAATATTTCTATAGGTTCATTCACAAGGGTCCATTACGTTATTACATAAAAAATAGAAAAAATATTTTTTTCACAACACAAGTGGCAATATAACTTTATATCTTGTGATATTCAGTTAATGTGAAGGTTATGTACAAATTTGAGATGCATACAAGTAGACTATCGCCACATTTGGGTCCAATTTGATTTACAGCCCAACTAAGCAATGAAACAAAGAGAAGGAGGCGAGGCGACGCGACCCGAAGACATGCGAACCACAAATGAGACAGAGACGGCGCTGCAAAATCTCGCGACCAAGCGGCGGCAGAGAATGAGAGGTGACCGATGGTGACGGGCAGCGGCGCCTGCGAGGACGGCGGCAGTGGCCGACGAGTTCTGCCTGCGGTACTACATGGGGCACAAGGGGAAGTTCGGGCATGAGTTCATCGAGTTCGAGTTCTGCCTCGATGGCAAGCTCCGCTACGCCAACAACTCCAACTACAAGAACGACACCATGATCCGCAAGGAGGTCTTCGTCTCCTCCTTCGTCCTCCGCGAGGCCCGGAGAATCATCCAGGAGTCCAAGGTTGGTTTATCCCCACCGTTGATTTCTAGGGTTTACCCCCCACATAGGGGATCGATCGATTTCCGATTCCCGATTTCCCTCTCCAATTATGGATGGTTTTGTTTGCTTGTTGTTGTATATTATGAAGGAGGATGACAACAACTGGCCGGAGCCCGACCGCGTGGGAAGGCAGGAGCTCAAGAACAGGAAACCAGGACTTAGTCATGGCCATGCTTCACCAATGGATGCTAACTATCTATTTTAACTTATGATAATAGAGTGAGCAAATTTCTAGTGTCACACAATATCTTGCCTAAGAAAGGCTCCATGGATGAAACTTTCCATGCAAGAATCCAATGCCTGTAGGGCCACACATCTGGGAAGTTTAGCCCATAACTTGTAAAAGTAAATTATTGTGCTTTTCTCAATGATTACAAACTTATTAGTACAAAGAATTGATAATAAACCTTGTGTGAGGATGCAACAAGCCTCTGAACATCGACTGGCATATGAGGGACACTTTGACAAGCATCAACAAGAACTTTAGCACCAACTCTGTTTGACCATGTTACAATATCCTCAATAGGAAGCATTGAACCTAGAAAGGATGAAGATCCATGTTACCAATTGTGCTGTCTAATTAGACATCACATGAAATGAAAACTGGATATGGACTCATCTGGGAAAATTTCCCAGAATACCATACACCATAATTCTGAAGGGTTACATGAGGCTACGAAAGCTAATAACAAAATTTCTACCGTGCAAACCAGGAACCTTGCAAGTAAGGGTCGATAGATCGTTACCGATTGGAGTGGAGTGCAGCGGATATAGCTAATCAGGAGCTATCCGATCTGGAACTGTACTAGCCGATCACAGCAGATTTGCTAACCATAGCCGATTTGCTGACCACAGCCGATTCCCAAGTCGCCTGATCGCAGCCGATCTAACTACAGCAAATTTGCTGATGCCATATCCAATGCGACCACAGCCAATTTGCCAATGCCGCAGAGTCGCCCAATTGCGCCTGCCTCGCTCCAATGCTCCCGACCACAGCCGATTCGCAACCGCCGAATAGCACCGCAATGTAGCAATGCCTCTACCGGTATCCACACGTCCAAGGATAGAACGCCTAACACCCGTGAGCCAGCACAAGATGCAAGGCTATGGTTTGGCTTAGAGGTGGGGAGGGTTTTCGTGGAGATCTTGAACTCGCCGACTTTTGAAGCCGCGCGTGTTTTAATCTGTTGCGCCAAATCAGATTGATTCGGTTCAATGTTATATGTGACAGCTCTCCACCCTTCGCCCCTTTATACAGAGTTGCCGACTAGGCCTATAGGCCCATCGGGACTCTATCCGATCAGATCCCTATCCGATCGAGCCGTATCCAAGTCCAACTCGAATGTCTGTTCTTATTCCCTTAAGCGTGCGACCCTGTAGGTTCGGGTATACTTGGTTTTGACCCGAGTCCAACTTGACTGACCATCAATAGCGGCGTCTACCAACACATATTGATACCATAGTATACAATAATATAATATTCGGCTCTGAACCTGTAATGTGTACACAAATCCCTTTGCCTCACGATACCAATTAAGCTATAGGCAAGATGTGTGCCATCCTATCAATAGCTTAATCATTCACTCGAACCGTATTGGATTATATGGCTGTTGATTGACTCCTCAATCAACTCGGCATGGCCATGCACTTTCATAATCCATTACCTCGAGGGGCCCAGAGATATCTCTCCAAAGGAGGGGCAAATTCCATCTTGATCACTCACATCCCACTCCATGTTTCATAGCAAACCCGAAGACTACTTTATAACTACCCAGTTACAGAATAGCGTTTGGTAGTCCCAAAGTAGGCTACTATACATGTCAGAAGCCATGATGATCTTAGGTCTGAGGATTTTGCACCAACACTACTTGAGACCAACTAATGGCACATTAATTCCTGTAGTGTCTCATGGTGGGTCTATCCAACAATGTGTTCTCTAACACATGTCCACATATATAGATTTGGTATCTCCATACTATGATCTATGATACATGATCATCAATCAACAAACATGCCGATCTTAGAATCATATTTGTTCCAACAATATGACATGCGATCATTGGACCAGTTGCACTGGTCATCACACCCAGCTCGGAAACAAATTTCTTGATCCAAACAGCCTCCTTTGAAGCTTCCGAAGCAACGATATACTCGGCCTTCTATGTAGAATCAGCAACTGTATCCTGCTTGGAACTCTTCCAGCTGACTGCGCCTCTATTCAGGCAAAACACGAACCCAGATTGCGATCTATAATCATCTTTATCCGTTTGGAAGCTATCATCGATGTAACCACTTACAACGAGCTCTTTACGGCAGTCCAGTGATCTTCACCTGGATCTGACTGGTATCTGCTCGTAGCACTCAAAGCGTACGAGACATCTGAACGTGTACAAAGCATGGCATACATGATGGATCCAATTTCCAAAGCATATGGAACCATACCCATCTTATTCCACTCATTATGTGTCCGAGGACACTAATTATTGCTAAGATTAATGTCATGTGACATGGGCAAGAAACCTTTCTTGGAATCGTGCATGTTGAACCTTATCAACACCTTGTCAATATATGTACTTTGGTTTAATCCAATTAGCCTCTTGGATCTATCTCTATATATCCGAATGCCCAATATGTATGCTGCCTCCCCTAAGTCTTTCATGGAAAAACTATTTTTCAATGAAGACTTGACGGATTCTAGCATAGGGATATCATTTCCAATCAGTAATATGTCATCCACATATAAGATTAAAAATACAATTGCGCTCCCACTGACCTTTTTGTAAACACAGGCCCCCTCTTCATTTTTTATGAAACCAAACCCTTTGATTACTTCATCAAAATGAATATTCCAACTCCGAGATGCTTGCTTCAATCCATAAATGGATTTCTGTAGCTTGCATATCTTTCCAGGCAATTGTGGATCGACAAAACCCTCAGGTTGTATCATGTATACATCCTCGCTTAGGTTTCCATTTAGGAAAGCCGTTTTGACATCCATCTGCCATATCTCATAATTGAAATATGCAGCAATCGCTAGAATAATCCGAATAGACTTAAGCATTGCGACGGGCGAGAAGGTTTCATCATAATCAACTCCTTGAATCTGTTTAAAACCTTTCGCCACCAATCGCGCCTTATAGATGTGAACATTTCCATCCATGTCGGCCTTTTTCTTAAAAACCCATTTGCACTCAATGGTTTTGACACCATCAGGTGGATCAACCAAGTTCCAAACTTGATTATCATACATGGATTCTATTTCGGATTTCATGGCTCCAAGCCACTTGTTGGAATCGGGTCCCACCATCGCTTCCTCATAGGTCTTAGGCTCATCGTTGTCTAACAACAATATATCACGTTGTTCCGCACCTGTGTACCTGTCAGGCGCACGACGTGATCTTTCAGACCTCCGTGGGGCTGGTGTATCTACAACAGGTGGCGCAACATCTTGTTCCTCCTGTTGTGGTTCCGTGGTAGCTGAAACATTTTCTGGTGTTTCTTGAACTTCTTCAAGATGCACTCTGCTCCCACTAACCCTTCTTAAAAGAAACTCTTTCTCCAAGAAGACACCGTGTCGAGCGACAAACATTTTGCCTTGTTCCCGATTATAAAAGTAATATCCATTAGTTTCCTTAGGATATCCCACAAAGAAGCACTTGTCGGATTTGGGTGTGAGCTTGTCGGACTATAAACGTTTTACATAAGCCTCACTTCCCCTAATTTTGAGAAAAGACAAACTAGGGGGTTGCCCTGTCCATATCTCATATGGTGTCTTTTCAATTGACTCAGATGAAACTCTATTTAGTGTGAACGCAGCTGTTTCAAGAGCATACCCCAGAAAGGATAACGGAAGATCACTTTGGCTCATCGTGGACCGCATCATGTCCAACAAGGTGCGATTTCTCCGTTCGGACACAACTTTCCATTGTGGAGTTCCTGGCGAAGTCAAATGTGGAACAATTCCACAATCTTTCAGATGATTATCAAACTCTTGGCTCAAGTATTTCCCTCCATGATCTGATCGTAGAAACTTGATTGTTTTCTCTAAATGATTTTGTACTTCATTTTGAAATTCTTTGAACTTGTCAAAGGATTCAGACTTATGCCTCATTAAGTAGATATAACCATATCTACTAAAGTCATTGGTAAAGGTAATGAAGTACTGATAACGACCTCTGGCTGTTGAGCTCATTGGTCCACATACGTCAGTATGTACGAGTGCCAATAAGTCACTTGCTCTCTCTCACGTGTCCCGTGAAAGGTGTCTTTGTCATCTTACCAAGTAAACAAGACTCACATGTCTCAAATGATTCAAAATCAAAAGAGTGAAGCAACCCATCTTTATGGAGCTTCTCCATGCATTTCTGATTAATATGGCCTAAGCGACAATGCTAGATAAACGTGGGTTTGTATCATTTGGGAGTTGCCTCTCTGTATTAATGTTATAGATGGGAGACGCTTCAAGATTCAAAACGTATAATCCATTCACCAATGGTGTATGAAAATAGAACATATCTCTCGAGATAAACTGAACAACCATTGTCCATTGATCTAAAATCATATCCTTTCGCTTGCAAACATGAAGCAAAAATAACATTTTGACATAGAATTGGAACACAATAACAATTATTTAATTTCAAAACTAATCTTGAAGGTAAATGAAGTGATGTAGTGCCGACAGTAATTGTAGCAACGCTTGCCCCATGCCGATGCGCAGGTTCACCTTGCCCCTTCTCAAGCTTCTACTTCTTCTCATTCCCTGCAACGATTTGCAAATATGAGCTACCGATCCGGTATCAAATACCCAAGAGTCGTAGGTGAAGTAGCAAGATTAATATCTATAATATTAATACCTGAAGCAGAAGTCGCACTTTGCTTCTTCTTGAGATCCTCCATGTACTTCTTGCAGTTCCTTTTCCAGTGACCTGTCTCCTTGCAATAGAAGCAAACAACATCTGATGCCGCCGACCCCTTCTTGCCCTTCTTTGCATTGGAGGCACTCGCGATCTCATCGGGAGGTAGTTTCCTCTTAGTGCAAAGTTTCTTGACAGGTGGTTTGCGCTTAGCTTTGTGCATCATCATCACATGATGATCATTTTTCTGGATACTCTCCTTAGCCATCTTTAGCATCCCATGTAATTCGGCCAAGGTCTTATCCATACTGTTCATGTGATAATTCAATATGAATGGCTCAAAGCTCGGAGGGAGCGACTGGAGAATCACATCAGTAGCCAACTCTTGGCTAAGGGGAAAACCTAGTTTTTCCAGACTCTCAATGTAGCCAATCATTTTTGTCATATACGGACTGACGGGACTCCCCTCAACAAGCCTGCACGCAAACAGGGACTTTAAGGTGTTGAACCTCTCGGCCCTAGCTTGGTTCTCAAACATGCCACGTAGTCCCTGAAAATAATATGAGCATCGCTCCTCTCGTATTGCTTCTGAAGCTTAGAGGACATTATAGCAAGTATGAGACAGCTTATGTCTGGGGAATCATTAGTGTGCTTCTCATAAACTCTTCGTGCAGTAGCAGTAGCATTATTTGGCAAATCATTAGGATAGGGTACTTCAAGAACATACTCCTTGAGCTCTTGCTTGAGAAAAATTCTCAAGTTGCGATACCAATCCATAAAGTTTGTTCCGTTCAATTTTTCTTTCTCGAGAATAGATTACAAATTAGCTGCCATAATTCTATAACAAAAAAGCAAAGTTTAGCACAATGTTTATGCTATAACTATTGTTAAACAATTTAACAAAAGACTCCCATTACGTATTTTATACCTTCCCTCTAGGTTACGTATTGGGTCAAGATCCATATGTTAATTAATTTGTAGTGAGCTTTGGCATCACTGCTAGAATATTAGTAACATGGGTAAGTGTAACACCTTGAAAATCAAAGAAATTAAAATCGGGAATTAAAAATCGAACTTGAAAAAACTTTTGGTATTTTTGCATCTCGCCGTGTTTATTGCTTCTTATTTGCCACTTTGTTGCATAAAATTAATAAAGAGAAAAATCTATCTAAAAGATTGAGAAAAACCAAATAATTTAAAAATCCCAAAAGAAAGAAAATTTCAAAAAAAATAAAGATTTGGAAATAAAAATTATAAAGGAATATAAATAGAAAGGGATGGGGATTAATAAAAGTTTATTTTTTGATTAAACCTTATTTTGGGAGGAAGAATTAATAATCAGTAAATGAAATAAATAATGTTAAATAAATGAAAATTATAAAAAATATATAGGGAAGTCTAGGGTTGATTTTGAATCAAAAATCATATTTGGAAAAGGAAAAATAAAATATATAAAATATAATATAATATAATAAAGGTGGACAAAAGAGTTAGAAATGTAGGATAAAATTTAATTTATGATTAAATCAAATCATATTTTAATTTTATTAGGGAAGGAAAGAAGGAATAGGAAGAAATAGAATTTAAATCGGGAAAAAGAAAATAGACACTATTCATGAGCTGTCACGTGTTCGACCGGACCCGGACCCCGGCCGCGCGCGCCGCGCGCCGCGCCATGCCCGGCCCCACAGCCCTCGCGCCGCACGCCGTCGCCCATGCGCGCCGCCCGCGAGCACGCACGTCACCGCGTCGCCGCGGGCGTGTCGCGTGCCGGCCGCCGCCGCCCACGCGTCCCCGCCGTGCCCGGTCCCTCCCGAGCGCCGCCACGCGTCGTCCTCGCCGCCCGGCCCCCACCCACACGCCGCGCCGCCGCGCACGCCGCGTGCGTTGCCGCGTCGCCCGCGCCTCGCTCCCGTGCCCCACGTCGCCGCGCCGCACACCGTTCGCGCCCTCGCCCGCCCCCGCCTCGCGCGCGACGCGTGCCGCCCGCCGCGTCGCCTCACCGCGCCGGCCCCCTCTTCCCTCCCTCTCCGGCCATCTATAAAGAGGGGCGAGCCTCCCGTTCTTCCCCACCTCGCCGCTCTCCCGTTCCTCACTCTCTCGCCCTCGCCGTCGGTAGCCGCCGCCGTTTCGCCACCTCGCAGCCGTCGCCTCCGTCGTCCGTCGTGCGTCAAGCCGCCACCATTGTGCGCCATGCGCCGGAGCCGCCGCCGTCGCCCACCGTGCGCCCGGAGTCCCGCCGCCTCTCTCGCCGTCGCCGTGCCGCGGTAGAGCTCCCGGGCCGTCGCCCGCGTGCGCCGGCCGGCCGAACAGAGGAGGAGCAGGGAAGGGGGTAGGAATGAAAAAAAGGAAAAAAAGAAGAAGAAAGAGAGAGGAAAGGAAAAAGAGAAGAAAAAGAGAAAAAGAAAGAAAAGAAAAATAGGAACAAATTTAGAAAATTTTTAGAAAATTTAGGAAAAGTTTTTGAAAATATTTGGGAAGATTTCTTGACAAAAATATATATATTCTTACAACGAATTTGGATTTCAAAATAGGAATCCGGGAATATTTCATCATCGCATAATTTATTCATCTAGGAGTTTATTTACACTTAGCTCGCCATTAAATATTATTTTAACATTTGAATCTTCTGAAATTTAAAATTCAAATCTTTTGAGATAACGTCCATTGAAAATTTGTCACCTTAGTAAATTAAATCGGTATATTGCAAAAACCCTAATTTCTACAACTCGCATTTTAATTCGGTTTTCACCCCAAAAACTCACACCCAAACTCAATTAAAATCTTGAGCTAAATATTTGGAGTCGTTTTTATGGTTCTTTTCGATCTCTTGGTAATTGTATTGAATTCTGATCAAATTCAATTGATTTTTCGCACGTACGAATAGCATCCGAGGAAGCAGGCACTAACTATACTGAAGACCCCATCCAACAAGCGTGCGAGCAAGGCAAGTCATCACACCTCAATCCTATTTTGAGAAATGATATTGATTTAAACTTCAAACATGCATGCTATACACAAATGAATACCTATGCTTGATATACCATGCCTTGATATTGATTACCCTTAGAAATATTCTTCGTAACCCTCGATGTGATATAACCGGAGGATATCTTCGGTAAAATGCTTAGCCATGCTTATGCTAGAATCTTGCATACTCAGATTTTTACAAAAGCTATATGCTTGGGCAACTACCTTAGGGAAGGTAGTTGAGATACGGCATGTGGAGACATGAGCACCACATTGCCTTGAACATGACAAAAATAGTTTTGATGGAAAAATGAAAGTACAAAACCAATGTTTTTAGACTGGGGCGGATGGATGGATTTGGGTGGATTCTGGCAAAGGCAAGTACCGTCCCTAGTCGATTAAGGACCGAGCCATGAGACTTATAACCTGGAATGAGTCAGTACAACTATACTTCTCGAATGGGTATAGACCTAGCGGAGTAGATAGCTGAGCGGATGCAGTATCCCTGCATTGTGGTTCTTGGGTGGAGATGTGGTTCTGGTTGTTGAGATAAGGCTGCGGCCTACGTGTTGAGTAATGAATGAGAATTTGGTGAGTTTCCTCTTACCCCGGGAGCGCCAGAACTCCTCTCACTGCTAGGAAAGGACGGCTAGAGTGCAAGAGGGTTAAAGTTCAAGGAGCGGGTACTGCCAAAGTGAGTTTATCGAAAGGCTTTGCCGTGACCATCCCATATGAAGGGATGAAAGCTCATTCAATGAGCAGTTGCGAAGTACAGGTAAAGTGTGCATCCACTGCAGTGTGAGTAAATCAATCTATTCGAGTAGCCGTGCTCGCGAATAATGAGCGGCGTGACAAGTTCCTCCCATGGCTAGACTCATAAAAATTTTAAAATGAAGGGTTGGTATGCATAATGATTTTGTGTGCTGGTGGACTCAACTTCTCGAACTGCGAGAAGGGGTAGACTCCCCAGAAAACCATGACGATCCGGAGGCGGGAAGCCATCCTTGGAATTACGATGGATGGGACAGAACCGTCGCCGACTTAATGTACTATGGAACTAAAACTTGACCTGGCTAGATGTTAGGTTTGTGAAATGATTTATGAAAATTGGCTTTGCACAAATAAACCATAGCCATCCTTTGAATGACCCTATCATGTGCATCATTCCATGTTGGCTTGCTGAGTACGTTGGGTACTCACCCTTGCTATACGCACAAACCTTCAGATGGTGGAAACGAGGAACTAGAGGACCCCTATGCTTACTGCCAGGTGGGCGAAGAAGGAGAAGGCGTCTACTAGGTCTTAGTCTCCAGCCGTTGCCTGTGGCAATCGACATATCGCTGCCTTCCGTCTCCTATTTTATCTAATTTCTGCTTTTGGTTGTATCCGGACCAGTAGGTCCTGCATGTAATGTTATTGCCTTCGGGCCTATTATTGTAATACTTTTGGTGTAAGACTATTCGTGCACTTTGCACCTGATAATTAAGTACTATATTCGTGGGTACCAAACTACTCGATCCAGAGAAATGATACTATGAACACAAATGATTCCCGTTCCAAAAACGGGGGTCTACAGAGCTCGTATCAGAGCAGTGCGACTGTAGGATAAGACCAACTGGCGCCCTACCCCTGTATAGCTGGTTAAAGGAAAATATCCCTACATAGGATTATTTTGAAAATACAGACTATTTTCACAAAACAAATATGTTTTCCCTTATACTCTTGTCCCCCATTTCTCTACAAACACTTGATCTTGCTACTACCTTTTCCTAACCCTAAGTTATCTTCAAAACAGATGTCAGACCATGTTGGAGCATGGGAGATTAAGGTCCCGCGGGAGGAAGGATACCTGTCACAACTTCAGCAGTTGCTATGGTGCCTAAGATACCCGGACGCACCCACCTACCGGAGCAAAAGACATGGCACTGAAGCACACCCAGTATGGGAAGCTGCGGTTTCAATTGAGGCCCGTATTGGGAGTGAGTCACCCTATTGCTTCCATACACATTACTACCGAGATTTTATGGAGACGGCCCTTCAGGACGTAGCCCGCGAGGCATTCCTACGCCTCAATGCCATCCACTGTACCGAGCTTATAGTGACCGAGTTCGTACACCATCCCTACCGGGAGGAAGACGACTCAGTCTGCACCGTGGAGGCCACCCCTTGCTGCTATAAACCCATGGTTACCCGTTTGTCCCGCTGGGCGGAAACAACTAATGATTGCTATGAAGAGGCATTACTCGAGATAGATGAGCAGCAGCGACGCATGAATGATCTGGAGGAGGAACACCACAATTGTGGAAACCAGATTGACTCTCTGAAGACCCAGCTGCAAGCTAACAACGCCAAATACGATTAGCTCTCTGATCATTATATGGCTCGTGGAGAGGCTTTGGTTACTTTGGAAGAGCAGCTTCGGAGGAGCCAGCGACATATTGGCCAACTGGAGGAACAACTTCGCTCCATCCCTGTCCCCGCTGCTGGCACTTCTACTTCAGCTACACCATCATCCCCTGCTCCTGTGCCCGACCACTACTATTTCATGACTCTAGCATGCTTGGCCACCTTTCGTGCCATGATGGAGCAGGCCTTCATGCTAAGCACTGAGTCAGGACCATACCTGGTCGACCCTACTGCTGCTACACCATCGAAGCCCACACCGATTTCCACGGCTGCACCATCCGAGCCTGGTTTGGGAGTGGATAACCCCATTCAGATCAACACTGACTCCGAATACGAGTCAGAACCCATGGAGGTCAAGTGGGAGCTCAGTGACACAGATCCATCAGAGGATGAAGCTCCTACCCACCGCATGACACTCACAGGAGGTCCTATCACCCTTAGGACTGCCCGTAAGAGCACCAGGCCACTAAGCAGGAGGATCGGACATGACTCTGAGGCCACTACCTTTGAGCCATGGGGACTTCAATTTGCTTCAGCCAAGGATCACCCTCTGCCTGCACCTGGATCATGCGGATGGCTGGATGACTAGTTGGATACCTGCAGCAACCCTGGTCTTGCTTTGGATGGAGTTAAGACAGCAACGACCATGCCCCTACCCTTATGTATGAAAACCCTAGATCGATATTAGTGATGTTGTATTGTGTTGTATGGGACTACACATGTCCAATGTATCCCCATGATGTAACATCTATGAACTGATATAAAGTTCCATGTTATGTCTTAAATGAGTTTATTCCACCAAGCTTGCTTCGAAAGATCACCTTAAATAACTTGAAGAAAAATTCCTTAGAATCGTGACGTTAGTAGATCAAGTCTCTTACCTTATCCACGTTGTTCAGATGGCGCATCGTCGCAGAGCCTCAGCAGCTACTGAGAACCCACCAGAGCCTAACCCCTCCACCCTAGCGAAAGTCATGGCTCTACAAACCCAACTGCTTTAAGCCATTTCCAACAACCAAGGACAACGCGGAGGATCAAACCTAGGAGAGTTTATGCGAGCCAAGCCACCGACATTCTCCACGGCAGATGAACCGATGGATGCTGAAGATTGGCTAAGAGTCATAGAGAAGAAGCTGACCCTCGTCCGAGTACGAGAGGCGGATAGAGTCATATTCACCACCAATCAACTGGAAGGACCCGCAAGTGACTGGTGGGACACCTACAAGGAAACCCGGGCCGAAGATGTCGGAGAACCAACTTGGGAAGAATTCGGCTGCCTTCCGTGAAAATTTTGTACCTGCTGCAGTCATGAGGATGAAGAAGAACGAGTTCTGTAGGCTGCGCCAAGGCAACACCACAGTACAAGAGTACCTAAATAAGTTCACACAACTGGCCCGATATGCCGCCAGTGACCTAGCAGACGAAGAGGAGAAAATAGACAAGTTTGTTGAAGGATTGAACGATGGGTTGCGAGGGCCGATGATCGGACAAGACCACACCAGTTTCCTGAAGGGTTATGCGGAGGCTACGCTAGCAAAAAAACTTTTTACCGCGCAAACCAGGAACACTTGCAAGTAAGGGCCGATAGATCGTTACCGATTGGAGTAAGCAGCGAAAACAGCCAATCAGGGCTACCCGATCTGGAACTGTGCTGGCCGATGATAGCCGATTCTCGAGGACAGCCGATTCACCAATCAGCCGATTCGCGGATGTAGCCGATTCGCCGAGTCGTCTGACCGCGTTCTCGCGCCTCGCTCCGATGCGCTTGACCGCAGCCGATTCCTCCACAGCCGATCAACAGCGTGCAACGTAGCAGCGCCTCTACCGGTATCCACACGTTCGGGGACAGAAAGCCGAACACCCGTGTGCTAGCACGTGATGCAAGGATAGGGTTTGGCTCGAAAGTGGGGAGGGTTTCCGTGGAGATTGATCTCGGCAACTTCTGTTGCAGATTCGGTTCAATGCGATACGAAAACTCTCCACCCCTCGCCCCTTTATATAGAGTTGGCCGATTGGGACTAGTGATCGATCAGGACTCTATTTTGAATCGGATCTCATCCATATCTCATAGAGTTGGCCGCCCACACGTCGTAAGCCCAAAGGACTCTATCCGATCGGATCCCTATCCGATCGAGCCGTATCCGAGTCCAACTCGAATGCATGTTCTTATCCCCTTAAGCGTGCGACCCTGTAGGTTCAGGTATACTCGGTTTCAGCTATAGTCTAACTTAGCCGATCGTCGGCTCAAGTCCAACTCAGCCGACCTGTCAACAGCGGCGCCTAGCAGCACATATTGACACCATAGTATACAAGAATATAATATCGGTTCTGAACCTGTAATGTGTACACAAATCCCTTTGCCTCACGATACCAGTTAAGCTATAGGCAAGATATGTGCCATCCCTTCAATAGCTTAACCATTCACTCGAACCGTATTGGATTATCTGTCTGTTGATTGACTCCTCAATCAACTTAGCATGGCCATGCATTTCCATAATCCATTACCTCGAGGGGCCCAGAGATATCTCTCCAAAGGAGGGGCAAATTCCATCTTGATCACTCACATCCCACTCCATGTTTCATAGCAAACCCGAAAACTACCTTTATAACTACCCATTACGGAATAGCGTTTGGTAGTCCCAAAGTAGGCTACTACACATGTTGGAATCCATGGTGATCTCAGGTCTAAGGACTTTGTACCAACACTACCTGAGACCAACTAATAGCACATTAATTCCTGTAGTGTCTCATGGTGGGTCTATCCAACAATGTGTTCTCTAACACATATGTCCATGTTTATTGATTTGGTATCTCCATACCCATGATCTACGAGACATGATCATCAATCAATAGACATGCCGATCTTAGAATCATATTAGTTCCAATAATATGATATATGATCAGGGATCATTTAGAAATAGATTCATACATATCAAGTCTAATAAATAAGTCACGTACTTATTGATCAATACAAGATGTCTATTTCATGGAACTGAATAACACTTTATTCATAAATACATAAACATTGACGTGATATCCAATATCTCCATGTTGCCTCTAGGGCATATCACTAACATTTCCAAAGCCTAATCAACAAGGTCGTGAGACTGGAACATGACCAGAGGACGATCGAAAACAATCAGAAAAGAAGACTTGCAATGACCCGCCCGATTCAAGGGACATCCCAGCGACCCAAAGGAGCAACCCCGTCAGGTTGGAAGCCAGCCATAGTGGCAACCAATAGCCCGGCCGCACCCGACAACGTCAGCAGGCCACCTGCAACACCGTCTCGCACCCCGGCACCTACCTTGGTAGCTCCAGGGACCAGGAATGTCAACTGTTTCAACTGTGGAGAAAATTTGGCATTACACCAACAGCTCCCCAAGTTGCGCAACACCCCTAACCGCACCGGAGCGAACACCATAGCAGTACGAGGAACCCCCGCCCCGACACCTGGACGCAGTCTGTTCAAAACGCCCCAACCAAAGGAAGCTGCAACCGGATTCCGTCGTGGTCAGGTGAACCATGTGCGTGCTAAGGAAGCTCAAGAGCACCAAAGCGTGCTGATGGGTACGTTTTCTATCCACTCTGCACCAGTTAAGGTTTTGTTTGATTCTGGAGCTTCGCATTTATTTATATCATCGAGAATAAGCAAAGAGCCCAACCTGCACCGGGTAGACCTTAAGAGACCAATGGTAGTACATCAACCTAGGGGGATGTAACTATACCCCATGCGTGCATCGATGTGCCCATCCGGATCAAGGATGTGGTATTCCTTTCGAACCTTATGGTTTTACCACCTCAAACCCTGGACATCATACTAGGAATGGATTGGTTGACCAAGAACCAAGGGGTATTAGATTGTGGACGAAGAGAAGTCACCCTATCTACCCCATCGGGATCGCCGATGACTGTAGCCATGGACCAAGACCCTATGCTCTGCGACCGAGCTATGGGAATATTCACCATGCTACCCATAGTTGGAATGCCAGTAATTCAGGATTACCCGGATGTATTTCCTGAGGAACTACCTGGAATGCCCCCAGACCGAGATATAGAGTTCATCATTAACCTCATGCCTGGCACCGCCCCCATAACTAAGAGACCCTATCGGATGCCACCAAACGAATTGGAGGAACTTAAGAAGCAAATAAGGGAATTGCAAGAGAAAGGCTTTGTACGCCCTAGTTCTTCACCATGGAGAGCCCAGTGCTGTTTGTAAAACGAAGGATGGAAGCATGAGAATGTGCATAGACTATCGGTCATTGAACGAGGTGACCATTAAGAACAAGTACCCGCTACCTTGGATCGACGACTTGTTTGATCAGCTCAAGGGAGCTCGAGTATTTTTAAAGGTCGATTTTCGATCTGGGTACCATCAGCTAAAAATTAGAGCCGAGGATATACCCAAGACTACGTTCTCTACGCGCTATGGCTTGTATGAGTTCACAGTGATGTCTTTTGGACTGACCAATGCCCCGGCCTACTTCATGAACCTCATGAACAAGGTATTCATGGAATATCTGGACAAGTTCGTGGTAGTGTTCATTGATGATATCCTCATCTACTCTAAGGACAATGAAGAACATGTAGAACATTTGCGCTTGGTACTAGAAAAGTTGCGAGAGCACCAGTTATATGCCAAATTCAGCAAGTGTGAATTCTGGCTTAAGGAAGTAGCTTTCCTTGGACATGTAATCTTAGCTGGAGGCGTAGCAGTAGACCCTGCCAAGGTCGAAGCTGTTACCAAGTGGAAAGCACCCCAGTCAGTAACAGAGGTTAGAAGTTTCTTTGGATTGGCTGGATATTACCGGAGATTTATCGGAGGATTTTCTAAGATAGCCCGGCCCATGACCCAACTGTTGAAGAAGGAAAAGAAGTTCGCATGGACTGAGCAGTGTCAAAAAGCCTTTGATCTACTCAAAGAAAAGTTAACCACCGCCCCGATCTTAGTCCTACCGAACAACCGGAAATACTTCGTCATATACTGTGATGCATCCCAACAAAGACTAGGAGGTGTGTTAATGCAAGATGGAAAAGTTGTGGCTTATGCCTCGAGACAACTGCGACCGCATGAGGAGAATTATCCCACCCATGACTTAGAATTGGCCGCAGTGGTGCATGCCTTGAATATTTGGAGGCACTACCTGATCAGAAACCACTGTGATATATACACGGACCATAAGAGCTTGAAATATTTCTTTACCCAAACAGATCTTAACCTACGCCAGAGAAGATGGCTGGAGCTATTCAAGGATTATGACCAAGGAATCCATTACCACCCTGGTAAGGCCAATGTCGTAGCCGACGCTTTGAGCTGCAAGACCCAATGCAATTACCTGAAGCTGGAAGGTATGGCCAATGAGCTTCAAGAAGAAATGGCTCGGCTTAACCTATAGTTGATTCCTCATGGACAACTTCATTTGCTGGAGATACAACCTCTCCTACAAAATCAGATTAAGGAAGCCCAGAAGGATTGCGAGGAAATCCAACTGATCAAGGAATGCATGACCGAAGGGCTGGCCAAGGAATTCACAGCCGACAATGATGGAACCCTGTGGTATCATAAAAGGATTTACGTACCAGAGAAAGGAGGATTGAGAGGACTGATCCTCAAGGAAGCCCATGAGTCAGCATACTCGCTACACCCGGGTAGCACCAAGATGTACCAGGATTTGAAAACAGAATACTGGTGGCCCAACATGAAAAGAGACATAGCAAAATATGTAGCCATTTGCGATGTGTGTCAACGAGTCAAGACTGAGCATCAGAGACCGGCAGGATTACTCCAACCACTCAAGATCCCTGAGTGGAAATGGGATGAAATAGGCATAGACTTTATAGTTGGACTACCCAAAACTGCTACAGGATACGATTCTATTTGGGTGATCGTGGATAGACTTACCAAGACTGCCCGATTTATCCAGGTCAAGACTCGGTATAGCAGCGCTAAATTGGCAGAACTATACATGTCCTAAATTGTGTGCCTACATGGAGTACCCAAGAGAATTGTGTCGGATCGTGGTACTCAGTTCACATCTCACTTCTGGGATAAGTTTCACGAGGCGTTAGGAACTCACCTCGCCTTCAGTACTGCTTATCACCCTCAGACTGATGGACAGACCGAGAGGACAAACCAAGTCCTTGAGGACATGCTAAGAGCCTGTGCATTGGATTTTACTAAGGACTAGGAGAAATGCCTGCCCTATGCAGAGTTCTCCTATAACAAGCCTACCAGCTAGTCGAAGATGTCGCCGAACGAGGCTTTGTTTGGACGGAGATGCCGAACCCCGTTGATGTGGTCGGAGACCGGTGAGCGAGCCATATTTGGACCGGACATCATTAAGGAAGCCGAAGAGAAAGTTTGTCTGATAAGAGATTGGCTTAAGGTAGCCCAGTCCCGGCAGAAGAGCTATGCGGACACTCGTAGGAGAGAGTTGGAATTCAATATAGGCGACTTTGCATACCTAAAAGTTTTGCCACTAAGAGGAACCAAGAGGTTCAAGGTCAAAGGAAAGCTGGCGCCGAGATATGTTGGACCATTCCCAATAAGCGCCAGAAGAGGCGAAGTGGCCTATCAACTGGACCTACCAGAAAACCTTTTCGATGTGCACCCTGTCTTTCACGTCTCACAACTGAAGAAATGTTTGCGAGTGCCAGAAGACCAAGTTCCCTCGAAAGACATTCTTGTCAACGAAGACCTCACATACCCTGAACACCCCGTGAAGATCTTGGACGAAGCAGAGAAGAAGACTAGGACCAAGACGTGGCGAATGTACAAGGTGCAATGGAGCAACCACACCGAGGAAGAAGCCACCTGGGAGAAAGAAGACTTCCTGAAGACCGAGTACCCAAACCTATTCCACGAACGGTAAGAAATCTCGGGGACGAGATTTATTGTTAGGGGGGTAGGTTTGTAACACCCTGAAAATCAGAGAAATTAAAATCGGGAATTAAAAATCAAAACTTACAAAAACTTTTGGTATTTTTGCATCTCGCCGTGTTTATTGCTTCTTATTTGCCAGCTTTGTTGCATAAAATTAATAAAGAGAAAAATCTATCTAGAAGAGTGATAAAAACCAAATAATTTAAAAATCCCAAAAGAAAGAAAATTTAAAAAAATAAAGATTTAGAAACAAAAATTATAAAGGAATATAAATAGAAAGGGCTAGGGATTAACAAAAGTTTATTTTTATCAAACCTTATTTTGGGAGGAAGAATTAATAACAATAAATGAAATAAATAATATTAAATAAATGAAAATTATAAAAATATATATATAGAGAAGTCTAGGGTTGATTTTGAATCAAAAATCGTATTTTGGAAAAGGAAAAATAAAATATATAAAATATAATATAATATAATAAAGGTGGACAAAAGAGTTGGAATATAGGATAAAATTTAATTTATGATTAAATCAAATCATATTTTAATTTTGTTAGTGAAGGAAAGAAGGAATAGGAAGAAATAGAATTTAAATCCGGAAAAAGAAAATCGACACCGCTTCATGCGCCGCCACGTGTTCGACCCGGACCCGGACCCCGGCCGCGCGCGCCGCGCGTCGTGCCCACGCGTCGCGCCATGCCCGCCCCGCAGCCTCGCGCCGCGTGCCGTCCGCCCACGCGCGCGCCCGCGCGCACGCCGTCGCGCGCGCCCATGGCGTGCGTGCCGTGCGCCCGCCGCCGCCGCCACGCGTCCGCGCCGCGCCCGGTCCCCTCCAAGCACCGCCACGCATCGTCCCGCTGCCCGGCCCCCACCCACACATCGCGCCACGCGCGTTGCCGCGCCGCCGCCACCTCGCGCCCGCGCCCACGTCGCTGCGCCGCACACAGTTCATGCCCTCGCCCGGCCCCGCCTTCGCGCGTCGACGCGTGCCACCCGCCGCATCGCCTCACCGCGCCGGCCCCCCTCTTCCCTCCCTCTCCGGCCATCTATAAAGAGGGGGCGAGCCTCCCCATTTCTCGCCGCTCTCCTGTTCCCTCGCTCTCTCGCCCTCGCCGTCGCTAGCCGCCGCCGTTTTCACCACCTCGCAAAGCCGTCGTCCGTCGTGCGCCGAGCCGCCACCGTCGTGCGCCGTGCACCGAGCCGCCGTCGTCGTCCACCGTGCGCCCGGAGTCCCGCCGCCTCCTCGTCGTCGCCGCCGGCCGCAGTAGCTCCGGGCCGCCGCCCCACGTGCGCCGGTCGGCCGAACGAGAGGAGGAGCAGGGAAGGGGGTAGGGAAAAAAAAGGAAAAAAAGAAGAAGAAAGAGAAAGGAAAGGAAAAAGGGAAAAAAGACAAAATGAAAGAAAAGAAAAATAGGGAAAGATTTAGAAAATTTTTAGAAAATTTAGGAAAAGTTTTTGGAAAATATTTGGGAAGATTTCTAGACAAAAATATATATTTTCTCGTAACGAATTTGGATTTCAAAATAGGAATCCGGGAATATTTCATCGTCGCATAATTTATTCATCTAGGAGTTTATTTACACTTAGCTCGCCATTAAATATTATTTTAACATTTGGTTATTCTGAAATTTAAAATTCAAATCTTTTTTAGAGAACGTCAATTGGAAATTTTTCACCTTAGTAAATTAAATCGGTATATCGCAAAAACCCAAATTTCTACAACTCGCATTTTAATTCGGTTTTCACCCCAAAAACTCACACCCAAACTCAATTAAAATCTTGGGCTAAATACTTGGAGTCGTTTTTATGGTTCTTTTCGATCTGTTGCTAATTCTATTAAATTCGATCAAATTCAATTGATTTTTCGCACGTACGAATAGAATCCGAGGAAGCAGGCACTAACTATACTGAAGACCCCGTCCAACAAGCGTGCGAGCAAGGCAAGTCATCACACCTCCTCGAACATGTTGATCCTATTTTGCGAAACGATATTGATTTAAACTTCAAACATGCATGCTATACACAAATGAATACCTATGCTTGATATACCATGCCTTGATATTGATTACCCTTAGAAATATTCTTCGTAACCCTCGATGTGATATAACCGGAGGATATCTTCGGTAAAATGCTTAGCCATGCTTATACTAGAATCTTGCATACTCATATTTTTACAAAAGCTATATGCTTGGGCAACTACCTTAGGGAAGGTAGTTGAGATACGGCATGTGGAGACATGAGCGCCACATTGCCTTGAACATGACGAAAATAGTTTTGATAGAAAAATGAAAGTACAAAACCAATGTTTTTAGACTGGGGCGGATGGATGGATTTGGGTCAATTCCGGCAAAGGCAAGTACCGACCCTGGTCGATTAAGGACCGAGCCATGAGACTTATAACCTGGAACGAGCCAGTATAACTGTACATCTCGAATAGGTATAGACCTAGCGGAGTAGATAGCCGAGCGGAGGCAGTATCCCTGCATAGTGGTTCTTGGGTGGAGATGTGGTTTGTGATGTTGAGGTGAGGCTGCGGCCCACATAATGAAGTGATAAATCAAATCGAAATTAATTATAACTTAAAGACTGAGAGAGTTTCCCTTACCCCGGGAGCGCCAGAACTCCTCTCACTGCTAGGAAAGGACAGCTAGAGTGCAAGAGGAATTAAGTTCATGGAGCGGGTACTGCCAAAGTAAGGTTATCGAAAAGCTTTGCCGTGACCGTCCCATATTAAGGGATGAAGGCTCATTCAATGAGCAGTTGCGGAGTGCGGGTAAAGTGTACATCCACTATAGTGTGAGTAAACCAATATATTCGAATAGCCGTGCTCGCGGATAATGAGCGGCATGACAAGTTTCTCTTGTGGCTAGACTCATAAGCTTTAAAATGATGGGTTGGTATGCATAATGATTTTTTGTGTGCTGGTGGACTCAACTTCTCGACCTGCGAGAAGGGGTAAACTCCCCAGAAAACCATGATTACTCGGAGGCGGGAAGCCATCCTTGATCACGATGGATAGTGGACAGAACCGTCACCGACATAATATACTCTGGAACTAAAACTTGACTTGGCTAGATGTTAGGCTTGTGAAATGATTGATGAAAATTGGCTTTGCGCAAATAAACCTCAGGCATCCTTTGAATGACCCTATCATGTGCATCATTCCGTGTTGGCTTGCTGAGTACGTTGGGTACACACCCTTGCTATACGCACAAACCTTCAGATGGTGGGAACAAAGAACTGGAGGACCCCTATGCTTACTGCCAGGAGGGCGAAGAAGGAGAAGAAGGCGCCTACTAGGTCTTAGTCCCCGGTCGTTGCCTGTGGCAATTGACATGCTGCTGCCTTTCGTCTGCTATCTTATCTAATTTCTGCTTTTGGTTGTATCCAGACCAGTAGGTCTTGCATGTATTGAATAATGCCTTTGGGCCTAATATTGTAATATCTTTGGTGTAAGACTATTCGTGCACTTTGCACCTGATAATTCAGTACTGTATTCATGGGTACCAAACTACTCGATCCAGGGAAATGGTACTATGAACACGAATGATTCCCATTCCAAAAACGGGGGTCCACACACATGCCCCCCAAGTCCGTGATAAGATAATATCGCGGATTTGCTGCTTTTCCAAATTCTCGCTCTTTTCGACCTAAACCGTTTCGGCTGCCAAAAAAAATTCTTTTTATACCGCCCCCACGGCCACCGCACGTGTCACATTGCCACAAGCAAACAACCACCTCAGCAACCCTCGAACTCTCCGACAACCTCCTCGGCGACCTCGGCGACCTCGAAGCCCTCATCTTCTTAGGCGAACACTAAAAGGCAACAAACTCCCAGCAATGGCTTCTTCAAGCACTCCTTCCGCCGCGTCACAGCAGCCATCGTACCCCGAGGTAAGTTCATCAGCTTCATTCCCTTTTTCTTTTCGTGATTTAGTTCCTGCCTCTTCATGATTCCTTGTTTATTTCGTCATTCTGTAGCACTTAACCCACCAAATCGCTATCCCAACCTAGCTCATCAGAACCAATACTTCCTAGGGCCGATCGGCAATTTGGACCCGAGTGAAATAATAAACGCAGAAACCGATCGGATCCCCTTTAGGTTTTCAACCCCCAATCTGTCATATTGGACTAGCGCCTTCAAATCATGGCCATCAACTGACAAATCTTGGCCAGCCTGGTTTTTAAGGATGTCGGCTAGAAAAAGGACGCACTGGACTGAGCTTGGAATAGCTCAGTGCTTAGAACTGACAATAGCCGACATGCCCAAGAATGAATCCCTTCTATCAGCTGCTTACTATTTTTGGTCCGACACACTCAATGCTTTCCTATTTAGACAAGGGCCGATGACCCCCACTCTGATGGATGTGGTCATGATAACCGGCTTGGACATCACTTCCACGGTCAGCCCAAGCGATCTTCAGCGCAAGTGCCAACATAACTTCAAGACCAAAAGCATCGGCGGCTGGAGCGGCTTTATTTCTATGAACATGAAGGATGGGCCGATCTCGGACAGGGAGCACACCGCCTTCCTCCTTATGTGGTTAGAGAAATTTGTATTCTGTGGATCTAGCTGTGGCCCAACTAGCAACTGGCAGCACGTAGCCGAAGCCCTAGTAGAGAAAAAGAACATCCCCTTAGGCAAGTACCTATTGGGTTATCTATACCAAGTCTTGGGTTCAGCTTCGACTCGGCTGGCCACCAAGCAATCTATCGGCATTGGGGGTCCATGGTGGCTGCTGCAGCTCTAGCTCAACTTGCATTTGTACAAGATAGCTGAACTGCCTGCTCCTCTTCAAACTGAGTTCCCATTGATAGAGCCGAGGATTGTGGATGACGAAGAAAAAACCACTCTGCGGCTGACGTCCTATGGTGAGGCTGTTCAACCTACCCATGCTCAAAACTGACAGCCGAAGACTTCACATAATGGTTTGATCGGCTGTACAGCAGCTTTCCAAATGCCTCCAAAATCTAGTTTGCATATGAAGACTTCATCGAACTTGAACAGCCAGATAATCTTCGGCTAGATGAGCTCGATTCAGAAGAATACACGGCGCCGAGGGAAATCTTTGTCACTGCTATTACCCCTTGCATCCTCCCCGTCGGCATTCATCAAGGCCGCAACGTCACCAAAACTTATGAGTTTTATCACCCCATGGTGGTGGCGAGACAGTTTGGAATGGGCCAGCTGCCCATCGGCTTATGGTTTGCTGATAAGATCCAGTCGAGGGGAAGAATCGAAGGCAACGTAATGATGCTTCGGCTACTTCAACTCCCAACTCCTCCTCTCGGCAGCATGAACAGAATCAACCTGGCGATAACCATATCGCCGATCTTCAACCAGTGGTGGGGCGAGTGGAAACAATACTTGTTCCACCAATCGGCCATGATGTTTCTGACCATCGTCGACCCCGACAAAGTTCCATCGGTAAGCACATCTCCCAGCTCTTGTTTATTCACCGGTTATTACTCATATCATCGGCTAACCATAATTTTCTTCTGCTGTAGACAATAGACGATTCCCCTCCCCCAGTTAGCCAAAACGGGGTGGTGATCAACTACGTGCCCGGCATCTTGCCGAACGGGTGTGGGCTGGCGCCATCCCCAATCGGCTTCAACGCGCCGAAGGTGGGTACGCTACTTCACGGCCAAACCCTTGAGCCGCTCCGTCGGACAAAAAGGGTCCAGCCATCGGCTGCTGCTACTCCGGCTGCCGAAGCAAGAAAAAGGGCGACCAAGAAGGTGAAGCGAGCCCCAGCCGATGACGAATTGTCCCCAGTTGATCCGATCGTGGATGCTTTCTTGGCTCAAGAAGTGGAGGACGAAGAAGTTGCAGATGCTATTGATGAAGCCGCAGCCGATTCTAGCTCGGAAAAATACATCGCAACTCCATCAGCCGACGAGAGCAGCGTCAAGAGAACTCCAAGCCCTCCGAGGCGTCCTGCTCGGCCGATTATGGTAAGTGACTTTACACTTCTTTCCCCTCTTTAAATCGCTCATCTGTATTTATTCATGCCTTCTCTGCATCTTTGAATCGGCAGATAACTAAACGCGTGACCATGAAGAAATCGGCTCCCCTGCGATCAGTAAGTCCCCGTCTTCACGCTTCGTGTATTGTTTAGCCGATTTCCAACTAACTCTCTCTACAGCCACCACGCGCGCCAACGCCTACCCCCCAGGAATCAAGTGAGCATACCCAGTCAGCTGCAGGCAGTGGCCAGGTTGACGAAGAAGTCGCTTCGGCTACAGGTGGTAACCAAGCTGACGCGGAACCCACTCCAGCTCCAATGCCCACAGTAAGCCTCGCTTAACCTCATAAGCCGACTTGATAAGTTTGCTACTTCTCTAAACTGTCGCTTTCTTTTTGCAGAATATAGCCGATCTCTTGGGCTTCGACTTGTCAGAGTTTGAAGATCCTGACAAAGGAGACAAGAGGGCACTGGTACCACTCAACGCAGACCTCAAAGCGGCTCTAGCCGATATCGGCAATCGGCTAGAGATCCCTCTAGACGCACTGGTAGCCGACTGCGGCTCAATCCGAGCTCGGTTCAAGGAAATCAAGAGCCAGCTGCTAGACGTCGTGGTCGACGCGATCATCCCGGCCACCTTTCTAGAGGCACACCAAGTAAAGTATGAGCGAGCTCAGCAACGCCTTGCCGATCGTCGAGAGAACCAGTCGCTGATGGCAGCAATCAAATCAAGTCAGGAAGATATCAAGGCCAAGAAAGCCGATTTTGACACCTTGAAGACGGAGCCGGCTGCCAGACTTGAACAGCTTCGGACACAAAGGGATCAAATAATAGCCGACTTCGTCCAAATCACTACGGAGATCCAAATGCAAGAAGAATACATGGTCGTCCTGCCTAAACAGATCGAAGATAAGCGATCAAGCATCAAGGCGGTCGTGTCTCATCTGAATGATCTAACCAAGGCGGTGAGGCCGGTGACTTGGTCCGATGCCGACGACGCTAAGGCCATTGAGGAAGTGGACCAAATCAGGCGCAAGGCGCTGTCGGCCATAGCTGATTTTTTAAAGCAATGAGCCGATTGTAATAGCTTAGAGATTTAAACTTCTCTAATCAGCTTTGGCCTTTTGTAAGTAACTATCCCATGATCGGCTTATACTTGCGTTCAACATCATGATTGCCGATTCTGAAACTTGAAAATCTTGTCCGATGTTATGATTCTGAAAAAAAAATTGACGTCCACCTTTCTGTGCCACCTTTCTGTAATCAGCTTTGTATGTATATGCCCCCTAATTTTGTTGATGTCTTCGCTGTTGACAAAATTATGAACTTAACAAAATCACGCATCGTTGTTGTCACGGTCGGCCAACGCTAGCCGATTGCAGAAAACTAGGGAAAAACTTTTCGTAAAAATGACATAAAGGCGATGCTCACTCAATACAGAACATCGGCTAACATGAATCGGCTGATTGAGCAGAGCCGAATCATGACTTGATCCAAACGCTTGGGTAATATTTTTTTAAGTATTTGCCGTTTAGAGACCTTCCAAATACCTTTCCGTCGAAACTTTCTAACATATAAAGCTCCTTTAGAGACGCATTTGTGGATCTTGAAAGGCCCTTCCCAATTTGGTGACCACTTGCCGAATTTATTGTCTCTTGCTCCAATCGGCAGTATTAACTTCCAAATGAGTTCACCCTCCTCAAAAGATTTAGGCACAACTTTCTTGTTATAGTGGCGGGCTACTCGCTCCTTATCCTTAGTTACTTTCTCCAAGGCCCTCATCCGTGATAAAACGAGATCTTCTGACTCATCCACCACCAGGTGATAATAATCATCGGCTGTGAGTTGATCTTACAGCTGAATCCGTCTCGAGCCGATAATATTTTCCCATGGCAGTACTACCTCGTGTCCATAGACCAACTTGTATGGAGGGACTTGGATAGACCCATGGCATGCCATCCGATATGCCCAAAGTGATTCGGTTAATCGGCTGTGCCATTGCTTTGGGTACGCAGAAATCTTTCTCTTAATCAGTTTGATCAAACTTTTGTTTGAAGCCTCTGCTTGCCCGTTGGGTTGTGCATAGTACGGTGAAGAATTAAGTAACTTGATCCCCATGCCGTCGGCAAACTGAACAAACTTGTCCGATATGAAGATAGATCCCTGGTCTGTTCTAATTGTTTGTGCGACGCCAAATCAATAGATGATATGCTCTTTAACAAACTCGATTGCATCCTTGGAGTCGACTTTCTTCAAAGGAATCGCCTCTACCCACTTTGTGAAATAGTCTGTTGCTACCAAAATGAATTTATGCCCTTTGCTTGAGGATGGATTGATCTGGCTGATCATGTCGATGCCCCATCCTCTGAACGGCCAAGACTTTATGATTGGGTTCATAGCCGATCCTGGTGCTCTTTGCACTGCGCCGAATTTCTGACAATCCTGGCAACCTTTATAATATTTGAAACAGTCCTCCTGCATCGTCGGCTAGAAATACCCTGCTCTCCGAAGTAGCCACTTCATCTTATGAGCCGATTGATGTGAGCCGCAAATCCCTTCGTGGACTTCTCTGATAACCACTTTGGCGTGATCGGCTCCAAGGCATTTTAGCAGCACTCCATCGATCGTCCGGTAATAAAGATCTTCGTCGAGCAAAACATATCTTAACGTGTATCGCAATCTCCTTGAGGCCAATTGAGAAGGATTCTGTAGATAGTTGTAGACTTCAAACCTCCAATCATCGGCTGTGATGGCAGCGACTTCCACTTCAATGTTTCTTGTCATTGGCCTGTAGCCCGATGCCCCTTGAGCTAAATCATTGGCTTCTGTATTCTGCTCCATGGAGATATGTTTTAGAGTAACTAGCCGAAAACCATCTATCAATTCTTAGCATTGTTGATAGTAGACCATCAGCGCATCGTTTTTGCACTCGTATACCCCTGACAACTGGCTGATGACCAACAATGAATTTCCCATTATTTTGATGGCATCGGCTTCAACTTCTTTGAGCAGATGTAACCCTTTAAGCACGGCCTCGTACTCGGCTTGATTGTTTGTAGCATGGGGGTTGATAGAAAAAGCAAATTCAAAGCTTGCCCCCTAGGGGAAATAATGACCAATCCGATGCCGCAGCCGTTGGTGCACACCGAGCCGTCGAATGTCAATGTCCAAGGCATAATTTCGATTGAGCCGATTGAGTCATCTCTGTGTTCCACGATAAAATCGGCTATAGCTTGTCCTTTAACTGCCCTGGGTGCTTGATACCTCAGATCAAATTCTATCAAGGCAAAAATCCACTTTCCCATCCGCCCTTTTAAAACCGGAGCCGATAGCATGTATTTGACTACATCGGCTTTACATATTATTGTGCACTCATTGGATATCAGATAATGCCTTAACTTCGTACATGAAAAATACAGGCACAGACATAGCTTCTCCACTGGTAAATATTTTGTTTCTGCGTCCAACAGCAGTCGGCTGAGATAGAAGATAGCTTTTTCTTTGCCCTCAATCTCTTGGATTAGGACTGAGCCGATTGACTTGTCGTCGGCTGATAGGTACAGCTTGAACGGTATTCCTTTTCGTGGAGACATTAAAACTGGAGGCAAGCTTAAGTAATTCTTGATATTGTCCAAGGCCTTCTGCTGCTCTGCCCCCCATGTGAATGCTTGATCGGCTTTAAGCTGAGTGGTGTGAACGGTTCCATCTTTGCTGAAAGATTGGCTATGAACCGCCTGATGAAGTTGAGTTTGCCGATCAATGATTGAAGCTGCTTCTTGTCCTTCGGAGGCTGTATCGTCTTGATAGCGTTGATGCTCCTTGGTGTGACCTCAATTCCTCTGTCATGAACGAGAAACCCCAGAAATTGCCCGGCCGATACACCGAACGCGCACTTCAACGGATTCATTTTCAGGCCATATTTTCTTGTTCGCTCCAAAACATGCTTCAGATCGGCTATGTGGTTCTCCACCTCCCTGGATTTGACAACAACATCGTCAATATAGATCTCTACCAGGGAGCCGATCATGTCGTGTAAGATATAATTCATGGCCCGTTGATATGTTGCCCTGGTATTTTTCAGCCCAAACATCATAACAACCCATTCATATAAGCCAATTGCTCCAGGACATCGAAAAGCAGTTTTGTGAATGTCTTCTTCGGCCATGAAGATTTGATTATAACCTGCATTGTCATCCATAAAATGATGATTTTGTGGCCTGATGCAGCGTCTACGAGCAAATCGGCTATAGGCATCGGGTATTTATCTTTGGGGGTAGCCTTATTTAAGTCTCTGAAGTCGATGCACACCCTAAGTTTGCCATTCTTTTTCAATACTGGGACAATGTTTGAGACCCACTCGGCGTATCGGCAAGGCCAAATGAATCCAGCATAATATAGCCGAGTTATTTCGGCTTTGATCGCATCATACATATCGGCTTTGAACCTCCTGGGAGGTTGTTTGAACGACCGATAGCCTGCCTTGATTGGCAGTTGATGAACAACAATAGATTGGCTAAGACCAGGCATCTCGAAGTACTCCCAAGCAAAAAAAATCTTTATATTCTTTTAACAAATTAATAAGCTGGGATCTACAATGAGAGGACAACTTTTTGTTGATATACGTCGGCCTAGGCCTGTCTCCAGAGCCTATGTCTATTTCCTCTAATTCGTCTGCTGATGTAAAACCTTGCCCAAGCTTGCCATCATCTTCGTTCGCGGTGTCCATGCCATAGACGTTCGAGCCCTCCATGACGTCTTGCTCAAAGAGCAGCAGCTGCGGCTCGTCGTCTCCAATCGGCTGTATGGCAGAATCAGACACTTTAAGGAAATCGGCTTGCCAGATTTTCCCGGACAAACAATTAGTGCCATCGATTTCCTAGAGTGGCAAATCGGCATTGGCGATGCTTACTGACCTGTCGGCTGGTACGATCTCTATCTTGTCGCCGTCCCATTGAAGTAGACACTGGTGCATAGTGGAAGGGACACAACAGTTGGCATGTATCCAGTCCCTCCCGAGCAGCAGGCTGTAAGACCCCTTCCTGTCGATGACAAAAAAGGTTATGGGCACGGTCTTGTTGCCGACGGTCAGCTCGACATTAAACACACCCTTGGTCTCTGATGGGTTGCCGCCGAAGTCCTTTAGTACCATGTTAGTCTTGATCAGGTCTTTGGCTCCCTTTCCCAATTTTCTGAACGTTGCATAGGGCATCAGGTTTACTGCGGCTCCCCCATCCACTAGCATCTTTGACATCGGCTTGCCATTGACGAAGCCTTTTACGTACAGCGGCTTGAGATGTTGATTTTCGGTCCCCTTTGGCTTGTCGAAAATTGCTTGATCTGGGGATAGTGCTAGTTTGGCCAAGGCGTCCTCGATATTGTCTGCATCGGCCTCAGAGACGCCGAATTCGGCTGGCAATATGAATACCATATTGACCGATGCGAAACTTTTCCTTTCCCTTTGGCTGCCCTCCTAGCTTGATCGGTGAGCTCTCCCCGGCTTGTTCCTCGTCGACCGGCGTAGTTTTCTTTTGGGCTTCCATTGCTCTTTGCTTTTGCCTAGCCGACGATGTTTCTCTTGGATCATCTTCCGAACTTCTTCTTCCTTCCTTCATGCTTTAGCCTTTGAATTCTTTGTTTTCGCATTTTGGTGAAGAGGTCGAGGGACACCATTGGGGGTTGGCCGATTCCTCATCATCGGCTTCTCCTTCGTCGTAGTAGTCATCGTTCTCGTCTTCGTCGAAGAAGTCTTGATGGATCGGCCCTGGCCGATTGTGAACGGACTGCCGGTGTCGGTCGAGCTGTATGGCCCTCGGGACAAACTGAGTTGGGCTGGTGATTGGTTGGCTTCGTGTTCGTCCTCGCGGTAATCACCGCAGCGGGCAATTATCTAGCGTCGGCAGCCTCATCCCGGTTTCCCAGGTGCGAAAAATTCACAATGCCAATGAGGATCGGCACCACCGTGATTCCCGTCGTACCGCCGGCCTCACGTTTCGGCTCTTGCCGACAAAATCTTTCAAACCGAGCCTCTTCATCCCACCAAGATTGCTTGTCGGAAGCGGCGTCGGCGTTCGTGTTGATCGGCCGTTGATCGCCCGATCGCGCAATGGGACGCACCATGTTAATTGGCGCGGCTTGATCTCCAGTCGGCTTGCCCTCTGCTTTGACCTCTTTTAATGTCTCGGCTAAGCTGTACGTCATTCTGGGCTACCGATAAGCTTGCTTGGGGCCGGCTTGAACCATATTACGGAAGGGGTTGTCATCTATCTTCATCGGGTGAGTAGAATCAGCAAACTTGAGTTTTCCGGCTTCTATTGCCGACTGGATCTCGTGCTGAAGACTTTACAATCGTTAGTGGCATGGGATGTAGAGTTGTGCCACTTGCGGTACTTTTTCTTCTTTAGTTCATCGTGATGGGATCACATGGTTCTCGGGAAGCTGGATCTCGCTTCTCCTTGAGTAATAAATCGAAGATCCTATCGGCCTTGGTGATGTCAAAATCGTATTTCTCCTCTTTGGCCATCTCCAGCAGCCATTGGCAGACGATGGCCTTTTTATTCTTGGCCCATTCGGCTGCCGCCACTTCTGCGTCATCATCGCTGGAACCGGAGTCGGATTCGACAATGACTTGAGTTATGTTCTTGACGGCCTTCCGGTGTCTTGAAACCTCTGCTCATGGGTCGTCACCTTCTGCGCAAGATGCGCCAAGCTCGTTAAAGTCTTGAGCGAAGAAGCGCTCAGCGGATCGGCGCGATCGGCCATGGAAGGCCAAATCGGCTAGCTGGGCATCCGACAAGACCAGTATAGCATCGGTTCCTCATCTCTCTAATCATTGAATGTAGTCCTGAACCGATTCGTTGTGCTTCTGTCTGATACTGGTGAGGTCCGACAACTTTATTTCATGGTTGCCGGTATAGAAGTAGCTATGGAATTGTTTTTCGAGATCGGCCCATCTTGAATTGAGTTGTAAGGCAATGAAGAGAACTAGGTGAAGGCCGATCCTGAAAGAGACAAGAGGAACAATCGAACTCTCAAGGCATCTATAGCCGATGCTTCACCACACTGCGCCAAGAATCGGCTGACATGCTCGTAGGTTGACACGTTGTCCTGCCCTGAGAATTTCGAAAAGTCTGGAACTTTGTATCGGTTGGGCAATGGAATCTGCTCGAAATGCTCTGGATAAGGGTACCAATACATGTTTCCCGAGTCCTTTGGCTTGAGGCCGAATTGATCCTGCATGACGTCCGCAATCAAATCGACCCATGTCCGGTTGTCCTGCTGTATCGGCTCATATTGATCATACGGTGCGGGTGCTTGCCGATACAGTGGTGGCGGTGCCTGGGGCTTGTAGTGATGATCTTGATGTCCTCCTTGATACTGGTACTGGAGCGGATGGCTAGCGGGAGGCGGCCGATTTGCCGGTGGCAGCGTTGGTGGACCCGGGAACAGCTGTCGGCCACCGGCGTTGTACTGTTCTTCCAGGCCGATCTGGGTAACCGGCTCTAATTGCCGATTGTTGTTGAACATGTTGGCGATCTGGTCCTGGGGAAGTGGTTGTTGTCGGTTCAGCATGGTGACCACCGGTCTCACAACCGATCCGGACGGATTCGCCTGGTTGAGGACCCCTCCTGGCGGCCCTGGTTGTGCTGGTGGTGGGATCGACCGATTCTGGGTGGCCAATATCCTGTAACCAGGAAACTGACCGTCTGTGAAGTAAGTCGGCCCCCGCTGCAGTTGGTCGGCTATCTTGGCATCGACCACAGTGGCAATCATATTGTTGAGGGTGTTGACAAGAATGCTACTCTGGTTGACCAGTGCTTGATGCATGGCCGAATCAATTCGGTCTTGCAAAGTATGCAAACCCGAATCATCTTGCTCTTGAGTCGGGTCCTCCGCCTTCTGTTTGTCCTTTGATCCGCTGGAGAAGGACGCCTTGAGTTCGTCCATGCTGAATTTGTACTTCTAGTGCACAGCCCCAAACCTTGTCTGGGTGAACGACTGCAGGTAGTTGGCTTGGAGTTCTTCTACCATCCTTTGTAGTCGGCTTGTTATTACGCCGACAGTTGTTCCATCTTCACAGGCACGATGTTTTCCTGAGAAACGCTGGGGCTCTTGATGTCGACCATCTTGTCAGCTGCGTCGATGCGTCCTAGCCGAGTTGACAGAGATAGTCCCACCAGGCGTGCCAAGAAGCGTGTTGATGAGAAATTTCTCTCACACGCTGGCCAGGAAGATCTGCTTAGCTCCAGTGCAGGTCCTTCTCGGCTGCCTATGCAGTACAGGGCGTGCCAGTTGGTTTGATCTGTTAACCAACAAGGAAAAATAAAGACATATGCGTTAAGGGTTAAGTTAGATCCTACTAGATCGGCTGTGAGAGTCAATTTACATATATATGCTATCCCGGAGTGCATTTAAACTTAAGTGACTAGAATAGATCGGCTACGCCGAGACAGTATTAACCACTTAATCCAAATATACAATGGGATAATAAATATATACCTTAACAGCCTAGCCGATACTGTAAGGCTAACTGTGAATCGACTAGTACTCCGACTCATCTTATGAAAAGATATTGATCTAAGCTAAATGCGCTAAACCTAGAAAGTCGGCTGTCGGCTGTGGCTGACAGGCTGATTCTGGCTTAGGGCATTTAACTAGAGCAAGATCTTAATATAAGAGGTGGATTTAATAAATCTGATAGTAAATATACCAAAAGAATATTAAAACAGATAAGGCCCGCAAAGCTGTAAAAACGACTTAATAGGTCAAATTGATGCAGCATTAAGTATAAAAAGAACAATCAGGTCTACTATAGCTGATGTAAAACTCCTCGAGACGGTGGATATCACATATAATATAGGCCAACCCTTAGATCTAGCTCTATCGGCTACTGATTCTTCACAGAAACAGGCCGATGTCAAGACAGATCTAAACATCATTCTAGATTATATGTGATATATTGTAACTAGCGCAGCATAAATCATTGAATCTAGAGTATCATAGCGATGGAAGCACTAAATTCAACGAGATACACCACTAATGACGAACATTTACCTTAATCGGGGATCGAAACGATGCAGCCCGAAGCCGGATCAAGTGTTCGTTTGAAGAAAACAGGAGGCGATGCGCCGAAAGTTGTATTGATTGTGTGTCAATTACAGGGGTCTCGGGTCCTATTTATACCCAAGAATAACATTATCCGTACGAACCACGGTTTTTATCTAATCTACTATTTAAAATACGACAATATCCCGGGATATGGTCCCATGCCACATTACAATAGAAAATCTAAACAAATTCCTAATTTACAGATACAATCGCCGTTACAGGACCCTATCCATAGATGACAATACCTTTTAACACGTAATTTGGGAACCGAATCTTCTATTTATCTTTAAGCACCTTCATTGGAAATGGTCTTATCTTCTTCTCTGACTCAGCATCAGCTATCGGCTATCCTTGTCCGACTCAACCTCAGCCGATTGGCCTCGTAGCCGACTGTATCGCAGCCAACTTGACCTCTGTTCTTCCGATCCGATTCCATTTCTATCTCGGTACGGACTTAGAGATTTGGTTACCAAATTAAGCCGTTAACAGCTGCGTCCATTGGTCAGTCCATCCATGTTGCATCGTCATTCGCCAACATTAGGGCGGGGAGTAGCTCGTCGATGTCAGCCGCATGCACGCCGAGAGGATCTCGTAGGTCGGTAGTGCTTTGACGCATGCGCTGGGTGAACCTTGGTGACCAGCAGCGCTATGTGTGGGAAAGACCTTGCTGATTGACGCCATATGCAAGGAGTGCAGCTCATCGATGGCGCCCGAATGTGTCCGTTGAGAGGACCTCGACGGCGTGCATGGAGGACATCGCTGACAGCTTGTGTGGAGGACCTGCCAACCAATGCCGGTCCGATGTGGATGGACGATGGCACGGCATGGGCACGGCTTTGAATGGACGGAGTTGTACAGAATGAAATGATTCATATCCTCTGATGATACATTCTAAAAGTGTTGCAATTGATTGGCAAACTAAGTGTTGCGAACCGAGCAACATATACCGAAATTTTGCAAGAAAGAGAGAGAAGATTGGGGAAACCAGATTTCACGTAAAATATGTTAGAGCCAATAAGAAATGCGTAGGGGCATTTTTACCGGCCATTGGTGGAAGCGGGGTGGTTCGTTTTTCATCCAGCATAAAAAAGAGAGAGAAATAAAAAACATATTCGTATGGCTCTCATTGCCGCCCCATTTGGGCCCAATTTGATTTACAGCCAACTAAGCAACGAAACAAAGAGAAGGAAAGGAGAGCCCACCTACCCAATCCATCCATCTATCCATCCTACTTCTCTATTTGTGTTGCGAGGCGACGCGACCCGACCCGAAGACATGCCAACCACAAACGAGACAGAGGCAGCGCTGCAAAATTGCGTGACCAAACGACGGCGGCGGAGAACGAGAGGTGACCGATGGCGACGGGCGGCGGCGGCGGCGAGGACGATGGCGGGGCCGACGAGTTCTACCTACGGTACTACGTGGGGCACAAGGGGAAGTTTGGGCACGAGTTCCTCGAGTTCGAGTTCCGTCCCAACGGCAAGCTCCGCTATGCCAACAACTCCAACTACAAGAACGACACCATGATCCGCAAGGAGGTCTTTGTCTCCTCTCGTAACATCCCGAAAATTGAAGAAACGAAATCGGAACGTAAAAATCGGAACTTTCAAAAACCTTCGCTTGATTGCTTCTTTCTCGAGTTTGTTGCTTCTTATTTGCCAGCTCAGTTGCATAAATTTAGTCGTGATCAATTTCCCTTTGGTGTTTTTGGATGATTTGGAGTTGTCGAAATGAAAGATGCGAAAGTCCGTATCGTGGTTTTTTTAAAAAGAAATCGGAGAAAGCGCGAATTTATGAAAACGCGATTTGGGAGATATAAAATAGTAATTGTGGTTGGGAGAAGATAAATTAGGACACAAAATAAATAATAAAATATTCGGGAGTCGTACTCGAAATCCGGAAAAATTTGGAAAAATAAAGGGGTGAATATTGAAATTAGAAAAGAGAGATTTTAAATAAATAAATATGAAAAATAATGTGGGAAAATAAAAGTGGAGAAAAGTTGAAAATATTATATTAAAAATTATTTTTGAATTATAGGAATTTATTTTGGAATTTTTAGAAGAGAGGAAAATAGAAATGGGAAATTAAAATTGAAAATCGGGAAAATCGAAAAATGCACTTGTTCATGTCGCGCCAGTGTTCGACGCCGTACGCGCGCTCCGGCCCGCCGCGGGCGCGCCCGCGCCCGCGCCGCGCCGCGCTCGCGCGCGCCAGCCGCGCGCTCCGCGCGCGCACGCGCGCGCGCGCGCCAGCGCGCCGCGCGCCGCGCGCCGCCGCCGCACGCCGCTGCCGTACTGCCCGCGCCCGCGCTCGCGCCCTCGCCGCCACGCTCCAGTGCCGCGCCGGACCACCCACGCCGCGCGCGCCGCCGCGTCGGACCCCACCCGCGCCGCGCGCCGCCCGCCGCGTCGCGCCCGCCGTGCCGGCCCGTCTCCGCGCTTCGCCGCATGTCTCCACCTCGCGCCCGCGCCACGCCGGCCCCTCCCCTCTCCACCCGCGCCCGCGCCGCGCCTCCCGGCCGCGCCTATAAAAGGCCGGCGCCCCGCCCTTTTGCCGCACCGCCGCCGCTCTCTCCCCGTTCCGCGCCAACGCCGTCGCCGCCGTGCGCAAAGCCCCCTCCCCCGTGTGCCCCACCGCTCCTCCCCGAGGCCGCCGTCGCCGGTAAGCCCCGCTCCGCCCCCTTTTTGTCGCGCCGCCGCCACCTCTGTTTCGGCCGGAACCCGGTCGAACAGATGGCGGGCAATGAACATGCGACAGGGAAAAAAAAAAAGAAAAGAAAAGAAAAAAATAGGGAAAAATTAGGAAAAATTTTGGAAAATTTGGAAAAATATTTTGTGAAGACTTGAGTAAAATTTTGGGCAAAAATAAATTATTTTCTTGCATGATTTCTCGGTGAAAAATTTGGAAATCAAATCCGGACTTTCCGAAACTCCATTTTGCGTCGTTTTGAATCCGAATTTCGTTTAGACCTTTCTCGCCATTTTAATATGTTTCTATTTTGAGCTCGGACCTTCAAAACCTCTAGCACAAATCCCTCCGCGGATATTTCCAAATCCATTTTCTCGAACAGATCATGATCGTCGTTTTACGAAAACCCTAAGTCGTCGACCCGATGGCGAAACTTGGAGTTTTCCGGGCGATCGTAGTACAAATTTAAGTAGGAATCGGGCTTAGCGCCTAGAATTGTTTCTGAGACTTTTTCGAATCTTTTCGACCTTTTGGTGTTGTCTGGGATTCTAATCAGAATCAATTGATTTTTCGCACGTGCAGGTAGCACCTGAAGAGACCGGCATCGACCCCGTTGAAGACACCACCCCTCAAGCGTGCGAGCAAGGCAAGTCATCACACTCTTTGAACATATTGATCCTACTTTGTGAAATGATGTTGATTTCAAATTACAAATTGCATCTATACACAAACGAGTACCTATGGTTGATATACCCTGCTTTGATATTGATCACCATTAGAATTATTCTTTGTAACCTTCGATGTGATATGACTGGAGGCTAACTTCGGTAAAAATGCTTAGCCCTGCTTATACTAGATCCCTGCATACTCATGATTTTGCAAGAAAGCTTTGTGCTCGGGCAACTACCTTAGGGAAGGTAGTTGAAATACGGCCTGTGGAGACATGAGCGCCACATGGCCATGAGAATGTTGAACTAAGTTTGATGAAAATTGAAAATGCTATACAAATGTTTTAGACTGGGGCGGCCGGATGATTTGGGTGGATTCCGGAAAAGGCAAGTGCCGACCCTGTTCAATTAAGGACCGAGCCATGAGATAGCCGGGAAACGAGCCAGTACAACCGTACTTCTCGAATGGGTATAGACCTAGCTGACTAGATAGCCGAGTGGAGGCAGTATCCTTGCATAGATGGTTCTCTATGATGTGGTTTATGTGATGAGAATAAGGCTGCGGCCTTTGCTGTGAATGGTGGAATTAAATCGATATTAATTGAACTTAAAGATTGAGGAAGTTTTCCCTTACCCCGGGTGCGCCAGAACTCCTCTCACTGCTAGAAAAGGACGGCTAGAGTGCATGAGGGCTTAAGTTCATGGAGCGGGTACTGCCAAAGCGAGGTTATCAAAAGGCTTTGCCGTGACCGTCTCATGTGTTGAGACGTAGGCTCATTTGTTGGGCTGTCGCGGAGTACGGGTAAAGTGTACATCCACTGCAGTGTGAGTGAATCAATCTATTCGAATAGCCGTGCTCACGGATACCGAGCATCGTGACAAGGCTTTCGCTTGGGTAGACTTTAAACTTAAAACTGTTGGGATGGGTGTGCATGATGATTTCGTTCGCTGGTGGATCAACTTCTCAAGATGCGAGAAGGGATGGATTCCCCAGCAAATCATGACGAATCGAAGGCAGGAAGCCATCCTTGGAATCACGATGGATGGTAGATAGAACCGTCGCCGGATTAATGAACTATGGAACTAAAACTTGATTTGGCTAGTTGATAGGCTTGTGAAAAGAATTGTGAAAATTGGCTTTATGCAAAAGAACTCCAGCCATTCCTTGAATAACCCTATCATATGCATTAATTCCATGTTGGCTTGCTGAGTACGGTTGGTACTCACCCTTGCTATACGCACAAACCTTCAGTTGATGGGAATGAAGAGCCGGAGGATCCTTACGCTTACTACCAGGAGGATGAAGGAATTGATGGCGCTTACTAGGTCTTAGCTCCGGTCGTTGCCTGTGGCAAATGACATGCCGCTGCCTCTATTCCACTGCCGTATCTAATTTCTGTTTTTGTGTTGTATCCGGACCATGAGGTCCTGCTTGTTGAACATTGCCTTCGGGCCTATTGTTGTAATAATGTCGTTGTAAGACTATTCGTGCATGCACACCTGATTATTCAGTACTGTATTCGTGGGTACCAACTACTCGATCCAGGGAAATGGTACTAAGAACACGAAAGATTCCCGTTCTAAAAACGGGGGTCCACAGAGCTGGTATCAGAGCCATGCGACCGTAGGATAAGACCAAATGGCGCCCTACCCCTGACTAGTTGGCTAAAGGGAAGTATCCCTACGTAGGATCATTTCCAAACTATTATTTCTGAAAACACCAATATACCTTTTCTACATCTGTATTTCCTTTTCTTTACCAAGTAGTTATAATAATAGCTCTCTCCCTCTAACCCTAAGTTGCCTTCAAAAGCAGATGTCGAACCATGACGGAGCCTGGGAGATCACCATCCCACAAGACGAGGGATTTGTGGCACGCTTCATCCCCTGTTGTGGTGTTTAAGATATCCGGAACCACCCACCTACCAAATCAAGAGGCATGGCTCCGAAGGATATCCAATGGGAGGCGGCCGTATCCGTGGAAGCCCGCATGGGAAGTGAAACACCTTTCTGCTTTCACACCCGCTATCACCGGGATTTGGCGGAAGCAGCCATCCAAGATGTGGCCCGCGAAGCATTTCTTCGCCTTAATGCGATACATCGTGCTGAACTTACAGTGACAGAGTTCGTGCACCATCCCTATCGTGAGGAGGGCAACCCGGTTTGCACCGTGGAAGCCACCCCTGCTGCTACAACCCTATGGTCACACGTCTATCATGTTGGGCGGAGACGGCGGATGACTACGAAGAGGCCTTACTTGAGATCAACGACCGGCGCAACGCCTCAATGATCGGTCGAGAGCCACCGTGGCCGTGGGGATCGGATCAACATGCTGCAGACTCACCGCAAGCCAACGGTGCCCAATATGAGCAACTCTCGGACCGCTACATGGCCCGTGGGGAAGCCTGTAGAACTGGAGGAGCACTCGGGAAGAGCAAGCGCAAGTCGACCGGGAGAGAATGCGCACCCGCCCGTCCACGCGCAGTACTTCCACCGAGATTGTACCAACACCTCCCGCTCCCGTGCCCGACCACTACTACCTTATGACTCCAGCATGCTTGGATACCTTTCAAGCCATGATGGAGCAAGCTTTATGTTGAGCACGAGCCCGCACGTACCGATAGACCCCACTGCTGCCACGTCCATGGGACCCACCTCGAGCTCCGTAGCCGTGCCATCCGAGCCTGGATCGGGAGAGGAGAACCCCATCCGATCCACACCGACTCGGAGTCTGAGGCGGAACCTATGGAGGTCAAATGGGAGTCCAGCGGCACCGATCCAATGGAGGAGGAAGCTCCCACTCGTCGCCTGACTCACACTGGAGGTCCCTTCACCCGCCAGACTGCTCGCAAGAGTACACGGCCACCGAGCAGAAGATTCGGCATGACTCCGAGGCCACCACCTCCGAGCCATGGGGACTCGATTTGCTTCAGCAGAGGATCACCCCCTTCCCGCACTGCACTGCGGATGGTTGGACGATTAGGCGGGAGGACCACCCCAGCTTGATCTCACTCTGGACGGTTCGGCAGCAAGGACCACCCTCTATCCCCCCCTTAAATAGTTAATGCAGTAAGACGATGTAGTTGTTGTTATCATGGCATGAGGGACTGTGCATGTACAGTCCGTGTACCCCTATGATGTAATATGATGGACCTAAGTATCGCTTTGTGGTATCCTAATTAATGAGCTTATTATTTTACCATGCTTGTTGGATGAAGATCATATAAAAACAACTTGGAGAAAAATCACCTAGGAACCATGACCTTAACAGGTCCAATCTCTTAATTCATCTATCTTCTTCAGATGGCGCATCGCCGCAGAGCCGCAGCCACCAACGAGAACCCGCCGGAGCCCAACCCCTCCACTCTGGCGGAGGTTATGGCTTTACAAACCCAACTGCTCCAAGCAATTGCCAACAACCAGGGAAGTCGAGGAGGATCAAGTTTAGGAGAGTTCATGCGAGCTAAGCCACCAACCTTCTCCACGGCCGAAGAACCCATGGATGCCGAGGACTGGCCGAGGGTGATCGAGAAAAGCTAACTCTCGTCCGAGTTCGAGAAGCAGATAGAGTTATCTTCGCCACTAGCCAGCTAGAGGGTCCCGCAAGTGACTGGTGGGACACCTACAAGGAAACGCGAGCTGAAGATGCCGGAGAACCGACATGGGAAGAATTCACGGCTGCGTTCCGTGAAAATTTCGTACCAGCTGCAGTTATGAGGATGAAGAAAAATGAGTTCCGCAGGCTGCGCCAAGGAAACACCTCAGTACAAGAGTACCTGAACAAGTTTACCCAGCTTGCCCGCTACGCCACAAGCGACCTGGCAGACGAAGAAGAGAAGATGGATAAATTTATCGAGGGACTAAACGATGAGCTGAGAGGACCGATGATCGGACAAGACCACACCAGTTTCCAAAGCCTCATCAACAAGGTCGTACGGCTTGAACACGACCAAAAGATGGTAGAAAATAACCGCAAAAGGAGGCTCGCTATGGCCCGCCCATTTCAGGGAGCACCACAACGTCCCAAGGGAGCCACCCCGTCTGGATGGAAGCCAAACGTTCCGGCAGCCGGTCGTTCCCCCGCTCCCGACCATGTCAGCAGGCCAGCTACACCTCAGTTTCGTACACCAATGCCAACCCTAGCCGCTCCAGGAAGAAGGAATGTGAGCGCTTCAATTGTGGAGAATTCAGGCACTACTCCAACATGCCCCAAACCACGCAACACTCCCGTGCGCACCGGCGCCAATGCAACGCCCGTCCGAGGAACCCCACCCCTGCTGCGGGACGCGGTGCTCGGACCCCGCTACCCAACGAGGCCGCCACCGGGTTTCGACGTGGCCGGTGAATCATGTGCGGGCTGAAGAAGCTCGGGAGGACCGGAGCGTACTAATGGGTATGTTCTCTATCAACTCTACCCCGCTTAAAGTCTTATTTGATTCGGAGCCTCGCATTCATTCATATCTTCCCAAGTAAGCAAACAACACCACCTACACCAAGTAGCACTTAAGAGACCTATGTTGGTACACTCACCTGGGGGAAACATAACCGTACCCCATGCTTGCATCAATGTGGCCATACGGATTAGGGATGTGGTGTTTCTTTCAAACCTTATGGTGCTAGCACCCCAAACCATTGATGTCATACTCGGGATGGATTGGTTGACCAAGAATAATGGAATCATAGACTGCAGTCGAAGGGAAGTCACGGTATCCACCCCATGGGGATCACCAATGAGCATAACTATGGACCAAAACCCGAAGCTATGTGAGCAAGCTGCGGGAGTATTCACCATGCTACCTATAGGCGGGATGCCAGTAGTACAAGAATACCGGACGTGTTTCCCGAGGAATTGCCCGGAATGCCCCGGATCGCGACATAGAGTTTATCATCGACCTAATGCCGGACTGCCCCCATATCCAAAAGACCTTATCGAATGCCGGCCAACGAGTTAGAAGAACTCAAGAAGCAAATCCGAGAACTACAAGAGAAGGGATTTGTACGCCCGTTCTTCTCCTTGGGAGCCCCGGACTCTTCGTCAAGAAGAAGGATGGGAGTATGAGGATGTGCGTGGACTACCGATCGTTGAATGAAGTGACTATCAAAAACAAGTACCCACTACCTCGAATCGATGACCTATTCGATCAACTTAAGGGTGCGCAAGTGTTCTCAAAGATTGATCTTCGGTCGGGATATCATCGGTTGAAGATTAGAGTGGAGATATTCCTAAAACGGCGTTCTCTACACGTTACGGCTTATACGAGTTCACAGTAATGTCCTTTGGATTGACCAATGCCCCGGCATATTTTATGAACTTGATGAACAAGGTATTCATGGAATACCTAGATAAATTCGTAGTGGTATTTATCGACGATATACTTATCTACTCCAAGAACGATGAGGAACATGTGGAACATCTACGGCTGGTACTGGAAAAGCTACGAGAGCACCAGCTGTATGCAAAATTTAGCAAATGCGAGTTCGGCTCAAGGAAGTCGCTTTTCTTGGCCACGTGGTTTCAGGGAGGAGTAGCGGTAGACCCCGCCAAGGTCGAAGCTTTCACAGAATGGAAGGCACCCAAGTCAGTGACGGAAGTTTGGAGTTTCTTGGGCTTGGCCGGGTATTACCGAAGGTTCATCGAAGGGTTTTCCACCGTAGCCCGACCTATGACTCAACTTCTGAAGAAGGAAAAGAAGTTTGAATGGAACGAGAAGTGTCAAAAAGCTTTCGACCAGCTAAAAGAAAAGTTAACCACCGCCCCAATCTTAAATTTACCTGACAACCGGAAGGATTTAGTGATGTACTGTGATGCGTCTCGGCAAGGATTAGGAGGCGTGTTAATGCAGGATGGGAAGGTCATGGCATATGCCTCGCGACAGTTACGACCCCACGAGGAAAATTATCTCACACACGACCTGGAATTAGCCGCGGTTGTTCACGCATTGAAGATCTGGAGACACTACCTGATCGGGAACCATTGTGATGTGTATACCGATCGCAAGAGCTTGAAATACTTCTTTACTCAGCCCGATCTCAACCTACGACAGAGACGATGGTTGGAATTGATCAAAGATTACGATCTAGGAATCCATTACCATCCCGACAAGGCAAATGTAGTGGCCGACGCGTTAAGCCGCAAGGCCCAATGCAACCACATGGGATTGGGAAGCATGGCCAGTGAGCTCCAAGAAGAAATGGCTAGACTTAATCTGCACCTGATTCCTCACGGAGAAGTGAACTCACTGAAAATCCAACCCCTTCTGAGGACTCAAATAGAAGAAGCCCAAAAGGGGAATGAGGAAACCCAGGAAATCAAGGAACGCATGGCCGCTGGACGCGCTAAGGAATTTTTGGTAGACGACAAGGGAATCCTGTGGTACAAGAAAAGAATCTGCGTGCCTGAACAAGGTGGTTTGAGAGGGTTGATCTTAAAAGAAGCACACGAATCGGCATATTCATTATATCCAGGAAGCACGAAAATGTACCAGGATTTGAAGGGAGAATACTGGTGGCCCAATATGAAGAGAGATGTAGCCGAATACGTAGCTGTGTGCGATGTATGCCAAAGGGTGAAAGCGAGCATCAACGACCAGCGAGGCTTACTGCAGCCGCTCAAGATTCCCGAATGGAAATGGGACGAGATAGGCATGGATTTCATAGTGGGACTACCCAAAACTGCGATCGGTTACGATTCCATTTGGGTAATAGTAGATCGGCTCACCAAGGCCCGCGATTTATTCCCGTAAAACTAACTACAACGGTGCCAAGCTAGCGGAACTATACATGAGCAGGATTGTATGTCTCCATGGTGTACCAAAAAGGATTATATCGGATCGTGGTACCCAATTCACGTCTCATTTTTGGAGCAAAGTCCACGAGGCACTCGGAAGTCACCTCGCCTTCGACCGCTTACCACCCACGCACGACGGACGGACGAAAGGACGAATCAAGTACTAGAAGATATGCTTGAGAGCGTGCGTTGGATTTCACCAAGGATTGGGAGAAATGTTTGCCGTACGCCGAGTTCTCTTACAACAATAGCTATCAAGCCCGAAGATGTCACCAAACGAAGCTCTATTTGGTCGCCGATGCCGAACCCCATTAATGTGGTCGAAACCGGTGAACGAACCGTATTCGGGCCCGACATAATCAAAGAGGCCGGAGGAAAAGGTTCGCCGATCCGGACGATTACAAGCTGCTCAATCACGACAAAAGAGCTACGCGAATACCCGACGAAGAGAATTAGAATTTAAAGAAGGTGACTACGTGTATTTAAAGGTCTCACCACTACGGGAACTCGGAGGTTCAAGGTCAAAGGGAAACTCGCACCAAGATACGTGGGCCCATTCTTGATAAATGCTAGGAGAGGTGAAGTGGCCTACCAGAGCTGCCCGAGAACCTCTCCGATGTCCACCCAGATTCCACGTGTCGCAGCTTGAAGAAATGTCTGCGGGTGCCGAAGAGCAAGCTCCTTTGGAAACCATCCATGTCCACGTGATCTTACCTACCGGAGCATCCAATCAAGATACTTGGACGAGGCGAAAAGAAGACACGAACCAAGTCATGGCGCATGTACAAAGTACAATGGAGCAATCACACGGAAGAAGAGGCTACTGGGAGAGCGAGGAGTTCCGAATACGGAATACCCACACCTACTCACCGGTAAGAAATCTCGGGGACGAGATTTATTGTTAGGGGAGTAGGTTTGTAACATCCTGAAAATTGAAGAAACTGAAATCGGAACGTAAAAATCGGAACTTTCAAAACCTTCGCTTGATTGCTTCTTTCTCGAGTTTGTTGCTTCTTATTTGCCGGCTCGGTTGCACAAATTTAGTCGTGATCAATTTCCCTTTCGGTGTTTTTGGATGATTTGGAGTTGTCGAAATGAAAGATGCAAAAGTCCGTATCAGGGTTTTTTTAAAAAAAGAAATCGGACAAAGCGCGAATTTATGAAAACGTGATTTGGGAGATATAAAATAGTAAGTGGTTGGGAGAAGATAAATTAGGACACAAAATAAATAATAAAATATTCGGAGTCGTACTCGAAATCCGGAAAATTTTGGAAAAATAAAGGGGTGAATATTGAAATTAGAAAGAGAGATTTTAAATAAATAAATATGAAAAATAATGTGGCAAAAAAAAAGTGGAGAAAAGTTGAAAATATTATATTAAAAATTATTTTTGAATTATAGGAATTTATTTTGGAATTTTTAGAAGAGAGGAAAATAGAAATGGGAAATTAAAATTGAAAATCGGGAAAAATCGAAAAATGCACTGTTCATGTCGCGCCAGGTGTTCGACGCCGTACGCGCCGTACGGCCCGCCGCGCGCGCCGCCACGCGCCACGCCGCGCGCGCGCCGCACGGCCCTAACCGCGCGCGCCACGCGCGCGCGCGCGCGCCGCCGCCGCCGCCGCGCCGCCGCGCCGCCAGCCTCGTCGCCGCACGCCGGTGCGCGCCGGACCTCCCCCATGCCGCGCGCCTCGCCACGCCGGACCCGCCGCGCCGCGCGCTCGCCGCCCGCGTCACGCCCGCCGTGCAGCCGTCTCCGCCGCTTCGCCGCGTGTCTCCACCTCGCGCCCGCACCACGCCGCCCTCCTCTCCACCCCGCGCCCGCGCCACGCCTCCCGCCACGCCTATAAAAGGCCGGCGCCCGTGTCACATCCACGGGTTTTTCCCTAATGCATTTAAAATAATTTAGGAAATAATCGGAATTTCGAAATTAACCTCGAGTCAACCTATAATTTTAAAATGCAATTAATAAATGGAAATGACATGGTAGGATTTTTCTTGAATTCTTCATGTCAAAATACGCTAACAGATTTTTACTTGGAATTTTTAGAGCACTCTAAGTATTTTTAATCAATTAAATAAGAAATCGGGAATTTAATTAAGTCCCTAAATCCCTTTTTCTTTTTCTTTTTCTTTTTCCTTTTACGTACGCCCGTACGGTTCTTTTCCCGCCGTCGCCGTAACGGGCCGTGGCCGATTCCGCGCGCGCGCCCTCCCGGTCGTGGGCCGAGGCCCACGGCCCGCCGCGCCGCGCAAGTCCGTGCTCCTCCTCGCGCGCGAGCCACCGAGCAGTGGGCCCCACCTGTCGGAGCCGCCTCCCTCGCGCCGGCCGCCCAACCGCCGCCGCCGCATGCGCCGCGCCGCCCTTTCTCGCGCCAGCGCGCCTCGCGCGCGCGGCCCCACGCCGGCTCCGCCCACGCCGCCGCACCCGTGCCCGCTTTCCCGCACGCGAAACGGCCGTCGTCGCCCGAAACGACCGCCGGATATCTCTCTCTCTCTCTCCGAGTCCGAAAGCGCCGGCGACCTTATCCCCGCCCTATCCGTGCCCGTTTCGGTCTCTTCTTTCCCTTTAAACCCCTCGAGCTCCGCCGCGTTTTCCCTTTGTTCGCCGTTGATCCTAGCCCCGGTTCGCCGTCGTTTCCGTCGCTTCACCGTCGGTGAGCTCGCCGCCGTTTTCCGGCTTCTTTCGTTTCGTTTGTTTCCTTTTCTTTCGCGCGCCCGCCGCCGCCGTCGGGTCGTCACCGTCGTCCGCCGCCGCTCGCCGGTCGTCGCCGCCGTCCGCCGCCGCTCGCCGGGTCGTCGCCGCCGCCGCGCCCCGCCGCCAGCGCCGCCGCCGCCCGCCGCCGCCGCCGCCCAACCCTAACCACAACCCTAGCGCCGCCCCATCAGTGCCGTCCGATCTTGCGGATCGAACGGATCCGCGCCGTCCGTCGCGACGGATCCGCGCCGTCCGATCGCCGCCGTCCGGCGCCCGGATCGCTCCGCGTCGCCCTAATCCGGCCAGCTCGGATCGCGCCACGTGGCGGCAATCCGGCCCCGCGCCCGCCTCCGCGTGTGCGCCGTGCGCGACGTCGGCCCTAGGGCTGACGCCGGCCCGCGGCGTCGGCCACTGGCCGCGCGTGGATGGCGTCACCGGGGACTTAATTGCGCAATAAATAATTTAATCTTTTCTGTTTAGTTTAAAAATCATAACTAAACTTCTAAAATTCATATCTTTTGAATCCGAGCTCCGTTTTAGTCCATTCAAATTTCAGTAAATCCAGAAAAATGTCAAGAATCCATTAAAAATACTTTTCAGTGCTGTTTCAGTAGACTTTTAGGGTGTTTGTTGAGTGCTTTGTTTGTCGTGTAGATCCCGAGTTTTCCGGCGAGCCCGTTCTCTTCAAGTAGTCGCCGAGGTTCCTCGTCTCCGAACAAGGCAAGTCATACCTTACATTGACCATATTGTACCTATTTTATGTAAATACCTCTATTTCATTCAAACACCGCATATGTTTTAGAATGTCATTTCATGGGATGTTTTATACCTATTGTACTCAACCACAGGATTGTTTACCTTATACCATTGATAACTTGGGGTCCAATGTGACTAGATGATAGTTTAAGGTTGCTTAGTCATGCCTAGCGCAACTAGCTCACTTAAGGGAATCACACTAATCAAGTTTATTTCTAAAGTGGATCTCCCGGCGATATTAAGATATGACTTTGGTTTTAATAATATTGAATTATGAAAAAGGTGGGTCGGGAGCACATGGTTGGACTTTGGTTAGCGTGCTCATGACGATTAAGGACCGGTTCTCGAAACCCGGAAGAAATGCTGTGCATACCACAAGCCGGCATGGGTAATGGTGGGCCGTAGCGTAGCGTCTCTAGTTAACGTATCCCGAGAGAGGGTGAGCGTGATGGAGTTGGGTCAGCCCGGTTTTAAGGGTTGATCGCTTCCGGATTCACCGCGGCACTAGAGGGGCTGCCCATTGCCCGATGGGAATGGGGCAAAACCTTGGTGTGGTACGATTGATTAGAGGGGTTATGTGAAGGGTTCTCACAATTCCTTTCCGGCACCGTGGTGGTGCACCGGCGCGTGGTAACGTGTTGTGGGATTGTGTCTTGTGGGTCTGATTGTACACCTCGATCGAGTAAAAACTATTCGAATAGCCGTGCCCATGGTTACGGGCGATCGACCGATTCACCTTGATTAGTCTCATTTACTTTATTCGAATGAAATGTTGGAATATGACTAGTGCGGTGGATGAATGGGCTGTTGCAACGTGGTTTGAGCGTTGGACGGTGTTTATTTAATTGCTTAAATCTTTCTACTTTTTTACTTGTCTTCAAATATTGTTATTATATCTGCAAATGTTGTTTATGCAAATTGAGCCCCTTGACCTTTCCTTGTTATTTATCTTGCATCATATACCCTTTTCTGTGACTTGTTGAGTACGGTGGTTGTACTCGAGTCTTGCTTCTTTTTCCCCTTCGCCGGAGGTTGAGATCGAGGTCTCCGAGGAGGTGTAGGCTTGTTCTCGTCAAGGTTTAGCCGTGGAGTTGGTGTTCGCTTCGCTCGTGTCAAGTTTAGCTTAAGTCGGTTTTTTCCTTTCCGCGCATTTGTGTAACTCTTTTTATTGTTTCTAAGACGAGGATTACGTATTATCAATAACGTCGATTTGTGTACCTCGGTTGATTCTGGACGAGGATGTAATGCACAAATTAGCTGCGAAAATTCGGTGTGAATTTCAGGCGTGACACCCCGCCCTTTTGCCGCCGCCGCCGCCTCTCTCTCCCGTTCCAGCGCCAACGCGTCGCCGCCGTGCGCAAAGCCCCCATGCCCCACCGCTCCTCCCGAGGCCGCCGTCGCCGTAAGCCCGCTCCGTCCCCTTTTGTCGCGCGCCGCCACCTCTGTTTGGTCGGACCCCGGTCGAACGGATGGCGGGCAATGAACAGATGCGACAGGGAAAAAGGAAAAAAAAAGAAAAAAAAAGAAAAGAAAATAAAAAAAATAGGGAAAAATTAGGAAAAATTTTGGAAAATTTGGAAAAATATTTTGTGAAGACTTGAGTAAAATTTTGGGCAAAAATAAATTATTTTCTTGCATGATTTCTTGGTGAAAAATTTGGAAATCAAATCCGGACTTTTCCGAAACTCCGTTTTGCGTCGTTTTTGAATCCGAATTTTGTTTAGACCTTTCTCGCCATTTTAATATGTTTCTATTTTGAGCTCGGACCTTCAAAACCTCTAGCACAAATCCCTCCGCGGATATTTCCAAATCCATTTTCTCGAACAGATCACGATCGTCGTTTTACGAAAACCCTAAGTCGTCGACCCGATGGCGAAACTTGGAGTTTTCCGGGGCGATCGTAGTACAAATTTAAGTAGGAATCTGGGCTTAGCGCCTAGAATCATTTCTGAGACTTTTTCGAATATTTTCGACCTTTTGGTGTTGTCTGGGATTCTAATCAGAATCAATTGATTTTTCGCACGTACGGGTAGCACCTGAAGAGACCGACATCGACCCCGTTGAAGACACCACCCCTCAAGCGTGCGAGCAAGGCAAGTCATCACACTCTTTGAACATATTGATCCTACTTTGTGAAATGATGTTGATTTCAAATTACAAATTGCATGCTATACACAAACGAGTACCTATGCTTGATATACCCGCTTTGATATTGATCACCATTAGAATTATTCTTTGTAACCTTCGATGTGATATGACGGAGGCTAACTTCGGTAAAAATGCTTAGCCACGCTTATACAAGATCCTGCACACTCATGATTTTGCAAGAAAGCTTTGTGCTCGGGCAACTACCTTAGGGAAGGTAGTTGAAATACGGCTGTGGAGACATGAGCGCCACATGGCCATGAGAATGTTGAACTAAGTTTGATGAAAATTGAAAATGCTATACAAATGTTTTAGACTGGGCGCGGATGATTTGGGTGGATTCAAAAGGCAAGTGCCGACCATGTTCAATTAAGGACCGAGCCATGAGATAGCGGAAACGAGCCGGTACAACCGTACTTCTCGAATGGGTATAGACCTAGCCGACTAGATAGCCGAGTGGAGGCGGTATCCTTGCATAGATGGTTCTCTATGATGTGGTTTATGTGATGAGAATAAGGCTGCGGCCTTTGCTTGTGAATGGTGGAATTAAATCGATATTAATTGAACTTAAAGATTGAGGAAGTTTTCCCTTACCCGGTGCGCGGAACTCCTCTCGCTGCTAGAAAAGGACGGCTAGAGTGCATGAGGGCTTAAGTTCATGGAGCGGGTACTGCCAAAGCGAGGTTATCAAAAGGCTTTGCCGTGACCGTCTCATGCGTTGAGACGTAGGCTCATTTGTTGGGCTGTCGCGGAGTACGGGTAAAGTGTACATCCACTGCAGTGTGAGTGAATCAATCTATTCGAATAGCCGTGCTCACGGATACCGAGCATCGTGACAAGACTTTCGCTTGGCTAGACTTTAAACTTAAAACTGTTGGGATGGGTGTGCATGATGATTTTGTTCGCTGGTGGATCAACTTCTCAAGATGCGAGAAGGGGTGGATTCCCCAGCAAATCATGACGAATCGAAGGCAGGAAGCCATCCTTGGAATCACGATGGATGGTAGATAGAACCGTCGCCGATTAATGAACTATGGAACTAAAACTTGATTTGGCTAGTTGATAGGCTTGTGAAAAGAATTGTGAAAATTGGCTTTATGCAAAAGAACTCCACCATTCCTTGAATAACCCTATCATATGCATTAATTCCATGTTGGCTTGCTGAGTACGGTTGGTACTCACCCTTGCTATACGCACAAACCTTCGGTTGATGGGAATGAAGAGCGGAGGATCCTTACGCTTACTACCGGGAGGATGAAGGAATTGATGGCGCTTACTAGGTCTTAGCTCCGGTCGTTGCCTGTGGCAAATGACATGCCGCTGCCGTATCTAATTTCTGTTTTTGTGTTGTATCCGGACCATGAGGTCCTGCTTGTTGAACATTGCCTTCGGGCCTATTGTTGTAATAATATCATTGTAAGACTATTCGTGCATGCGCACCTAATTATTCAGTACTGTATTCGTGGGTACCAACTACTCGATCCAGGGAAATGGTACTAAGAACACGAAAGATTCCCGTTCTAAAAACGGGGGTCCACACCCTCCATCCTCCACGAGGCCCGGAGAATCATCCAGGAGTCAGAGGTTGGTTTACCCCCACCATCGATTTCTGGGGTTAGGGTTTATCTTCAACATAGGGGATCGATCGATTTCTGATTCTCGATTTCCCTCTCCAATGATGGATGGTTTGGTTTGCTTCTTGTTGTAGATTATGAAGGAGGATGACAACAACTGGCTGGAGCCCGACCGCGTGGGGAGGCAGGAGCTCGAGATTGTTATGGACAACGAGCACATCTCCTTCACCACCTCCAAGATAGGATCCCTCGTCGACGTCCAGACCAGCAAGGACCCTGAGGGCCTCCGCATCTTCTACTACCTCGTCCAGGTCCACCCCCAAATTCCCATCCTTTGCCTCTCACATTCATTGCTCCATTGCTTGCCTGCTTGCCTGTTGTGGTGCTCTGCCTCTTGGTTTGGCACATATATTGGCCTATGAATGTTAAATGGATGCCATGCCTGATGAATATCACCTCCGCTTCGCTTTATAATAGTACGTTCTATTTTGACATAATTTTTAGGACTGATCCAATCTAGCATAAGAGATTCTACATCTATAGCCATGCAAATAGGCTAGGAGTTCTATCCTTCAATTCATGATGGGTTTGCTATTAGGATCATTCCTTTTTTTCGTATTCATGAGTACATGGTTCTGGATTGTTCATCTTGACCTATGTTCTACACCACTTTTTCCTCTTCTTTTGTTAAGGTAAATACACCAGGCTAGCTGCTCATAGTGATTTCATTATCAACTATGTTGAGTGGTTGGGAAAGACAATGCTCTTCTAGTGAGCACTATCCTAAACGTAACGCAATTCCATTATCAACTAGCTAGGCATACTTCTTGTATACGTACTAATGATACTTACGTGTGACTCTTGTCGCATTCAGATAGAACATTAAGAGTTTTCATAGTATTCAATGCATCGTATTACCATACATTCTAGGTCATTTGCTCAGTGCATCGTAGTCGCAAATATCCATTCTTGCTCATAGTTCTTCTAAACCGCTTCCTTTGTGTAGTCCAAAGAGTGCTAACGCGCTCATCCATCTAGCATACTCATTCCTCAAAGTAGCTTGGAGGCATCGACAAAAAGATTGAAATGCTTGATCAATCTCGTTGAGTCAGTGAATAAAACGCTTGGTTTAATGGTGCCATGGAGCCTCTTAGGTTCATTATAATTTCAACATTGAATGCATATATGTCATAGATATTCTAGTTTCAGCGAACTTTTAGTTCACGGTGCACGTTATCTTTCATTATTAAAAAATATGTGCAAATTACATTAAGGTAAAATCCACAAAATATAATGGTCCATAAAATTTTTGCAAATAATTTCAATATATTCTATGCAATTATATATATATTAAATAAAGGTAATAAAAACATTATAAATAATCAATAATCATATATACGATAAATAAATTTCATAATCATAAATGTCAACAATAAAAGTGCCTCAGCTTGTAAAGTCGGGATTGAAATTCAAAATCCTATGGCTCTATTATGCGATAACATGATTTTTCATTGACTTTTTGCAATTTTCAGCGCCCATATGCATTTTCATAGAAGTCTGAGATTTTAATCGCAAAATTTCTACTCATGAGCTTAATTTTCCAAAAGTGCCAGGGCCTTTCTGCACAATCAAAAGATACTTTCCTTTCTTTCATTTTTCTTTCTTTTTTTCTTATCCTTTCCTTTCTCCCTTCTCTTTCCTTTTCATCTTCTTTCCTAATCCTTCTTTGCCCCTTCCTGCCGAGAATGGCGGCACGGCCCGGGCGTGGTGCGGCAGCACGTTGCGGAGGCTGGCGTCGCGCGGCTGCAGCAGCGTGCGGTCGTGCGCGGCGTGGCAATCGGTGAGGCACGGCATGGCGCGGGCTCAGCGGCCGAGGAGGCGCGACAGTGCATCGCGGCCCGGCGTCAACGAGGCGCGGTCAGCGGCGGCGTGGCGCTGCTCCGGCGTGCTCGTCGGCGCGCATGCGACCGGCAGGTGCCATTCTACCCCTTCTTTTATTTTCTTTCTTCTTCTTCTTTTTTTTTTCTTTTCTTCTTCAATCCCCTTCCTTCTTTCTTTTCTCCCCTGATGCCGCCCCATTTGGGCCCAATTTGATTTACAGGCCAACTAAGCAACGAAACGAAGAGAAGGAAAGGAGAGCCCACCAACCCCATCCATCCATCTATCCATCCTACTTCTCTATTTGTGTTGCGAGGCGAGGCGAGGCGAGGCGACGCGACGCGACCGGCGGCGCTGCAAAATCTCGCGACCAAGCGGCGGCGGCGGAGAACGAGAGGTGACCGATGGCGACGGGCGGCGGCGCCGGCGAGGACGGCGGCGGGGCCGGCGAGTTCTACCTGCGGTACTACGTGGGGCACAAGGGGAAGTTCGGGCACGAGTTCCTCGAGTTCGAGTTCCGCCCCGACGGCAAGCTCCGCTACGCCAACAACTCCAACTACAAGAACGACACCATGATCCGCAAGGAGGTCTTCGTCTCCCCCTCCGTACTCCGCGAGGCCCGGAGAATCATCCAGGAGTCCGAGGTTGGTTTACCCCCACCGTCGATTTCTAGCGTTAGGGTTTATCTCCAACATAGGGGATCGATCGATTTCCGATTCCCGATTTCCCTCTCCAATGATGGATGGTTTGGTTTGCTTCTTGTTGTAGATTATGAAGGAGGATGACAACAACTGGCCGGAGCCCGACCGCGTGGGGAGGCAGGAGCTCGAGATTGTTATGGGCAACGAGCACATCTCCTTCACCACCTCCAAGATCGGATCCCTCGTCGACGTCCAGACCAGCAAGGACCCTGAGGGCCTCCGCATCTTCTACTACCTCGTCCAGGTCCACCCCCAAATTCCCATCCTTTGCCCCTCACATTCATTGCTCCTTTGCTTGCCTGCTTGCCTGTTGTGGTGCTTTGCCTTTTGGTTTGGCACATATATTGGCCTATGAATGTTAAATGAATGCCATGCCTGATGAATATCACCTCCGCTTCGCTTTATAATAGTACGTTGTACGTTAACCAAGCATTGACTGGATGCATAGATAATGTACATCTCCTATTTCATCAGTCACCCTACTGAAATCATGCGCGATGCAATGAAATATCTGCTTAAATAAATCAACCCATCTTCCAGTTGTGCAAGCCATACTATAGCAAACTGCATCATTCTTTTATTCTTGTGTTGTTTAATTTTGTTAAAGAACTAAACAACACAATTTCATGAATGATTCAGCATTTATACAAAGCATACTGTTGGAATGTTCTCCTAATAGCTGCAAAAATAATCTTAGTCATTTTTTAGTGAAAACTGCTGTATTCAAGAAGCCCTTCAGCAGGGCAAATTTATTGGTATTATCGACCTTCTATATGGATTTAGATGCCAGGACCATATTGCTCTATTGTTGTTAATTAGTAGAATTGTGGATGCACTGTGGTTCCGTGGAAATCTTGCAGGATGCTTTAGTGGTTATACCTTAGACAGGTTCTGTTGACTTTTGCATGTATCCTCACCATGTTCTGTGACTTCTGTCACTTCTGTTAGGAAATAATTTTGTTTGATAAACACCTACTGGGTTGTTTCATTTATCTGAAGTTTTGGTAAGATGTATAATAATAATTTTGTCTGACTTCTGATGTATTCATATTTCTGCGATAGTTTCATCCCTCTAGCTGTAACAATGACTAGAATCGCATGATTATAGCCTTAATCTTATGTGAGGTTTGCTAGAAAAGTAGGTATCATTATATTGTCTATCCTTAATTTGCTGTTGAGTTGATTAGTTTACATCTGTAAGATCGTACTGTAAAATGTATGCCACAGACCACAGTTAAGGAACTGTTAGTTGAGTTGAGTTAATTGAAAGTGTTGTTGCAAAAGTGCAATGAGTTGGATCTTCTAACGCCATCCTGGTTTGGTTTAACTTCATACGAGACAATTAATATTTTGTTGTGCACAGTATGGCAAGTATGCAGACAAAAGCAATCTCTAACAACTTCTAATGTTTCCATATGCAGGATCTGAAGTGTTTTGTGTTTTCACTCATCAATCTCCACTTCAAGATCAAGCCTATTCAATCTTGAGCAACTTTCAGTCTCTTAATTGTCTTATGGCCAGTGTTAGAGAATTCTGTATTACTATGTATGATCCAGTGAGTTAACCATGATGAGGTGGGGTGTTTGTGGAACACTGTGGGTGGAATCTTGAGACTTTATTTGTTGTTGGATTGTTGTTGGATTGTGCAAGCTTTGGGTGCTCGTTTTCAAGTAGTGATATTTATGCTTGTATATTTTTTTCTACTCCAGGATTCTGTATCCTTAGTATGACTATTTACATCCTTTTGGTAGTTTAAGCTCAACCTCCAAGCCCCTTGGTGCCAGTATCTATTTTACTGGTAGTTTTGATCCACAAGGCATAAGATTCATTGGTTGTCTTAATCTTGGCCAACTGCACTGTTGGGAATTGGAGGTCATGTGGCCACGAAGTTGGGTGCTTTCAAGATAGCGAGTGCACCTTCATCAACTATTGTTTTGTTGCACTTGGGAAATCTGATCGCCTTACACTTCAACTATGACTCGTCTCTTCATAAGGAAGAGGTTTCGAACCATTTCACGTCGTAGCAGTTACTTCTATGCAATAGCTTTAGTGACCTTTGGGTGCATCTTATCTAACTTAATTCTTTAACTCGCAGCTCTATATGCCCAGATGTACAGGCCTGACTGCTAATGGTGTGGTGAATATTGTTCAGGTTCTATATGCATGCAAGGGGAATCTAAATCGCCTTCGACTCCATGGGAGCAAGTTATCACTAGCAACTAACTGGGAGCAAGTTATCTTAGTTCCATTTCAAAATCATGATTGTTGACCACAATATTTATATGGAGCAATTGTGAGCTTTTTAAATTGCCACTTTCAGTTACCAGAATGACTTTGGAGGTTCTAGGTCTAAAAAACATGAGAAATAATTACATGAGCTGATTTGTTGTATGAACTTTGAACTTGCTTTGCCTATATATAGCACTGTTGACTTAACTATGCTATTGCACTTAGTTTTTATCCATAATAGATGCTGTCCAGAAGTTACAGTCTTCTATTGCGTAAATCTGTTTACTACTGCAGACTGCTAATATATATGTTCAATTTTGATGCTTTGTTATTTCTGGAAGATGAAATCAATATCATATGCTCATGAAAAGAAATTATATTCACTTCACGTCGTAGCACTTCTATGCAATAGCTTTAGTGACCTTTGGGTGCATCTTATCTAACTTAATTCTTTAACTTGCAGCTCTATATGCTCAGATGTATAGGCCTGACTGCTGATGGTGCGGTGAAGATTGTTCAGGTTCTTCATGAATGCAAGGGGAATCTAAATCGCCTTCGACTCCATGGTATTTGCAGGATGACTAAGCATCATCTTGATGCTATCAGGTCTGTCATGTGCAATGGTAACCAACAACAAGATGATCAATCACTTATCTATAGCCACAGAGTCCATGAAGTGCTCAACACCAACGATGAACGCCGTATTGATGTTGATGTCTGCCCTATGTGCGCAAATGTGAGGCCGGTGTTTGATTGTACAAGGGATGGCTGTAGGTTTGTACTGTCTGATCTTTTGAACTCTTGTTTGCTCTTTTCTTAGAAAATTTCCCTTGAAATTTGTTGAAAATTTGGCACTGTTTTTCTTATTTTGCTTATTGACAACTCATCTTTGCTTTATGGTCACAATATTCAGTGCCTGTAGATATTTTATAGTGTTCTCACATGTGGTTGTGGAATAGCTGACTTAGGGATCTCATCTTTCCTGGAAAGCTTTTAAGTGATGGTCCCGAAACTCATTTATTCTCTTCCTTACGATGCAGTGTTGGATCCACGATCAAAATCCATTTGTGGCGAACTTTTGACTAAAGGTTTTATACGGTAGAGTGTAACATAGAAATGACATGATTTAATTAAGCAATATATTAAACGATATATTTATTAAAGGATCTATAATTTTTATGCTACTGCCACAAGGCTTGCGAGGAAAAGGATGACCAACCAGGCTTACGAGGAAAAGAATGACCAACCGGTTGCGTTGGGCCTTTCAATAAATATGCTTTTTTTACCCCATCTCTTATGTTTGGATGAAAATTCTCAATTAAAATACGAAGATCAGGATATGCAATAACATGATGCTTAGGGTTGAACATTTTAATACTTATTTCTTCACCTCTGTGATTGTTCTCGAGTCGATGATTCTGGTTCTCGAGTATCAATCTTCATCTCGTGCAACCGTAACAACATCATTATTATTTGTTTGTTGAACCGGTTGAACGGATGCAGCACCGGTAGCAATTTCATTTGAATGAGAAATTGTGCTAAAGTACTCTTTAGGTTAACAACTATCAATCCAAAAAGATAGGATGAAATTTATTATTGAACATACAAGAACACAACTTTCATTACCCTTTCTTTTCTTTCTTTTTATTGGTTGCCACTGCCATCGCTCGGTAAAGGAGGGTCGTCGGGTTCCCCTTGCGCCCTAGAACTCGTTGGAGTGCTTTCTTGTTCCATAGCTTCGCCCGAAGTTTAGAGCCGGACGATGAGGACCAAACTCTGCGTCGCGTTTGCTTGCGACCTGCGGGTAGAGCGTGCTATTGAGCAGCCGCAGGTCCAGCTCGGAGATGGATGTCCCAGAGCCGGTGTCGACCAGGCACACCTCTTGACTTGTACGGAGCTGTCCAGCACGAGGACAATGGCCTCGACGATCGTTGGTCGCTGCGTCGCGTTTGCCTGTGGCCTGCGGGTAGAGCGCGCTCTTGAGCGGCCGCAGGTCTAGCCAGGAGATGAAGGGCGCCCTAGAGCCGGTGTCGATAAGGCACACTTGCTGACTTGCACAGAGCTGTCCGGCACGAGGACAATGGCCTCGACGATCGTCGCTAGCCTGGCGGCTCGTGATGGAATTGGAAACTGCACTGCAAACTGGGAAGAAGACGGCGAGACGACTGACGATTTGATTTCCTGGCCTCATGGGCTACCTCTGCGTGGGCCTTTTTTTGATTGGGTCTAATCATGTTTTTTTTTGTTGTCGGAGATTAGCAGCCAGCTTTGCCGAGGAGGAGGAAGAGGGGGTCCACGGTCAGCTGAGCTATGGCGAACGTCACACCTCGCTATAATAATGGATCCGCCTATGATATTTACGATTGCAAAGCTGTAATGAAAGCACACAAGCACACGTTCTTCAACATTTAGTAGTACCCCACATTTTCATATTATAATATTATAAGATGTTTTAGTTTGTCCTAAGCTAAATTTGTTTAAGTTTGATTAACCTTATAGACAAACGTAGCAACATGTGGTATAATAAAAACTTTATTAATATAATCTATCATTAGATATATTTTTATGATATATTTGTTTTGCATTGGAAATGCAACGAGCACTGCACATACTTTTTCCAGCACAAACCTCATCTATGCCCACCTGCTCTGCTAGTACTGTTTGAATGCTGCCTGCTGTTTTACACAAACACACCTTGTGTATTTTATCTGTTAAACTAGATCAGACAACGTAGCTCTAAAATCAGAGCAGGTACGGTTAGGCAAACACCAGAATAGTGTCAATTACTATTTGATGAAGGAGAGCTAATGTTTTATATGATGCCCTAAAAATGTCACAAAGAATTAGGTGGTGTTTGGATCCAGGATAGTCCCTATCACATCGAATATTTGACATCAATTTAAAAAACTAAACGTGAACTATTTATATAAATAATTATAGAAACGATGGCTAATTCATGAAACGAATCTATTAGGCTTAATTAATCCATAATTAGCAAATGTTTATTGTAGCATCATATTATCAAATTATACCGTAATTAGACTTATTAGATTCGTTTCGCGAATAGTCATCGATTATGAATGGATTTTATAAATAGTTTATATTTAATAAAAATAGTATCTAAATATTTGATATGACAGTGACTAAAATTTTAGTCCCTAAAACAAACAACCTCTTAGATAATGAGGTAAACAAGGGAAATGAAGAGGAGGTGAACAAGAGAAGTGAGAAGAGAAATGATGAGACATCTTTATTTAAAGAGGTAACCTTCACATAAATTTTTGAAAAAATATGAGAGTATAAAAAGTATTGGTATTTGTTTATAGATAATATATTGTATATTTTATCTTTTAGTTTATGAGTGAATGATATGAATAGTGTGATGTAACAGTTAATAGCAGTTTCTTTCTTCGGAAACTGGGTTCTTTGATATTAGTATATCTTCATGATAATGTTGAACAATCTTAAACCCCCAGTTCGATTCTTTTGTCTGAATTCAGTAGCTCAGCTGCACCCTTCCGAAGAGATTAATCCGATTGATTCCTTATCTTTGCCCTGCAGCTCGACAATTGCCTGACAACTACGTGTGAAAGAGGCAAGAAAAACTCTGCAGTTCTGCTGTTCTGCATTCACCATCAGCATCGTCGTCGTCACCTATCAGTGGTAGTATGACAACGCTCATCCTTTTCTTACACTTGTTTCACTGCTGATCCAACATGTGACTGAAAGTCTGAAACCTGCACAGGCAAGGATTACTGTGGTGGTTAGCAGATTGGGGTAAACTAGTTATTAGCAGGAGGATCACATTTCATTTTCTTTCGAGTTCTTGTTTGTTAGTACTACTGTAGTAGCATGCATGAGAGTGAAATGGTCACATGGTGCGATCGATCGATCGATCGATCCCAGCAGCTTTGGATTTGCACACAAGCTGCTTTCTTTCTTTGTGTTCCTGTTCAGGCATTTTCCTGGTGGATCTGGAACTGGTGGTGTTATCATTGTCTGTTTTAAAAATCAAATCAATCCGTGCAATCGAAGTGTTATACCCCTCCGTTCGATAAAAAACAAATTCTGACTATAAATTTGAAATTACGTTACGTTCAGATTTATAGCAAAAAGTTGGTTTTTATGGACGGAGAAAGAACGTGGTAGCAGTAGACTAGTGGCAGCCTGAAGCTTTTGACCCATGTACCTGCATGTCTTTTGCTACTGCCTTTTGCCTCTTTTTTTTCCTCTCTGATGAAGATTAAACTAGTCCCTGGTGCCTGTCTTGCAGGCGAGATTAAGCTAGCTACTAGCTTAGCTTTTGCTGTTTTATGCTACTTAGGTACTGTTTAAAGGGCTTCTGTCATCCATAGCTTCTCTTAGAAAATTTTAGTTTATCTAAATAGTTAAGATTTTTCACTTAGACTTTAAGAAATTGTGGATGTAGAATCTAAAACATAAATTAGAAGCTAAAAGCTTAAAACCAGTCTTTTCAGATTTTGACTAGCTAATTTCTTACAATTTCTTAGAAATTTAAGCTCACTAAACATGATATTATACTTTCTTGCTGCCTTGGGAGGATAATCATGCTCAATATCTATTGTTCTTCCATTCCAGCTGATTCCTCCATGCTCAGCTAGGTTATCACAGAATGGTATGTGAACTTGTCTGAAAAATATATCGCTGATAGTGATAGCTGCTGCATCTGCGTATGTATTTGTTCACGCTTGCTTTTGCAAAAAAGAGCATAGCAAGATTAGGCTAAAGTATAGTGCTTAAGGCCAACTGTTTAGAACAAGTGCTATAGTCATTTAAACACAAACCCCAAAATATTATATAAGACTAAATGATAAGGTAAATAATAGAAAAAAGAAAAAAGTCATCCTCATGCAAGAGATAAACTCTACACAAACTTTAATAAAAATATGAGAGTGTGTTAAATTTATTAGAGATAATATATAATATAGGTTATGAAATTAAAGATAGCATCCGCCTTTACTATATAAAAAACTTGCTCTTTGTAATAATAAATTTGCATGAGTCTTGCCCATCACACAGTTCACACGACACCCTGCCTTCCAACTGCTACAGCTTGATAAGCTAGTGTAGCTGCAGATCTTTGTTTATTGCCATGGCTGTGGCGGCTTTCAAGTAGGATAAATAAATAAATGTATGGAAGAGAATGCTTATCTTTGACTGGAATTATATATAGATGAGTACCTTGAATTTTATTGTAACCACTTCACTACCTAGTTAGTGAGCTCCAGTGCTGGACCGACACTTTCACAAGGTGCACTTGTTTCACTTTTGAATATTTTTCTTCCGAACAAGACGGATCCATTCTAAAGCTATGAACGGGTACAAAATAAAATGGATGATTTAAACTTGTTTATAAGGGTAGATTAAAAATAAGCTTAACAAACTAGCTTGGAAATCTAAACAATACATTAGAAGATTTTTTATGCAAAAAAATATTTTGAGAAGCACGGAGCAAATAATCTACGACAATAATCCGATCATAATATACGTAAGCACAACTGCTAAATTTTAATTATTGGTAGTTTGTAAATAACAATATGATCAATCAATCATTCTTCAGTTTCTGTACGCAATGCTCAATTGCCCATCAAAGATTTTTCTTTTTTCTTTTTTTCTTACCCATTTCTTTTCTTTTTTAATAGGAGATAAAAAGAAGATGGCATAATTGGATTGGGGCAGAGAGAAACGTGTAGGAAACAATGCAAGAAAGAATGATTGGATGAGGGGTTGAGTGGGCCATACACGGAGTGGGGCCCACGCACAGTGGCACAGCCCTCTCTGCCTTAGCTTTCGTCCAGAATTATTCGGACCAATTCGACCACATATGCCTGTAAAACCTGACGAATGGCTGTCTACCTCTGCACAGTGGCGAATCCGGATCAAAATCCATCTATGTCGAACTTTTGACTAAAAGGTTTTGTATGGTGAAATGTAACATAGAAATGACATATTTTAATTAAACAATATATTAAACGATATATTCATTAAAGGATCTATACTCTTTACTACCAGTGCTACAAGGCTTACGAGGAAAAAGATGACCAACCAGGCTTGCGAGGAAAAGGATGACCAACCGCGGTTGTATTGGGCCTATCAATAAATAGGCTCTCTTTACCTCATCTCTTATGTTTGGATGAAAATTCTTAATTGGAATACGAAGACCGGGATCTGCAATAACATGCTGCTCAGGGTTGAACACTGTAATACCTATTTCTTCACCTCTTTGTGTTTGTTCTTGAGTCGAACACTGTAATACCTATTTCTTCACCTCTCTGTGATTGTTCTTGAGTCGATGATTCTGGTTCTCGAGTATCATCTTCATCTCGTGCAACCGCAAGAACGATATCATTATTATTTGTTTGTTGAACCGGTTGAACGGATGCATCACAAGTGACAATATCACTTGAATGGGAAATTATGCTAAAGTATCTCTTTAAGTTAACAACTATCAATCCAAAAAGGTCAAGAATTAATAAAGATAGAATGAAATTTATTATTGAACATACAAGAACATAACTTTCATTACCCTTTCTTTTCTTTCCTTTTGTTGGTTGCCACTGCCGTCGCTCGACGGAGGAGGGTCGTCGGGTTCCCCTTGTGTCCTAGAGCTCTCCGGAGTGCTGCCTTGTTCCATAGCTTTGCCCAAAGTTCAGAGCCGGATGACGAGGACCAAACCCTACGTCGCGTTTGCCTGCGGCCTGCGGGTAGAGCGTGCTCTTGAGTGGCCGTAGGTCCAGCCTGGAGATGAAGGGCGCCCCAGAGCCGGTGTCGACCAGGCACACCTGTTGACCTACACGAAGCTGTCCGGCACGAGGACAATGGCCTCGACGATCGTCGCTGGCCTGGCGGCTCGTGATGGAATTGGAAACTGCACTATAAACTGGGAAGAAGACGACGAGACGACGATGATCTGACTTTCGTGGCCTTATGGGCTACCTTTGCGTGGGCCTTTTTTTGATTGGGCCTAATCATGTATTTTGTTGCCAGAGATTAGCAGCCAGCTCTGCCACGAGGGGGGGTTCACGGTCAGCTGAGCTATGACGGACGCCACACCTAACCATAATAATGGATCCACCAGAGGCTCTTCATATGCATGTGAATGCGGTTTAGATTGCTCGCTGATAGCCACAGCTGCTCTCCCAAAATGACGAGGGGAAAAGGCCTGTTACAAATAATGTCGCTCAGATCCTGGCAGTGGTGAATTATTGTGGTGAAATTTAGGGATATCCATATAGATCATAGAAGTCAGGTACACAGTATCCGAACTATTTTTTCTACTGCACGAGCCTCAAGCCCGGGTGATGCCACTGCTCGGGAAACCACTTTTAGTCCTGGTTTGTAACCCTTCTTAGTCTCGGGTTACAAACTAGGACCACAAAAGCGGGACTAAAGATGTCGATCTTGAGTTCCTAGTAAAATAACCAGGACTAAAAATGAATCTTTAGTCCCGGTTGATAACAGTCCCGGGTGAAATAACCAGGATTAAAAATAAATCTTTAGTCCCGATTAGTGTTACCAATCGGGACTAAAGATATAGGCGCCCTCCCGACATCCCCAAATGTTTTTTGTTTTTTCATTGTTTTTTTCTACCGAAATCAAATTCACATATCAAATAACATCCCCAAATCTCCTCCACATAACAAATTCACATCACAAATCGAGTAATGAACATCACAAAATTCACATATATCATAGATCACATATATCACAAATCGAGTAATGAACATCACAAAATTTTTTTAAAAAAATTCATAGCGCTAGATCCGGCGAAGGGGAGGCTGGATCCGCCGCCACCACGCCCGTTGTGGAGCACCGAGACCGCCGCCACCACGCCCGCCCCGCCGCCACCCCGCGCCAACACAACGCCTACGAGCTAGCTGGATCCGGCAGAGGAGGCGTCGACCGAAGGAAGGCTGGATCCGCCGTCACCGCGTCCGAGATCGTCGCCACCGTGCTCGCCCGCCGCCACCCCGCGCCACCCCCATGAACCCGCGCCCACGCCCCACCCCGCCACCGCCATCTCCTCCCCGCGCCGTCGCGAGAGCCGAGAGAGGAGAGAGAGAGCCGAGGGAGAGAGAGAGCCGAGAGAGAGAGAGAGTTGTTGTGCGAGAGAGAGATAAGGCTGCGCGCGGGAGACGAGGAGATAAGGTCGAGTGCTAACTGTTCGTTGGATCCGATTTTTTCGCTGGTCCCAGTTGATATAAAAAACCGGGACAAATGTTGATCTTTAGTCTCGGTTGGTGTTACCAACCGAGACTAAAGATAATAGGGGTCTGACACGGTCTACAGATTTTTTGAATCGGGACTAAAAAACCTTTTATCCCGGTTGGTAACACCAACCAGAACTAAAGGTTATAAAGTCACCGGGACTAAAATATTTTCAGTCTCGGTTCCTATTGGCTTCGGGATTATTGTGGATTTTGACAGATGGACCAAAAACCACTTCTCCAGTAGTATGCATCGAAAAACAAATTGAGTTTGTAGCTTATTAAATCAATTAATAAGCATTTATTTAGTCTAAGTAATTGTCGATGGACTATGCTTGCCTATGGTGTTTGTAGAGTATGGAGATCGTTGGTGTCAGGGTATACGTGAGATTGAGACAAAAGAGACAGGAGAGAGGGATTTTTATACAGGTTCGGACCCGGTGTTGCCTTTATATATCAGTATCACACAAATAAATGCAATGTTTGGGATGACCTAATATAATCTCTATCGGTTTTTGTGGCTTCAGATTGGATATGTCTAGGCTTGTCTCGATGTATGTTAGTGTGTCTTGGATTGTCTAGATCTATTGAGTTGTCCTCATCTATATTGATCTGTCCATCATATGTTGATTATGGCATTCATGCTAAATGTTATTGACTTACATTAAAATGAGTTATTCAGTCTTTACCCCATGAGGGCAAAGGGAAAATCCAACAAAGAGTTCCCTACAAAGAAAAAAACTAAACAACATGATCTATGAAAGCAAAAAACAAATTAAGAATTTAATTCTTCCTATAAATAAGTTGGATATCATATTAATCCCACCATTTAATTCAAACATCCCTCTTATTCAATATAGCTAAAAACTCTCTCAACATTCCATCGCTTCATCAACAACGATCAACTCGGTATTGACTCTAAAAGGATAAGTCCTTAGTACGAGTTCCCCATTTTTTGTAGCTAGCGTCAAGGTTAGAATCGGTACCACCGACCTCTTCCATCTCAATACCTTGCTACCATTATTATTTTTGAAACCATATTGAAAACTTACTTTCGCTATGTTAGACCGTTTGTAGGCTTAACTTGCTAGTTTATTGGCATCAGTTCACCAAGCTCATTTGACCTTTTACCATTGGGAAAACATGGAGCCATGTACCCCTTGTACATGCCCTTACGACTTCGAATACTTGTACCGTATTGCTAGCAAATAGTCTCCTAGGTCTAGTCACCGTGGAGTACATACTCACCTCTCTTGAAGTTATGTGGGATTGATTCTATATGGTTAAAAAAACAAATATAATATGGGCCATTTTTCAGAAGATTGAGTGGGTTTTTTCTATGAGTACTGTTATACATACGACCCAGTTGTACAACTCATGTACCACTAGAGACATGCACCACAGATCAATTAAAGAGAGCATGTTCATATGCACTGCAGCCATTTATAGCCGTTGACAAATTCAGTTGTACGTGAGTCGAATGGTCGAGTCATATGCATAGCAATTTCTTTTTCCTATAGTGCGAATATATTTGATATAGAATAAACCCGAGGCTTATATGATGAACTTAGGATCACTTCGCTTCGCATGTCCATTCAGAGCATTTAGACAAGGATGCAAGCAAGTACGAGTATGGTTCCATCCAATGGCACAAAGCCACTATACCACCCACTAGCTCTCTCTACAGTCAAGCCCTAGCTAGTTGATCTTAACCACAACCATACATCTTACGAAGCCGGTCCTCCATACTTTGTTGTGTGTTGACAAAGATGAAAGCATGTCTAAGAATGAATGCAAAACAAATAATAGCAAAACCCAAGCAATTTATTCAAGCAATTCTTTTTTCAATTACATGAAAGATGTGCATGCACACTGTTGAGTAAATGGGAACTGGTGTCCCCTTTCTCCAGGATCCTTAAGTACCATAGGCTACATGTTAGAACGGAACCGGTAAAATTCTGTTCATCATAAATTCTTTTGTCAACGACATCTTTGAGAAGCTCGTCCAACATAACAAAGAACTTCTATTACAAGGCATGGAAGTGTGCCCGGGGCCCAGGCACGGCCAGGGGACTCGGGCGTGGTACGTGCCCCAGGAACGGAACATAGCCCGGGGAAGCAACAGCCTGGGGGATTGATATTACCTCAAGGCAAAAACAAATCATATGATGATTCTAACAAGGAGCCCGCTGGTATTGGTTGCCCCGAACTCTTCATAGAGATCTCCGTCCGTGTGTTGTTATCTCAAAGCTCAGGTTGTGTGCACTGTCGGCGGTCTGAGCAGGATGGTGGGCCCAGTGACCTGATCGAGGGCGACATCATCATGTCGATTGCATTGCGGCGCCAAAAAGATTATGGTTCAAGATTATAGCTCGGTCGCATATAACCAAGTGGTGGCGAGGTTTGAAGTCACCGGCCACACCACGTCACTCAAAGCAATAGAGGTGGAGCGACGTGTTGCACGCTGGTAGACGATTTATGACTTCACCGCCAAGCAAAAGGAATCAGCGACGGTTTTATCATGACTTGGCTTGGGCCCACCAAGCTCAGTTTTGAACAGGTGGTGAGAGGAGCAAGACACAGCTGTCCCAGGGCCTCCTGGCAGAGTGCCCGGGGCACGATAAAAACAAGCCAATCGTGGTAATCCTTCCATTAAGTCAAGGATGTCAGAGGGGACAATAACAAGACATAGTATAGACATTCCCTAGGTGATAATGGCGTTGTAAACCCCTCCTTGGACTATAAAAGGAAGGGGTTCTACCACTTGGGGTGGATTGGATCTTTGAAAATCCTAGAAAGAAGAACCTAGGACAGACTTATTGCATTGTACACTCTTGTATCCTTATAGTTCCAACCATAGGAGTAGGGTATTACGCTTTCGAGCAGCCTGAACGTTCATACTTGCTAGTTTAACATATTCTCGCATACCACACATGCCACGAGCTTGATCCCTACTCGTTCCCTGGCCAAATCTTCAAAGAAGGATCTTCTCTTTTCCGTTGTGGGAGTATCGCTCTCCGACACACACAAACGTGTGCAAGCCTCCTTATAACACGGTCAAAGAGTTAGAAACCAACAACAAATATCTTCTGATCTTACTAAATTTTTATCGGAAACTCACCTATTTGTGTATAATATTTATGATCAATAGAATTTACATACTATTAGGTGGAGTCATGTACCCTGAACCCATAACTCCATTACCACACATTTAAATTTGGTTCTTGGTTATATTTTTTTTTGCCAAAATGCATTGGCAATATATGTTTCCTGTAGAACTAATTAATTACCTCCAATGTACTAATCTATAACCTTCCGGAGATATTATAGAATCTGACTAGCGTGGCAGCGATGAGCTATAGACCATCATCGCTTGTTGGCCTACCGGTTTTCACATCGCTCAATCGGCACAACTTGCAAACTCTTGCTTGGTCTGAAAGCCATCACAACGACAAATCGACAATGACGACCTCTTTGGGCTGCATCTATGGAAAAACACATGCAATATTAATATGAAAGGGTGATCAGGTAAGCACTATACCACACCTTAATTATTGTACTAATGTTTGTCAATCAATCTAGTGACTTCACTACTACAAAAACATGTATAGGTATCAGCCTAATAGGTGTCGGTTCAACAAAAACCGACACCTATTAAAACAATAGGTAGCGGCTCTAAACAAAAACCGGTACCTATACTATAGGTGTCGGTTTTTAAAAAGAACCGACACCTATAATATATTATAGGTGTCGGTTTTAAAAAACCGGCACTTATAATATAGGTACCGGTTTTTTAAAAAAACCGACACCTATAATATATTAAAGGTACTGGTTTTTTTAAAAAACCGGCACCTAAACCACCGAGCTGAGCCGCAAGCCAATGGATGGGGATTTTATATGCCTCGGTAACGTTATCTCTTCTTAGTAGTAGTTTCTCTCCTGCTTCTCTCCTCTCCCCATGCTTCTCTTGCTTTCTTCTCCTGCTTTCTCTTCTATGTCCTTATCTGCTTCTTGCCAGTAGCTTCTCTAGCTCTTCTTCTCTCCTCTCCGGCGGAGGGACGGCGCGGGCATGAGGATGGGGACGACGGAGGGGCGGCGGTCGGCATCGACATCGGCGACATCTGCATCGACGGGGACGGGGACGCCGGCATCGGCATCGGCGGGGAGGAGGAAGTTGCGCGCGGATTTGGAGCCCGTTGCTGAGGGGAGCGGCAGTGGCAGGTGGAGGACCCTCCCCTCCACCAGATCCGGCGGGAGGGGAGGCGGCGGCGTGGTCCGGCGCGCGGCAGGGGCTCCGGAGGCAGGGTTCGGCAGCAGGCGACACAGAGGTGTGGAGCGGCGGGGTTCGGCAACAGGCGACGCTGAGGTGTGGACTTTTTTTCCAAAAATTGTGTTGAAATTGTGTTGTGGATGGATAGATTTGTGGATTGGATTGTTGATGTGGATGAACTTGTGTTGTGGATGGATAGATCTGTTGATGTGGATTGTGGATGAACTTGATATGGATGTGGATGAAACTTGTTTGCTATGGATTTGAAAATTTGTGCGGTGGATTGGAGAGACTTCTCGGCTTGATTCATCGGCTTGACAAGCCAATGCATTGAGCCGAAATATTTTTTTTGATTCTTGGAAACTAAAAGGTGCCGGTTCTTAAACCGGCACCTATTCTTTTTCACATTAGTGTCGACCAATAGGTACCGGTTGGGAAAACCGGCACTTAAGAAGGTTTCTCAACCGGCACCAAAGGATATTTCTGCAGTAGTTCTTGCTTGTCTGCCCATTGTTGGCCATCTGAAGATCAGACAAGGATCGAAGAGCTAGCTAGCAGAGAAGACGTACAGATTAGCATGGGAAGAATATATATGGGTCTGTGTCACGATCTGCGCCTTTTGCTTTGAGGGTTGTGGAGAAAACTGACGAGTTCACATTTAGTATTTGTTTGGCTCAATTGCATCTTCTTTTTTCTTGTGTATATGATGCTGGATGAGTAGCTTTACTTAGTCTTTTGCAAAAGTGTCCTGGTTAGATTAGCTATCACATGCATGCATGCATGCAACTTTGGTGAGACAACTGGCGATCGATTTAATTTGTTTGGCTTTGCTGATAGGTGTATGTGGCAAACTCCGTTTTATACATCATGTGTGTGAACTGCTTGGCCAGAAATAACCATTTTTTTTCTTAGTGAGAACTAGTAAAATGTCTCTATGTACATTGCAACCGGCCGAGTCCGTAGGACTTTTGGGTTGGGAGTGTAGATACTCTATCTGGATCTAACCGATTTTTTATTAACCATTTAGTTTTCTAGGATGGTGGTTCGTTCTTCGCACCAGGTGGGGAGAGGAGCATATACGGATGCATCAATTTATGAGTAGTTGACAATTAAGAAATTTTAATTTCTATATGATACTTGAATAGATATATTTAGGGTATATTTTGGTGGCAAATCAAGAGTGGTATTTAGAGATATAACTTTATCCCCTCAAAAGTAAAAAAAAGGAGTGTTCATCAAAAGGCAAAATATATTATAGGATGTTGTTGGATATGTCTAGTTTTGTACTAGTTGTTGATTAGTGATTTACTAGGATGTGCCTAGACCCTTCTTGCTTAATTATGTATCAGTCCTACTTTCAGATAATAAGGTACATTTTTGTGCATGAACCTAAAGGTGAAAAACATTTTTTCTGTTATTAATTAATTCAGTTTTCCTGGTCTTATCTTCGGAGATTGCTCTGCCTCGGGCGCTCGGCCCGACGAAAAAAAAAGGGCGCCTGAAGCGGCAGCTGAGTAAATTGCATAAATTACATGATGTGTCTCCTGCCCATGACGTGCGCATGCCATGGAGCATGCATGCATTAGAACAGTGAGGAATATATTTTCAAATGATTTTTTCTCCAAAACCAATTATCTGATTCACAATCCGATCATATCTTTGTATTTGCTATAATTAAATTTTTATAACAAAATCTTATATAATTATATTTTGATAAAAATAATTTATATGTTTCAACCGTTAAAATTTAATGTTTCATATATGTTCGTGTAAGGATAAGGCAAATCTTATATATACTGGTTAATAAAATATAACAATATCATATATCTGATAGTATGCGAGAAGGTATTCTCTAATTAAAGAAATATGGCTAATAAAGAAGGAAATTATTTTTTTGGAATAGAAGGTGTCGGAGTTTTAGTCGGGGAAGATGATGTTTTCTTAGGCCCGTATTCTGTTTTATCTCTTCGAGTTCTATTTGGAGAAAAAGATGATCTATGCTATATATATAAAGCCATCATGTTCAGAGGGCATCGAGTTACAAGCCATAGCCAAAAACCATGCCTAGAAGCAATCCAGAGAAAGTCAGTATCATATTCGCCGAATAGATCTCGTCAGGCCATTATCGATGGTCTCTAGTCGATGGATTTATCCAAGTGTTCTAATTCCCCATTGTACTCTAAGTGATATCCAATCCAAAATACATATAAACTGAAGTAGGATTTTACTCATCTTGAAGGCCCGAACCAAGATAAACCTTTCTTTATCTATTCTCGTATATACCTTGGTTCTAACGATCCTCATACTCTATAAATACAATGGTCAATGTATAGCCCGTCAACAATGTGTGACAAGTAAATGTTTCAATTAGAATATAAATTTGTTGCATAGTATTTTAAGTTTTATGTTGTAACATGCCTTTTTTTAATGTGGTACACAGTGTTATTATGATGTTTTAATTACTATTTTCTGATGTTTCACTCGTTTATTTGAAAATATGGCACGTTGTGTTTTTAATTGTTTCAGCAAATATCTTATGATGTTTCAGCATTTAATTTACGATGTTTCACTAAATTATTTGAAAATGTTGCACACTATATTTTTAATGGTTTCAGCAAATATCCTATGATGTTTCACCAGTTAAAATTCCATATTTCAGGTATGCCATAAAATTGTTAATTAGTTTATATTTTTTTTTATTAAAAATATAATCATACGGGATTTAATTGAAATAGCGTAATCAGATCAGCAACTGAATAAATATTTTTTTAGAAAAATAATTTAAAAGTTTGTTAAAGAATTTATAAATTTATATGTTAAAGAATTTAGAAGACAGAGAAGAACATGCTGAGAAAGACTTGCATAAGGACATCTACTACTAAAATACTCATTGTCTAGGTGTGCAGTTGCATGGAGGCATGCATACTAGGTGTGCACTTGCATGGAGGCGTGCATACATAGTGTAATGTATCTATATTTATACCATTACATAAATGCACCTTATTAACGGCTGAGATACATTTATTTTTTCTTACTCACTCATCATCCAACGGTCCATATTAACCGGCGCACCATCTCTCTCTGGATTCCATCACACGCGCCATCGATTTTCGCCGGCTCCATTCGCCGCCGCCGACGGTTCCATCTGCCGCCCGTGCCGAGAGGAATGCCTCCCCCATCCGCCACGCCACCGGCTCCATTCGCTGCCCGCATCGCCGGCCGCCGGCTCCATCCGCCGCCCACGCCGAGAGGAAGGTGAGCCGGCGACATCCGCCGCCTGTGCCGCGGCTCTCGTCGCCTCCATCCGCCGCCAATCCCCATACAATCCGCAGGATAGACTCTTTCGCGACTCATTCGCTGGTACTGCTTCTTGTGCATCATGCCTCCATGTGAATTTTTGAGTCAACCTACTTTCGCATAGGAAGCGAAGCTGACTGGACATATCAGGATTGTTTTGGTTACATATTGTTTTGGTAGGCTATAGACTGTTTTGGTTTTTCTTTCTCCAGGTTGTTATGAAAGTAGAGTTTTCCCCTTGACAAATAAACTATGGAATCTACGGATCTGATTGTTTTCATCTGTTTAGTCGTTGTTCCCAATCTCAATTATGTGCGCATGATATATTAGTTCTTTCTTTTGCATGCAGGTGCCTCTTGAAGTTTCTAGATTTGATGAGAAAGTTGTGCAAATTTCAGCTGGTAACCATCATTCTTCTGCAGTAACTGGTGAGCAAAAAGTGTAAAACGCTATTGCACATGATTTTGTTTGATTGGAAGAAGGTGTTCTAGATTTGATGAGAAAGTTGTGCAAATTTCAGCTGGTAACCATCATTCTTCTGCAGTAACTGGTGAGCAAAAAGTGTAAAACGCTATTGCACATGATTTTGTTTGATTGGAAGAAGTGAATGAATATACTAATAATAGCACACAAGGATGGGAGCTACCTATTACTTTATGTAAATTGTAGATGGTTCAAACTTCTCTGGGTAAAGGTGGCTTCAAACATTGCCATTTTTCTATTATTTTTTTTTCTCTTTTATTGTGTTTAGTGTACACGATAGTCTACATCATCAACATTTTGTTTCAGAAGAAGCTACTTGAAATGACTGTGCACTATCCAGCTTAATGCCATTTAAACGGTAAACACTAAAGTGCTAAACCAAGGAAGTTTTGGAAATATATGATTCATGCTTTCCCTACACTTAGGGGCCACAAAAGTACCAATTTTTGTGCACTTAACTTAATGATTATCGAGAAATTATTGATGTGAGTAGTTTAGTACCCATGTGAACATAAAGCTAAAAATATTGATGTGTCCCTGGTTTCTGGAGGTAATTCTTTCACTGTCGGATGCAATAGCAAGTTTCAGCTGAAACTAAAAAAAATGATACTCTCTACTCTGATATCATTTTTTTTGCTGCAGTAGTAGTCATTTGATAAATAAGTCTGTCATGGCAGATAGACGACCAACCCGCACTGTATTTGGCGACATATCAAACATCATCGGAGGAGGTATTTTAATTACCATCATACATGTTAAGTTTTTCTGATTGTTATCTAATTGTGACACATATTATACCTGACATCAACAAAAACAACTCCTGCAGATGATGAAGAGAGAAAGAGAGGAATAGAAAGCAATGCGAATATCGCCGGCCTCCTCTCCAGGGCGATCGCGTTTGCCTCCCTCAGCTGCTTCTGCTTCTGCTCTGCATCCTCTCCCGCCGCGTGCCAAGCCCCCCATTCTCTGGTCGCCAACGCCGTGGCGCATCCTGATACAGACCTTGTTGAGGCCCTGGTCGTTGCTACATCAGAACCAACCTACAGCTGCTTTGATCATTTCTTCGTCAATCAGGAGAAGGATTTTGAATTAGTGCTGCCCTTACCGGAAAAGTTCATTGTTCACCGTCATCAAGCTTCATTGGTATGCTCCTCGAACCTTTTATTATTACTAGGCATGTAATGATCCAAGAATTCACACGAGCTTCTTATATCTGTCAGGTACAGCTCATTTCAGAGTTGTTTCTATTTTAGTAGTAAACAAGAATTGCTGCTAAGTGGTAGAGAGAAGCCTTACTACTGGTCAATCATTTTGATCCATTGGAGAATCCAAGATGCATTAGCATATATTTTTTTATGATGCATCAGTTCTAAATTCATAATTCTGAAGGGCAAACTGACAAGTCTAAGATACAGTGTCATGCTACTTTATGTAATGAAAGCATTTGACCATGTTTCTAAAATGGAAATAGAATTTTTATGGTGGTTAAAAAAAGGACCGTTCATCGGTTTAGATTCAACGATAAAAAAACAAGAGATGCTTAAGAGAAAGAACTAGGAGGAATCGAGAGGAACTGAATATTACTGGATAGTTTAGTAATTTCACATGATCTTGTAGGATTACGAGGACATCCTGCTGCCGAAGGACGAGGTGTGGCCGTTCTTGCTGCGGTTTCCGATCGGCTGCTTCGGCGTCTGTTTGGGGCTGGGCATCCAGGCCATCCTATGGGGCGCACTGTCAGCGAGCCCGGCGATGAAGTTCCTACACGTCACGCCAATGATCAACGTCGCGATGTGGCTGCTTGCGCTCACCATGCTCGTCGCCGTGTCCGTCACCTACGCGCTCAAGTGCGTCTTCTACTTCGAGGCCATCCGCCGTGATTACTTCCACCCGGTGCGCGTCAACTTCTTCTTCGCGCCGTCGATCGCGGCCATGTTCCTTACATCGGCCTGCCGCACGCCGTGGTGCTGGAGAGGTTGCACCTGGCCGTCTGGTGCGTGTTCGTCGCGCCGCTGTTCGCGCTCGAGCTCAAGATCTACGGGCAGTGGCTCTCCGGCAGCAAGCGGGAGGCTGTGCAAGGTGGCCAAACCGTCGTCCCACCTCTCGGTGGTGGGCAACTTCGTCGGGGCCATCTTGGCAGCGAGGGTCAGGTGGGCGGAGGCCGATAAGTTTCTCTGGGCCATTGGTGTCGCGCACTACATCGTGGTGTTCGCACTACTGGAGAAAACCACACTAGTCCCGGTTCGTAACCCTCAGTAGTCCCGGTTGTCAAACCGGGACTACGAATCCGAGACTAGAGATGGGCGACCTCTAGTCCCGGTTAAATAATCGGGATTAGAGATGCATCTTTAGTCCCGGTTTAAGCCACCAACCAGGACTAAATATGGCGGAGCCAGGTGGCCAGCTCCGTCATCTTTAGTCCCGGTTGGTGGCTCCAACCGAGACCTAAAGATGGTGCATCCGGCCACGTGGCCCCGCCATCTTTAGTCCCGGTTGATGCCATCAACCGGGACTAAAGATTTTTTTATATTTTTTTAATTTTCTTCTTTCTCCAACAGTGCTACATACTATATAATACACACATATATTATATATTACACATATACATATTTACACATATTTATACATATATATTATATAATATATATGTATAAATATATAATTTACACACATATAAATGAACTTAAGAAAGGAAATATATACATGTAATATATTACCAAAAATTGACACATATGTACAATATCCACATATATTTCGTATGTTACAAAACATTGTCTATTTTGTGGATCCGGTGGTTAAGTTACTTAAATTAAAATAGAACTCCCCCGTGGGATCAATGATCTGCTCGTTTATAAATCCCATCAATTCTTCCTGAGCGGCTTGTATGAAAGTCTTGTGGGGGAGGTTGTCTCTTACTTGCATAAGTTATCATTAATTCGATCAAACGAGAAATAAATATATGAAGTGAATAAGAAATCGAGACGTAATGTATGAATGGCTATTATACATACATCTATATCGTCGATAGTTGTGACATCAGTCACAAAGCGGTGAATATAGTCGCAGACGTAGTATCTGCATAAGTTGGTGCCCTGCGACTGTTTTGCACACTAAAGGAGAAATGACGACAAATTTAATATACATTTCATATTTTAGAACAAAGTAATAATTCAAAACAACTTTGGAGCATGTTACTCACTTTGGAAAGTTCATCCTCACGGAGAGCTTATCTTTCCAATTTCCGCGAACATCAGCCCGAAGCCGTTCCCACGCCCTACGTGCAGTTGAAAGTTAGCTAGTAATTATTCGAGAACCGCATATATGCAATAGCAAGTAAGATGGCATTACCTATCTAGCAGTTCAAATATATTTGCGTACGTGGACTGTGGTTTATCCATTGAGTCAAAGTCATGGATTCGCGAGTTATCCATGTCAATTACTAACAGAACCCAGTGGAATCTGCAAATTGGTTTAGATGACACATATGAAAATTTATGTATGCACACGGGATTGAAATCGGTACGGAAGGAAGAAAATACTTACGCAATGTTGTAGGGCAGAAGGATAAATGACCGGAAGTGGTTTATCACCAGCGCCTTGTAAATGTTGTCCAGTGTTGGATTAGGAAAATGATCAACCAATACGCCGTTGATTTTGCGTGGATCCATGAATTCATGTTTGGTACAGTCGTGCATGTTGCAGTATTGGATCACCATTCTACAACGGTTAAAAAGAATTTTAGTCAGCTAAATATAAGAAGGTAAGAAACGAAATAACAGAACGATACTTACAGAGCCCGCGTGGCTAGAAGTGAGACGTCGAGGGCATCAAGCTGGTATAGGTCGAATATGTCTTCGAATTGGATATAGATGTTAGTGATATGCCCTAGAGGCAACATGGAGATGTTGGATATCACGCCAATGTTTATGTATAAATGAATAAAGTGTTATTCGGTTCCATGAAATAGACATCTTGTATTGATCAATAAGTACGTGACTTATTTATGAGACTCTTTATGTATGAATCTATTTCTAAACGATCCCGATCATATGTCATATTGTTGGAACAAATATGATTCTAAGATCGGCATGTTTATTGATTGATGATCATGTCTCATAGATCATTGGTATGGAGATACCAAATCAATAAACATGGACACATGTGTTGGAGAACACATTGTTGGATAGACCCACCATGAGACACTACAGAATTAATGTGCCATTAGTTGGTCTCGGGTAGTGTTGGTACAAAGTCCTTAGACCTGAGATCACCATGGATTCCAACATGTGTAGTAGCCTACTTTGGGACTACCAAACGCTATTCCGTAATGCTGGGTAGTTATAAAGGTAGTTTTCGGGTTTGCTATGAAACATGGAGTGGGATGTGAGTGATCAAGATGGAATTTGCCCCTCCTTTGGAGAGATATCTCGGCCCCTCGAGGTAATGGATTATGGAAATGCATGGCCATGCTAAGTTGATTGAGGAGTCAATCAACGGACGGATAATCCAATACGGTTCGAGTGAATGGTTAAGCTATTGAAGGGATGGCACACATCTTGCCTATAGCTTAACTAGTATCGTGATGCAAAGGGATTTGTGTACACATTACAGGTTCGAGCCGATATTATTCTTGTATACTATGGTGTCAATATGTGCTTGCTAGGCGCCGCGTGACGGTCGGCTGAGTTGGACTCGAGCCGACGATCGGCCAAGTTAGACTATAGCCGAAACCGAGTATACCTGAACCTACGGGGTCGCACGCTTAAGGGGATAGAATAGATATTCGAGTTGGACTCGGATACGGCTCGATCGGATAGGGATCCGATCGGATAGAGTCCTATGGGCTTACGACGTATGGGTGGCCAACTCTATGAGATACGGATGAGATCCGATTCAAAATAGAGTCCTAATCGGCCACTAGTCCCGTCGGCCAACTCTATATAAAGGAGGGAGGGGTGGAGAGGCGACACACGTCAATTGCATCGCGTGCAACGAAGTCGCCGAGATCAATCTCCACGGAAACCCTCCCCACTTTCGAGCCAAACCCTAGCCTTGCATCGCGTGCTAGCACACGGGTGTTCGGCGTTCGTCCCCGGACGTGTGGATACCGGTAGAGGCGCTGCTACGTTGCGCGCTGTTGATCGGCTTGGATCGGCTGCAATCGGAGCGATCGGCTGCGGTCGGGCGCATCGGAGCGAGGCGTGAGAACGCGGCCGGCTCGAATCAGGCTGATTGGCGAATCGGTTCTCAGGGAATCGGCTACATTGTTCCGGATCGGATTGCCCGATTGGCTATTCCGTGCACTCTACTCCAATCGGTAACGATCTATCGGCCCTTACTTGCAAGTGTTCCTGGTTTGCGCGGTTAAAAGTTTTTGTTTTCGGCTAGCGTAGCCTCCGCGTAACCCTTCAATAGAAATCGTCACCTCCATTGACGAAATAGTCCCGTGAATATTTGCCCGTTACCATCTCTCCACCCTTGCTTGGATTCTTCCATGTACCACTTGTGGAAGCGGTACATCGTGTTGGTAGCTTTTTCACTTGATCCGACTTTACAAGAGGCTTTCCAAGTTTGAACTTATATTTCAGCGGAGCCTTCGCCGAGGGAGCACGGCCGTGTAATTGATCCATTGAAATTCCAGCGATTCCATAAATTGTCTTAAGTCTGCTCGGACATTTGGAACACTGACCGGGTACATCTTTGCCCGTTCTCTTCGCCTTGACAAGCCTTTCCGAATAGTTACGTCGTAGTCGGACGGTTGAGGTTGCGGTTTAGGTTGTGGCGTTAGGTACGTCTTCTTGAAGAAGTCCTTGGTCTCTGGGGATTTCGAGTCTTCTCGGGAGACTTCTTTCGAAGTGCCTTGACTTCAGCTTGGATGGCCTTGTGCAGCTCCTCTGGAGTCATGTCGTACGTTGTTTTCTTTGGGGCTGGTGGGAGGGGGTCAAGTTTAGGCCTCTTACTTCTTGGTCCACTGATGGGTGACCTTGACCACGTGACCCCCCGCCCGCTAACCGGCTAGCGGGACCGCCGTGTGCGTACCCCTTATAGGTCGTCTCGGTGCCGTAGCTGCGATAGGTAGAAAACGTTTCTACGCCTAACTTGTTTTTGAGAGAATGTTTTGAGATGGTATGGCCCTATTGTATGTATGAGATGCATGTGATGCATGTAATATTCTTTCATATGTGCAATCCTGTAATATTCTTTCATACGTGCAATGCTTGTAATATTCTTTCACGACTGCGAGTCGATGTAATCTTCAATTATAGCTTCTATAGTAGTAGCTTAGTTTGAAGAAATCAAGCATCATGCACATTGGAAGATGGTGCCGAAGATGGAGATCCTCGGTCCGACATGGAGATGGAGATCACCATGTGAAGGCGGCCATACTATTTCACTATATGCTATTCTTCTTGCTTTCATATGTGATATGTTTGTTTGATAGGATAGCATCCCTCGCAAAATTAAGTAGTAATGATGCCCTTCCAAGTGTTGCACCCGTCACCGTTATGCTCGTCAATGGTGGGTGCCAAAGCGAGTGCCATTCTCTATCATAACACGAGGGGTATATGTCGACATATACATGCGGGAATATTTGGTTTACTTAACAAGGCTATCAAAACAGTTTTGGGCCTTGGGGCATAGGTTGGGGCCGGGGCATGGAGATGCCACACCAACAACAAGAGTCACATAGAGATGTGATTAGCAAGGTGTTGCTTACCGATGTTACTAATTTTCTAGCAGTGATGCCAAAGCTCACTAGAAAATTAATTAACATGTGGATCTTGACCCAATACGTAACCTAGAGGGAAGGTGGAAAATACGTAATGGGAGTCTTATGTTAAATTGTTTAACAAAAGACATAGCATAAACATTGTGCTAAACTTTGCTTTTTTTGTAGAATAAATGGCGGCTAATACTACACCCAAGTACCTTTAATTTGCGATCTATTCTCGAAAAGGAAAAATTAAATGGAACAAACTTTATGGATTGGTATCGTAACTTGAGAATTGTTCTCAAGCAAGAGCGTAAGGAGTACGTTCTTGAAGTACCCTATCCCGAGGATTTGCCTAATAACGTCAGCAACCGCACGGAGGGCTTATGAGAAGCACACTAATGATGCCCTAGATATAAGCTTGTCTCATGCTTGCTACAATGTCCCCGAGCTTCGAAGCAATATGAGAGCAGCGATGCTCACACTATTATTCGGGACTGCGTGGCATGTTTGAGAACCAAGCACGGGCCGAGAGGTTCAACACCTCAAAGTCCTTGTTTGCGTGCGAGCTTGTTGAGGGAATTCCGTTAGTCCGCATGTGATAAAAATGATTGGCTACATTGAGAGTCCGGAAAAACTAGGTTTTCCCCTTAGCCAAGAGTTGGCTGCGATGTGATTCTCCGTCGCTCCCTCCGAGCTTCGAGCCATTCATATTGAATTATCATATGAACAATATGGATAGAACCTTGGCTGAATTGCATGGGATGCTAAAGACAGTGAGGAGAGTATCCAGAAGAATGGTCATCATGTGATGATGATGCGAAGGCTAAGCGCAAACCACTGTCAAGAAACTTTGCACCAAGAGGAAGTTAACTCCCGATGAGATCGCGAGTGCCTCCAATGCAAAGAAGGGCAAGAAGGGTCGGCGGCATCGATGCCGTTTGCTTCTATTGCAAGGAGACAGCACGGAAGAGGAACGCAAGAAGTACATGGAAGATCTCAAAAAGAAGCAAAGTATGACTTCGCCAGGTATTAATGTTATAGACATTAATCTTGCTACTTCACCTACTGACTCTTGGGTATTTGATACCGGATCAGTAGCTCATATTTGCAAGTCGTTGCGGGGAATGAGAAGAAGTAGAGGATTGAGAAGGGGCGAGGTGAACTGCGCGTCGGCAATGGAGCAAGCGTTGCTACGCTTCTTGTCGGCACAGTACCACTTCATCTACCTTCGGGATTAGTTTTGGAATTGAATAATTGTTATTGTGTTCCAACACTATGTCAAAACGTTATTTCCGCTTCATGTTTGCAAGCGGAAGGATATGATTTTAGATCAATGAACAATGGTTGTTCAATATATCTCGAGAGATATGTTCTATTTTCATGCTCCATTGGTGAATGGATTATACGTTTTGAATCTTGAAGCGTCTCCCATCTATAACATTAATACGAAAGGCAACTCTCTAATGATATAAACCCCACGTTTATCGGCATTGTCGCTTAGGCCATATAAATAAGAAACGCATGGAGAAGCTCCATAAGGATGGAGCTTCACTCTTTTGATTTTGAATCATTTGAGACATGTGAGTCTTGTTTACTTGGTAAGATGACAAAGGCACCTTTCACGAGACATAGTGAGAGAGCAAGTGACTTATTGGCACTCGTACATGCGATGTATGTGGACCAATGAGCTCAACGGCCGAGGTGGTTATCGTACTTCATTACCTTTATCGATGACTTTAGTAGATATGGTTATATCTACTTAATGAGGCATAAGTCCGAATCCTTTGAAAAGTTCAAAGAATTCCAGAATAAAGTACGAATCATTTAGGGAAAACAATCAAGTTTCTACGATCGATCGTGGAGAAGAATACTTGAGCCAAGAGTTTGGTAATCATTTGAAAGATTGTGGAATTGTTCCACGTTGACTCCGCCGGAACTCCACAATGGAATGGGGTGTCCGAACGGAGAAATCGCACCTTGTTGGACATGGTGCGGTCGATGATGAGCCAAAGTGATCTTCCGTTATCCTTCAGGGATATGCTCTTGAAACATCGCTTACACTAAATAGAGTTCCATCTAAGTCGGTTGAAAAGACACCATATGAGATATGGACAGGGCAACCCCCTAGTTTGTCTTTTCTCAAAATTTGGGGATGCGAAGCTTATGTAAAACGTTTACGATCGACAAGCTCACACCCAAATCGACAAGTGCTTCTTTGTGGGATATCCTAAGGAAACTAAGGGATATTACTTTTATAATCGGGAACAAGGCAAAGTGTTTGTCGCGACACGGTGTCTTCTTGGAGAAAGAGTTTCTTTCAAGAAGGGTTAGTGGGAGCAGGGTGCATCTTGAAGAAGTTCAAGAAACACCGGAAAATGTTTCGCGACCATAGAACCACAACAAGAGGAGCAAAATGTTGCGCCACCGTTGTAGATACACCAGCCCCACGGAGGTCGAAAGATTACGTCGTGCACTCAGTGACACAGGTGCGGAACAACGTGATATATTGTTGTTGGACAACGATGAACCTAAGACCTATGAGGAAGCGATGGTGGGACCCGATTCCAACAAGTGGCTTGGAGCCATGAAATCCGAAATAGAATCCATGTACGACAATCAAGTTTGGAACTTGGTTGATCCACTGATGGTGTCAAAACCATTGAGTGTAAATGGGTTTTTAAGAAAAGGCCGATATGAATGGAAATGTTCACATCTATAAGGCGCGATTGGTGGCAAAAGGTTTTAAACAGATTCAAGGAGTTGATTATGATGAAACCTTCTCGCCCGTCACAATGCTTAAATCTATTCGGATTATCCTAGCGATTGCTGCATATTTCGATTATGAGATATGGCGATGGATGTCAAAACGGCTTTCCTAAATGGAAACCTAAGCGAGGATGTATACATGATACAACCTCGGGGTTTTGTCTATCCGAGATCGCCGGAAAGATATGCAAGCTACGAAATCTATTTATGGATTGAAGCAAGCATCTCGGAGTTGGAATATTCGTTTTGATGAAGTAATCAAAGGGTTTGGTTTCATCAAAAACGAAGAAGAGGCTGTGTTTACAAAAGGTCGGTGGGAGCGCAATTGTATTTTTAATCTTATATGTGGATGACATATTGTTGATTGGAAATGATATCCCTATGCTAGAATCCGTCAAGTCTTCATTGAAAAATAGTTTTCCATGAAAGACTTAGGGAGGCAACATACATATTGGGCATTCGGATCTATAGAGATAGATCCAAGAGGCTAATTGGATTAAGCCAAAGTACATACATTGACAAAGTGTTGAAAAGGTTCAACATGCATGATTCCAAGAAAGGTTTCTTGCCCATGTCACATGGCATTAATCTTAGCAAGAATCGGTGTCCTCGGACACATGATGAGCGGAATAAGATGGGTATGGTTCCATATGCTTCGGCAATAGGATCCATCATGTATGCCATGCTTTGTACACGCCCGATGTCTCGTACGCTTTGAGTGCTACGAGCGAGATACCGCGAGATCCAGTGAATGTCACTGGATCTGCCAGTAAAGAATATCCTTAAGTACTTGAGAAGAACTAAGGATATGTTCCTAGTCTATGGAGGTGAAGAAGAGCTCGTTGTAAGTGGTTACACGATGCTAGCTTCCAAACGGACAAGGATGATTATAGATCGCAATCGGGTTCGTGTTCTGAACGGAGCGCGCACTGGAAGAGTTCCAAGCGGGATACGTTGTCGATTCTACAACGGAGGCCGAGTACATTGCTGCTTCGGAAGCTGCAAAGGAGGCTGTTTGGATCAAGAAATTCGTTTCGAGCTTGGTGTGATGACTAGTGCGGCGGTCCAATGTCTCTCTATTGTGATAATAGTGGAGCCATTGCGCAAGCCAAGGAGCCAAGGTCACATCGAAGTCCAAACACATACTTCGGCGATATCATCTCATCCGCGAGATAGTGGACAGAGGTGATGTCAAGATATGCAAAGTGCACGCGGATCTCAACATAGCCGATCTGCGACAAAACCTCTCCCTCGGCCAAGCATGAGGCGCACACAAGAGCAATGGGTATTAGATACTTACATGATTGACTCTAGTGCAAGTGGGAGATTGTTAGTGATATGCCCTAGAGGCAACATGGAGATGTTGGATATCACGTCAATGTTTATGTATAAATGAATAAAGTGTTATTCGGTTCCATGAAATAGACATGTTGTATTGATCAATAAGTACGTGACTTATTTATGACTCTTTATGTATGAATCTATTTCTAAACGATCCCTGATCATATGTCATATTGTTGGAACAAATATGATTCTAAGATCGGCATGTTTATTGATTGATGATCATGTCTCATAGATCATTGGTATGGAGATACCAAATCAATAAACATGGACACATGTGTTGGAGAACACATTGTTGGATAGACCCACCACGAGACACTACATGAATTAATGTGCCATTAGTTGGTCTCGAGGTAGTGTTGGTACAAAATCCTTAGACCCGAGATCACCATGGATTCCAACATGTGTAGTAGCCTACTTTGGGACTACCAAACGCTATTCCGTGAACCGGGTAGTTATAAAGGTAGTTTTCGGGTTTGCTATGAAACATGGAGTGGGATGTGAGTGATCAAGATGGAATTTGCCCCTCCTTTGGAGAGATATCTCGGCCCTCGAGGTAATGGATTATGGAAATGCATGGCCATGCTAAGTTGATTGAGGAGTCAATCAACGACGGATAATCCAATACGGTTCGAGTGAATGGTTAAGCTATTGAAGGGATGGCACACATCTTGCCTATAGCTTAACTAGTATCGTGATGCAAAGGGATTTGTGTACACATTACAGGTTGAGCCGATATTATTCTTGTATACTATGGTGTCAATATGTGCTGCTAGGCGCCGTGTGGGGTCGGCTGAGTTGGACTCGAGCCGACGATCGGCCAAGTTAGACTATAGCCGAAACCGAGTATACCTGAACCTACGGGTCGCACGCTTAAGGGGATAGAATAGATATTCGAGTTGGACTCGGATACGGCTCGATCGGATAGGGATCCGATCGGATAGAGTCCTATGGGCTTATGACGTATGGGCGGCCAACTCTATGAGATACGGATGAGATCCGATTCAAAATAGAGTCCTAATCGGCCACTAGTCCCAGTCGGCCAACTCTATATAAAGGAGGGAGGGGTGGAGAGCTGACACATGTCAATTGCATCGCGTGCAACAGAAGTCGCCGAGATCAATCTCCACGGAAACCCTCTCCACTTTCGAGCCAAACCCTAGCCTTGCATCGCGTGCTAGCACACGGGTGTTCGGCGTTCTGTCCCCGGACGTGTGGATACCGGTAGAGGCGCTGCTACGTTGCGCGCTGTTGATCGGCTTCGGATCGGCTGCAATCGGAGCGATCGGCTGCGGTCGGGCGCATCGGAGCGAGGCATGAGAACGCGACCGGACGACTCAAATCGGCTGATTGGCGAATCGGCTGTCTCCGGGAATCGGCTACACTGTTCCAGATCGGATTGCCCTGATTGGCTATTCCGCTGCACTCTACTCCAATCGGTAACGATCTATCGGCCATTACTTGCAAGTGTTCCTGGTTTGCGCGGTTAAAAGTTTTTGTTTTTGGCTAGCGTAGCCTCCGCGTAACCCTTCAATAGAAGTCGTCACCTCCATTGACGAAATAGTCCTGTGAATATTTGCCCGTTACCATCTCTCCACCCTTGCTGGATTCTTCCATGTACCACTTGTGGAAGCGGTACATCTGTATTGGTAGCTTTTTTACTTGATCCGACTTTACAAGAGGCTTTCCAAGTTTGAACTTATATTTCAGCGGAGCCTTCGCCAGGGGAGCACGGCCGTGTAATTGATCCATTGAAATTCCAGCAGATTCCATAAATTGTCTTAAGTCTGCTCGGACATTTGGAACACTGAACTGGGGTACATCTTTGCCCGTTCTCTTCGCCTTGACAGCAGCCTTCCGAATAGTTCTGTCGTAGTTGGACTGCGGTTGAGGTTGCGGTTTAGGCTGTGGCGTTAGGTACGTCTTCTTGAAGAAGTCCTTGGTCTCCTGGGGGATTTCAGGAGTCTTCTCAGGAGACTTCTTTCTGAAGTGGGCCTTGACTTCAGCTTGGATGGCCTTGTGCAGCTCCTCTGGAGTCATGTCGTACGTCGTTTTCTTTGGGACTGGTGGGAGGGGGTCAAGTTTAGGCCTCTTACTTCTTGGTCCACTGCTGGTTGACCTTGACCACGTGGCTTGAGATGTTGTCCGTTTAGGAGTCGGTGCTCGTTGTGGCGACGGAGGAGTCTGAGAAGGCGGTGGAGTTGGAGACGACCGTTTAGGAGTCGGTGCTCGTGGAGGCGACGCAGGAGGTGGAGGAGGCGAAGGCGATGAAGGAGGCGGAGGAGACGGCCCACGTGGAAACGGAGGAGGCGGAGGAGACGACCCACATGGAGGCGGAGGAGACGGCCCACGTCCGGGGAATATTATGAAGATCTTCCTCCGGAGAAATATTCCGTGAGCTGTTTCTCCTAGCGTCAGCTCCCCGTCTCCTCCGGGGACATCCAGCTCGAGATCTTCATAGCCGCGTTCCACCTGTTCAATTTCAACTTTCGAGTACGCAGGTGGAACGGGCCGGGAGTGGTAGGTGCCATCTCGGTCTATTGGAATGGCCATGCCCGACGCGACCTGTTCGAGAAGATTGTTTATTAGTTAGTAATGAACATTGATTGACAAGTTATTCAAGGAAATATACGTACAACATAAAAGTACGAACATACCTTTATTGTTATGCTCTTTAGCGGAATGTGCAGCTCACATGGGGTCCGCTGTGTGATGTCATTAACGGGGCATGGCGTACCGGTTCAGCTTGTGGGGCCAAATTGCCTTCATTTCCGGTTGAAGCGTAGGCTTTGCGCCGCTTCTCTTGTAGTTGAGCGGTTATTCTTTGGATCCATTGTTGGCTAACCCAATGGCTCCGATCCTCTGCCAACCTTATGGTCAGCCTTTCGTCCACAATCTGATCAATCTGCGAGAGCTTCATTTCCATCTCAGTGAACCTCACATCCTGCTTTCGCTTTGACCTCATTCAGCTCTTGTATGTGTCGACGTCAGCTTGGAACCCGTATTTCCAGGGGATGACGTCTTTTCCTCGCGTACGCCCCGGGTGCTCTGGGTTTTGGAGGGCGAGTGTTAGCTCGTCTTTCTCTCTGTCGGGCCTGAACGCACCCGAGGAAGTGGCCTGCATCGCGTCCTCTAACCTCCGTCCGACTTCTTGAATTTCATCACCAAAGATAACTGTGCCATCGACGGGATTAAGTGAGCCGCCGTGAGCATAAAACTAGTGCTTTGCTCATTCTGGCCAGTTGGCTGTGCCTGGAACGATACCTCGCGCTTCAAGGTCGGCTTCCATTTTCTCCCATTTCTCCGTTGCTTTCTTATAGCCACCTGACCCAAGCTTGTGATGGTATTTCTTTTTAACTGCATTGGCCTTGTTCTTTTCTATGATAGCTTGTGCTTCTTCCCTAGTCTTGTGTTCAACAAAAGCATCCCAATGATCTCTGAGCTTTGGGAACTTATCAAAGTCAGGGGTCTGGCCCTTCAGGATATATTTCTTGTGTAACTCTTTCTTGTAGTTCCTGAAGAGCTCTGCCATTTTCTTTAACGTTCATTCCTTGACCCTTGCTTGTTGTGAGTCTGGTATGGTGAAGGTCTGTAGCATTGTCGTCCAGAGCATCTCTTTCTCTGTGTCCGGTAGAAAGATCTGCTCATCTCCTCCTATCCTTGATCGCCTCTAGTTGGCAACGCTTACGTGCATGTGATCCCTCACCACCCATCCGCTGTGCGCCACAAACTTCCTTGCGGCGTCCTCTGAGGCAATAGGACGACCGTCAGATTCTACTTCCGTTATGACATGTCGACCCTCTATGTGCTTGCTGAGGCCGCGTTGCCGTGTTCCCTCTTCTGTCCAGTGGAGGCGGAGACGGAGCCCTCATTCTCCTCATCGTTCCCCTGCTCGTCCCCCCCTCGTCCCCCTCCTCGTTGAGGTATTGATTTGTATCTTCATTCCCCTCCGCGTTGTAAAACTTTGTTCCTCGTGCGATCTCATCATGGAGAAGCTGTTCCTCGTCACGATCCGCCATTTGATTGTTGTGGGTTGAGGACTTAATCAAAGAATTCTAAAAAAATTATTTGGTTAATACATGTATCAATTATTCAAAAAATCATGTACGTCTACGTAAAAAAAAACAAAAAGAAGAAGATGGATTCAGAATCATAGATTATCTCCATCCTAGAAAAGACTTGTGAAGAAGATCACGTTCTATATTTTCCTTCTTCTCTTTTGTTTCTCTTTGCTAGAACACGACCGACCGACCGTTCGTTATATCATTCATGTCCGTGAGTACGATCATCTGGAGGAGAGGAGAGAAAGAGACGAGAATGATCTGAGGGAGATAAGGAGGAGAGGAGTGGAAGTGGAGAGGAAAGGAGAGATAGAGGAAAGGATACGTCCGTTCGTCCACGTTCGTTCATCCGTTCGTGAACGTTCGTTCGTTCGTTCGTCCGTTCGTTCGTTCGTTCGTGCATCCGTCTGTTCATTTACGACCGTTTGCTGATTTTATCGTTCTCGTTCGTTCGAAAATACAAAATTCACAATTCACATAAACATTCAAATTTCAAATTTAAATACATATTCAAAATTCAAAATTAAAAATTGTCAACAGTCATTTACATATAACAGTCCATTTACATACAAAATTCATATATTCAAAATACACATACATACAAAATTCATATATTCAAAATTCATATTCAAAATACACATATATTCAAAATTCATATATTAACATTCACGAGTGCGCGGCGGCGCGAAGATGCGAGGGCGGCGACGGCGGCGTGGAGTGGAGGGCGGCGCGCGGCCTGTAGGGTTTAGGGGCCGGCCGGCTCAGGGGGCCATGGGGAGGGGGCGCAAGGGGAGTGGGCGGCATGGGGAGGGGGCGGCGGCGATGGCGACGACGGCGACGGTGGCTGCGGCGACGTCAACCGCGACGATGGCGGCGATGGCGATGGCGTCGACGGTGGCCAAACCCTAGCGCATAATGTCGGGAAATCTTTGGGAGGCGGTGGTGCTAACCTGCGACGGCGACGAAGATGGCGGTGCGGCGGTCCTCCGGCGACGACGACGGTGACGAATACGGCAGAGACGGCGTGCTGCGGTGGCGTCCTGGGGCTCGGCGACGGCGACGAAGACGAAGACGATGCAGTTCCGAAGTGCGAAAACAGCTAAGTGTTAGATCCCCAGTGAGGCCCTTGCTATATATAGTCATGGCATCGTTTGTCCCTGTTGAAGCCAACAACCAGGACAGAAGATACTTTAGTCTCGGTTGGTGGCTTCAACCGGGACAAAAGATATGATCATTAGTCCCGGTTTAAGCCACGAACCGGGACTAAAGATGTCTGTCCGGTTGGTGGTTTCAACCGGGACTAATGATCATATCTTTTGTCCCGGTTGAAGCCACCAACCGGGACTAAAGATTGCGGGGCAGCCACGTGGCGCAGGTAGGTGGACATCTTTAGTCCCGGTTGGAGCCACTAACCGGGACTAAAGATGTTTTTCCACCCACTGAAATTCACCTAACCGGGACTAATTATTACAATGCCCTATTATATTGTATTTTATATTCATATATAATTATAATGTTCATATGTTGATATATTTTATATTCATATATAATTAACATATGTTCATATGTTTATATATAATTAACATGGTGTTTCAAAAAAAGATCTATGCCCCTCAATTCGAATGAAGTCAACCCATTGGCATCCGAAGGGAGTGCATTTACGTGGATAACACCAAGGCTTTGGATGGGATCATAGATCTTGATCGACAAGATCGGTGGATGAAGAACCTACTACTATGGATAGTACCAAGGTTCCTGATGTAATTATAGATCTTGAAGAAGGTCAAGTGGAAGACATGGATCTTTCAGATGATGATGTGGTTGTCGTAAAAGATGAGCATTTCGATGCTTCTATCCAGTCCAGGACTAATGTAGCAGCTGTATAGACTCTACATGGTGTTTCAGTTGAACTAGATAAAGGTAATGGGCTCGAGAATGGCAGCCGTGCATCAAAAAGTATCCTAGAAAAAACATTGAGTGATTATACCAATACTACTACTACCTATGGATCATTGGATGCAGCTGAGACGATGATCAAGCACGAATATGTAGCTGTCGTTCGCCGATCAGTAACCGAAGAAATCTCTCTCCTATGGTGGCCGTCGACAGAGGCTGGTGGCGGTGATTCAATAATAGATTCAATATATTTACAATAGATTCAATAATTTACAATAATTTACAATAAATTGAAGATGATAGCAATAGTATTCAATGATTCAATTTAATTTACATCGTCCATACATAAATTTAGCTATGTAATATTTGTCCTCACGTACTTTCTCCGTACAATTATTCCTTCGTTATGATTGTTGTGTGAGTAAGGGGTGTCCTCATTTGATAGGAGGATACTCGGGTCAACCGCCACCGCGAACGGAGGTTGCCCGTCAAATTGATCGTAATCTTCGTCAGTTCTATCCTCGACTCCCACGATTTTCCTTTTGCCTAGGAGAACCACGTGGCGCTTTGGCTCGTCGGACCCTTTCCCCTTTTTTGATTTGCTAGCTATGTCCTTGACATAGAAAACTTGCCGTACATCATTGGCAAGGACGAAAGGTTCGTCTGAGTATCCAACCTTGCTCAGGTCGACCGTTGTCATCCCATTTGCATCAATGGTTACGCCTCCACCACTGAGCCTAACCCACTAGCACCGAAACAGAAGGACCTTCAGAGGTCCATAGTCCAGCTCCTATATGTCATCGATGCTGCCGTAATATGTGCTAGCCGTACCGTCGTATCCCACGGCATCGATGCGAACAACACTATTCTGATTTGTGCTCTTTAAGTCTTGGGCCCGTGTGTAAAATGTATACCCATTGATTTCATATGTCTGGAATGTGGTGATCGAGCAAGATGGTCCCCTCGCCAAGAAGGCTAGTTGTTGGTCAATGCTCGCGTTGCCCATGAGACATTGTCGCAACCAAGCAGGGAATGCATCAATGTGATGGCGTGTAATCCAGGCATCCGTCTTACCGATGTTTTCTGAGCGAACAATCGCCAAGTGCTCCTCGATGTAAGGAGCCACCAAGGAAGATTGTTGCAACATCGTCCAATGTGCTTTCCTGTACAAGTCATTGTCTATGTTCATTATTGCCTTCCGGACGCGAACGGTTACGAACGTAATTCTTTAGAACGCCCATATACCTCTCGAAGGGGAACATGTTGTGTAGGAATACCGGACCGAGGATACGGATCTCTTTGACAAGGTGGCATAGGAGATGCGTCATGATATTGAAGAAGGAAGGCGGAAAGATCATCTCAAAGCTGACAAGACATTGGACCACATCATTCGAAAATCTTCTAGTCTGTCTGGATCGATGATCTTCTGTGAAATTGCGTTCAGGAAAGCACATAGCTTTGTTATTGTTGCCCGGACATTATCGGGAAGGATACCCCGAATTATAACGGGAAGCAGCTGTGTCATCAGCACGTGGCAGTCATGGGACTTTAGATTTGTGAACTTCTTATCCTTCGTGCTTATTATTCCCTTTATATTCGAGGAGTATCTAGACGATATCTTTATGCTCTCTAGGCATTCAAACATTATTTTCTTCTCTGCCCTGCTCAGAGTGTAGCTAGCTGGACTTAGGTATTGGGCTCCTTTTTCCTTTGGTTGCGGGTGAAGGCCGTCGCGTTGTGCCATATGTTTCAGATCGTTACGTGCCTCAAGTGTATCTTTTGATTTTTCGTATACACCTAGGAAGCCAAGCAAGTTTACACAAAGGTTCTTGGTGAGGGGCATCACGTCGATTGTGTGGTGGACGTCCAAGACTTCCCAGTAGGGCAACTCCCAAAAAATTGACTTCTTCTTCCACAACGCCGTGTGACCATCTTCACTTGCTATAGATTGGTTGCCGGGTCCCTTTCCAAATACTACTTTGAGGTCTTTCACCATGGAAAACACGGCCTTTCCGTTGCGATGCTTTGGTTTAGTACGATGGTCTGCCTTTTGATCAAAATGTTTGTCTCTTCTCCGGACAGGGTGGCTTGCAGAAAGAAAGCGACGATGACCCATGTACACTATCTTCTTACAATGTTTCAGGTACGTACACTCAGTGTCATCCATACAGTGAGTGCAAACGTTGTACCCCTTGTTTGACTGTCCGGATAGGTTGTCAAGTGCAGGCCAATCATTGATGGTAACAAACAGCAACCCTCGTAGGTTAAACTGCTCCTGTTTATCTTCATCCCACACGGGAACACCTTCTTTCTTCCACAGCAGTTTTAGATCTTCGATCAGCGGTCTCAGGTACACATCGATGTCGTTACCAGGTTGCTTCGGGCCTTGAATAATAACCGACATCTGAATGTACTTTCGTTCATGCATAGCCAAGACGGGAGGTTGTAGATACACATCGTCACAGGCCAAGTGCTATGCCCACTGCTCATCTCTCCAAAAGGATTCATGCCATCCGTGCTTAAGCCGAACCTTAGGTTTCTTGAATCCTCGCTGAAGTCTTCAAATGTTCTGTCAATGTTTCGTCACTGTGGCCCATCGGCGGGATGTCTCAGCATGCCGTCTTGTAGGCGTTCTTCCGCGTGCCAACGCATCATTCTTGCATGCTCCTTGTTTCTGAACAGACGCTTCAGCTGTGGTATTATAGGAAAATACCACATCACCTTAGCAGAACCCTTTTCTTCGAGGGCTGTCCGTCAACTTCACTGGATCATCTTGTCGATCTTGTATCGAAGTGCTTTACAAACCGGACATGCTTCTAGGTTCTCATACTCCTCAGCACGGTAGAGGATACAATCGTTAGGACATGCGTGTATCTTCTGTACCTCCAGTCCTAGAGGGCAGACTAACTTCTTAGCCTCGTACGTTGATTCCGGCAATTCGTTTCCCTCTGGAAGAATGTTCTTCACGAGTTTTAGTAACTCGCCAAATGCCTTGTCCACGACACCATTTTTGGCCTTCTATTGTAAGAATTCTAGCGTGGTACCCAACTTTTTGTGCCCTGTTCACGCACAGGTACAAGGACCTTTGTGGTCCGCCAACATATGCTCCAATTTCTGCACTTCCTTTACGCCTTCGCAGCCCCCGTACGTCGCGCAACATCTGACCAAGGTCATCGGCACCGTCGTTTTCTTGACATCCCCGCCCGCCTCGCCCACCGTATTCTCTTCAAACCCACCGTATTGACCATAGTCCGAATGTTGTCGTCGTCTTCTTCATCTTCTTCCATTGCAACCCCCACCTCTCCGTGCGATGTCCAAGCAATTGTAGTGAGGCATGAATCCCGATAAACAAGTGGGCATGAATAATTCTTGATGTAGAATACTCCTTCTCGTTTTTGCACTTTTTACATGGACAATGTATGAAACCCTTATGCTTGTTGGCATCGGTCACACTCAAAAATAATGCACGCCTTGAATAAACTCTTTCGATCGTCGATCCGCGTTGTACATCCATTGCCAATCCATCTACATGGAATGCACAAAAATCGTAAGAAAATTCCACAAAATTCAAATCATTTAAATATTATTACAATAATTATATATATATATAATCAGACAATTATTATATACTAATCCAACATACGTAATGTGTTGTTCTAAAAAATAGAATTATTTTTAAAAGTTCTTTTAAAGTGATAAACATAAAATTAATTAATTATTTTGCATCTATTTTAAAAGGTCCTTTGTCGTCTATTTTATAACTTTTTTGTCCAAAAGATTCTCTCTCATCATTTTCCATAAATATTTTTTGAGATAAAATTGTACGGGCTAAATTCCTATAAATGTTACGTGCTAAGCATACTTTTCTTCCTCTTTATTTTCCCCAACTTTTTCTCAACACAATATAATGTGCTTAGCAAAATAATTAGTCCAAACAAATTTTCTCTCTCCTCATGTTTACAAAAAAATCTAGAGATGAAAATGTATGGAAAACAATCGTAAAATATGAAGTGCTAAGCATAGATCATAAGAGGAAGAATTACTAACCTTGATAGCAAAGATTTGTGTATTATCACCAAAACAAAACTACAAAAATTTTGGCACCTCCTCCGGAGAAAAATTTTGAAGACAAGAGTGTAGCTGGCTCGGGCTGGAGGAGGAAGAAGGAGTTTAAAAAGGAACCCCATCTTTAGTCTCGGTTGGTATTTGCAACCGACACTAAAGATCATATTTAGTACCGGTTGGTGTTATCAACCGGGACTAAAGATGGCGCCAGAGGCTGTCAGAACCTGTTAGAGCGCCGGGCATCTTTAGTCCCGGTTGGTAACACCAACCGGGACAAAATATAGCATATGTAGTCCCGGTTGGTGTTACCAACCGGGAGTAAAGATGCTCGGCGCTCTGACACGCTCTGACAACATTTGAACCTGGACTAGAGGTAATCTTTAGTCCTGGTTCGTGACACGAACCGGCACTAAAGTTCCTAGATGACCGTTGAATTTTTATCTCTAGTCCTGGGTGCAACTCAAACCGGGACTACTATGGTTTTGCCACTTCAACCAATGATGGTTTCTCCTGTAGTGTCGTCACGTTGTACCAGCGGCTGCCGACCAACAAGGCACTGCCCAAGGAGCTCCACCCTGTGTACTCCATGTTCATCACTACACCGTCGGCCGCGAGCCTCGCGTGGGCGGCAATCTACGGCAGCTTCGACGCCGTGGCGCGCACCTTCTTCTTCATGGCCCTCTTCCTGTACATGTCCCTCGTCGTGTGCATCAACTTCTTCCGCGGCTTCCGGTGAGTACAACTACACCTGCTAACCTCGGCACCACTTGCGCCGCTGCGACTGACCGCTCCATTGCCGATGACGTAGGTTCTCGATCGCGTGGTGGTCGTACACGTTCCTGATGACGACGGCGTCGCTGGCCACCATCAAGTACACGGAGGCAGAGCCGTGCTTCATGAGCAGGGGGCTCGCGCTGAGCCTCTCCCTCATGTCGACGACAATGGTGTCGCTGCTGCTCGTGTCGACGCTCCTGCACACGTTTGTCTGGAGGTCGCTGTTCCCCAACGACCTAGCCATCGCCATCACTAAGGACCGACAGAACGGCGCCACCAAGCCACACGACAAGGGGAGGAAGGCCGGCAAGAGGGTGTACGACATCAAGCGATGGGCGAAGCAGGCGCCGCTGTCGCTCGTGTCGTCCATCACCAAGAGCAACTTGCGATGGGCGAAGCGGGAGGTGAACGCGCGGCGGCTCAGCACCGAGGAGCAGCGTGCGCTGCTGGAGCGCATCGCCGACGACCAGGTGGCGGCGGCGTTCACGGCTCTTCCCCATCCCGACATCGTAAAAACATAGCAAATTACTTAAATACCCTTAAGCACGTTAATTTAATTCAAATTTATTACATAATTTTTGATGGCTATGATAAATCGGTAGATGAAGGAACCAGGAGAACCAAACAATCACGTAAAACACCTCAAAGAAAAAACATGAAGCATCTGAAATACTTCTGGTCAAGAGAACACATCATTTGAACATCAGTATGGTCTTCAAAATACATCTTTGACAACCAATTTCTCCTGCGAATATTTGTAAAACCTGACAAACTCATGATACTGTGGAAGTACTATTTGAGACATGATTTTCATGGACCAAATCTGAATATTTAAAAATATATTGATGTTCAAAGTTTTAAAAGTTTTGAGTCAGATGTCTGAAACAACATGTTTTCTTGACCAGAGGTAGCACTTGTCTGGGGATTCATAAACTGTAATTTGTTCTGAAAAAGTAAGGGAGACCCTATAATATATTTTTCTTTAAGGAAGTTAAGTTATGTACAAGGGCGAAGGAAGACTTTACAAACCTTCATCTGGGGCTAAAAAATCATAGAGAGTGCCCTGTTGAATTTAGGGCTTATTCAGACTAGCTGATACCTCACAGAGCAAGAAATATTTTGCTCAGATGAACACTAAAGTAGGGTTTTGCAGGGTAAGTGGCAAGTGATGATCCCAATTCACTAAATTACCTGTTTGTGCATTGCTAATTGGAGTTATTAGTTAACTAAAGGTGAGAATGCCGTTCTCAGATTACAGGCCAGTGAACCCACATGACCCTCCTGTGATAGATTAATTAAGTAACCCACATGACCCTCCTGTGATAGATTTATTAAGTTTCATGGATACGATTTACAGTTTGGTTTTCCTATTTAACTTACCTGTGCTGTCAAATAAGCTTCATATGATGGTCAACAAAAGCTATATGTACCTCTAAAGCAAAGAGAAGCTCAACTAGAGCTGGTCATTTCTTTTTTAGGGTTTAGTGTGTGAAAAGTCCAATAGAGATGTCAATTTTATGCCCTTAGTTGTAACTATCTATTGCTCTCTAGGGCAACATATATTGTTCAGCATTTTTTTGTTGGTTCATCTTGTTTGCCATCAGATTCATTTGAGGTTTATATATACTTTGACAATGGCCAAGGTGGATTTTAGTTCCATTTCAGGCAAGCATTTCCCTGTGCTTCAAACCAAACTTATGGGCTGCCTACGCAATAATAATGCAACTGCAACTGAGTGAGAGGATGCATATTTGGTTCACTGTACTATTTTGCAGCTTCTAAAAGAACTTATACTCTTTGTCTTGGTTGAAGATCGACAAGTAATTCAGTTATGTACATAAATGTTTGATGAGTCTCAACAAAATTTGCCACAAATGGTCTAAGGAAAATAATGAAAATAAGAAGAGAGTAATGAAAAACGAAGGATCTTGATTTTCTGAGGGATCTTTTCATGATCTATGTTGTTCCACATGGGTGATTTTACTTCATGCTTATCAAATGATTGTTAACTATCCCTGCCATATCTAATTATCTGTCATATCTAATTATCTATATCTATGTACATGTGATCTCATTTTTCTATGCATGGGCATTAATGAGGTTTAATCTGTATGTCGATTAAGAAGTATTATTGTGAATATTTGGTAGCTGCTTGAAATGTTTAACTTAGTTATGTTATAGGATGTACAGAACTGTACTTATATTGTCTGCCAATTGATTATTGCCATTACGCCATGCTGTGCACCATAATCCCTTTCATGATGGATGTGTGTGTGGGAAGGATAGGGAATTCAGGATGGTAGTTGGCGATCTCATGCAGGTATGAATCCATTACATTTTACTGTCTTTTTTTCAATCATCGCAAGCATTCTTTTTGCTAAGGGTCTGATTTCTGATCTAGAAGTTCCATAAATCTGGTTATGACAGTCCTTTTCGTAGTCACCAATGTGCTCATGACGTATGTTAAAATACTATTGTATTTTTTGGATTTTAATTTTATCTAAGATAAATAATTTAGCTCTTGCATATGAAGTATTACTGTCACATATTAGGGTGTGGAAAATGCATCAAATTAAGGCTATTCAAATTACGCTCAGTAGAGGATCCTTTTGTGCTGTTCAGTCATTTAAGCTCATGGTTTAGGTTTTTGGTATAAGGAGCAGATGGAATTGGTAATAACTCTTCTACATGTTAAATATGAAATAGTACAATAACTTTCACATCTACTGTTACATCAATTTACTTAGTAATCTTTGAAGGTTATCATGCAGAATGTATACTGATGGATGTAGCATCATTATCATTATAGGAGTAGAGTAGAATGTACAAAAGTTGTGGAGATTTGCAAATAAATTATCATTTTAAGAAATAATACGTTATCATTTTTTTCTCTGCAGTGGTAGTCATTTGAGAAATAACATATTATCGTAAAAATGTTCTTGCAGGGCTACCATGGTGGCTTTGTTCTGGCCAGATTGGTTGCGCAGTGCCTGTTTGTATGGCGTTTCAAAAGTTGTGGTTTGGGGGTTATCTTGTAGCGCCGAAATTGTATTATCTATCTTATTTATGATAAGTAAGTGCTTCATTTTGGTTTTGCAGGAACGTATGATATGGCTGGTCTGATCAGCGCCCGTGCTGGTCTGAGGCATTCCTTGTCTGTTACTCAGACCATTTCGAATCGTCCACTGCAGGCTTCAGAATTGGTAACGAGGTGTACAAACCCATCATTTTACACATACCACACATATACTAAGTATGAAATTCTTGTTGGACATTTTAAACAGTTATAAAAATGAATGATTTTGAACAGTCATGCAAGTGAATGTTAAAACTTTCCTAAAGACCTTAAAGATTTACTTAAGCAATTTAAATATGTGTAGTATGTGAGATATTACTTTATTATGTCTTGTTATGTATGAATGTATTCCGAACTATATTTATGGTCATATACAATTGCGTGAGACAAAACTATAAAAAATATCTTATCGTCTGGCTGTTTTTAAGTGCATCCCTTAAATAAAACCGTGACGTTAGCATGAGTACTATACTAGAAAGATACGCAACACAGAGAGAGTCGGGTGTCGAAACTTGGTTTCGGCAATAGAAATTGGGGGTGCAGTCAAGATCGCCAAACACGATGGGTTAAGTGGAAAAGAGGATTTAGACATGTTCAGGCCCTCTCGTGAGGTAATACCCTACTCCTATTTCGGGGATTCGATCCGCCGAGTGTTTATTGATCTCATGATCTTGTGTATTGCATAAATCTGATCTCTTGCTCCTAAAGCTCATATGTCTGATATTCCTCAAGTAACGTCTCTACCCTCCTTATATAGTCTTGGAGGACGGGCTTATAAGTCGAAAACCCTATCACATTCTAAGTCGGTTTCCTCAATCTTACCAAGTTATGACTATAAGCCGTTGCCTTATCTGATTGGCAACGTAACACCCATGTCATAGCCTGTTTACATAATCCGTAGTCGTAACCTATCCCTATTACCAGTCGGACAAGCTTGCCATGAAGATATTCGATTGCCATAATCTCCACAGTAGCCTCCGAGACCTTCGCAGTCGACGAGATAACTTTGCCTTGAACCAAAGCAACACACAACCGAGTGACTTTTTGGCTGAGTGCTTCTGCTGCCAAGTGGTTCCATCATCTCTGCCTGAATTTTCCGAGTGGTTCCAAAGACTGTGAAGGGCTGAAAAACATCTCGAAAGTTCTCAAAAATAAATATTTAGGTGCATGTCCTGATGCACCTAATTAAGTGTAGCCCCCGACTATGTGGTTAGTCAAAAACAGACTAAACATATAGTCAAGAACTATAAAAAATCATACTCATATAAATGCTTAGCTCAAGCTAAAGCAATCATAAAAATTATATAACACATCACTCGGTAAGCTCATGCCTATCCGAGTAAATTTACCCAAGTCATTTCAGAACAAATAATTTAATTAGCCCTCATGGGTAAGAAATCAATTCACTCGGCAAGCTCATGCTTATCCGAGTTAACTTGCCCAAGTCATCTTGGAACAAATAATTTAATCGACCCTCGTGAGTAAACAAAATTTTTAGTCATTTGAAAAGTACGACCAAAATATTAAATAGCTCCGTCATAATATTGGTCTTAATCTAAAGAGATCTTCACCAAGGTGAAAAATAGCATTGATATAATCATTTAATCAAATGCTTAAAAACCAAACAACTCCTATCATCAGGACAGCCATGAAAAGCTTAACTGTTTGTCACCTTTCAAATTGCATTGTGCCAACTTCTCAAGAAGTTGCGCAAACTGCGGTATGAAAGGATTTTAAAGGTATTGGGATAAATGACACATGCATATTGCCAGGGCAAATCTGCTTAAGTCCATCCACCTAAGTCCCTAAGGACACGCGTCAGGCCACACCTTAGCCGGGCCGCAAGTCTCTCATGGGCTCGGCCCAATCGCGAGATGACTTAGCAAAAACCCTCAAGTCTTTTTACGAAGCCTCGAGGTCATCCCCGTCACTTCGTCTTCCTCAAAGGTTTCCTCTTTTGCGTCACTGTTCATAAGCTCTCCGCAGAGAACCCTAAATTCGCGCGCGCCCAAATCCACCCATCTAGGAACTCTCGTTCCACCACAAGCCATCTTCCGCAACCAGCCTCCACGATTCCCTTGACAAATCCCCATTTCCCGTGCCAGATTTGCTTCCCCCAAATCGCATCCATGGCGGAAGAGAAAGAAATCCCCTTCGAGCAATGGGCAACCTCAGACGTCAAGGAATTGACTCTTCGGGAGATGGTGAAGAACGGAGTTCTTCCTCCCAAGGAAATCATTGGCTGGCGCCCGGCGGCCGGTGAGGAGTTCCCCACCCCGAACACCGGTGAGATTGTCGTTTTCACCTCTTTTTTCTACTGTGGCTTCGGCCTTCCTACCTCTGAGTTCTTTTGAGGTCCTCTTGAGTATTACGGTCTTCAAATCTATCACTTGAATCTCAACTCCATTCTTCATATCGCAATCTTTATTCACGTCTGTGAAGCCTTCCTCGGCATCCTTCCCCACTTCAACCTTTTCCGTCGCATGTTCTATCTGAAGCCACATCCAAACAAGAATGAGCCCTGCGTCGTTGGTGGAGCTGGCTTTCAACTCCGCGGAACTCTCCGTAGAGATTATTTCTCTCTCCCCTTGAAATCTTCCAATAAAGGCTGGCATGTGAACTCGTTCTACATCTCAAATCTTGAACCCAGTTTGCCCAACTTTGTCGGCCTTCCTCCAGTTCCAAGGCCTAACTAGAGCACTGTGCTGGTAGCTCAAGATTGGGATGAGGCCAAGAAGCTCTTGGCCAATATCCTTGAAATGAAGAAAAAGGGCCTTCGAGGAGAATAGATCACTCGGCACTTCATCAAGAACCGACTGGCGCCCATTAAAGAAAGATCCAAGCCTGCCTTCGAGTATGAGGGTGAAAGGGACCCCAATCGGGAAGACCACGATTCCTTGAGCTACGAGACCCTGAAGACTCGCATGTACAAAATCTTCTCTTCTGGGATCGCGGCTGAACGCAGCCTCATGCTGCCGGTTCTCCCGTACAACTTGTACCGTCCTCCTCCCTCGGTAAGCTGACTCAACTTCTTTAATCTCTTTCAATCTTAATATTGCATCTCTTAGTGTATAAAAATCCTCCTTGCAGACAAATGCTTTCATCATCTCCAAGCCGTACAAGGTACATTATGATGATGCGCCAGCTCGGCCCGTCAAGAAGCCAGCTGGCGGCGTCAAGATCAGGAGTGATCCTGTTGGCAAAAGGGATGCTACTGATGAGGATATCAGCAAGCGGGCGAGTAAAAGGAGGCTGGTGATTGATGACTCGGATGATGATGTTCCAGCTCCTCAAGCTGAAGTGACCCCTCCGAGGCCATCCCCCAAATCCACACCTAAAATTCGCCGATCAACCAGGTATGTCTCATAATTGAAATCATGTCCTTGTTGAAAATCTTCCTACGTTTGTCCCGATTGTTCCCATATTTTTCCTTGCAGGAGGCCTTAGAACATAGACCCCACTGGGCAAAGTGAGGGCCCAAAGCCATCTGCAGCGGTTGAAGCGACAAAGCCTGCAGAACAAGAATCTCGGGCCCTCTCGCGAGTGAGAGTGCTCCGAGTGAGAAGCCCCCACCTCCCAGTGAAGATACCCCAATGGAGGAGCCCCTGACTGCCAGCCAGGAAGCCCCTGCTAGAAACCAGTCGGCCGAAGAGGAGATCCCGACTGCCGCTCAAGGCGCCCCGATTGAGAGCAAGTCGGGTGTGAACCAAGAAGAAAAAGGCAGCCGGGAGGTACCAGTTGAGGACTCGGCCACCGATGCTGGTAAGCTCCAAAGCAATCTTTTGATTTTAGCCTTCAATCTGTCTTTCCTTTGTCTTCATTTGTCTTCTTCAAATCGCTCAGCCAAAGAAGAGGAGATCCCCAGGCTGCGATCTTCAGAGACCTAGATCCCTCCGATCAAAATAGTGGCGTGACTCCGAGGGCTTGAAGCAAGGCATCATCCTGAACAGGCAAAAGGAAAACGAGGAACGGGATATGCTTGTGGACAGCCTTAATGAAGCTACCCGGCTGCTAAATGTAAGCGTCGCTCTTCTCTGTTATAGCCCTACAGTTTCCTTTAGTCAACTAACTCTGAACTTGCGTGCAGAGAGTATATTGCCGATCAATGGCCAAGTCTGATGCCCTCGAGAAGCTGGTCCCCCACTTGAATTCCCTGGAGAACATCCAGTAGGAGCTTAAGGCCACCCGGGAAGGGGCTGCGTCGAGAGAGGCTGCCTAGCGGAGAGAGATTTCCACGCTCCGGGAAGAGAACCTTGACCTCTGGGGTTCAGTCGGGAGTAAGTTTAATCATCTCGGTCTCTTTATGCCTCTACTTGTACTCTGTCTTGATCTTGACGTCAGCAAATTTTCTTGTTGCAGAGAACTCATGAGAAGTCCACATACTCCAGACCCAGCTAGAAGAAGCTAATGCCAACAAAGCTGAGTTGGAATCAGAGTTTGAAGGCAAATTCTTTTAAGATAGCATTCTTCATTTTGCTTCATCTTCAAGTGCCTGTATAATCATATGTCTCGTGCAGCTTATAAAATCAAGACCCGAGCGCAATTCGACGTCTTCGTCGAAAAGGTCCGAAGAGCTGAAAGCGTAAGGGACGATATTGCTATTGCAGCCACACCGATCCTCTTGTCGCTGTTCTAGCACGGGTTCGGGACCAGCTCACTGGATGCCGTCGAGGTCTTTGACAAGCTCAGGAGAGCCCTGGAATAGTACATAGCCAATATCTCAGAAGCGGCCACCATGGGAGCAGGCTTCGCTCTTGCGCAGGCCAAGTCACTGTATCCTCGGATAGATGTTGACTCAGTCGGGGAAGGCTTCGCCGACGACACTTCGGATGAGCAGGCCTTAGAGTTGATTAGTGAAGCACAGGAGTCGGCCAAAAAGGTAGTTGCTGATGTAGTTAACAACTTTCGATCCTGATTATTTTGCAGACTTTGTATGTAACTTCTGGTGTGAACTTGTAAATATTTAGCTTATTTATGTTAATGCCTTGATTCGAGTCTTTATGTCAAATTTCTTAAGTAATTTTCGTCCGACTGTCACCAAGCCTAAACTTGATTAAGTCATCAAAAAATTTTCAGTCCTTATCTATTGAACTCGAATCAAAACATTAAACAATGATAAACCAAATATAAACAAGTTGTCAAAGAAAACCATGCTTTATTGACACATGTATAGCCCCCGACTGTCAACTCAAGAAGTCATCTTGCTTGAGGTTGGCAGTTGAGAATAACATGGAACTTAAAGTAATTTAAGCATAGTATCGTTGAAGATGTTTGATGTTCCAAGAGTTCTCCACCATGGATCCATCTTCACGCTTTAGTCGATATGCTCCTGACCAAGTCACCTCAGCGATTATGTATGGTCCTTCCCATAGTGGAGATAATTTATGACGGTCTTTGGTGGTTTGAATCTTTCGTAGAACCAAATCGTCGACAATGAAAGCTCGCGCCCGAACATTGCGACTATGGTATCGTCTAAGTCCTTGAAGATATCTTGCCGACTGGATCAAGGCTGCCTCTCGGGCCTCTTCCAGTCGGGTCAGGTCATCCACTCGGTCTTGATCGTACCGCTCGTCGTTGAAACTGCGGACTCGAAAAGATTCATACTCTATTTCATTCGGCAACATGGCTTCTGCCCCGTAAACCAGGAAGAAAGGAGTTTGGTCGGTAGCCCGACTGGGCGTAGTCCGTAGAGACCATAAAACCGAGGGCAGCTCTTGAACCCATTTGCCGGCATAAGGATTTAGCCTGTCGAACACTCGGGCCTTGATGCCTTGAAGAACCATGCCATTGGTACGTTCAACTTGTCCGTTGCTTTTAGGGTGTGCGACTGATGCGTAGCAGATTTTGATGCCGAAATCTTCACAGAATTCCTTGAAAACGCCTCCAGTGAATTGAGTCCCATTGTCGGTTATAATTCTGTTTGGGACACTAAACCGGTGCATGATGTTGAGGATGAAGTCTCGTGCCTTGTCAGCGGTGATCGTAGCAATCGGCTTAGCCTCAATCCACTTGGAAAACTTGTCGATTGCGACGAATAGATGTGTGAATCCTCCTGGAGCCTTCTTGAAAGGGCCGACCATATCCAAGCACCATACCGCAAACGGCCAAGATAATGGAATCGTTTGTAGCTCTTGGGCTGGAACATGGCTCTGCCGAGCAAAGAACTGGCAACCTTCACATGTGCGAACCACTTTGTCGGCGTCAGAGACCGTCGTGAGCCAGAAGAAACCTTGTCTATAGGCTTTGCCTACCAAGGTGCGTGCCGTCGCGTGACTTCCGCATATACTCGAGTGGATATCTTGGAGTAGTTGCCGTCCTTCCTTAGGCGTGATACATCTCATTAGGACTCCAGAGAGGCTTCTGTTGTATAGTTCGGAGTCAACCATGACATAGCCTTGACAACGACGTCAGACTCGTTCCGCCTCATCCCGGTCTTCCAACAGCCCTTGCTGAGTTAAAAATTTGATGAGCGGTGTCCTCTAGTCGGCGTCGAGCATGGCGACTTGATTTGCAGCTTGCTCGTTGGGAGTTGGCTTTGATATAACAGTCGGCTCATAGAGATGCTCTACGAAAATGTCTGTTGGGGCGGTTTCTCGCTTGGACCCGAACTGCGCCAACTCGTCAGCTGCCTCATTGTTGTGTCTCAAGACATGGGATAGCTCCAGTCCGTCAAACTTGTCTTCAAGTTTGCGAACTTCTTGCCGATAGGCTTCCATGGTATCGTTTAAACATGACCAGTATTTCATCACTTGGTTGACAACCAGCTGGGAATCTCCTTTCACAACCAACCGTCATATCCCGAGTGAAATAGCAAGTCGTAGGCCTTGCAGCAGGGCTTTGTACTCGGCGACGTTGTGTGAGGCGGGGAAATGAATATGAAGAACATATCGCAGCCTTTCTCCAGTCGGGGAGATCAATACGACTTCCGCTCCCAAGCCAGTGATCCTCTTGGATCCGTCAAAGTGCATGGTCCAGTATTGTAGGTCTTCCCTAGGTACGTCTTCTTGTTACTCGGTCCACTCGACCAGGAAATCCGCCAAGGCTTGTGACTTTATAGATGTCCTTGCCTTGAAAGTTAAGTCCAGCGGCATCAGTTCCAGGGCCCACTTTGCGATGCGCCGAGTCGCCTCCCGGTTGTGGATGACATCGCCGAGTGGAAAGGAAGTGACGACGGTGACCGAGTGACCCTAAAAATAGTGCGCCAATTTTCTTGCGGTTATCAGAACACCATATAATAATTTTTATACCTGGGGGTAGCGAATTTTGGCTCCTGCCAGCACTTCGCTAACAAAGTAGATTGGCCTTTGAACCTTCTGGACTCGTCCTTCTTCCTCACGCTCAACGACGAGAACTGTGCTGACCACCTGGTGAGTAGCTGAGACATACAACAACAGGGGTTCCTGAGGCTGAGGTGAGGCTAGGACGGGCGGCGTCGTGAGAAATTCTTTAAAATCTTCAAAGGCTTTGTGGGCTTCCGTAGTCCATTGGAAGTCGTCGGTTTTCTTCAGTAGCCTAAAAAAAGGCATGCCTCGCTCGCCGAGTCGGGAGATGAATCGGCTTAGCGCCGCCATGGAGCCAGTGAGCTTCTGGACATCTTTCTGGTTACTCGGGGGCTTCATATTTAAAATAGCGTTGATTTTCCCTGGGTTAGCTTCGATGCCGCGATGGGACACCATGAAACCGAGCAGTTTGCCTGATGGCACACCGAATGTGCATTTCTCCGGGTTCAACTTCATTCTGAAGGCCCGAATGTTTGCGAAGGTTTCTTCTAAGTCGGCAATCAGGTCTTCCTTCTGCTTGGTCTTGATGACGACATCGTCGACGTAAGCTTCCACGTTTTTTCTGATCTGCGTCTGAAAGCATCTCTGGATCATGCGCTGGTTCGTGGCTCTGGCATTCTTCAGACCGAAGGGCATCGTGATGTAGCACTAAGCTCCAAACGGCGTGATGAATGATGTTTTCAGGCAGTCAGATTCCTTCAAGCTAATCTGGTGGTAACCCGAGTAACAGTCCAGAAAACTCAGGAGCTGGCAGCCGGCTGTTGAATCACGACTTGGTCGATGCGAGGCAATCCGAATGGATCTTTAGGGCATGCTTTGTTGAGGTCGGTGTAGTCAACGCACATGCGCCATTGCCCTGTCTTCTTCCGGACTAGAACCAAGTTAGCTAGCCAATTGGGATGGTAAACCTCTTTGGTGAACCCGGCGGCTAAGAGTTTTGTGAGTTCTTCCTTGATGGCATCCTTTTGATCCTGAGCAAAACAGCGTAATTGTTGTTTAATAGGTTTCGTGTCATCTTTGACGTGTAAAGAGTGCTCGATCACCTCCCTAGGAATTCCAGGCATATCAGATGGTTTCCGAGCAAAAACATCTTTATTATTTTGGAGGAAGGTGATGAGCAGGCGCTTTCCTATTTAGGATCTAGCTCGGCGCCGATTACAGCGGTTTTGGAAGGATCCGATGGATCAAGGAAGATTTTCTTCGTTTTGGCGTCGCCTTGTCCCGACTTGGCTATCTTCTTCATAGGGATTTCACCCTCTTCAGATGTTGATGCAGCCAGTTGGATTTCTTCCTGGCCATGTGATCTCTCACGAGATTGGGCCATATCGTAGCTTTCTTTATCGCAGGTGAAGGCTTGTTTGACGTTGCTGCGTAGAGTAATGACACCATTGGGGCCAGGCATCTTCATGCAGAGGTAGGTGTAGTGTGGTATTGCCATGAACTTGGCGAGCGCAGGCCTTCCAATGATTGCCTGGTAAGCCGTTTCGAAGTCGGCCACATCGAAGGTGATGTTCTCAGTCCAGAAGTTCTCTCGAACTCCGAAGGTGACTGGAAGGGCGATGTGCCCGAGTGGCATAGATGACAGCCCTGGGATGACTCCGTGGAAGGGGGCTGAACTCGGCTTCATCTCTGATGATGCAATCCCGCTAGGGTTTAGTCCCGATCTTTCGATGGGAGGTGCAAGATAACTCGATTAGGGAATGGAGGCGACGTTCACGGCCCGACTACAACCGTCCAAGGAAGATGCGCCTTAGCAACCGATACACCATCTACGATGGTTGACGCGATCTTGCGGTGCGCAACAACCCAGCCACTAGGGCACTCGTCCTGCAAGCAATCAAAAAACAAGCAAGAACAAGTAAAACAAGCACTGAAATTGCTATATATTAAGATGAAAGATTCAATCTGAATACACGATATGGTGGGGTTCCGAAGACAAATAGACGGACGGTCTAGCCGACACGCGCGCTGTGTGCAAGTAGCAAAACGCTAACTCTAATCAACAAAACCCGAGTTGTTCTATGGCAGCTTGTTGCTTCTTCATGTCCTCTATTTTACATTCAGCATTACAAGCAAGTTCTAACAAATGAGAGAGAGATCTATAATTTTTGTAAGCAAGCATATCCTGAATTTCTTTGTTAAGCCCACATAAAAATCTCAACTCTGTAGCTTCTTCGCATTCATCTAAACCACAACGTAATAAACAATCATGCATATCATGATAGTATGAAGTAACTATTCTGGTATCTTGTTTTAAACATTGCAGTTTGTTGAATAGAATATCAGCATAATACATGGGAACATAAGCATCTCTCAAATATCGTTTTAGGTCTTTCCAAGATTGAGGTATTTTGTTATGCCTACAAAGATGTTTCCATTCTTAGAAGCATATTTAATTAATATATTAGAGGCACACATAACCTTTTGTTTTTCGGACAAATCATGCTTTTTAAATTCTTTATCAACCGCTAGTTCCCACTTAATATAAGCATGAGGATCATAATTTCCTTCAAAATAAGGTAGTGCAGATTTGATCTTAGCAATAACAATGTCACTTACCTCATATGCATCATGTTGATCACTCCTCATGTCTCGACGAAGATGTCGATGTTGAGCATAGTTATTCCCATTTGTTTTGCGTATTTCTGTCATTGTTAGTAGAAAACAAGAAACATACACAGAAATATATGTACGCTCCTATCAACTACTAGGTAGTGGAGGCTCAAATATCACACACTCTCAAGCTTTTAGCCAAGCTCTTACAAGTTCTTACCATAGGAAGCGGAATGGTGACATACACCGACTTAACCAAACATCCCAATGGAGGTTGGATGTGATGCCTCGACGAACATCTGCTGTACGGCTGCAATCAAATCTGTGGAGCTCTGGGTAGGCTTAAATATGTAGCAAAGGAATACCAAATGCTCAAATCAGAAAATGCAAAGTTGAATAACCGTTCAAAGTCAAGTACCATGTTGGTCCTAGGACAGAACGTACTAGAGACGCGAGCCTAGACACAAACGGTACCACAAGATAGCAGTAGAAACAACTATGCATAGCTCTGATAAATGAAAGCAACAACTGAATTTCTTTTTTTCTCTTTATTTTTTCTTCTCTTTTCTTTTTTTCTTTTCGCTTTTTTCTTCTTCATTTTTTTGGTGCGGCTTTTTCCTCTCTTTTTAAAGCACCTTTACGCCTTTTTGATTTTTTTCCAGCAAAAACCAACTTATGGACCTCGATGTAAAATTACAGGGACTCAAACACAAATAAAAAATTACAGGGACTCAAAAATTAGATGTACGTGACTAGGGGGTAGTGGAAGTCGGACTTGTGGGGGTGGACGGCTAGGAGTTCGGTTGGAGCAGGAGATAAAAACAAAATAAGATTTTTAACCAATTCAATCTACTATTTCTTTCCTAAAATAAAACCAATCTAATCTCTAATATGCTATTTCTCACGTGCAACACGATGGTGGCAGCGACAAGCGTGGTACTAGACGTGACAAGAACTCGAAACTCTAAACGAACTAGACACTAAGACCAGCAAGACGACGTGACGATGCAACGTAAAAACTCAACAAAGCAAAAACTAAAAAGAACAATGCAATGGCACAAATATGGCTAGGTAATGGATGCAATTTTTTTGGCTTTTCTGGTTATAGGTGGATAAAACTCACCGATCAACTTGGCCCTCTGATACCACCTGCTGCGATCCCGCTAGGGTTTAGTCCCGATCTTTCGATGAGAGGTGAAGGATAACTCGATTGGGGAACGGAGGTGACATTCACGGCCCGACTACAACCGTCCAAGGACGATGCGCCTTAGCAACCGATACACCGTCTCCGATGGTTGACGCGATCTTGCGGTGCGCGACAACCCAGCCACTAGGTCACTCGTCCTGCAAGCAATCGAAGAACAAGCAAGAAGAAGTAAAACAAGCACTGAAATTGCTATATATTAAGATGAAAGATTCAATCTGAATACACGATATGGTGGGGTTCCGAAGACAAACAGACGGACGGTCTAGCCGACATGCGCGCTATGTGCAAGTAGCAAAACGCTAACTCTAATCAACAAAACCCGAGTTGTTCTATGGCATCTAGGGGGGTATATATAGGTGGGAGGACGACCTAGGGCTCCCGAGAGTCGTGCTCCGCCTGGTTGGGGTGCACCCCACTTGGGCCCCACTTGGGCCGGAGTCCCAGATGAAGTTACAAGCCCATAGACCCATTATAGGTGATGTAACACATTATTTCTGTGATTGCGGCTGATAAAGATGTTATTTTTAGATGAGGAAGGATCTGTTGGAAAGAGGACTCCGAGAGCTTTCCATCAAGTACTCATGGACCCAAATCGGAGCACGTATGCATATTTGGCGGCCGTTTGAATTCAGCGCTGTCGTGCAGTCCGAATTCAGCACCAAAACGTGTTGGATTAGATCTCTTTCTTTGCTTGGGCCAAAAGTGATGTGGAGAATACTTGGATTTGCCCCCCAATCAATTTCCTTTGTCCTCCATGCCTTCCATGTGTGTTTAACGCTCTTTTTGATCCACGTATGTTTTTCTGAAAATGTAAATGAACACACATCATGGTGCAGCATCAATTCATCAAAAGCATCAAATACAATCTTGATAAAGAATTCGTGCATCTTTAAATCAAAAGCTCCCAATATGGTTGTATTTGAGATGGTGATGTCCTCATCATTCTCTCCTTCTTGGCTGCAAGCCGTCCCTGACTTGCTCCAATGACATTCAGAGGTGGTTGGTTTGATGTAGCAACACGGAGCGATGGCTATGCTGCACTGCCAAGACCAACAATGCTCCCCTTCTTTGGGCTTACCCTGTTGCATAAGGGAAAAACTAGGAAAGCTTTGCATGACATTGTTAGTGTTAGTGTAGCCCCCTATTTGATCATAGTATTGTTGCCCAAAAGAATATTTCAGACTAGAACAAATATAAGCTTTATGCACCAAATATGTTTCTCTATTATTATATTCGCTAAAGATATGAAAAATAATATTAGTTGGACATGGCAAATCAGGCTTAGCAAATAACTTTTCCTTCAAATTATTGAGCTCACAAAGATCATCAAACAGAACATAACCCAAAGTATTTAAAGAAAATAGCAATTCACGCTCCTCAACTTCATTACACACGTGAACAACATGCTTAAAATCAATGTCTAAAGAACTAACACTAGAAATAGCATGTACATTCACTAGTTGTGGCATTAATATAAGTGAAGCATTATCATACAACTCTTCTTTATCACAAGGAACATCAATTAAATTAACTTGTGACAAAGGAATCTCAGCAGTTGGTTCCACTAATGGTTGCTTTACTATATCATGTAAAGTGGACATGGATAGCTTAGCTTGAGAATACTCACCTTCATTTACCTCAGCACCATTTATTTTACCTTGTAAACTTTCTATAGATATTTTAGGTGCTTCATGCTTCTCACCTTTCTTCTCAAGAACATTGTCCTCCTCCTCTTGGTGAATATGTTGAACTTCCTGCAAAGCGTTAGTAACAGGAGACACAAAAGATTTCTCCTTCCAAGTTTGTATATCATCATTACATGGAAAAATAGGAGGTACAAGCACAACTTGTTGCTTCTTCATGTCCTCTATTTTACATTTAGCATTACAAGCAAGTTCTAACAAATGAGAGAGAGATCTATAATTTTTGTAAGCAAGCATATCCTGAATTTCTTTGTTAAGCCCACATAAAAATCTCAACTCTGTAGCTTCTTCGCATTCATCTAAACCACAACGTAATAAACAATCATGCATATCATGATAGTATGAAGTAACTGTTTTGGTATCTTGTTTTAAACATTGCAGTTTGTTGAATAGAATATCAGCATAATACATGGAAACATAAGCATCTCTCAAATATCGTTTTAGGTCTTTCCAAGATTGAGGTATTTTGTTATGTCTACAAAGATGTTTCCATTCTTAGAAGCATATTTAATTAATACATTAGAGGCACACATAACCTTTTGTTTTCAGACAAATCATGCTTTTTAAATTCTTTATCAACCGCTAGTTCCCACTTAATATAAGCATGAGGATCATAATTTCCTTCAAAATAAGGCAGTGCAGATTTGATCTTAGCAATAGCAATGTCACTTACCTCATATGCATCATGTTGATCACTCCTCATGTCTCGACGAAGATGTCGATGTTGAGCATAGTTTTTCCCATTTGTTTTGCGTATTTCTGTCATTGTTAGTAGAAAGCAAGAAACATACACAGAAATATATGTACGTTCCTATCAACTACTAGGTAGTGGAGGCTCAAATATCACACACTCTCAAGCTTTTAGCCAAGCTCTTACAAGTTCTTACCATAGCAAGCGGAATGGTGACATATACCGACTTAACCAAACATCCCAATGGAGGTTGGATGTATCGATGCCTCGACGAACACCTGCTGTACGGCTGCAATCAAATCTGTGGAGCTCTGGGTAGGCTTAAATATGTAGCAAAGGAATACCAAATGCTTAAATCAGAAAATGCAAAGTTGAATAACCGTTCAAAGTCAAGTACCATGCTGGTCCTAGGACAGAACGTACTAGAGACGCGAGCCTAGACACAAACGGTACCACAAGATAGCACTAGAAACAACTATGCATAGCTCTGATAAATGAAAGCAACAACTGAATTTCTTTTTTTCTCTTTATTTTTTTCTTCTCTTTTCTTTTTTCTTTTTGCTTTTTTTCTTCTTCCTTTTTGGTGCGGCTTTTTCCTCTCTTTTTAAAGCACCTTTCTCCTTTTTTTTTTTCCAAAAAAACCAACTTATGGACCTCGATGTAAAATTACAGGGACTCAAACGCAAATAAAAAATTACAGGGACTCAAAAATTAGATGTACGTGACTAGGGTGTAGTGGAAGTCGGACTTGTGGGGATGGACGGCTAAGAGTTCGGTTGGAGCAGGAGATAAAAACAAAATAAGATTTTTAACCAATTCAATCTACTATTTCTTTCCTAAAATAAAACCAATCTAATCTCTAATATGCTATTTCTCACGTGCAACACGATGGTGGCAGCGACAACTGTGGTACTAGACGTGACAAGAACTCAAAACTCTAAACGAACTAGACACTAAGACCAACAAGACGACGTGACGATGCAACGTAAAAACACAACAAAGCAAAAACTGAAAAGAACAATGCAATGGCACAAATATGGCTAGGTAATGGATGCAATTTTTTTGGCTTTTCTGGTTATAGGTGGATAAAACTCACCGATCAACTTGGCGCTCTGATACCACCTGCTGCGATCCCGCTAGGGTTTAGTCCCGATCTTTCGATGAGAGGTGGAGGATAACTCGATTGGGGAACGGAGGTGACATTCACAGCCCGACTACAACCGTCCAAGGACGATGCGCCTTAGCAACCGATACACCGTCTCCGATGGTTGACGCGATCTTGCGGTGCGCGACAACCCAGCCACTAGGGCACTCGTCCTGCAAGCAATCGAAGAACAAGAAAGAACAAGTAAAACAAGCACTGAAATTGCTATATATTACGATGAAAGATTCAATCTGAATACACGATATTGTGGGGTTCCGAAGACAAACAGACGGACGGTCTAGCCGACACGCGCACTGTGTGCAAGTAGCAAAACGCTAACTCTAATCAACAAAACCCGACTTGTTCTATGGCTGCTAGAGGGTAGATATAGGTGGGAGGACGACCTAGGGCTCCATAGAGTCGTGCTCCACCTGGTTGGGGCGCACCCCACTTGGGCCCCACTTGGGCCAGGGTCCCAGATAAAGTTACAAGCCCATAGGCCCATTATAGGTAATGCAACACATTGTTTCTTCGATTTGCTTGCAGGAGTAAGGTTGATCTGTACCGGCAAGATCAACAACCGATGGAGAGGTGTATCGATCGCTAAGGCGCAACACAACGTCTCGTACGGTTGTAGTCGGATCGTCAACGTTTCTTCCAAATCGTATTATCATCAACTCACCGAAAGATCGGGACACCCTAGTGCACATCATCTGATCTTGGGATCTGCATCTCGTCCAGCGTCTTGGCAAATAGGATATTGAGGGCGCTGCCCCCATCAATGAGGAAGCGCTTGAGCTTTATGTTTCGGACCACCGGGTCTAGTATCAGGGGATACCGCCCCGGGTGAACCACTCGGTCAAGGTGATCCGAGCGGTTGAACGTGATGGCCACCTCCGACCATCGTAGATATTGTGAGACTTCGGGTTGTGCCACATTGACCTCGCGGTCAGTCAGCTTTTGCTTTCTCTTGGACTCATAAGCCTGCGGCCCCCCGAAGATATGGTTCAGCTCGCCTACGGGGTCTTGAAAAGGCTCTGAGTTGCCAGTCGGGTTGTTCTTCTTAGTTCCCGATGGACCGGCTTCATTAGTCGGCTTCTTGTTTAGTTGTGCCATATATTGTTCGGCGAATTGCTTGTAGATGAAGAAATCCTTGGCCGCATGCTTGTGATTTGGATGATGCGTGCACTGAGCATTCATGATCGTGTCGTAGGCTGCAACCCGGGGACGGCGTTGGGAGTTGGACGTTGTAGCAACCAGGTCCTCGGGCCGGCGCTTACGATCTTTTTGGCCATGATTGTTGTTGCCGTTATCCTTCTTAGGATGCCGGCTTCCTCCCGACTGCTTGTCGTCCCTTTTATCGTTTCGATCCTGTCATGCCGCCTTGATCGCATCATTGGATTTTGTGAAGGAGTTTGCTGTTTCGAACATTTGTTTTACCGTTTTTGGTGGCTTACGCCCAAACTTTCCAATCAGCAACTCGTCACGGACAACCTTCTGGAAGGCGGCAATTATGATGTGTCGGTGATGTTGGGGATCTTATTGTGCTTTTTCGAGAAGCGCCGGATGTAGTCCTTCAGCGACTCGTCTGGTTTCTGGATGACGTTGTAGAGATCAAAGTGGGTCCCAGGTCTTTCAAAAGTGCCCTGGAAATTGGCGATGAAGTGGTCCCGGAGCTCACTCCACGAGCTAATTGAGCCTCTTGGCAAGCTCGTGAGCCAGTTCCTGGCTGAGTTGGCGAGGGCGACAGGCAAATAATTGGCCATGGCCTTGTTGTCTCCTCCAGCTGCGCGGATGGAGAGGGTGTACACGGTCAGCCACGACTCGGGGTCGGTCTTTCCGTCGTACTTCTCGATTCCTGTGGGCTTGAAACCACTCGGCCAATCCACTCGGCGCAGGTCCCGAGTGAACGCAGGCACTCCGTCATCGTTGCAGTCGGGCGATCTACGGTCTTCATAGGAGCGCTGCTCACGCTCACGATGGCGCCAGTCAAGGACTTCCCGCATGTCACTCGGCGGGGTTCTTTATAAGCTGCTACGGTAGTCGGAGTTGTAGCTGCGACGGATCCGGTCGTGGACGGGTGGTCGTCCATGTCGTTTTTCGCGAGAGTCGGCCGATTGCTCTTGATGCCTTCGTGTTGTCTTGTGGTGGGGGTCTCTTGACCTAGTGGTCGTCTTGGCCTACTCGGGCCTCCTGTAGTCCTTCGACCGTAGCGGCGGAAGTCGGCTTCCGTCGGGTGTTTTAGGGACGGACTCAGTCGGCCTTCGTGCTGAGGTGGAGGGAGAGCAATTGGCTGTGGCCGCGACGATGGTCTTGATCTTGTCCAGGATTGGTGTTACCATAGCGGGTGCCGCTTCAATAATAGTGTCGAGGAGGGTGAGGGCGGCAACGGCGTTCTGTTGAGGCGTCTGGAAGATGTTCGTGTTGTCGACTCGTGTCTGAAGTATGGCCTCGCGAGCGGATCGCCCAGTCGCCCTTAGGTCTCGCTTCCTCCTGTCGGCTTCTTCCTTGCGTCTATTCTCCTCTTCTGCCAGCTTGCGCTCCTGCTCAAGCCTGGCTTGTTCTTCTTATGCGATTCTGCGGGCCATGGCTGAGTCGGTCTCGGCCAGCTCAACCATGAGAATGTCGAAGCATTTTGGCTTGTAATCCTTGTTGAAGTCGGAGTCGTTGGCCTCGCCTGTGGAGATGCCGTAGAGGTCGTCGAAGTCTGAAGAGCTGAGGTACTCATCGAGCTTCGTGGATGAGCATGACCCGAATGGTTGGAGGATGACGACGACTTCCCTTGAGCCCGGATCGCTTGAATCTGGATCGTTCCAGTCTGGGTCGTAGCTTGATGACGACGGTTCTTCCGAGTGAGTTGATTTCAACTCGGAAGAAAGGAGATTGCAATAGATCTCAGCGGCGTTTGGTAACCCAAACGGTGCCGAGAGGGTTTCGCCTCCCGAGTGGATGGATCCCAACTCGGAGGTTAAGAAGTTGCGGTAGGTCTTAGCGTCGTTTGGTAATCCGAACGACACCGAGTGGATTCCTCCTTCCAAGTGGATCAATTCCAGCTCGGAAGTTAGAATGTTGTAGTAGATCTCAGTGTCGTTTGGTAACCCGGACGGCGCCGAGCGGGTTCCCCCTCCCGACTGGTCCGAATCCGAGTCGGGAAAGGAGAGCTTGCCGAATCTTTCGGCGGCGAAGTCGTCGACGCCTGGTGAAGATCCCATCGCGCTTGTCGGCGAGATGAAGAAGAAATCTTGACGCGCGGGCCCCTACCTGACGCGCCAACTGTCGAAACTTGGTTTCGGCAATAGAAATTGGGGGTGCAGTCAAGATCGTCAAACACGATGGGTTAAGTTGAAAAGAGGATTTAGACAGGTCCAGGCCCTCTCGTGAGGTAATACCCTACTCCTGTTTCGAGGATTCGATCCGCCGAGTGTTTATTGATCTCATGATCTTGTGTATTGCATAAATCTGATCTCTTGCTCCTAAAGCTCATATGTCTGATATCCATCAAGAAACGCCTCTACCCTCCTTATATAGTCTTGGAGGATGGGCTTACAAGTCGAAAACCCTATCACATTCTAAGTCGGTTTCCTCAATCTTTCCAAGTTTTTACTATAAGTCTTTGCCTTATCTGATTGGCAACGTAATACCCAAGTCATAGCTTGTTTACATAATCCGTAGGCGTAACCTATCCCTATTATCAGTTGAACAATCTTGCCATGAAGATATCTGATTGTCATAATCTCTACATCGGGTATCCGATTTTTGTCGTTTTATTGGCCGCTCGATGTGGAGTGGTGTCGTTTGTCTTTTCGATCTACCTTCTCACTTTATGAAGTGTACATATTTTCTGTAAAATAAATTTTTGACTAAAATCCTTCCAACCGTTACGGCCATGACATCAATCGTCCAAAAAAATGCTGTTAATTGATTGGCACTCCTATATGAAATCATATGACAAACAATGCATGGCATATTTCTAATAAAAAACGTCCATCATAATTTAATTAATCTACATGTTGATCTAGTAGAAACAAATGCCATTTGTCCCATAATACCTGTTTGTTGTTATTAGGGAGTAAGCACAATACATATATGACTTGATCGTACAAGATGGACAGAATAATTTGGATATATAGATTGATATATTATTGCTTGCAAAAACAAATGATGCCGTATGCGTACCACATATGCATCGGTCTCGTTGAGGCACTTGTTAGCTTGGAAAGCTCTTCTTTCCGATCACAATTTAATGGAGCCACGATAAGATCGATCGTGGAAATTAATTCTACCTGTCTGCAAATTAAGAGCTACTTAATAAGTCCACCAGACTGTTCTTTAGTTAATGCTCCACTAAATAGTGAGTGATTTAAATGAAGGCTCCATGTACAAGGAAAGATGACACTTTAACTAATTTTTTCGTCAATCCTCACCCTGTGCAGACTGCAGAGCTACAGTCTCACTCTCTTGTAGTGCCCCGGACACCACAATTGGGTCTGGCCGAACAACGTCTGTCGAGTTTCGTAATAAACAAAAATAAATATTTTTAACAGTAAAAATATTAATTTTTGATATCTAAAATAAAGACATAAAGTAATGGGACAACACAACTCTTTCTTTAAAAAAACTCTTCCTATAAAAAAGTTCGACCAAAAAAATAAAAATAAAAATTAGTATGCATAAGTTTGTTTCTAAAATAATTATATATTTTAATCTATATGCATGTGTATCGTCTATGTAAGAAGGAAAATCAGGTCCGAGGACAAGCAACATATGTAGAGAGGAATCACAATGAATTTGTTTGGATAATCAGGTGTGAAATATATATTAGGTCGTTTGAATACCTAGAGTTTTAATTTAGTTGGACTTTCCTTATAAGAGGAAGAAATTCGGGGTATTAATTAATCCCCTTTGTCCAAACACATGGCTGGAAACCAACCACCTTGAATTAATCTTTGATTATTATTGTTTCTTCCACATCTCTCCTTAAGTATGTTCTTTACCAATCCAAACGGAACATGGTTTTATTGAAAAAACTGGATTCTATTGTTCATCCATGCATCTGCTAATTTATTATTTTTGTTATATACAAATCCTTTTAGGCAAAATTATCCAATGACATGATATTATCCAATTACATTCTATAAAAGAAACATTTCGCAAAAAAAGTATATATACACCCATGATACGTACATGCCTAATAATTTTTATTTGATAACAAGCAAAAGACGGGCATCAACATGAACATAGTATGATGCTAAATTAATGTAGATTCATGCATTTGGTTTTTAATTAATTCTAGATCAAGCATCTTTTCCAGCTTGTGTACCATGCATCTGGTCATGCTTTTTTTAAAACAATAGCTAGCATCTGGTCATGTTTATTGGACAGGGTCAATCAGTCAAAAAAATGAATTAACTAAGACTAACAGAAGGCTTAACAGTCACCACCACCTCCTGCTCCCCGGTACTGACAAACTTCACAAGAAAACAAGCTAATTAAACCAGATTGAACCAAAGAAAGGCTAGAAATTTCAGTGTTGCTGCAGCTAGCTCTCACACGCTGGTTAATTTGCACAAGCTATAGTTTGCTCTTATCCTTGACTAATTAAATTAACATCTTAATTAATTCTTGCTGTGACAAAAATGTGGGTGCGCACGGCACATGAAGGGTCGGCACTGTCACTACTGGAGAAACCATTTTTTCATGCGGGCCGAAAGACATCTTTCCGTGCGAAAGGCATACCCACATGCCGAAAAGGTCTGAAAAAGATCATTTTCGCGTGCGAGCGGCCCAACCGCACGAAAAGATCTATTATCCCATGCGGTCGGCTTAAGCGACCCACACGGAAAGATCGATTATCCCGTGCGGACTACTTTACCGGACCGCACAGGATAATGGATCTTCCCGTGCGATCCGTTAAGTCGACCGCACGGGAAGATGGTGTCCCGTCCGTCCATTATTTTATGTACATTATCTATTGTCCTCTCTCTCTCATCTCCTCTCCTCTCCTCTCCTCTCTCTGATCCTCTCCTCTCCTCTCTGTCCTCTCTCTCTCTCCTCTCCTCTATCTCTCATTAATATTAAATACATGGGTCAATCGATAAGATGCATGTATATATATATTTTCGCACGAGAAAAAAAGATATTTAATTATATTATTTCGTCATAAAAGATATAAATGTACGTACACAGATCATGCATGCATGTTTATATATACATATCAAGTTTCATCTCGTGCAAATTACTGAAGTCTAGCAACAATTTACAAATCATTCATTAATGACGGTGCTCTTTTTCCCACTCCCTAAGTCATTTGAATTTATCGTCCGTCGCCAGCTCGCTCTCCGGATCGTAGAAATCGTCCAAATGGTTGCAGACATCGCGACGGATGATGCGGCAAAGATCTGCAACCAAGTTAAGTATGGTTCGATTGTCGAACCAGTTCGCTACAACTGAAACTTTCGTGATCTGTTTAAGGAAGAATAGTACACATACATATGATTAGGAAAATTATACAAGATCGATAACGTGTAGAAAAATATATTTTCTCTGAACTTACTTGTTATAACTTAGTATAGTATCTCCCGTAGATTCTGAGCATATCGTGAAGGGTCACGCGGAAGCTACGCTAGCCGAAAACAAAAATTTCTACCGCGCAAACCAGGAACACTTGCAAGTAAGGGCCGATAGATCGTTACCGATTAGAGTAGAGTGCAGCGGAATAGCCAATCGGGGCAATCCGATCCGGAACAGTAGCCTATTCCCGGAGACAGCCGATTCGCCAATCGCCGATTCGAGTCGTCCGGCCGCGTTCTCACGCCTCGCTCCGATGCGCCCGACCGCGGCCGATCAAGAGCGCGCAACGTAGCAGCGCCTCTACCGGTATCCACATGTCCGGGGACAGAACGCCGTACACCCGTGTGCTAGCACGCGATGCAAGGCTAGGGTTTGGCTCGAAAGTGGGGAGGGTTTCCGTGGAGATTGATCTCGGCGACTTCTATTGCACGCGATGCAATTGACGTCTCGCAGCTCTCCACCCTCCCTCCTTTATATAGAGTTGGCCGGCGGGACTAGTGGCCGATTAGGACTCTATTTTGAATCGGATCTCATCCGTATCTCATAGAGTTGGCCGCCCCACACGTCGTAAGCCCATAGGACTCTATCCGATCGGATCCCTATCCGATCGAGCCGTATCCGAGTCCAACTCGAATATCTATTCTATCCCCTTAAGCGTGCGACCAGGTTCAGGTATACTCGGTTTCGGCTATAGTCTAACTTAGCCGATCGTCGGCTCGAGTCCAACTCACGACTGTCAATAGCGGCGCCTAGCGGCACATATTGACACCATAGTATACAAGAATATAATATCGGCTCGAACCCGTAATGTGTACACAAATCCCTTTGCCTCACGATACCGGTTAAGCTATAGGCAAGATGTGTGCCATCCCTTCAATAGCTTAACCATTCACTCGAACCGTATTGGATTATCCGTGCATTGATTGACTCCTCAATCAACTTAGCATGGCCATGCATTTCCATAATCCATTACCTCGAGGGGCCCAGAGATATCTCTCCAAAGGAGGGGCAAATTCCATCTTGATCACTCACATCCCACTCCATGTTTCATAGCAAACCCGAAAACTACCTTTATAACTATCCATTACGGAATAGCGTTTGGTAGTCCCAAAGTAGGCTACTACACATGTTGGAATCCATGGTGATCTCAGGTCTAAGGACTTTGTACCAACACTACCCGAGACCAACTAATGGCACATTAATTCTGTAGTGTCTCATGGTGGGTCTATCCAACAATGTGTTCTCTAACACATATGTCCATGTTTATTGATTTGGTATCTCCATACCCATGATCTACGAGACATGATCATCAATCAATAAACATGCCGATCTTAGAATCATATTTGTTCCAACAATATGACATATGATCGAGGATCGTTTAGAAATAGATTCATACATATCGAGTCTCATAAATAAGTCACGTACTTATTGATCAATACAAGATGTCTATTTCATGGAACCGAATAACACTTTATTCATTTATACATAAACATTGACGTGATATCCAACATCTCCATGTTGCCTCTAGTGCATATCACTAACAATCTCCCACTTGCACTAGAGTCAATCATGTAAGTATCTAATACCCATTGCTCTTGTGTGCGCCTCATGCTTCGGTGAGGGAGAGGTTTTGTCGGCGGATCGGCTATGTTGAGATCCGTGTGCACTTTGCATATCTTGACATCACCTCTGTCCACAATCTCGCGGATGAGATGATATCGCCGAAGTATGTGTTTGGACTTCGATGTGACCTCGGCTCCTTGGCTTGCGCAATGGCTCCACTATTGTCACAATAGAGAGACATTGGACCGTCGTACTAGTCATCACACCAAGCTCGAAACGAATTTCTTGATCCAAACGGCCTCCTTTGCGGCTTCCGAAGCGGCAATGTACTCGGCCTCCGTTGTAGAATCGGCAACGGTATCCCGCTTGGAACTCTTCCAGGTGCGCCTCCGTTCGGGCAGAACACGAACCCGATTGCGATCTATAATCATCTTTGTCCGTTTGGAAGCTAGCATCGGTGTAACCACTTACAACGAGCTCTTCTTCACCTCCATAGACTAGGAACATATCCTTAGTTCTTCTCAAGTACTTAAGGATATTCTTTACTGGCGATCCAGTGACCTTCACCGGATCGGCGACGTATCTGCTCGTAGCACTCAAAGCGTACGAGACATCGGGCGTGTACAAAGCATGGCATACATGATGGATCCAATTGCCGAAGCATATGGAACCATACCCATCTTATTCCGCTCATCATGTGTCCGAGGACACCGATTCTTGCTAAGATTGATGCCATGTGACATAGGCAAGAAACCTTTCTTGGAATCATGCATGTTGAACCTTTTCAACACCTTGTCAATGTATGTCCTTTGGTTTAATCCAATTAGCCTCTTGGATCTATCTCTATAGATCCGAATGCCCAATATATATGCTGCCTCCCTAAGTCTTTCATGGAAAAACTATTTTTCAATGAAGACTTGACGGATTCAAGCATAGGGATATCATTTCCAATCGTAATATGTCATCCACATATAAGATTAGAAATACAATTGCGCTCCCACTGACCTTTTTGTAAACACAGGCCTCTTCTTCATTTTTGATGAAACCAAACCCTTTGATTACTTCATCAAAACGAATATTCCAACTCCGAGATGCTTGCTTCAATCCATAAATGGATTTCGTAGCTTGCATATCTTTCCGAGCGATTCGGATCGACAAAACCCCGAGGTTGTATCATGTATACATCCTTGCTTAGGTTTCCATTCGGAAAGCCGTTTTGACATCCATCGCCATATCTCATAATCGAAATATGCAGCAATCGCTAGCATAATCCGAATAGATTTAAGCATTGCGACGGGCGAGAAGGTTTCATCATAATCAACTCCTTGAATCTGTTTAAAACCTTTCGCCACCAATCGCGCCTTATAGATGTGAACATTTCCATCCATATCGGCCTTTTCTTAAAAACCCATTTACACTCAATGGTTTTGACACCATCAGTGGATCAACCAAGTTCCAAACTTGATTGTCGTACATGGATTCTATTTCGGATTTCATGGCTCCAAGCCACTTGTTGGAATCGGGTCCCACCATCGCTTCCTCATAGGTCTTAGGTTCATTGTTGTCCAACAACAATATATCACGTTGTTCCGCACTGTGTACTGTCGGGTGCACGACGTGATCTTTCGACCTCCGTGGGCGGTGTATCTACAACCGGTGGCGCAACACTTTGCACCTTCTTGTGGTTACGTGGTCGTGAAACATTTTTCGGTGTTTCTTGAACTTCTTCAAGATGCACCCTGCTCCCACTAACCCTTCTTGAAAGAAACTCTTTCTCTAAGAAGACACCGTGTCGGGCAACAAACACTTTGCCTTGTTCCCGATTATAAAAGTAATATCCCTTAGTTTCCTTAGGATATCCCACAAAGAAGCACTTGTCGATTTGGGTGTGAGCTTGTCGATCGTAAACGTTTTACATAAGCTTCGCATCCCCATATTTTGAGAAAAGACAAACTAGGGGTTGCCCTGTCCATATCTCATATGGTGTCTTTTCAACCGACTTAGATGGAACTCTATTTAGTGTGAGCGCATGTTTCAAGAGCATATCCCCGGAAAGATAACGGAAGATCACTTTGGCTCATCATCGACCGCACCATGTCCAACAAGGTGCGATTTCTTCGTTCGGACACTCCGTTCCATTGTGGAGTTCTGGCGGAGTTAAGCGTGGAACAATTCCACAATCTTTCGGATGATTACCAAACTCTTGGCTCAAGTATTCCCCTCCACGATCGATCGTAGAAACTTGATTGTTTTCCCTAAATGATTCCGTACTTCATTCGGAATTCTTTGAACTTTTCAAAGGATTCGGACTTATGCCTCATCAAGTAGATATAACCATATCTACTAAAGTCATCGGTAAAGGTAATGAAGTGCGATAACCACCTCGGCCGTCGAGCTCATTGGTCCACATACATCGGTATGTACGAGTGCCAACAAGTCACTTGCTCTTTCACTGTGTCCCGTGAAAGGTGCCTTTGTCATCTTACCAAGTAAACAAGACTCACATGTCTCAAATGATTCAAAATCAAAAGAGTGAAGCAATCCATCCTTATGGAGCTTCTCCATGCGTTTCTTATTTATATGGCCTAAGCGACAATGCCGGATAAACGTGGGGTTTATATCATTAGAGAGTTGTCTTTACGTATTAATGTTATAGATGGGAGACGCTTCAAGATTCAAAACGTATAATCCATTCACCAATGGAGCATGAAAATAGAACATATCTCGAGATATATTGAACAACCATTGTTCATTGATCTAAAATCATATCCTTCCGCTTGCAAACATGAAGCGGAAATAACGTTTTGACATAGTGTTGGAACACAATAACAATTATTCAATTCCAAAACTAATCCCGAAGGTAGATAAAGTGGTAGTGTCGACAGAATCGTAGCAACGCTTGCTCCATTGCCGACGCGCAGTTTCACCTCGCCCCTTCTCAATCCTCTACTTCTTCTCATTCCCGCAACGATTTGCAAATATGAGCTACGATCCGGTATCAAATACCCAAGAGTTAGTAGGTGAAGTAGCAAGATTAATGTCGATAACATTAATACCGAAGCGAAGTCGTACTTTGCTTCTTCTTGAGATCCTCCATGTACTTCTTGCAGTTCCTTTTCCAGTGGCTGTCTCCTTGCAGTAGAAGCAAACGGCATCGATGCCGCCGACCCCTTCTTGCCCTTCTTTGCATTAGAGGCACTCGCGATCTCATCGGGAGTTAACTTTCTCTTGGTGCAAAGTTTCTTGACAGTGGTTTGCGCTTAGCCTTCGCATCATCATCACATGATGACCGTTTTCTGGATACTCTCCTCACGTCTTTAGCATCCCATGCAATTCAGCCAAGGTCCTATCCATATTGTTCATGTGATAATTTAATATGAATGGCTCGAAGCTCGGAGGGAGCGACGGAGAATCACATCGAGCCAACTCTTGGCTAAGGGAAAACCGTTTTCCGGACTCTCAATGTAGCCAATCATCTTTATCACATGCGGATGACGGGATTCCCCTCAACAAGCTCGCACGCAAACAAGGACTTTGAGGTGTTGAACCTCTCGGCCCGAGCTTGGTTCTCAAACATGCCACGCAGTCCACGAATAATAGTGTGAGCATCGTTGCTCTCATATTGCTTCGAAGCTCGGGGGACATTGTAGCAAGCATGAGACGGCTTATATCTAGGGCATCATTAGTGTGCTTCTCATAAGCCCTCCGTGCGGTTGCGGTGGCATTAGTTGGCAAATCCTCGGGATAGGGTACTTCAAGAACGTACTCCTTACGCTCTTGCTTGAGAACAATTCTCAAGTTGCGATACCAATCCATAAAGTTTGTTCCATTTAATTTTTCCTTTTCGAGAATAGATCGCAAATTAAAGGTACTGGGTGTAGTATTAGCCGCCATTTATTCTACAACGAGAAAAGCAAAGTTTAGCACAATGTTTATGCTATGTCTATTGTTAAACAATTTAACATTAGACTCCCATTACGTATTTTCCACCTTCCCTCTAGGTTACGTATTGGGTCAAGATCCACATGTTAATTAATTTTCTAGTGAGCTTTGGCATCACTGCTAGAAAATTAGTAACATCGTAAGCAACACCTTGCTAATCACATCTCTATGTGACTCTTGTTGTTGGTGTGGCATCTCCATGCCCCGGCGCCAACCTATGCCCCAAGGCCCAAAACTGTTTTGATAGCCTTGTTAAGTAAACCAAATGCTCTGCATGTATATGTCGACATATACCCCTCGTGTTATGATAGAGAATGGCACTCTGCTTTGGCACCCACCATTGACGAGCATAACGGTGACGGGTGCAACATTTGGAAGGGCATCATTACTACTTAATTTTGAGAGGGATGCTATCCTATCAAACAAACATATCACATATGAAATCAAGAAGAATAGCATATAATGAAATAGTATGGCCCCCTTCACATGGTGATCTCCATCTCCATGTGGCGCCGAGGATCTCCATCTTCGGCACCATATTCCAAGTGTCGAATGCTTGATATCTTCAAACTAAGCTACTACCGTAGAAGCTCTAATTGAAGATTACATCGACTCGCAGTCGTGAAAGAATATTACAAGCGTTGCACGTATGAAAGAATATTACGGGGATTGCACATATGAAAGAATATTACATGCATCACATGCATCTCATACATCTCATACATACAATAGGGCCATACCATCTCAAAGCATTCTCTGCAAAAACAAGTTAGGCGTAGAAACGTTTTCTACCTATCGCGAGCTACGGCATCAAGACGGCCCTAACACCACACGAAATTCATAGATCCAATCTATGAAATCGCTTATGGAAACCATATCGGCATAATCATATTATGCCGTCCCGATACACTATCAAGGAGATGGTTTGCGTAGGCGCGAGGCAGCAACAAAGTCGGACTACGAGATAGCTTCGGTATAATCACATTATACCGTTCCGATACACTATCAAGGAACGCTATCTCGAACCCAACTCAAACCGAGTTATTTGGAAATTGCTTCGACGTAATCACATTACACCGTTCCGATACACTATCAAGGAACGCAATTACCATTAACTCTCCTCAACGAGATCCCGTTAAACCGATTGATCTAATCAACCCGTGCGCAAAACTTGTTCCAGATCCAATCTAAAACCCGAACTAAGCAAGATTAGCTCGATACCACTGAAGGGTCACGCGGAAGCTACGCTAGCCGAAAACAAAAATTTCTACCGCGCAAACCAGGAACACTTGCAAGTAAGGGCCGATAGATCGTTACCGATTAGAGTAGAGTGCGGCGGAATAGCCAATCGGGGCAATCCGATCCGGAACAGTAGCCTATTCCGGAGACACCGATTCGCCAATCGCCGATTCGAGTCGTCCGCCGCGTTCTCACGCCTCGCTCCGATGCGCCCGACCGCAGCCGATCAAGAGCGCGCAACGTAGCGGCGCCTCTACCGGTATCCACATGTCCGGGGACGAACGCCGTACACCCGTGTGCTAGCACGCGATGCAAGGCTAGGGTTTGGCTCGAAAGTGGGGAGGGTTTCCGTGGAGATTGATCTCGGCGACTTCTATTGCACGCGATGCAATTGACGTCTCGCAGCTCTCCACCCCTCCCTCCTTTATATAGAGTTGGCCGACGGGACTAGTGGCCGATTAGGACTCTATTTTGAATCGGATCTCATCCGTATCTCATAGAGTTGGCCGCCCCACACGTCGTAAGCCCATAGGACTCTATCCGATCGGATCCCTATCCGATCGAGCCGTATCCGAGTCCAACTCGAATATCTATTCTATCCCCTTAAGCGTGCGACCACGTAGGTTCAGGTATACTCGGTTTCGGCTATAGTCTAACTTAGCCGATCGTCGGCTCGAGTCCAACTCAGGTGACTGTCAATAGCGGCGCCTAGCAGCACATATTGACACCATAGTATACAAGAATATAATATCGGCTCGAACTGTAATGTGTACACAAATCCCTTTGCCTCACGATACCGGTTAAGCTATAGGCAAGATGTGTGCCATCCCTTCAATAGCTTAACCATTCACTCGAACCGTATTGGATTATGTACTTGATTGACTCCTCAATCAACTTAGCATGGCCATGCATTTCCATAATCCATTACCTCGAGGGCCCAGAGATATCTCTCCAAAGGAGGGGCAAATTCCATCTTGATCACTCACATCCCACTCCATGTTTCATAGCAAACCCGAAAACTACCTTTATAACTATCCGATTACGAATAGCGTTTGGTAGTCCCAAAGTAGGCTACTACACATGTTGGAATCCATGGTGATCTCGGGTCTAAGGACTTTGTACCAACACTACCCGAGACCAACTAATGGCACATTAATTCTGTAGTGTCTCATGGTGGGTCTATCCAACAATGTGTTCTCTAACACATATGTCCATGTTTATTGATTTGGTATCTCCATACCCATGATCTACGAGACATGATCATCAATCAATAAACATGCCGATCTTAGAATCATATTTGTTCCAACAATATGACATATGATCGAGGATCGTTTAGAAATAGATTCATACATATCGAGTCTCATAAATAAGTCACGTACTTATTGATCAATACAAGATGTCTATTTCATGGAACTGAATAACACTTTATTCATTTATACATAAACATTGACGTGATATCCAACATCTCCATGTTGCCTCTAGTGCATATCACTAACATATCGCACACATAGTAGCCGCAAAGGTTAGTGCTTGGTGGTTGCTTATAACACTGTGTTGAATAAAATTTATTATGTGCGTCAGTAATTTGAAATTAAACACAGTATAAAATCTTGACATATAGCGAGCATATAATTACCGAAAAATTTGTCCTCACAAGAAGCTTCTTCTTTTATGGATCATTCACCGGTCCACCATTTCTTACATAATGATGGTGTGCTCTATAGACAAAATAATTGCATGTTTCACCGATCAATTGTTTATTTGACCTAAAACAAATGACCGAACGAACGATCGAATGAATGACCGACCGAACGAACGAATGACCGACCGACCGAACGAACGAACACTCATTCGTTCGTTCGTTCGTCCGTTCGTTCGTTCGGTCGTTCATTCGTTCGTTCGGTCATTCGTTCGGTCATTCGTTCGGTCGTTCGGTCGTCCGTCCGTCCGTTCGTCAACGAACGAACGAACACTCGTTCGTTCGTTCGTTCGTCCATCCGTCCACGTCCGTTCGTTCGTCCACGTATCTTTGTTCAAAACTGAAAACGGGCAACTCCTTTTTTTTTCTTTTGAGAAAGAGAGGACGAGGCCTCCCCCATTTCCATTAGAAAAACGAAAATTGTTCTACATATTTTGCACATGGCAGTAAAAGGGTGTTAAAGGCCATGATAGGAATACAGGTTAAGGCCAACATGATAACTTTCACACACACATACAAATCACATATGTACATCAGATACCCGTGCATGAATGTATCACTGACAACTTAATTAAAGAGACAGAGGCCAGTAGGAAATCTGTCATCCCGTAAATTTCAATTAATACGTGTACTTACATTTTGTGGACATCAGAATTGAAACTTTGTGATATCTAGTCACATGGCTTACAAATCACATACACCAAGGAAAATCAGAACTGTCGTCCTAGATTATAATTTGACAGGATTGCAGAAACGATTTTGTACAAGCTACAAGTTGTTGCTAGATAGTTCAGTTTCTGCAGGAACACACAAAAAAATCCAGTATTGCAAACAAGTGTAAGCTGATCTTTGATTGGCATTTTCATAAAAAAAGAAAAAAAAATTAATGAGGAATTAAAAGGGACGACTAGTTAGCATGCAGGAGAGGCCGGCCGGGAGAGGTACAAACAACAATAGTTTGGAGACATTATAACAAACAAAAAACACTGTGAAGGAGAGTGTACTAATCTGCTAGAGAGAGACATATCATCACATATATACTTGTAGTCAACCAAACAGTCAACGCGGAGGTAGAAAAAGAATGGAATTTTGGAGACATCCTTTGGTCGGGGATTCTTCTTGGTCCATGCATGTCTCCACAGTGCAAAAACTAATACGGCACAATTCGTGCAGAAGCAAACCCAGCATGTATCATATCATATCTCACAGGATATGCATCTAGTATACATCTAGCTAGTATCTGCTAATTTTTATAACAAGCTTAATTTGATCAAGTAATGACATCAATAATCCGGGGGAGTACTAATCGGTGGTCGACGGAGGTCGCGCGGGGATGGAGCCGACGGCGGTGAAGGGACTCCGCCATGCGGTCCACTTAAGCGACCGTATGGGATAATATCCCGTGCGGTCGTTTAAGTGGATCATACGGGATAAGGCATTATCCCATGCGGTCCAATAGCCGGCCCCTCGTGACCGGTTTTTTCAGGCGCGGTCTCTTATGACCCGCCTAAAATCTATTAGGGGCCTCGTTCAGAAAAATCGTTTTCCAAGTAGTGTGTATAATTAACATCAATCGATTATGATATTTACAAATTGTTTTCTAGCTAGCTGCACTGTTCATTATATTTGTTAATTTATACAAAATCAAATGAGACAATAACTCAGAATTAATATATATAGAGCTGTCAAGTTATTATCATATGGCTAGAACTTCAAATCCATACTCAACCAGTGCATAGATCAGTACGAAACACTCTCCCCATACCTGTCCAGCTAGTATTCGCTTCTTCTTTTCACCATTTATTTATGCTAGGAGACATTAATTATTTATTTGTTTTCTTCTCCTTTCATTTATGCTTTGCCAAGGCCCCTACTGACAGAGAATCTACTTGATGCCACTGAATTTATCATAATTTAACGATTTGCTATTGACATTATCTCTTTCTATAATATATCGGCGACTTTATAAATTATTCTACGTATATCATTAAGTTAGGTCATTTTTTGAAAATACCCAAAATACCTTTAAAAAATGTTAACCATTGATTTATCCTATTAGAAGTTCTTAAAAAATATGAAATTTTTTATGTATCCCCTTACATAACGTGAAAGTTTGTATATAAATTTCAAGTATATTTTGGTATTTTTATTTTTAAAAATTATTTATGTATGGTATATGAGAAAGAAATTTCTTACGCAAAAGATAATAGCACAAAAATATTTTATGTAGCATATGAAAGATCATTACATTAAAAACAACAACACAAAAATATATTCTATATAACATATGACGGATAAATTATATTTTATAAAAGTAAAAATGCAAAAATCTTGAAACTTATACCTAAACTTTCATATTGTGCAAAGAGGCTAAAAATATTCTTTTTGAAACGTCTGGTACTATAAACCAATTATTAACCTTGTAGACACACAAGGCTATTTTGGGTAATTTTTTTAAAAAAAGGCACAATCGATAAAATGTCTAGTATATTATAAAAGATAATGTCAATAGCAAATTATTAAACTAGGACAAACTTAATGGTATAGAGTAGATTTTCTCTATTTCTAAAGTGCTGATGGATGATGGATCATAAATAAAACTGGTGGATATATATGGCAATTAGTCAAGGGTGCAAACAAATGAATTAAATATTAGAAAGTTAAAACGTTGATTTAAAAAAGTTCTCTAAGAAATAGTGAAATAGTGCTAGAGAAAGTTTTTACAAAGATCCAACTGTTTAGAAACTTGAAAAGTGTACTTGCGATAACCCAACATTGGCTCAAATGAATAGTCTCTTAGTTTATTTAGGTTTATTTAGGTATCTGCAATGTACTCTTTTCGTCTCAAAATATAAATTAATCTAGATTAGATTGAATATTATCTATTATAACAAATCTGGATATAGATTATTTATTGTACCACGTTACGTAATGTTTAATCTAATCCTATATTAATTTATTTATTTTGAGACGAAGAAAGTATGTAATCAAGAATAAAAATATAATGGGGTATTAAATATATTATGTGAGTCACAACTCATCCAAGCATCAAAATAATATACAATGGGCACCATGATTTTCGATAGAAGGAAATTTGTTTGTTCGTTCGTTTTTTTATCATCCAGCAATTTCTTTTGCAGATCTCAATGCATTGGTCTTACGTCCTGAGCATGTGCTTATGAGTTGCGACGAATTGCAATTAAGTTGACATTGCGCATGTATAAACAAAGAAAATGACACACGTACCAACGAGGACACTTGTCGAAATGGTACTTGCTGATATCCATGTATGGTGTGTGGCCTGCATCAATAGTGTGATAGAGACTAATTTCTCAGTTAATTGTGGGACAAGGGCATTCAAAATACAAACTAATTAACAAAAGATTAAATGGTGGTGTCTTTAATCTGTGCACAGTTGTCTCAAGATATTTGCTGAACAATGAGATTGGAAGATGTATATATGCATCTTACTTTAATTAATTCGATCCAAAAGTCAATTTTTAAGACTATATAGGCTCATGTTGCTATATTATGTTTCAATTATTTTTGCCAACATATAATCCTTCATTATTAATGCCCTAAAAGTAGAGTGAAAAAAATAATTGTAGTAGGTAGTAACTAAAATTGCAGTATGCAAGTGCACTTACAAGTTACAATATTGCAGCAGGCTGCCTAATAATTTTTTTTCAACGAAAAAATGGCACGGTGTTAACACCTAAATTTGGTAATTGAATCCCTAAGTGCTGGCAAGGATGAAGCAGAATCGGATCGGCTGGTTTGACGAAGAAACAGAGACTGCATCGGCTGAGAAGCGATCGGCTGCCAGTCGGCTAAGATTGAATCGGACAAGAACGACCGATAGTCAATTCTAGGTTTAGAGAAGATAAAACCGTTTCGGTGCGATGTTTGAAGATAAATAGAAGATTCGGTTATCGGTTTATGCATTAAAAGGTATTTCCATCTACGGATAGAGTCCATTAACGACAATTGTATCTGTAAATTAGGAGTTTGTTTAGACTGTTTATTGTAATGCGGCGTGGGTCCTTATCGGGATATCATCGTATTTTAAATAGTAGTTTGGATAGAGTCCAGGGTTTGTATAGATAACATTATTTTGGGTATAAATAGGACCCGAGACCCCCGGTAAACACATTCGACATTCAATCAATCAAACAACCTTCGACGCATCGCCAAACCTTTTCTTCAGACAAGCAATTGATTTGGCTACGGGCTGCATCGTTTCGATCCCCAAATCTAGGTAAATGCTTGTCATTAGTGGTATATTCTACTGATTCTAGTGCTTCCATCGTAATGACACATTAGATTTAGGAGTTTATATTGCGCTATTTATCATATATCGCATATAAACTGGAGCAATGTTTAGATCTATCCTGCCATCGGCCAGTTCTATCAAGAACCCGTAGCCGATAGGGCTAGATCTAAAGGTTGGACTAGTTTATATGCGATATCCACCGTCTCGAGAGGTATAAATCAGCTACAACAGATCAGGTTGTTCTTTTTATACTTAATGCTACATCAACATTGAACTATTAAGTCATTTTTAGAACTTCCAATGATCTGTTCGGTTAGATTTATATGTTTAGAGACAGTGCCGGGGTTTCAGCCGGCCTTATCTGCCCTAATATATTTCTTTTAGTATATTTATTACTAGATTTATGTTAGGACTCCCTCTTATATTAAGATCTTATTCTTGTCGGACATCATAAGTCGAAATCGGCCTGCTATCAACAGCCGACGGCCGATTTCCTAGGCTAAGCAGATCTGGTTCAAGAATGATATCTTTTCATAAGAATCATCGGAGTACTAGCCGATCCATAGTTAGCTTTCCAGTATCGGCTAGATTATCAATACATATATTTATTATCTTTTACTGTATTTGGGTTAAGCGGCTGATGTTGTCTTGGTATAGCCGATCCATTCAAGTCACTTGACTTAAATATATTTTAGGATAGCATATATATGCTCATGGATTTCCTCAGCCGATCCAGTGGGGATCTAACCTAACACTTAATGCATATGTCTCTGTTTTTCTTGTTGGTTAACAGATCAAACTAACTTGCACGCCCTGTACTACACAGGCAGCCGAGAAGGACCTGCACTGGAGCTAAGCAGATCTCCCAGGCCAGCGCGTGAGAGAAATTTCTCGTCAACACGCTTCTTGGCACGCTCGGTGGGACTTTCTCTGTCGGCTCGGATAGGACACATCGACTCAGCCGGCAAGATGGTCGACTCCAAGAGCCCCAATGTTTCCCAGGACAACATCGTGCCTGTAAAGATGGAGCAGTTATCGGCTGAGCAGCAAGCCGATTACAAGAAGATGGTGAAAGAGCTCCAGGCCAACTACTTGCAATCATTCACCCAGACCAGATCCGGGGCTGTGCATCAGAAGTACAAGTTCAGCATTGACAAACTCAAGGCGTCCTCCTCCAGTGGATCAAAAGGCAAACAAAAGGTGGAGGAGCCGATTCAGGAACAAGATGACACCTGCATACCTTGGAAGACCGGATCGATTAGGCCGTCCATCATGCGCTGATCAACCAGAGTAGTATCCTTGTCAACACTGTCAAAAACATGATGGCTACCATGGTTGACGCCAAGATAGCCGACCAGCTGCAACAGGGGCCGACGTACTTCACAGACGGCCAGCTTCCTGGTTACAGGACGTTGGTCACCCAGAATTGGTCGATCCCACCGCCAACACAACCAGGGCCGCTAGGAGGGGTCCTCGGCCAGCCGAATCCAACTGAATCGGCTACAAGACCAGTGATTACCATGCTGAACCGATAGCAACCGCTGCCCCAGGACCAGATTGCTAACATGTTCAACGATAATCGGCAGTCAGAGCCAATGCCCAGATTGACCTGGACAGACAGTACAATGCCGGTGGCCGACAGCTGTTCCCGGGACCACCAACGCCACCACCGACGCATCGGCCGCCTCCTGCTGATCATCCACTCCACTACCAGTACCAAGGAGGTCGTCAAGATCATCACTATAGGCCTCAGACGCCACCACCGCTGTATCGGCAAGCACCCGTGCCGTATGACCCATATGAGCCGATACAGCAGGACAACCGGACTTGGGCCGATCTGATTGCAGATGTCATGCGCGATCAATTCGGCGTCAAGCCAAAGGACTCAGGGAACATGTATCGGTATCCCTATCCAGAACATTTCGAGCGAATTCCGTTGCCCAACCGATACAAGATACAGATTTTTCAAAGTTCTCAGGGCAAGACAACATATCTACCTACGAGCATGTTAGCCGATTCTTGGCGCACTGCAACGAAGCATCGGCTACAGACGCCCTGAGAGTCCGTCTGTTCCCTCTGTCCCTTTCGGGATCGGCTTTTACCTGGTTCTCTTCATTGCCTTATAATTCAATTCAGAGCTGGGCCGATCTCGAAAATCAATTTCACAGCTACTTTTACTCTGGCAACCATGAAATGAAGTTGTCGGACCTCACCAGTATCAGGCAAAAGCACAATGAATCGGTTCAAGAATACATCCAACGCTTCAGAGAAATGAGGAACCGATGCTACAGCTTGGTGCTATCGGAAGCCTAGTTGGCTGATTTGGCCTTTCACGGTTTGATCGCGCCGATCCGAGAGCGATTCTTTGCGTAGGACTTCAACAGCCTAGCCCACCTGGCGCAGAAGGTGACGACCCATGAACAAAGATTTCAAGACACCAGGAAGGCCGTCAAGAGCATAACTCAAGTCGTCGTTGAGTCAGATTCCAATTCAAATGACCATGACGCAGAGGTGGCGGCAGCCGAGTGGGCCAAGAACAAAAAAGCCATCGTCTGCCAATGGCTGCTGAAGACGGCCAAAGAAGAAAGATATGACTTCGACATCACTAAGGCTGATAGGATTTTGACTTACTGCTCAAGGAGAAACAGATCCAGCTCCCTGAAAATCACGTGATCCCATTGGCCGAAGAACTAAAGAAAAAGAAATATTGCAAGTGGCACAACTCCACATCCCATGCCACTAACGATTGCAAAGTCTTCAGGCAACAAATCCAGTCGGCAATTGAGGCTAGGAAATTAAAGTTTGCCGATTCAAATCGGCCGATGAAGGTATACGGCAACCCTTTCCCAGTTAACACAGTTCAAGCCAGTCCCAGGCGAGCCGATCGATAGAACAGAATGACACATCAATCGGGGCAAAGGCAGAAGACAAGTCGACTGGATATCACGCCGTGCCAGTCAATATGGTGCGCCCCGTTATCAGATCAGCTAACCGACGGCCAGTCCGTGACGACAGCCGACGCCGTTCTCAGCACCGGTCTTGGCGGGAGGCAGCTCGCGATGAAGCACCTCGTCGGCGCAAGCTGGAGACCCAAAGCCGCTAATACAAGGAAAGCCACAACAGTGCCGATCCGCATTGGCATTATGATTTTTTCAGGTGCTGTTGGGAATCCGGCATGAGGTTGCCGACACTGGACGACTGCCCAATGTGCAACGATCGCCGCAACGACGAACACAGGAACTCATCGGCTGTGAGCCCGACCCAGTTCGTCCCTAGAGCCTTGCAGCTAAATCAGAGGCGGCGGCCCGTCCATGGTCGGCTCGGCCCGATCCTGTTAGTGATATGCCCTAGAGGCAACATGGAGATGTCGGATATCACGTCAATGTTTATGTATTTATGAATAAAGTGTTATTCAGTTCCATGAAATAGACATCTTGTATTGATCAATAAGTACGTGACTTATTTATGAGACTCTTTATGTATGAATCTATTTCTAAATGATCCCTGATCATATATCATATTATTGGAACTAATATGATTCTAAGATCGGCATGTCTATTGATTGATGATCATGTCTCATAGATCATGGGTATGGAGATACCAAATCAATAAACATGGACATATGTGTTAGAGAACACATTGTTGGATAGACCCACCATGAGACACTACAGGAATTAATGTGCCATTAGTTGGTCTCAGGTAGTGTTGGTACAAAGTCCTTAGACCTGAGATTACCATGGATTCCAACATGTGTAGTAGCCTACTTTGGGACTACCAAACGCTATTCCGTAACTGGGTAGTTATAAAAGTAGTCTTCGGGTTTGCTATGAAACATGGAGTGGGATGTGAGTGATCAAGATGGAATTTGCCCCTCCTTTGGAGAGATATCTCTGGGCCCTCGAGGTAATGGATTATGGAAATGCATGGCCATGCTAAGTTGATTGAGGAGTCAATCAACGGACGGATAATCCAATACGGTTCGAGTGTAAGGTTAAGCTATTGAAGGGATGGCACACATCTTGCCTATAGCTTAACTGGTATCGTGAGGCAAAGGGATTTGTGTACACATTACAGGTTCAGAGCCGATATTAATCTTGTATACTATGGTGTCAATATGTGCTGCTAGGCGCCGCTGTTGACGGGTCGGCTGAGTTGGACTCGAGCCGACGATCGGCTAAGTTAGACTATAGCCGAAACCGAGTATACCTGAACCTACAGGTTCGCATGCTTAAGGGGATAAGAACAGGCATTCGAGTTGGACTCGAATACGGCTCGATCGGATAGGGATCCGATCGGATAGAGTCCTATGGGCTTACGACGTATGGGCGGCCAACTCTATGAGATTCGGATAGGATCCGATTCAAAATAGAGTTCTGATCGGCCACAAGTCCCAGTCGGCCAACTCTATATAAAGGGGTGAGGGGTGGAGAGCTGCGGGTACATCAAGTCAATTGATTGCGCCGAAATCAATCTGATCACACGCGGCTTTAGAAGTCGTCGAGATCAATCTCCACGGAAACCCTCCCCACCTTCGAGCCTAGCCTTGCATCGCGTGCTAGCACACGGGTGTACGGCGTTCTGTCCCCGGACGTGTGGATACCGGTAGAGGCACTGCTACGTTGTGCGCTGTTGATCGGCTTCGGATCGGCTGCAATCGGAGCGATCGGCTGTGGTGGAATAGGCTGCGGTCGGGCGCATCGAAGCGAGGCGTGAGAACGCGGCCGGACGACTTGAATCGGCTGATTGGAGAATCGGTTGTCTCCGGGAATCGGCTACACTGTTCCGGATCGAATTGCCCTGATTGGCTATTCCGCTGCACTCTACTCCAATCGGTAACGATCTATCGGCCCTTACTTGCAAGTGTTCCTGGTTTGCGCGGTTAAAAGTTTTTGTTTTCGGCTAGCGTAGCCTCCACGTAACCCTTCAGATCCATCAAGACTTTTTCGTCGATGAAGACAACAACGACAACAACCGCGATGACGAAGAGGCCGACGACAAGGAATCGGCCAATCCCCAATGATGCCCGTCCGATCTCTTCACAAAGACGCAGAAAAGAAGAGTTCAACGACTCAAGCATGAAGGGAGAGAAGATGAAGTTTGGCACATGATCCAAGATCAGCGCCGTCGGCTGGGTAAGATCAAAAGGCGATGGGTCCCCAAAGAGAAAACCGCCGCAGCCGATGAGGAGCAAGCCAAGGAGAGTCCAGCCGATCAAGCCAGGAGGACGGTCAAAGGAAAAGACAAAGTTTCTGCATCGGTCAACATGGTGTTCATACTGCCAGCCAAATTCAGTGCTCCTGAAGCCGATGTAGACACCATCGAGGATGACCTAGTGAAACTAGCAATTTCACCGGACCAAGCTATTTTCGACAAACCCGAGGGGACCGAAAATCGGTACTTAAAGCCGTTGTACATTAAAGGATTTGTCAATGGCAAGCCAATGTCCAAGATGCTAGTTGATGGGGGAGCTGCAGTCAACCTCATGCCCTACGCAACATTCAGAAAACTAGGCAAAGGAGCCGAAGACCTGATAAAGACCAATATGGTGCTCAAAGACTTCGGCAGCAACCCATCAGAAACCAAGGGCGTCCTGAACGTCGAACTGACCATCGGCAATAAAACCGTGCCCACAACATTCTTTGTCATCGCCGGGAAGGGGTCTTACAGCCTGCTACTCGGAAGGGACTGGATACACGGTAATTTTTGCGTTCCTTCTACAATGCATCAGAGCCTGATCCAATGGGACGGCGACAAGATTGAGATCGTACCAGCCGATAGGTCAGTTAGCGTCGTCAGTGCCAATTTGCCGCTTTGGGAAATCGAAGGCATCGATTGTTTGTCTGGGAAAATCTGGCAAGCCAATTTTCTAAATGTATCCAATTCCACAATGCAGCCGATTGGAGATGATGAGCCACAGCTGCTACTTTGAACAAGACATGGTGGAGGGCTCAAGTGTCTTCGGCGTGGACACCGCAGACGAAGACGATGGCAAGCTCGGGAAAGGTTTCACGTCGGCCAACGAATTAGAAGAAATTGACATCGGCTCTGGTGACAAGCCGAGGCCGACGTATATTAGCAAAAATCTATCTCCTCACTGTAGATCCCAGCTTATTGATTTCTTAAAAGAATATAAAGATTGTTTTGCTTGGGAGTACTTTGAGATGCCCGGCCTTAGCCGATCAATAGTGGTCCATCAACTGCCGATCAAGGCAGGCTATCGGCCATTCAAATAGCCTCCCAGGAGGTTTAAAGCCGATATGTACGATGCAATCAAAGCCGAAATCACTCGGCTCTACGATGCAGGATTCATTCGGCCTTGCCGATACGCCGAATGGGTCTCGAACATTGTCCCAGTGTTGAAGAAAAACGGTAAACTAAGGGTATGCATCGATTTTAGGGATCTAAACAAGACCACCCCTAAGGATGAATACCCAATGCCAATAGCTGATTTGCTCGTCGATGCTGCTTCAGGCCATAAAATTATTAGTTTCATGGACGACAATGCAGGTTATAATCAAGTATTTATGGCCGACGAAGACGTTCACAAGACTGCTTTTCGGTGCCCTGGCGCAATCGACTTGTACGAATGGGTGGTAATGACATTCGGCCTGAAGAATGCTGGGGCAACATATCAACGGGCCATGAACTACATTTTTCATGACATGATCGGCTCAACTAGTGGAGATCTACATTGATGACGTGGTTGTCAAGTCGAGGGAGTTAGAGGGCCATATAGCCGATCTGAGACAAGTGTTAGAGCGGACGAGAAAATAAGGCCTGAAGATGAATCCACTTAAGTGCGCGTTCGGCGTATCGGCTGGGCAGTTCCTGAGATTTCTTGTTCATGAAAGAGGAATTGAGGTTACGCCAAGGAGCATAAATGCTATCAAGACAATTCAGCCTCCAAAGGACAAGAAACAACTCCAGTCGTTGATCGGCAAGATAAATTTCATCAGGCGGTTCATAGCCAATCTCTCAGAAAAAATGAAGTCGTTCACACCACTGCTTTGGCTGAAAGCCGATCAAGCATTCACATGGGGGGCAAAGCAACAAAAGGCTTTGGACAACATCAAAGATTATCTGAGTTCCCCTCCAGTTCTAATGCCTCCACAAAAAGAGATACCGTTTAAACTGTACCTATCAGCCGATGACAAGTCAATCGGCTCTGTTTTAATCCAAGAAGTTGAGGGAAAAGGAAAAGCCATCTTCTATCTCAGCCAATGGTTACTAGACGCAGAAACAAGGTATTCGCCTATGGAGAAGCTATGCCTATGCCTCTACTTTTCATGTAAAATGTTAAGGCATTATCTGCTATCCAACGAGTGCACAATAATCTGCAAAGCCGATGTAGTTAAGTACATGCTATTATCGGCTCCAGTGTTGAAAGGAAGAATTGGGAAGTGGATTTTTGTGCTAACGGAGTTTGATTTGAGGTATCAGGCACCCAGGGCAGTCAAAGGACAAGCTATAGCCGATTTTATCGTGGAGCACATAAATGACTCGATCGACACAGTGGAAATTATGCCTTGGACTTTGACATTTGACGGCTCGGTTTGCACCAACGGCTGCGGTATCGGCTTAGTCATTATTTCGCCCAAGGGGGCAAGTTTCGAATTTGCTTTCGCTATTAACCCCACGCTACAAACAACCAAGCCGAATACGAAGCCGTCCTTAAAGGATTACATCTACTCAAGGAAGTTGAAGTCGACGCCATCGAAATAATGAGAGATTCACTGTTGGTCATCAGCCAATTATCAGGAGAATACGAATGCAAAAACGATGCGCTGATGGTCTATTATCAGCAATGCCGGGAATTAATCGACGGTTTTCGGCTAGTTACTTTGAAACATATCCCAGAGAGCAGAACACAGAAGCCAATGATTTAGCTCAAGGGGCATCGGGCTATTGGCCGATGTTGAAAGACATTGACATAGAAGTTGCCACCATTACAGCCGATGATTGGAGGTTTGAAGTTTACAGCTATCTCAAAAACCCCTCTCAATCGGCTACAAGGAAATTACGATACAAGGCGTTAAGATATGTTTTGCTCGATGAAGATCTGTACTATCGGACGATTGATGGTGTGCTACTCAAGGGTTTGGGAGCCGATCAGGCCAAAGTGGCCATTGGAGAAGTGCATGAAGGGATCTGTGGCACACATCAATTGGCCCACAAAATGAAGTGGCTGCTTCGCCGAACAGGATATTTCTGGCCGACAATGCTGGAGGATTGCTTCAAATATTACAAGGGTTGCCAGGATTGTCAGAAATTTGGCGCCATACAACGAGCACCAACGTCGGCTATGAACTCAATTATTAAGCCTTGGCCGTTCAGAGGATGGGGCATCGTTATGATCGGCCAGATCAATCCACCCTCAATCAAAGGGCATAAATTTATTCTGGTGACGACAGATTATTTCACAAAATGGGAGGAGGCAGTTCCTCTGAAGAAAGTGGATTATAAGGACGCAATCGAGTTTGTCAAAGAACTTATTATCTACCAATTTGGCATCCCACAAACGAAAACAACAGACCAGGGATCTATCTTCGTATCAGATGAGTTTGTTCAGTTTGTCGACGGCATGGGAATCAAACTACTTAATTCTTCGTCGTACTACGCACAGGCCAACGGGCAAGCCGAAGCTTCAAATAAAAGCTTGATTAAATTGATTAAAAGAAAGATCTCTGAGTACCCCAAACAATGGCAGAGCGATTAGCCGAATCACTATGGGCGTATCGGATGGCATGCCATGGATCAATTCAAGTCCCTCCGTATAAGCTGGTCTACGGGCATGAGGCGGTGCTACCATGGGAAAGCGTCGTTGGCTCACGGCGCATTCAGCTACAGGATCAACTTACAGCCGACGATTATTATCATTTGATGATGGACGAATCAGAAGACTTAGTTTTATCTAGGATCACGGCCTTGGAGAAAGTTACAAAGGATAAAGAACGAGTAGCCAAACATTATAATAAAAAAGTGGTGCCTAAATCTTTCGAGGAAGGCGAACTCGTTTGGAAATTGATACTGCCGATTGGATCTAGGGATAACAAATTCGGCAAGTGGTCACCAAATTGGGAAGGGCCTTTCAAGATCCACAAATGCGTCTCTAAAGGAGCTTACATGCTAGAAGGGTTAGACGAAGAAGTATTTGGAAGGGCTCTTAATGGAAAATACCTGAAGAAATACTACCCAAGCGTGTGGATCAACTCGTGATTCGGCTCTGGTTGCTTAGCTGATTTATGACAGCCGATGTCTTGTTTTCATAAGGCATCGCCTTTAGGCATTTTTATGCAATATTTTTTCCTAAGTTTTCTACGATCGGCTAATGATTGGCTGATAGCGATGGCGATGAGGTGCAAATGGCTTGGATTCACAATTTTGTCGACACTGAAGCTATCAACAAAATTTGGGGGCATATACATACACGAGCCGATTACAAAATTGGGTGTCAGGAATTTTAAATTTTCTAAGCTTCGATATAAAGGCGTTTAAGTGATTGGAATTGGCGGCCATAATTCAGGTGTTAAGATCGACGGTTGTGGTGTGGTTTCGGAATCAGCAAACATGACGTGACACGGATGGGTAGGGCCGATTTCAGCATAAGCAATTCAGAGTTGACGGTTATACCAAAACACTACATGTAGCCGGAGCCGATCTCATCCACAAGCATTGTTGCAAAAGATTGACGAACTATATTACACTAGAGCCAGAGCCGATTACAAAATTTGAGCAGTTGATCAGTTAAAGCACATTACAAAAGTTCGACAAATATATTACATGAAGCAGTGACCGATTTCAGAATGCTAAAATATTACAAAGTTCATTGCTTTAGGAAATCGGCTTTAGCTGACAGCGCCGTCCGCCTGATCTGGTCCACCTCCTCGATGGCCTTGATGTTGTCGGCCTCGGACCCAGCCACCGGCTGAATGCCTTTCACCAAGCCCCGGAGATGTGCCACGGCCGCCTTGATACTTTTACGTTGAGCGTCGATTTTGGCTGGTAGCCCGGCGATGTACTCCTTGTGGACGTTGATCTCGTTCGTGACTTGAACGAGATCGGCCATCAGCTGATCTTGGCATGAGAGGAGCTGCTTGAGCTTGGCCGCCGGCTCAGTTTTCAGGCGATCAAAGGCGGCCTTCTGGCTCTCGATGGCTTCCTTGGTCGACTGGAGGGTGGCCGACCACATCTGGTTCTCGCGACGGTCGGCTATCCGCTGCCGTGCCCGCTCGTATTTGAGTTGGTGGGCTTCCAAGAAGGTGGCCGGCATGATGGCATCAGCTAGAGCTTCCGGCAACTGGCCTTGGATCTCCTTGAAGCGTGCGCGGATCGAGCCGCTGTCGACTACCAGCGCGTCCAGCGAAGCCTCCAGCCGGTTGCCAATGTCAGCTAGGCTGGCCCTCAGGTCCTCGGCCGGCGTCACCATCGCCTTCTCACCGATCTCGCCGGACTCCTCGAACTCCGACAAGTCGAAATTGAGGAGGTCGGCTATGTTCTGCAAAGAGAAGATGATTAGAAAATGTTGAGTTGGCAGAGCCGATCATAAAATTCAGTCGGCTTACCGTGGGCACCAGGGTCGGAGCGACTGGCTCAGCTGGTTTGCCGCGTGCAGCCGTTGGGGCCTTGTCATTAGCGTCGTTGCCGCTGCCCGCGGCAGTCACAACATGCTCACTGGATGCCTGGGGGGCAGCCGACAAAGATCGTGGGAGCTGCAAAAGAAAGGGTTAGCAGTCAAGTCGGCTAAGTTCTATAAATCAAGTTGCAAGGGACAGTTACCGATGGTGCGTGACGCGGAGTGCGGCCGGCCAATTTCTTGACTTGAGAAGAATTGTTTGGTCAGATGCAAGTAATATCATCATAAGGCCGAATTTGACGAGATGAGGGCTTACCGGCCGATTTTTCACAGGGGGACTTGGAACTGGCGGGACGTCGGCTGGAGCGTTGACGGATTCATGGCTAGAGCTCTCGGGTTCAGCCGCCGCTCCAACAGCCGCCGGAATCTCCTCGCTGGCAACGGCGTCAAGGAACTGCGCGATGCTTGGGTCCAACAGGAGAAGGCTATCGGCTGGCGCGGCCGATTTCTTCTCCTTCAGCTTCTTGGGGACAGGCGCGGCCGATGGCTGTACGAGAGGCGCGACCCTTTTCTTGTGAGCGATCGGCTAACGCACTTGCCCACGCAGGAGGGACGCCAATTTTGGTGCGTTCCAGTCGATCGCCGATGGAGCAAGGCCGCCCCCATCCAGAACACCTAGACGGTATTCGATGGGGATCCCGGAGTCGCTCACCGTCGGCCTTTCCGTCTCGGTCTCCTGCAAGCCAGAGGGCAAGTGTTAATCGGGTACGTCAGCCGATGATAAGAAAAGAAAAATCATTTAGAATTTAAAGCTTACCGAGGGGATCTCTTCGGGCAGGAGCAGGTCGACGTAACAAGACGACCGCTGGTGGAAGATATGTCGCTTGATTTCGGTCTACCATTGGTCGTAGGCTGTGCTTTTCTTGAGCACCAGGATCATCTCGCCGATGCTACCGAGGGGAGGGCCGGCTATGTTCAGCAGCCGATGCATTGTCAGTTCTTGGTTCAGCACTCCCCTCGTCTCAATCTTGTCGGCATAATAGAAGCCGACGGTCAGTTGGCCAAGACCAAACTGCCTCGCAGCCGACGCCGGGTAGTAAAATTCATAACTTTTGGCCACTAATCGGCCCTGGTGGATCCCGGTCGGCAGGATGCAGGGGGTCAGAGCGGCGACGAACAGCTCCTTGCACTTTGGGTTGTCGGCTGAATTGATGTCTTCCCAATTGAAATCGGTCGGCAACTCGAACAGTGCCCGATCCCGGTAAAAGTACCAGGCACGGTTCTCATGTGACAGCCCGTCGTATAGGGCGATAAACCATTCGGCCAGCAGGTCAGCCGATTGCTTTGAGCCTACATGAGCGGCCGCTGCTTCTCCATAGCTCATGCATCTGGTGGTGGTGATCTGGTTGCCGTCTTCGTCTTCGATCGACTCTAGCCTTGGGAAGACGGCCTCAGTCAGGGGCAGCCGACCGGCTATTTTCTGGGTCGCCAACACCAGCCAAATATATAAAAACCACCAGGGACCGTCGGTGTTGACAGGGGCGTTGGCGGCTATCTTTGCGGCAGCTTGATGCATCATTTGATACAGATAGTCGAGGAGGTATTTCCCCAGTGCGAGCTTGCTCCCATCGGCCAGGAGTTCGGCTACGACCTACCAGTTGGCGGTCGGCCCGCAGCTTGAGCCACAGAATAGGAACTTCTCGAGCCACATCATGAGAAACGCGGCGTGTTCCCTGTGGCCGATTGATCCATCCTTCATGTTTTGAGCGATGAAGCCGCTCCACCCGTCGATGGCTTTGGTTTTGAATTGGTGTTGCCCCTTTAGGTTCAGGTTTTTGAGGTTAGCCGACGCTAGGATATCCAATCCGGTCGTCATGTATACGTTGGCTAATGTGATAGTCATCGGCCCTTGCCGGAACAGGAAGGCGTTGAAGCTGTCATTCCAAAAGTACGTCGCAGCCGACAGAAGCGGTTCATCTTTCTCCATGCCGGCGACGGACAAGGCCAAGGACTGGGCAATCTCGGCTTCCTCCCACTAAGCGTACATGGCCGATCGCACCCTCATACCATTCAATCCAGGCTACGTCTGTGGTCGGCCACGACTTGAAGGTCCCATTCTAGTGGGCTAGGGATGGCTTCCTAGTGTTGTAGGGGATCCTGTTGGTTTTGGCTATAATCACATCGGCTGGGTCAGTGTTACCGATGGGGCCGAGAAAGTACCTCTTTTCTTGGGTCAAACTTGGGATTACCACTTGATGTGACAGGTGCTACAGTTTGAAAGAGGAAAAAATACTAATCAAGAACGGCTAAAGGCATGATGAATGCAACAATGCTAGGACGCATGGCTGGAAAAGGAAATTCAAAGAAAAAGAGTTTTAAACCGGTGGGCATACCTCGGGGAATTCGACAGCAACGGTGGCAGTTGGTGCGGCGGCGGCAGCTGGTGCGGCGGCGGTGGCCGGTGCGACGGAGGCGCTCGATGCGGCGGCGGTGTTGGAAGCCATTGGAGTCGTCGGAGGCAAAGACGGGTTCTGATTCGCGAGGGGCGCCGGGAAGTGATGCAGAGCACCGGTGAGTCGTCGGAGAAGAGAGAGGAGAAGGAAGCTTGCTTGCGAAGTGTTTGAGTGGGTTTTGAAAGCGTGATCGTTTCGGTCAAAGTGAAAGGCTATTTAAAGGGCACTTGGGGCAGCCGAAGTGGTTTAGGTCAGAAAAGAGTGGGAATTTGAACAGGCAACAAGTCCGTAACACTTCGTATCACGGACTTGGGGGGCATGTGTTAACCCCTAAATTTGGTAATTGAATCCCTAAGTCCTGGCAAGGATGAAGCAGAATCGGATCGGCTGGTTTGACGGAGAAACTGAGGCTGCATCGACTGAGAAGCGATCGGCTGCCAGTCGGCTAAGGTTGAATCGGACAAGAACGGCTGATAGTCGATTCTAGGTTCAGAGAAGATAAAACCGTTTCTGGTGCAGATGTTTGAAGATAAATAGAAGATTCGGTTATCAGTTTGTGCGTTAAAAGATATTGCCATCTACGGATAGAGTCCTATAACGGCAATTATATCTGTAAATTAGGAGTTTGTTTAGACTGTTTTTGTAATGCAGCATGGGTCCTTACCAGGATATCGTCGTATTTTAAATAAACACATTCGACATTCAATCAATTAAACAACCTTCGGCGCATCACTAAACCTTTTCTTTAGACGAGCAATTGATTTGGCTACGGGCTGCATCGTTTCGATCCCCAAATCTAGGTAAATGCTTATCATTAGTGGTATGTTCTGTTGATTCTAGTGCTTCCATCGTAATGACACATTAGATTCAGGAGCTTATACTGCGCTATTTATCATATATCGCATATAAACTAGAGCAATGTTTAGATCTCTCCTGCCATCGACCAGTTCTATCAAGAACTCGCAGCCGATAGGGCTAGATCTAAAGGTTGGACTAGTTTATATGCGGTATCCACCGTCTCGAGAGGTATAAATCAGCTACAACAGATCAGGTTGTTCTTTTTATACTTAATGCTGCATCAACATTGAACTATTAAGTCGTTTTCAGAACTTTCAATGATCTGTTCGGTTAGATTTATATGTTTAGAGACAATGCCGGGGTTTCAGCCGGCCTTATCTGCCCTAATATATTTCTTTTAGTATATTTATTACTAGATTTATGTTAGGACTGCCTCTTATATTAAGATCTCATTCTTGTCAGGCATCATAAGCTGAAATCGGCCTGCTATCAATAGCCGACGGCCGATTTCCTAGGCTAAGCACATCTGGTTGAAGAATGATATCTTTTCATAAGAATCATCAGAGTACTAGCCGATCCATAGTTAGCTTTCCAGTATCGGCTAGCTTATCAGTACATATTTATTATCCTTTACTGTATTTGGGTTAAGCGGCTGATGCTGTCTCGGTATAGCCGATCCATTCCAGTCGCTTGACTTAAATATATTTTAGAATAGCATATATATGCTCATGGATTCCCTCAGCCGATCCAGTGGGGATCTAACCTAACACTTAATGCATATGTCTCTATTTTTGTTCTTGGTTAATAGATCAAATCAACTGGCACGCCCTGTACTACACAGGCAGCCGAGAAGGACCTACACTAGAGCTAAGCAGATCTCCCAGGCCAGCGTGTGAGAGAAATTTCTCGTCAACACACGGTTGTGCCTTTCATTGAATAGAGAGGAAGAAAATATAGCCCTAAGACAAGAAAAAATAAAAAGCTTTACATGCTATACAGGTTGTGAGATGAGAGCCCTCAGATCCTTTGCCCCTGCTAGGGCCCAGAGCCTAGCTTGCTCTTTAATTTTGGACATTAGGTTCGTCGTGGTTTCTCCCCTGTGATCAAAAATCCTGCGGTTTCTATTCTTCCAAATCTCCATGACGACGAGCAAAATTAGTGATCTCAGTCCTTTCTTTGGCACTTCTTTTGCGTTTGCTAGGTTTTCCCACCAATGCTGCACCGACATTGCCCGAGTCCAAGAAGCCGGCTCCAGTTGTGTGTAGCCTACCTAGGTTGCGATGAGTTGCCATATTCTTCTGGTAAATCTGCATTCTGCAACGAGGTGCAATCCCGTTTTGGGGTTCTGTTCGCACAGGGGGCAGTGACCATTGTTCTTCCATCCTCTTGTTGTCAGCCGGTCTGATGTCCAGACTCTATTTTGAACAATTAGCCATGCATGGAACTTGCATCGTCCCGAGGCCCACACCTTCCAAATTAAGGCGTTGAGGTTTGTACTCGTTGCCCCGCAGCCTTGTGCCCAATAAGCTGAGGCTGAAGTATATTCTCCATGATTCGTGAACTTTCATTGAATTTGGTCGACCTCCTCATTGTTTAGCTGCACCCCCCTCATAGCCTCCCAAAGTGCTACAAGTTGAGATACCAACTCAATCGTTATAGGTCGATTTGTGAAGAGGTCCAGGTCTTGTACCCAAGCATCGTTTTCTTTCCTTTGACGAAGCGATTTATTTTGATTTTTTGAAATCTGGAAGGCTAAGGGCATTGCGTCCTTCGGCCTTCGACCATTCTCTAGCCACGCAGAATCCCAGAAGCGCACCATTTTTCCGTCACCTACAGTTATCTTGGTTGCCGCTGCGAAAAGGTTCCTGTCCGTTTCATCGCAAGGCGTTTGCAGCCCCACCCAGGGTTTTGTTGGGTCCTTCCACTCTTGCCAAAGCCAACACAAGCGCAGAGCTCTTGTGAATTTTTGCAGGTCTAGAATTCCAAGGCCTCCCTGTGAGGTGGGCAGATAGGTCCTTGCCTAATTGACCTTACATTTTCCTCCCGTAATCTCTCCTATTCCTGCCCAGAGAAATTGACGACGCTGCTTGTCAAACTGCTCCAAGGACTCTTTTATGACTTTGAGGGCAGTGAGCAGGTAGATCGGCTATGCCGTGAGCACTGATTTGACCATGGTTCATCTTCCTGCCAGGCCCAAGTGCTTACCCCTCCAACCAGATATTCTTCTTGACATTTTATCAAAGATAGGTTGTAAATCGGTCTTTCGCAGTCTTCCCAAAACCAAAGGTAATCCGAGGTAATTTATTGGAAAGTTTGCCCGCATTGCTGGTACGCCCTCTAAAACCTCATCTAGGAGGTCCTGTCACATCGGATTGCCGTCACTAGGGATTTTTGAAAATTGGTGACAAGGCATGTGTCTTGCCCAAACCTTTCCAAGATGCTTGCAAAGGAAATCACGTCATTGCGCGTAGGGTTGATGAAGATGATGGCATCGTCCGCATACATGGAAACCCTTAGCCTTGGGTCACGCCCTCGCAGCTTAGAGATCATACCAAGCTCCGATGCTTTGGAGAGTATTGCCTATAGCGGGTCAATTGCCAAAATGAATAGCAGCGGGGATAGGGGGTCCCCCTGACGGATGCCTCTGCCATGATGGATTCTCTAGCCTGGGTGTCCATTGAGAAGCACCTGCGAGGTGGAAGTGGATAACAAAGCTCCCAACCAATCAATCCACCATGGTGGGAAACCCCTGATGCGGAGAAGTGAAAAGAGGTAGTCCCATCTGACAGAGTCGAAAGCTCTTGTGATGTCAAGTTGAACAGTAGTATTGCACATCTTAATCGATGGTATCTCCTCACCTTATTTCTCACTAGGAGATAGTTATCATGGATGCTTCTGCCTTGAATGAAAGCGCTTTGGTTGATTGAGATCAGAGAAGGCATAAAAGCCCTCAAGCGCAGAGCAAGCATGTTTAAGAAAATTTTGGCGATACTGCGGATTAGGCTAATCGGCCTGTAGTCCGCCCCTCTTTCCGCTCCTTCTTTCTTTGGTAGCAGCACTATATTGGCTGAATTGAGCATGTTTAGATGTGAGCATCTAAGTTTGTGCATCGAGTTGAAGACAAGCAAGATGTCTGGCTTTATTATCTCCCAGCACGATGTAAAGAAAAGCCCAGTGAAACCATCTAGCCTGGGAGCCTTGTTTGTCGACATTTGCTTTATCGCCTTCCAAACCTCTTGCTCATCAAAAGGCTTCGCTAAAGCGGATAGATCAGCCTGCTGAAAGTTCAAAGCTTCCCAGTTTAGGTCAATTTGCCTTGTCGAGGGTTTCCCCATGACCTTTTGGAAGTGGTCCAGAATGGCCGCCTCTTTATCGTGATGTGAGATGGCCCAACCGTTGTCTCTTTGGAGCCTTTGTATGGTGTTCTTTCTACGACGTGTGTTTGCCCTTAGGTGGAAAAACTTTGTGTTAGCATCTCCCTCCCTTAAAAGCGTTATCCTTGACGATTGTCTTTTCCTTGCCCTTTCTATTGATGCAAGGGCGATGATCCTTCTTTTGGGACCTGCTCATAAACTGACCTCTTGGTATGTAAGATCTCTATTTTCTTGAGCCATCTCTAATCTCTGGATCACGTCTAGGGCCATGTGAAACTGCAATTTGGCCTCCGTGCAGATGTTTTTTGCCCACTCTTTTAGGCTTTGTGCCGTGCGCTGCAGCTTAAAATTTAGACGATGCATTGGCTTCATGTGAGGGTTTGGTTCGCCCCATGCTACCTTAACTTTGTCCTTGAAGCCCGGGATTCTCACCCAAAAATTCTCAAATTTGAAAGGTCGTGGCCTTCTTGGACTACGTTGGTCTGCCAACATAAGAGGGCAGTGGTCCGAAAGACCTGTGGAGACGGCGTTTAGAGCATGGTTAGGGAAGGCTAGGTCCACCTGCTCGTTGCAGAAAACATGGTCTAGCTTTACTAAGGTGGCCCGTCGTCGCTTGTTGCTCCATGTGAATTTCCTGTTGTGAAGGGGTATCTCCCGCAGCTCGCAACGATTTAAGGTGGAGCGGAAACGCCTCATGCGCGCAAGATTAATATTGCTATTGTTCTTGTCTCTTGCGCGGTAGATCATGTTTAAATCACCTAGAAGTAGCCACCCTTCCCCCGAGCTCGGCTTAAGTGATCTGGAGGTGACGTAAGAAGGCATTCTTAAGGCTATTTCTGGAGGGCCCATAGAGCCCAGAGAGGTGGAAGTTAGCTCCCGACTGAATCAGTGTGACCTTCGCTGAAATAGAGAATCGGCCGAGTGTTATGTTTTGGACATCGAGATGCCCGCTGTTCCACATGAGTAGGATGCCCCCTCTTGTGCCCCTGGCCGGCTTGTAAGCATAACGGTCTAGCTTATATCCCCTAGGAAGCGAGACATGCCGTCATCTATGTTCTGAAGCTTTGTTTCTTGAAAGCAAGCTAAAGTGCAACTTGTGTCGAGCATTAACTCGTGAATGACGTTCCGGCACGCCGGTGAATTCTGACCTCTCACATTCCAAGAGGTGATGTCTAGGGTGTTTGTCATTTCGAGACGAGTGAAAGCCACCATTTACGATAGGAGTTCCATCCTAAGCTGAAACCAAATCGGCAAGTATCTTTGGGTATTGTTTCTTTGTGTTTCCTGCCACGGACACCCTTAAAACCCTTTTGATGAGTCACCGAGGATAGGCCTTGTTGTGCTAGAAGTAGCCTTTCGAAGTAGGAGCATTGTGGCCCCCAAAAAGAGGGTTCCTTCTCTAAACCCATGGGCATCAGATGAGAGGGCTTTGGCCGGCTCAAAACGGTGCTGTTTATGGGTTCTGTGGCACGGTCACCGGCCCACAGGCACTCGGTATTATGTGAAGCTTTTTCCATTATTGTCGAACTAAACACTGTTGGGCCTGTCACGCAGAAGCTGCCTAATAATTAAGAGCTTTGTTGGTTGATATGTATTTTCAAGGCGGAAAAGATATTTGTATAAGCAGCTGTACTATTGTGCTCCTACGCACGAACTAATATATATTGGTTCATTAATTCGTCCAGCTGATCACACTCCCTATTAATTTGTGGTCTCTTGAGATTATTTTTGCATTTGATATATTATATTGTGAAGAACCATCCTTCGAAGTATTTTTTTAGGTTTTGAATGATTGGGTAGTTCATTTCCAAAAAGCAATTTAAGAATGTTAGAAGTACATATATGTATGATTAGAGATAAGAGTCAAAATGACGAGATAAAGTCATAGAGATAAGATAGAGTCCTAGAGATATAATCCTAGAGATAAATTCATCTTACCTTGTCTTGTACTCCAAATCTCTATCTCATATGTACCTCTATATATACCCCATGAAAGAATCAATGTAATACATCAGAATACAACAGAATAGATTTTTCACATGGTATCAGAGCCTTAGACCAACGTTGCTTGATCCGTTCTTAGCTTTCGCTCGTGTCGCCCTGGGGAGATGACATCAATCCTATAATCTCCCTGGGGCGTCGCATCAGTTACCTACCATAAATTTTTATAGTTTAGATTTTAGCAATATTAGCATTAGATCAATTCCTATTAGCCATAGCCAAATAAAACCCATGATCATCATTCGGTCTTGGGAGCAGCGACAACATTTTCAAGATTTCTTGCATGTGCAGATCAGGGGCGAAGAAGGCCAATACCATGTACATGCATCTCATATATATGCTGCACATGTTGCTTTCAAGCGGCACGACGCACGCGACTCGATCTCTTCGGCACTCATGGCTGCTTCCACGCAGCGTGTGTGACTCCTCCGAGGCGACGCAAGTTCTATCCAGGCAGCGACACGCCGGCAGCAACGTACAACAGCAACTCCTTCATCGTGTGGTGCAGCAACACATTTTGGTTGACGTACGGCGACGTGACGTGCGGCATCAAAGGAGACACGCCAGCATCAACGTGAGGCAGCAACACTTCCATCACGGCATCAAATCAGATTGCATCTACCTAATCCAATAATCCATGCAAACACATGCATGCATGGCACGTCTTGGGAAGAAAGAAGCGACACTCACATTCCCACAACAACCCCTGCGACTACATCAACAATATGATCGACTTCACCGACATCAACATACTCGTCTTCATCGACACTATATCACTAGTGGTCTTCATCAACATGGTAATATGCCACCGCCGCTTCGTCCACATGGATGGACACATCCTCTGACAGATTAATCTGCAAGATGTTTCATCGACGACATCGACCGCGTCTTCTACGACTGCAACGACTGCGTCACCGACGACGGCATCGACCACGTCAACTACGACAGCAACAACTGCATCAATCCAGCATCACTACTGTGGTGACCTCTTATACGGCACAGAAGGATCAACCAAAGTAATGATTTCATCACCAATGACGTCCTCTAACATTTGCAAGACGTCCTCAACAGCATCTCCTAACACTTATAAGGTGCAAGATGCTAATAATTACAGTTTTTTTTCGCCTTCGGCTATTTGTGGCTCCATCAACTACCATGACTACCACAACCACGACTACTGCATTATCAGCTACATCGACAAACGTCTACAAAAAAAATCCTCTACAGCGACTCTAGTCAAAGCGTCCGTGTCATCGCTATCGTCCATGACACTCCCGCTATGACTGCGGGAGGGAATAGAGGAGAATAGAGGAGAGTCGAGGGACGACACCAAAGGAGACGTAGGCACCAGGTGGAGGACCATTCATCAGAGATGCAATCGATGATGGTGAGTTGAAGAAGATGAAGAAATAGAAGATTTCAAATTCAGTCGCAATCGTTCGCTTCACTCCCATTACGACTAAGGGGGAATGTTAGAAATACAGATATGTATGGTTAGAGATAAGAGTCAAAATTATAGATATGAGATAAAGTCCTAGAGATAAGATAGAGTCCTAGAGATATAATCATAGAGATAAATTCATCTTATCTTGTTTTGTACTCCAAGTCTCTATCTCATATGTACCTCTATATATATTCCATAAAAAATCAATGTAATACATCATAATACAATACAATAGAATTGTATAGATTTTTCACAAAGAAATCATATATATCTTTCAGTAAGATGCACGTTACTCATGGTGATCCCCATTTCGAGTTTATGCTTCACAGGATGTATGGATTTGCCACATGCATGTTTTAATTTTACTGTACCTTGTGAGATGATTTTGAAGAAACATTAATTACTAATTAAGCCGTTTTCCCATAGATCTAGATCATCGATCGATTAGATTTTAAAAGAAAGTCAATTTGTCCCATCAGCTCGTGCAGTGCAAATATAAATATTAAAAGTAGCTTTCAAGAGATGCTTTTATTGTGTAAAATATGATTAAATTACAAAATGACTCTTTTGAACCACAATGTAAGCTGTTTAATTATTAGCCATAGATTACAGTAATAGAATATGTGCGCACTGTGTCCGTCTCCCTTCTCTGCGAACCCAACTAGCTAGCCAATTTTTTTATTAATTAATTAATTTGGTCTCTATCATTCATCTTACATGCTCATATAATATACGTATAATAATTATTACATCTATCTTAAATATAACAATGTAACTAAAACTAAACTAACTAAACTAACTATAACAACTTTAACTAACTAGAACTTAAGCGTACCATATCTATGTTTATATTATTAATTTGTTGTATTCATAGTATTTATTTATTATAAGATTGATATATTTTATGATGATCGGTAGCGTAAGTTATTCTAGACTTGACCGTCAAAATCTTTATTTATATATAGACTACACATAAATTATTAGTAGATCTAGAGTCTTTCCAACTCTATTACAGCCAAAGCATACATCCAAATATAATGTTCTCCCAGGTGCATGTTTATTAATTAGTACCGATCGATCATGCATCCATGATTCAATTATACTAACCGAAAGCTACCATCTCCAATGAAAAATAATTATCAAAATAATCAAAGGCAAATGACTCACCCAAAAAAGAAGTATATCTTGTTAGACCAGGGCTAAATTAGCTTGTAGCCACAATATGTACCACCCTCCTATAACACAAGGTCCATATAACTGATTAATTAAAGTACTACACCATAATAATTAAACAGAAGATTTTAACAAGATTTGATCTGCACATAACTCATCCATGAAATTGGCAATTACTATCCTTCTCCCAACAAAATTACCTTTGGCATTTATGATGTTAATTATTAAATATTTTCTCAACCCAAGATCGACAGAAGTCCATAATATCCAGCTTTCCAGAAAGCCAACATAAAGTACAATGTTTAGTAGCAGACAAGTTAATTAAATATTAAAATTCTAGAATAGTGATATACATATTATGAATTATTGTCATATTGGGCATTCTGCATGGAGTTACATATTTGACTATGTTTTTGTACTGCAATATATACAATAAATAAATATAATTTTATTTTTATTGTAGTATTTTGTAAGACAAATTTATATATGTTGTTATAGTACCTTTAAACTAAATATTTTTAAAATTATATTGATAGTCAAAAATTATATTGATAGTCAAAGTTATAAAAGTTTGACCTTAACTCCAAAAAGTCAATAATTATGGAACCGGAGGGAATACTCATTCAAGTCTTATGTATTAATTATCACACACATAGATATTCAATCCCACACAAATGTAAAATAATTTATTTTTTCAATAAATCAAGCAAACCAATATGTCCTCTGCATCAGGATGTATCCAGCCAAAACTTATTACAAGTTTTCAACTGCAACATGCTATCTAATAAAGCAAAAGAATAAATGTTGTTACGAGCATGCAACAATTTTAGTGGAAATGAATTCAATTTTCACTAATCCTATTAAAAAACTCCATTCATGTTATGTAGATATTTCCATGGCCCCATTTCGAAAGTTCAGCAAGCCATGATGATATAATAACCAATATTGGACCCAATAAGTTCCTGTGGAATAAATGTATAGAAGACTGTGTTGTTATTTTTTATCAAATACAATGTCATAATGACTTAGCCAAATTGCCTAGCAAATATAGCTATGGCATCAGTGTAAAAATCATTGTTTTGATAGTTATTTTTATGATGAATAATTGGCATGCAAAATAATTATATTTGGTTTTGATGATTTGGAGATGTATTGGTGAAGTGGGACATGTCTCTGGAAGCAATCGATTGGACTAGCCATGCAATGGTAGTCAGACCGACCTGGTGAGGCCGTTTGAACCAGAGGCTTTTTTGCGGTCGGATCGACCGGCCCTATAGTCCGACCGGTAGACTTAGGGATTGAGTCAGTTTCGGGTTGATTTTATGGATTTTTTGTGAATACTTCATGTTTATAACTTTTAGATGATTTTGATACCTATGATATATTATTGTGTGCTAATTTTAAGTCAAGTTGGGAAAGAACTTGTGCTCAGATATGGTTTTTTGGTTTGTTCATGTGTAGGTATTGCTTGAGGTCTTGGGGAGTATTGTCAGTGATGGATCGAGAGTCAATTTGAGAGAAGTTGATGTCTGGATGATCAAGTAGATCATGTGGAGTACTAAGGCTAGAGAACAATGCACGTGATGACGAAGATCCCATATGGCATACGAGAGAAATTGTGTGCATATGGAAAGCGGAATCAAATTTGAAAGGAGTCCAAATTTAGGAAGATTAGAGTTTGAATTGTAAAAGGATAAGTTGGATACTTATATGGGTGAGTTTTCTAAGGGGTCACGAGTATTGTCTATGTTGGATTCGTGGTTTTGTACAACCACATGAGGGTATAAATAGACGAGAGTTTAAGGCTCTCGGTATCGATTTTTGGAGGGAATAATTTTGAGAGAAAATTAGGGTTTTAGCCTAGATCTTGATTTGAGTTTCAGAGTTGAGAGAGGAGTGTGGTAGTTGGACATTGTAAACACAATTACAAGTAATAAAGTTGATCTATTTTTGATAAGTTCTTCGGTTTATGTCTTTTAGGTCCGAATGGTTGGATCAACATTGGAGGCATGGTCAGACCGATAGGTGGTGCAACCGGCGACACACAGGAGTTTGAACCGATGGCAAAACAACGGATGGACTGGTAGCGAGACGACGGTCGGACCGGTGGAGAAACGATGGTCAGACCAACGTAGTAGCCGGTCAGACTAGACTTCATCAGGTTTGAGAGTTTCTTTTTATTCCATAAAAGTGTCATTACCATTCACTCCCCTTCTGGTAGACTTGATTCTTATATTAGATCCTACAACCACATTAATAATTTTGAAGATATCTGCTTTATATATTGAAATTGTCTTGTTTTATATCACTCATTTTCTGTGTATCAAATTTGGGCTTAGAACCACTAATCTTCAAAAGAAGGGGGTTTCACAAATTAGTGGTATATGAAGAGTTGGGAAACAAATTGGCGGATGTATAGTTGATTTTGCAGTGATGATCTCCTGTTGCTATGTATTAAAACAATAATGTCTCTTGTACATGTTTTGATAAATGAGGTTTTAGTTGATTTTGCGCTGGTCCAAAGGCTTGTTTGCATAAGGGGCTAATAATTAACCCCACCCCTGTGACATCGAATATTTAGAGGCTATTTTGCAGTACTAAATATAAACTATTTACAAAATTCATTTATAATAGGTGGCTAATTCGTGAGACAAATCTAATAAGCCTAATTACTCCATGATTTGACGATGTGATGCTACACTAAACATTTACTGAATGTGGATTAATTAGACTTAATAAATTCATCTCACGAATTAGTCATCAATTCTATAATTATTTTTATAATTAATTTATGTTTAGTAATTTTAAAATGATGACTTTTAGTTTTTGATCTAAACAATCCGATCAATCCCCGAGTACATGACCATGGTGACGTAGTTTGACAAACGGCTGCCAACAACGTTGACTTGGAGCCAAATTCCACAGAATTATGGATACACTATTGTGCAGCAAACCTAGGAAATTTTTGTTTGCTGAATTCTTACATCTGGAAATAATTTTTCACCAAAATTTGTGTCTGTCATGCATATTGATGTTTTTCACATGTGTATATATATATATATATATATACATATATATATATATATATATATATATATATATATATATATACACACACACGCACACACACACTACCTACCGTTGCTTGCCGGGACATGCATCGGTTGTATCATTTCGACGCCCACTATTTTGACGGACCGATATAATTAAGAAGTAATCGAGAGTATATAGTATCACGTGAACTAATACTATCTTCATTTAAATTTTTAAACGTATGACGATGTTGATTTTCCGTTTAACATTTGATCATTTATTTTATTTAAAAAAATAGTATAAATATATAAAAATATAAGTGAAGGTGAGAGTTTATTAACGATAAAACAAGTCATAATAAAACTGATATTTATATAAATATTTAGTTTTATTTATATAAATATTTTGAATAAGACATTAGTCAAACGTCACAAAAAATTTAATGATGTTTATATCAGTACTAAAGAAACGATTTTTCTATACGAGGCACCCAATAAATTTTAGACGGGTCATAAGTGATCGCGTCTGGAAAAGCCGAAGATGCATTATCGTATGCGGTCTACTTGAACGACCGCATGAGATAATCCATTTTTCCGTACGGTCGCTTAAGTGGATCGCACGTGATAATCCATTTTCCCGTGCGGTCGCTTAAGTGGACCGCACGGGATGATGTCCATGTATTTTTTAAACCAATTTAGAGATGTAATGTTTTAATTATCTATAAACCTATTGAATTCTCCATCTAATTCTTGGATATGAGATATAATCAAATAGAAAAAATATTTTTTCACAACACAAGTAGCAATATAACTTGATATATTATGATATTGAGTTAATGTTAAGGTTATGTACAAATATATACAAGTTCATAACTTCTTATAAGATTTATAAACTTGAAACTTAGAGTTTATTTAGATGAAATTAACACAGAGTGACTCCCACTGCACATATAATGTAGTTTGTGCGTCTGTAACAAGTTTTTGCACGCATTGTTATCGTTTTGTCCTCTAACTCGGAGTCGGTTTTTAAAACGGTCATAGCTTTCGCACACAAACTCCGATCGAGACGTTCCATATTGAATATTGATCACAAAAAAATTATAGATGTGTTCGTTTGCCGCTTTGCCGCGTTTATCGATTTTATTTTCCCTAAAAACGCCTCGAAGGTTTCCTTCTCGAGCCCTAATCTTTTTCTCGATTCGAGCGTGTATTTTGAATTTTCCACAGGCCACGTCTTTCGCTTGTTTAGGCTCGAATTTTCTTGGTTACCTCTTTTGTGCTCTGAGTCAAGAAAAAGTATTTTAAAAATACAAAGAAAAGGTCGAATTTTTTCAAAAAAAATGGGTTATTACTTAAAAAGTAGAAAAAAATATTTTTTTCACAACACAAGTGACAATATAACTTCATATGTTGTGATAATGAGTTAATGTTTACATTATGTACAAATTTGAGTAATATATAACTTCATAACTTTTTATAAGGTATATAAATTTTAAAACTTAGGGTTCATCAACTATAACACAGGTGGAACCATTTATGAATAACATATAGTCTCACTTGATCAAAACTGATTGAATTTTTTATAGTAGTGTTATGGACAAAAATTAAGTTGTCTTGTCAATTTATAGAATTTTCTAACCAAATTTAGATATTATTATATTTTTTAAAATTCAATTTAGAGATGTAAAGATTATTGCATGCGGACGGCTTAAGAGCTCACATGGAAAGATAGTTTTTCCGTGCGGGCCGCTTAAGACGTCCGCACGAAATGATAATCTTTCCATGTAGGCTGCTTAAGCCACCCACACGGAAAGATAATCTTTCCGTGGGGGCACTTAAGCCGCCCGCACGCGATGATCACCACCGCCTATATAGGTGCACATGGCTCCGAAATTTTCTAACACCCGACGAGACGAAATCCGATCTCGCCTCCATCGTCGAGGGCTCTCTTCTTCGCCTCCGCCTCCCTACCGCCGGCCTCCTCCGCCTCCGCATCCACCGCCGCCTCCGCCGCCGGCCTCTTCACCTTCGGCCACCGCCGCCTCCACCGCCGCCGCCGCCCACAACAACGACTACGGAGGCTTCTCGGATGTGCCGGCACATCGCCGCCTCCATCGACGCCCGCCTCCATCGCCCCACCTCCACCGCCGCCACCGCCACCGACGACGACGACGCCACACCGCGCCGCCGCCGGCCGTGAAATTATTTTCTTTGTAATTTATGATCTAAATTTAGTTGTCAATATAATTATATATGTGAAATTTATTTGTAAATTAAATTGTACAAAGAAATTAGTTGAAAAGTATATATGTGTATTTGTGATGATGTGAAATTAATTTTGTGTTATTTGTGATCCGATATTAGTTATCGATTTAATATCATTAAATTATTAAATAATTCAATAATTCATATAGAATGGATCTATCTTCCCGTGCGGGCCACTTAATACGCCACACAGGAAGATCTATTATCCCGTGCGGGCGGCTTAAGTGGCCCGCACGGGATAAATAGATCTTCCCGTGCGGGCCTCTTAAGCCGTCCACACGGGATCATAGTTCTTCCCGTGCGGTTGGACCGTCCGCACGCGAAAATTTGATTTTTCCAGACCTTCTCATGCATGCGGGCCGGCCTTCCGCTTGAAAAGATGTCTTTGGGTCCGCATGCAAAAATCATTTCTTCAATAGTGTCTTATACTATTAGTATCAATCAATATACTACCTTTGTTTTTAAAGTAAATAATATCCAATATACTACCTTTGTTTTTAAAGTAAATAATATCATTAACTTTTAACATTATGTTTGATCATATGTTCGTTCAATCCTATAAAAATGTTTTATATAAATGCCATTTGTTATATTGTGACATATTCTATTTATTAAGAAACCTTTAAATATATCTTGCATTCAAACATATTTACATTAAGACGAGTGATTAAATATTATTTAAAAATGTTAAAGACGTCCTCTATCACAAAAAAGGAAACGGAGGAGTATCGTATTGTATATATGCGTGTCATACGATTTTTTTTTTTGATATACATACGCGTATACGCATCCTTGATGGCACGCAATAGGCCGAAAATTGCAGATGGGCAGTACACTGGTAGTAGTTGGCAGGCATGCACTAGAAGATCTGCTGAATTATTTTTCATGTAGTCGGTGAAGATCTGACGGTATTATTTCGGTATCAACGTAATAGAGATTAAAGAACACGGGTGACTAGCAACTAGTTTAATTAAATTAATCAGTGAGCTATTTTGTTAACACAACAAAATATGAAGCTATCATTAAAATATGCTTATGCTGTCTTGAGCTAATGTGTTGACCAGATAGAGCTAGTTAGCAATGTAAGCTCATGCTTCCTCAGCTGTTCACTTATGTTCTCTCTCTTAAAACGTTCAGTCAAATCTTGGAGTTCCGTGTTCACAGTTAATACCATGCATCATCTCAAGTAAAAAGAACAGTACGTACTATGGATGTTCTAACTTCTAAATCACAAAATCGACCCAAGCAAAACAGTAATGGAGCATTAATTGTTCACTTGATCACAGTTTTCACTAGCCTAGCTTATATACATATTCACCCTTGCGCACCGAGTGGAAAATTTTGTTGTTGTATATATGCAATAGAAAATTTTCAGATCCTTTTATCTATAACGATCCATAACATAACTAAATTTTACGAGCCGTCACAACTAACTTATCTCAAACGGATCTAAAAAGAGACCGATAAAGATATAGTCGCCTACACCTGTGATATGTGCATAATTTTAGAGTCCGTCACGGATGATACACATCCCCGACGGGCCAAAATAATGGCTCGACAAAGATAACAAATGTTATCTTTGTCGGGCCCCAATACAAGCCCATCACCGATGTTTGTCATCCATGACCGGCTTTAGATTATGGCATGGCTGAGATAACAATTAGGTCCGTCACCGATGAGTGCCTTCGGTGATAGGTTTGAAGTTAGGTCTGACAAAGATAACTGTAATTCCCGTCACAGTTGCTAGTTTGTTGACCGTTACAGATATCTACTACGCTCTATAAATACCCGATCAGACCATTGTAGTGGTTATCCCTCTGTTCACTGTCTTGATGGAAGGAGGAAGAGGGCAAATTTTTTATCATTTTTTTCCAAAAAATCAGAAAGTGCAAAAATAATTGAAAAATAGTAATCATTTCTCATAAATCTAGTAAATACTTATGTACAAAATGTTAATTTAATATTTTTTACCATTTTTTGTAGCTCAGTGATGGATCAAAGTCGGATGTATGGGAAAAATGTGCGGCGTTATAGGGAAGAGTATCGAAATGGCGCGGTAAATTTTATAAACGCCATGAGTGTTAGTGATATGCCCTAGAGGCAACATGAAGATGTTGGATATCACGTCAATGTTTATGTATAAATGAATAAAGTGTTATTCAGTTCCATGAAATAGACATCTTGTATTGATCAATAAGTACGTGACTTATTTATGAGACTCGATATGTATGAGTCTATTTCTAAATGATCCCTGATCATATATCATATTATTGGAACTAATATAATTTTAAGATCAGCATGTCTATTGATTGATGATCATGTCTCATAGATCATGGGTATGGAGATACCAAATCAATAAACATGGACACATGTGTTGGAGAACACATTGTTGGATAGACCCACCATGAGACACTACAGGAATTAATGTGCCATTAGTTGGTCTCAGGTAATGTTGGTACAAAGTCCTTAGACCTGAGATCACCATGGATTCCAACATGTGTAGTAGCCTACTTTGGGACTACCAAACGCTATTCCGTAACTAGGTAGTTATAAAGGTAGTTTTCGGGTTTGCTATGAAGCATGGAGTGGGATGTGAGTGATCAAGATGGAATTTGCCCCTCCTTTGGAGAGATATCTCTGGGCCCCTCGAGGTAATGGATTATGGATTTCGGATTGGCTGATTGGCGAATCGGCTGTCCCCGGGTATCGGCTGTCGGCTTGCGGGAATCGGCAGCACAGTTCCAGATCGGATAGCCCTGATTGGCTGTTTCCGCTGCATACTCCAATCGGTAACGATCTATCGGCCCTTACTTGCAAGTGTTCCTGGTTTGCGCGGTTAAAAGTTTTTGTTTTCGGCTAGCGTAGCCTCCGCGTAACCCTTCAATGAGGAGGATACGAAAAAAAAGAGCGATTACATGTGCTGTCCATGTGTAGATTACAAAGATGAGAATATGTTGTTAGTGATATGCCCTAGAGGCAACATGAAGATGTTGGATATCACGATCAATGTTTATGTATAAGTGAATAAAGTGTTATTCAGTTTTATGAAATAGACATCTTGTATTGATCAATAAGTACGTGACTTATTTATGAGACTCTTTATGTATGAATCTATGTCTAAACGATCCCTGATCACATGTCATATTGTTGGAACAAATATGATTCTAAGATCGACATGTTTATTGATTGATGATCATGTCTCATAGATCATGGTATGGAGATACCAAATCAATATACGTGGACATGTGTTAGAGAACATATTGTTGGATAGACCCACCATGAGACACTACAGGAATTAATGTGCCAATAGTTGGTCTCAAGTAGTGTTGGTGCAAAGTCCTTAGACCTGAGATCATCATGGATTCTGACATGTGTAGTAGCCTACTTTGGGACTGCCAAACGCTATTCCCTAACTGGGTAGTTATAAAAGTAGTCTTCGAGTTTGCTATGAAACATGGAGTGGGATGTGAGTGATCAAGATGGAATTTGTGAAGGGTTACGCGGAAGCTACAATAGCTAATAACAAAAATTTCTACTGTGCAAACCAGGAACACTTGCAAGTAAGGGTCGATAGATCGTTACTGATTGGAGTAGAGTACAGCGGATAGTCAATCAGGAGCTATCCGATCCGAAATAGTACTGGCTGATCACAGCCAATTTGCTGACAGCCGATTCCCCACCCAGCCGATTCGTCGAATCGCCTGACCGCAGCCGATCCGATGTAGCCGATTCGCCGATGCCGGAGCCGATCCAACCTCAGCCGACTTGCCGATTTGCCAGACCGTGCTTGCCTCACTCAGATGCACCCGACCACAGCCGATCTGTCCGACCGCAGCCGATTAGCACAGCAACGTAGCAGTGCCTCTACCTGTATCCACACGTCCAGGGATAGAACGCCTAACACCCATGTGCTAGCACAAGATGCAAGGCTAGGGTTTGGCTCGGTAGTGGGGAGGGTTTCTGTGGAGATCTCAAACTCGTCGACTTCTGAAGCCGCGCGATTAGATTGATTCGGTTCAATACCATACAACGGCTTTCCACCCCTCGCCCCTTTATATAGAGTTGCCAACTAGGCCTATAGACCCATTGGGACTCTATCTGATCGGATCCCTATCCGATCAAGCTGTATCCGAGTCCAACTCGAATGCCTGTTCTTATTCCCTTAAGCGTGCGACCCTGTAGGTTCAGGTATACTCAGTTTCGACCCGAGTCCAACTCGGTCGACTTTTCAACAGCGACGCCTAGCAGCACATATTGACACCATAGTATACAAGAATATAATATCGGCTCTGAACCTGTAATGTGTACACAAATCCCTTTGCCTCACGATACCAATTAAGCTATAGGTAAGATGTGTGCCATCCCTTCAATAGCTTAACCATTCTTCGAACCGTATTGGATTATCTGTCAGTGAATCGGCTGTGATCGGTCAGTACTGTTCCGGATCGGATAGCTCCTGATTGGCTATTTCTACTGCACTCTACTCCAATAGGTAACGATCTATCGACCCTTACTTGCAAGTGTTCCTGGTTTGCCCGGTAGAAAATTTTGTTTTAGCTATCGTAGCCTCTGTGTAACCCTTCATATGTATCATCGCAGAGTAGACGTACACGCTCATCTGATACAACGAGGATTCATGGAGGGGTACACTTGTTGGACGACACATGAAGAGCAAGAAACAGACAGTGGTGCAGCTGGAGACAGAAGTAATGCACAAAATCAAGAAGATGAAGATGAACATGACATGTTTGTACCTTCTCCACTGGGCGGTGAAAGGGTTGATGTGGATCACGATATGCTGCAAGACATGTTACGTGACGTCAAGGACTTAGCCTATAATGAAAGAGATTCCCTAAAGTTCAGCCGGTTGGTCAGTGATTCGGAGAAGACTCTATACGTCGGATGCAAGGAAAAACACACAAAATTGTCAGCTACCTTGGAGCTAATGAAGCTGAAGGCAAGCAGTGGATGGACAGACAAGAGTTTCACACAGCTTTTGAGAATTCTGAAGAGCATGCTTCCAGATGAGAACACATTGCCCAAGACGACACATGAAGTAAAGCATGTTTTGTGTCCTATGGGTTTAGAGGTCCGTAGAATTCACGCTTGTCCAAACGACTGCATACTGTATCATAAGCAATATGTGGACCTAGATGCTTGTCCTGTTTGTAAGGCTTCTCGATACAAAAGAACAAAAAGTGTTGACGAAGGAATGAAGTTAAAGCGGGGTGGTCCGGCGAAGGCCGTGTGGTACCTACCTATCATCAATCGTTTCCAGAGAATATTTGTTAACCACAACGAAGCAAAGTTAGTACGCTGGCATGCCACGGAGAGAAGGAACAATGGTTTGCTAAGACATCTCGCAGATTTCATTCAATGGAGGAATATTGATCGAAAATACCAAGATTTCATAGCCGACCCTAGAAACATGAGAGTATTTATTGAAGGTTACATGACTGAAGATGATGTGGACATCACCAACTCGGATACAACCGCATTGGGAGCTTTTGATTTAAAGGTCAATGAATTCTTTATCAAGATTGTATTTGATGTTTTTGATGAATTGATGCTGCACCATAATGTGTGTTCATTTACATTTTCAAAAATACATAAGTGGATTAAAAAGAGTGTTAAACACATATAGAAGGCATGGAGGACAAAGAAAATTGATTGGGGGCAAATCCAAGTATTCCCCACGTCACTTTTGGCCCAAGGAAAGAAAGAGATCTAATCAAACATATTTTGATGCTGAATTCGGACTGCAGGACACAGCTGAATTCAAACGGCCGCCAAATATGCATACGTGCTCCGATTTGGGTCCATGAGTACTTGATGGAAAGCTCTCAGAGTCCTATTTCCTACGGATCTAGCCTCATCTCAAAATTCCATCCCAATCAGCCGCAATCACAGAAATAATATGTTACATCATCGATAATGGGCCTATGGGCTTGTGACTTCATCTGGGACCCTGGCCCAAGTAGGGCTCAAGTGGGGTGCGTCCCAACCAGGTGGAGCACGACTCTAGGAAGCCCTAGGTCGTCCTCCCAGCTATATATATACCCCCTAGCTACCATAGGACAACTCGGGTTTTGTTTATGTAAGTTTAGCTATCGCTACTTCCTGATAGACGCGTGTGTCGGCTAGACCATCGTTCTATTTGATTCGGAACCCCACCTTTTTATTTGTATTCAATTCCTATTTGCAATTTACATTGCTTTTATCTTGTTCTTGCTTGTTTCTTCGATTTGCTTGCAGGAATATGGTTGATTTGCACCGGCAAGATCATAAACCCACGAAGAGGTGTATCGATCGCTAAGGCTCAACACAATGTTTCTTACAGTTATAGTCGGATCGTCAACGTTTCTTCCAAATCGTAGTTATCATCAACTCATTGAAAGATCGGGACACCCAAGTGCACATCAATTGGTTGTGAAAAAAATATCAAAAAAATAAAATAAAATAAAAAAAGTCGCATCTCTCTCCTGAGCACTAGAGAGAGAACAAAAAAAAGAAGAAGAAGAAAAAGCGAAAAGAAAAAAGAAAAAGAAGAAAAAAATTCAGTTGTTGCTTTCATTTATCAGAGCTATCCTAAGTTGTTTCTAGTGCTATCTTGTGGTACCGTTTGTGTCTAGACTCGTGTCTCTAGTACGTTTTGTCCTGGGACTAACACGGTACTTTACTTTGAACGGTTATTCAACTTTGCATTTTCTGATTTGAGCATTTGGTATTCCTTTGCTATATATTTAAGCCTACCCAGAGCTCTACAGATTTGATTGCAGCCGTACAGCAGGTGTTTGTCGAGGCATCGATACATCCAACCTCCATTGGGGTGTTTGGTTAAGTCAGTGTATGTCACCATGCCGCTTGCTATGGTAAGAACTTGTAAGAGCTTGGCTAAAAGCTTAAGAGTATGTGATATTTGAGCCTCCACTATCTACTAGTTGATAAGAGCGTACATATATTTCTGTGTATGTTTCTTGTTTTCTACTAACAATTACAGGAATACACAAAACAAATGGGAATAACTATGCTCAACATCGACATCTTCGTCGAGACATGAGGAGTGATCAACATGATACATATGAGGTAAGTGACATTGTTATTGGTAAGATCAAATCTGCACTACCTTATTTTGAAAGAAATTATGATCCTCATGCTTGTATTAAGTGGGAGCTAGTGGTTGATAAAGAATTTAAAAAGCATGATTTGTCTGAAAAACAAAAGGTTATGTGTGCCTCTAATGTATTAATTAAATATGCTTCTGATGAATGGAAACATCTTTGTAGGCATAACAAAATACCTCAATCTTGGAAAGACCTAAAATGATATTTGAGAGATGCTTATGTTCCCATGTATTATGCTGATATTCTATTCAACAAACTGCAATGTTTAAAACAACATACCATAACAGTTACTTCGTACTATCATGATATGCATGATTGTTTATTACGTTGTGGTTTAGATGAATGTAAAGAAGCTACAGAGTTGAGATTTATATGTGGGGTTAACAAAGAAATTCAGGATATGCTTGCTTACCAAAATTATAGATCTCTCTCTCATTTGTTAGAACTTGCTTGTAATGCTAAATGTAAAATAGAGGACATGAAGAAACAACAAGTTGTGCTTGTACCTCCTATTTTTCCATGTAATGATGACGTACAAACTTGGAAGGAGAAATCTTTTGTGTCTCCTGTTACTAATGCTTTGCAGGAAGTTCAACATATTCACCAAGAGGAGAAGGACAATGTTCTTGAGAAGAAAGGTGAGAAGCATGAAACACCTAAAATATCTGTAGAAAGTTTACAAGGTAAAATAAATGGTGCTGAGGTAAATGAAGGTTTGTATTCTCAAGCTGAGCTATACATATCCACTTTACATGCTATAGTAGAGCAACCATTAGTGGTGTATATCCACTTTACATGCTATAGTAGAGCAACCATTAGTGGAACCAACTGCTGAGATTACTTTGTCACAAGTTGATTTAGTTGATGTTCCTTATGAAAAAGATGAGTTGTGTGATAATGCCTCACTTATATCAAAGCCACAACTAGTTAATTTAGTTGATGTTCCTTGTGATAAAGAAAAGTTGTGTGATAATGCTTCAGTTATATCAATGCCACAACTAATGAATAAACATGCTATTTCGAGTGTTAGTTCTTAGACATTGATTTTAAGCATGTTGTTCATGTTTGTAATGAAGTTGAGGAGCGTGAATTGCTATTTTCTTTAAATACTTTGGGTTATGTTCTGTTTGATGATCTTTGTGAGCTCAATAATTTGAAGGAAAAATTATTTGCTAAGACTGATTTGACATGTCCAACTAATGTTATTTTTCATATCTTTGGCGAATATAATGATAGAGAAATATATTGGGTGCATAAAGCTTATATTTGTTCTAATCTGAAATATTCTATTGGGTAACAATACTATGATCAAATAGGGGGCTACAATAACACTAACAATGTCATGCAAAGCTTTTCTAGTTTTTCCCCTATGCAACAGGGTAAGCCCAAAGAAGGGGAGCATTGTTGATCTTGGCCATGCAGCATAGCCATCGGTCCATGTTGCAACGTCAAACCAACCACCTCTGAATGCCATTGGAGCAAGTCACGGACGACTTGCAGCCAAAAAGGGGAGAATGATGAGGACATCACCTACTCAGATACAACCGCATTGTGAGCTTTTGATTTAAAGGTGAATTAATTCTTTATCAAGATTGTATATGATGTTTTTGATGAATTGATGCTACACCATGATGTGTGTTCATTTACATTTTCAAAAATACATAAGTGTATTAAAAAGAGTGCTAAACACATATAGAAGGCATGAAGGACAAAGGAAATTGATTGGGGGGCAAATCCAAGTATTCCCCACGTCACTTTTGGCCCAAGGAAAGAGATCTAATCAAACATGTTTTGATGCTGAATTCGGACTGCAGGACGCAGCTGAATTCAAACGGCCGCCAAATATGCTCTCAGAGTCCTATTTCCTACGGATCTAGCCTCATCTCAAAATTCCATTCCGATCAGCCGCAATCACAGAAACAAGATGTTACATCACCGATAATGGGCCTATGGGCTTGTGACTTCATCTGGGACCCTGTCCCAAGTAGGGCCCAAGTGGGGTGCGCCCCAACCAGGTGGAGCATGACTCTAGGGAGCCCTAGGTCGTCCTCCCAGCTATATATATACCCCCTAGCTGCCATAGAATAACTCGGGTTTTGTTTATGTAAGTTTAGCTATCGCTACTTCCTGATAGACGCGTGTGTCAGCTAGACCATCCGTTCTATTTTATTCGGAACCCCACCTTTTTATTTGTATTCAATTCCTATTTGCAATTTACATTACTTTTATCTTGTTCTTGCTTGTTTCTTTGATTTGCTTGCAGGAATATGGTTGATTTGCACCGGCAAGATCAACAACCCACGAAGAGGTGTATCGATCACTAAGGCGCAACACAACGTTTCTTACGGTTGTAGTCGGATCGTCAACGTTTTTTCCAAATCGTAGTTATCATCAACTCACCGAAAGATCAGGACACCCAAGTGCACATCGAAAGAGGTTATTGAATTTTGCATTGATTATATGGCCGAGGTCAATCCTATCGGAGTACTAGCGTCTCGTCACGAAGGAAGCTTGGTAGGCGCTGGCACAACAGGTAGGAAAAGAGTTGTGCTTGATCGAGCCTCGTATTCGCAGGCTCATTTCGCTGTGCTCCAACATATGGCTGAAGTTGCCCCATACTTTGAGTAGCATTTAGTGGAAATCTGACAGGAGAACTTAGGGCGATGAGACACGTGGATTAACATAGAATATAACTCCAGGTTCAACGAATGGTTCAAGAAACATATTACAACACCGACGGAACCTTCAACTGAGGCAGTACGGTTGTTGGCGATGGGACCATGTTAGGAGATAGACACATGGCAAGGATACGATATCAACGGTTACATGTTTTACACCGTACAACAAGATGACAAAAGCACAATGCAAAACAACGGAGTCCGTATAGATGCAATCCAGGATCAAGTTGGGTCCAGCACATACTACGGCCGCATTGAACAGATCTGGGAGCTGAACTACGTGAGATTCAAAGTCCCTTTGTTTCGATGCCGTTGGGTGAATATATACACCGGTGTCAAAGTCGACAAGGAAGGTTTCACTTTAATAGATCTATCCAAGGTTGGATACGTCGATAAACCATTCGTGCTTGCGAAACAGGTCGAGCAGATATTCTACATAAAAGACCCTACAAACAAGAAGATGAACATCATCAGGGATGGCAAGCGTCGAATTGTTGGGGTTGACAACGTCGTTGACGAAGAAGAATACAATCAGAATCTTCATGTCAGACCTCACATCGACCTTGATGATGATCCTCAAGAGCATGTGGCATATGCTTGGTAAGATCATATGAAAGGCATAACCTTGTGACTGATAACTTTGTACTTATTTGTTTTCCTATTTGTTGTAATGAATGAAGTATTTTGTACTAACAAGACTTTTGTGTAAATAAACTTTTGAACTTTAATGAACTTTATCTAGTGGCTTAAATATATTAGTGAACTTTACTGAATTATACAGTGAATTATATGAAAATAGTAATTCAAAGGTTGAATTTAGTTAATTTGGAGATTTATTTACTGGCTTAAATAAATTAGTGAACTTTAATTATACAGTGAATTATATGAAAATAGTAATTCAAAGGTTGAATTAAGTTAATTTGGAGATTTATTTAGTGGCTTAAATATATTAGTGAACTTTATTGAATTATACAGTGAATAATATGAAAATAGTAATTCAAAGGTTGAATTTAGTTAATTTGGAGATTTATTTACTAGCTTAAATAAATTAGTGAACTTTACTAAATTAAACAGTGAATTATATGAAAATAGTAATTCAAAGGTTGAATTTAGTTAATTTGGAGATTTATTTACTGGCTTAAATAAATTAGTGTACTTTATATAGTGAATTATAAAAATAGTAATTAATATAGTGATTTACTATAACATTGAATATTATTCAGTGAAATAAATAAATACAAGTGAAAAAATTGTATCGGTGACGGGCTATATGTAATTGACCGATAGGGAAGACGACGAGAGAAAACGGGCTTAAACTTTGAGCCTGACAGAGATGATTAACAAACTTATCGGGTTTAAACTTAAAGCCCGTCACGGATGACTCATCGGTGACGGTCCCTAATTTCATTCCGACAGAGATGGTTAATTCATTAATCGGGCTTCAAGTTAAGGCCCGTCACCGATGAGTCATCCGTGACGGGCCTTATATCTAGCCCGATATGGATAATATTTTCCATTGGCAATTTGGGCGCCGAACTAGGCATCATCCGTGATGGGCTTTACATTAGGCCTGATTGAGATGATTCATCTCAATCGGGCCTAATGTAAAGCCCGTCACCGATGTTGTTCCAAATCTATACATAGCGCCAAAAATTTTCTAAGTCCCTCGCTCTCACTGGGAACTCTAGCCTCGTCGCCGTTTGCAGAGCACGTCGCCACCATCCCTCGCGCCCACCCGAGCTCGTCGCCGTCGTCCATGAGCATGTCGTCGTCGTCCCCGAGGTCGTCGCCGACGTCTCCAAGAAAACCGCGTCCCTTGCCGTCGCCGACACCGAGCGCCGCCATTCCTTCTAGCCGGTTAGATTCCATGCATATAACCCTAGCCCTCATTGTGATGTGCCATGCATGAGTACAATCTGAGTTTGCTCGTCGTCTTTGTCGTCCCCGAGCCCGTCGCCATATACTAGCCATCTTCTTCCCTCGTTGCCAGCCCCAAGCACCCCGAGTCGCCACCAAGCGCCGCCGTTCCTCGTCGCCACCGTCGCCGGCCATCTTCTTCCCTCGTCGCCACCGAGCTCCAGGTTAGACTCCATCCCCTCATTTGTGCGCCTTGATGTTGAACTATGGCCGGCCCTGATGTTTGAAAATGTGTATATGTTGTTGCATGTGTATATGTGAGAAAATGTACTGATATTTGATGCCCTAATTGTGTATGTCCCTGATGTGTATATGCCCTAATTGATTTGTAAATGTTGTATGGCCTGATGTTTAATGCCCTAATTATTGATGGCCCTGATGTGTATATGCCCTAAATGGTTTGAAAATGTTGTATGGTCCTGATGTTTGAAAATGCATGTTGTGATCTTGTGAATGTACATTAATTGTAAAATTTGTGTATTCAGTGAATTTTGTATAATAGAACTGTTAAGCTATGTTTGGACAGTGAATATTGCAAAGCTATGTTTGGATAGGATTCATGCAAAGCTATGGTTGCAAAGCTATGTTTGGATAGGATTTATATATGGTTTATAATTGCATGGTTAAACAAGGAAGTTAATATACTCAGTTTGGAAAAGCTTTCAAAGCAATTTCATAGATTTATAAATAAATTCAAAGATTTATTTTTCTCCCTTTCTCATCTCTTTCAAAAAAAACTTGCAAATATTTATAATCCTCCCTTTTTCCTCCCTTCCTCATCTCTTTCAAAAATATTTTCAAATATTTATAATCCTCCCTTTCTCATCCCTTCCAAACATACTTTAAAAAAGTTCGAGAATTTAGACATGTGACAAATTATTGAATTTTTTCGTCTCCTCCTATTCTTCTTTATTTATTTCCAATTCCTCTTTTCCTTTGATTAAATTAATTTTTTCATTTTACGATATTGCAAGCTATAGAGGATGTTGGAGAACGATGGAACACCGTCGGTGACAATTGGGGGTCCACAACGTCACTGTTGAAGCCAAATCCGTACCACCGCTCATGTGCCAAAAGATGTGTTGACGTTGAATCACACGCTGGCCTAGGAGATCTGCTTAGCTCCAGTGCAGGTCCTAAAATCATTGAAGCGCGGGCGTACCAGTCAGTTTGATCCTGCCACTGACAAGATATGCAAAACAGCAGAGCATAAATCATATCGGCCGATAGGCCGATAATCAAAATAGTCGATCTGTTGACAGCTGATTGTGTGATTCCAACCGATGCCGATGCCCAGATAACTCATCGGCTGAAACCCCGACGGAACCCTTATTGGTAGCCATCAGGTAGGCTAGATACTACGATTCTAATCACGACTTAGTAGGTCAAACTGAATTGATGCAGCACTAAGTATGAAAAAAACACAATATCTAGACAATCAAGCCCTTGACTAATTTTCAGGGTGGTAGATGTCTAAACTAATCTAATCTAATAAACTGTTTAGCCGGTCTCAGCAGAGATCCTAAAGCGAGAGACAGCCGATAGAGCTAAATTGATATACTAGGACTAGATTAACAGAGACATATGATAAGACCGGCTAACCCTCCGGCGAACCTATCGGCTTAACAAGACTTAGATTATTGATAACAATCTAGTAGGTCGGACCTAACCTATGCAGCACGAGATTGTATACGATAATCTAATACTCAATGAGCCGATACATCTGTCTAATGTGATGGATATAACAAATCTACCTAACTGATCAGAATATCAGTTTACAAAAACATTACGTTTACAAAAACATTGACTTGATCAGAATATCAAACCTAACTGAGAAAGCCCTAACTAAGCCGATATATCTATGAACGGTAATGAAACTAAAGATAGATATGATATACCTAGGCCTACAGGACCTTGGACTTACCCCTTCGCCGAAGATCGAAGCCGATGCAGCCCCGCATTGGGTTCCAAGTTCCGACAGATGATGAACAAAGTAGCCAAAAGTAAAAAGGTGGCGATGCGCCGAGTTGTATTGTTTGAGAGATTGATTTACATGGACCTCGGGATTACATATTTATACCTGTAGACTAACAGAGATCCTAACATATTACAATTCAAACTTTTCTAAAGATAAAAGGAAACAAACTGAATCCTTAGCGGATACTAACACACTTTTCTAAAGATAAAATAGAAAGCTAACAAATTCTTCCTAATTAATAAATACAAGTCGTATCCTTCTTGAACTCGGTGTCTTCAGGATAAGATTTTCCCAAACCGAATCTGATAAGAATCCGACTGCTTGAGATACTGATAAGGGAAAATCCCCATCGGCTGACCAAAACTCTAGAACGATACTGACTCTGAGCCGATTTGAACCGTGAGCCGATGAGGGCTTCGGGGCTTACCAAATTTTGGCGTTAACACATGCCCCCCAGTTTTGGAGTATAAGAAGTCATGCTTCAAAATTATCCTTGCCTTGATCGCCCCAAAACTGATTCTTCTCTTCTTCTTGACATCGGCTCTCGTAAGCCGATACATTCTGTAGTAGATGAGCCAGGCTGTCGAACTCATGGAAGAAAAATCTATTTTTGATAACTGCCGACAACCCTTGGAATGCAAGATCTGCTAGCTGCTCATCACTTAGACTCAAACTATAACATCGGCTGCAAACATTACGAAACCTTTGAATGTATTCCCTAGCCGATTCTTCTTTTTGTTGTTTAACTGATATCAAATCTGCAAGTGTCAACTCGCTAACTCCATCAAAGAAGTATAAGTGAAATTGCTTCTCAAGATTGGCCCAACTTCTGATAGAATTTGGTGGCAATGATGAAAACCATGTGAAGGTCGATCCAGTCAAAGACAATGGAAAAAATCTAACTTTCAGAGCTTCTTCAGCCGATGCCTCTCCATATTGAGCTAAGAATCGGCTGACATGTTCCATTATAGATATACCATCCTGCCCTGAAACATTGAGAAGTATGGAATCTTGTATCGGCTTGGAAATGGTATTCTATCAAACCACTCAGGATATGGCAGCCAATACACAGAAGTTCAATTTTTGGGTTTAATTCCAAACTGGTCCTCCATTACTTTCGCAATTATATCGGCCCAATCTTCTTCAGATTGATATCTTTGAATTTCTTCTGGCCGATATTGTTGTTATGGCCCTTCATGCTGATATTGATCAATTTGCCCTCCGAGCCGATATTGCTGTTGCTGATGATGTTGAAACCGCTCGTCAATTATCCTGGGAACTATCTCCTCGATCAAACCACGTAATGTACTTGTTAAAACTCCAAATTGATCAATCATAGCATGATGAATGGTTTTATCAACTATCTCTTGAAGTGTCTTGTCATCCATCGGCTCTGCAGATTGTTCCCTGTCTTCATTCATCGACTTGAGAGATTGTTCTTCCTTGGCCTTGACTTCTTCATTAGACATCTTGTGGCAATTGTGAGTTCTACAAGCTGTATAAAACAATTTGTGGTCCCACCAGGCGTGCCAAAAATGTGTCTTCATTCATCGGCTTGAGAGATTGTTCTTCCTCGGCCTTGACTTCTTCATCAGACATCTTGTGGCAATTGTGGGTTCTACAAGCCGTATAAAACAATCTGTGGTCCCACTGGGAGTGCCAAAAATGTGTTGACGCCAAATACGTACCGCCACTGGTGTGCCAAAAGATGAGTTGACGTCGAATCACACGCTGGTCGAGGAAACCTTTTTAGCTCGGAGAGAGAGAGAGAGAGAGAAACGGCGGCAACGAAATCCGGGCGGATAGGGTTTCCTTAGGTCGCGCTAGGCGCAGGGATGGATGCGGCGGCGCGGGATCGGGCCCGGCATGGGTCCGACGTGGCACGGGCTCACGCGGGAGCGGAACGGAGCGGCGGCACGCATGGCGGGCGGCGGCTGGGCCGGCCGGGCGCGGGGACGGAGACCCGACAAGCGGGGCCCACCTATCGGTGGCCCGCGGGGCGAAGGACGGGTTGCGGACTTCGCGGCGCGGCTGGCGTGGTGGGCTTCGGCCCACGACCGAAGGGGGCGCGCGCGCGGAGCGGCTCGGGCGGGAAAAGCCGGCCGACGGCCCAAGCCAAGAGGAGCGGAAACCGTACGGTGGTACGGAAAAAGAAAAAGAAAAAGGAAAAAGGAGAAAAAGGATTTTGGGGCTTAATTAAATTTCGATTTCTTATTTACTTGATTAAAAATACTTAGAGTGCTCTAAAAATTTCAGTAAAAATCCTGTTAGTGCATTTTGACATGCAGAATTCAAGAAATATCCTACCATGTCGTTTTTCATTTATTAGTTGCATTTTAAAATTACTGGTTGGCTCCAGATTAATTCCAGAAATTCCGATTATTTTAGGGTAAATTATTTAAACAATTTAGGGCAAAACTCAGGGTGTGACAACCTACCCCCCTTAAACGGAATCTCAACCCCGAGATTCGAAGGTACTGGCGAAAAGGTGCGGGTGCGCGGCCTTTAGCTCATCTTCTCTTTCCCAAGTAGCTTCTTCCTCAGAGTGATGAGTCCACTGAACCTTGCAAAACCTGATAACCTTGTTCCGAGTCCTTCTCTCGCTGATCTCGAGAATACGTGCTGGTCTCTCTACGTAGGTCAAGTCCTCTTGAATTTCGATCTGGTCTGGACTCGCCTGCTCTTCTGGTACCCTTAAACACTTCTTTAACTAGGACACATGAAACACGTCGTGAATATCAGCCATGCTGGAGGGAAGCTCAAGCTGATAGGCTACTTCTCCTCGACGTTCCCGAATTCTGTATGGTCCCACAAAACGTGGTGCCAACTTGCCTTTGGTTTGGAAACGGTGTACCCCCCGGAGTGGAGTAACGCGAAGATACACAAAATCCCCTGCTTCAAAAGCGAGGTCTCTTCGACGATTGTATGCGTAGCTTTTTTGTCGGGATTGCGCAATCTTCAACCTTTCCCGAATCGTTCGGACCTTTGCCTCTGCTTCACTTATTACTTCTATCCCAGAAAAGGGGTGTGCGGCACTTCCGTCCATACAATGCTTCATACGGTGCCATTTGAATGCTGGCTTGATAGCTGTTGTTATAGGAGAATTCTGCATAGGGCAAGCTCTTGTCCCACGCTATTCCAAAATCAAGCGCACATGCTCTTAACATGTCTTCCAAAATTTGATTCACTCTCTCGCTTGACCGTCTGCTTTGCGGATGATAGGCCGTACTAAAATTCAAACGGTACCGAGCTCTTCTTGCAACTTCTTCCGAACTTGGAAGTAAACTAACTTCCCCTATCAGACACGATCTTTTTAGGCACGCCATGCAAACACATGATCCTTGCGAGATAAAGCTCTGCTAGCTTCTTCCCCGAGTAGGTAGTATGCACTGGTATGAAGTGGGCCCCCTTGGTGAGTCGGTCCACAACGACCCAAATTGAGTCATATCCGACGCTGTGCGGGGTAAACCCGTGATGAAATCCATTCCAATTTCTTCCCATTTCCACTCGGAATCTGGAGTGGTTGCAACAATCCGGCGGGCCGTTGATGTTCCGCCTTAACCCGCCGACAAACATCACAAAGTGCAACAAACTCAGCTATCTCCCTCCTCATACCGACCCACCAAAACTTTTCTTTAAGATCTTGATACATCTTTGTACTGCCTGGGTGAATTGAGTATTGAGTTTGGTGAACTTCCGTAAGGATCATTTTTTTCAAATCCTTGTCTTCTGGCACACACAATCTCTTTCCCATCCAGATTGTGCCGTGCTCATCTTCCGTAAAGCCACGAGCTTTTCCGACCCTCATGTTCTTCTTGAGTTCGGCCATCTCGGGATCTGATGCCTGAGCAGCCCGAATTTGATCAATGAGAGTGGGTTGGGCTTCCAGAGCAGCCACAAAACCAAAATCCACCACTCGTAGATTTAGATACTCGAATTCTTGCTGCAACTAGTCGCACATTCCTTCGACATTGAGGGTGGTGCAGTAACTCTTTTGGCTTAGTGCATCCACAACCACATTAGCTTTGCCAGGATGGTAATGTATCCCCAAATCGTAATCTTTGATCAGTTCCAACCATCTTCACTGTCGGAGGTTCAAATCCGGTTGGGTGAAAATATACTTGAGACTTTTATGATCCATATACACTTCACAATGGTTACCAATTAGGTAGTGTCGCCAGATCTTCAGGGCATGAACCACTGCGGATAATTCTAGGTCATGAGTTGGATAATTGTTTTCGTGCGGGCGCAATTGACGAGAAACATATGCGACCACTTTGCCTTCCTGCATCAACACACATCCCAACCCTTAGCGAGATGCATCACAATAAACTTGGAAGTCCTTTGCCGGATCTGGCAGTATCAACACTGGTGCAGACACCAACTTCCTCTTAAGCTCTTCAAAACTCTTGTTACATTCTGCCGACCACTTAAATTTCTCATTTTTCTTCAACAGTTGAGTCATCGGCTTGGCGATTTTGGAGAAGTTCTCAATGAAGCGGCGGTAGTAACCCGCAAGTCCAAGGAAACTTCGGATCTGCGTGACCATTTTTGGCGGGGTCCACTTGGTAACTGATTCCACATTTGCTGGATCCACGGCTACTCCTTGGGCATTCACAATGTGGCCGAGGAACTGTACTTCCTTTAACCAGAAAGCACACTTGCTAAACTTGGTGTAGAGTTGATGATCCCTCAACTTCTCGAGCACTATCCGAAGATGTTGCTCATGTTCTTCCTTCGTTTTAGAGTAGACCAAAATGTCGTCAATGAACACCACCACAAATTTATCCAAGAACTCCATAAACACCTTGTTCATCAGATTCATAAAGAAGGCCGGTGCGTTGGTCAATCCAAAAGACATGACCGTACACTCATACAGGTCGTATCTGGTGGTGAAAGCAGTCTTGGGAATGTCCTCTTCCCGAATTCTCAACTGGTGATAGCCTGATCATAGGTCTATCTTGGAAAACACCTTGGCCCCTTTGAGTTGATCGAATAAATCATCAATCCATGGTAGGGGATACTTGTTCTTGATAGTAACCTCATTGAGTGCGCGATAATCAACACACATTCTCTTGGTCTTGTCTTTCTTTTCCACGAAGATCACCGGAGCACCCCAAGGCGACGTGCTCGGGCGGATATACCCTTTTTGCAACTGTTCATCCACTTGCTTCTTTACTTCGGCCAACTCGTTCGCTCCCATCCTATACGGCCTCTTGTGTATTGGGGCGGTCCCGGGTACTAAATCGATCCGGAATTCAATTTCCGTTTCTGGCGGCATCTAAGTTAAGTCTTCAGGGAAAACTTCAGGGTATTCTCTGACGATGGGGATATCCTCTAACTTCATAGGGGTCTTTGCTGCCACTTCGGACGATCCACCGACGGAAGCATGATTCAAACTTGCTACGGTCTTGGCTTGCATGGGAGAACGAAAAACAATTCCTTCTCCTTTCGTATTGATTAAAGTAATGGTGCGACTAGCGCAGTCAATTACTCCCTTATGTCTGGACAACCAATCCATCCCAAGAATGACATCTATGCCTTTGGACTGAAGGAGGATGAGGTTGGCTAGAAACATAGATCCTTGGATTTCTATGGTCACTGAGGGACAATACTGAGTAGTATCCAAGTGGTTTGCAGGGGTTTGAACCCGCATAGGTATCTTAAGTCCCACTACTGACAACCCATGTGCCCCAACAAACTGCTTTGAGATAAATGAATGTGTAGCGCCAGAATCAAATAATACTGTGGCAGGATTAAAGTTTACAGGAAACATACCCAGTATAACTTCAGGAGCGGTCTGTGCTTCCTCGGCGGACGCATGGTTGACCCGGGCCTGGATGAACCTTGGCCTACCGCGTCTTGGCTTGGGACACTTGTCTGCAAAATGCCCGGGGTCACCACAGTTGAAACAGACTCCTGGCTTTCATCCAGAGTCCTTCCTTGGAGGTGGTGGCTGTGACTGTTGCTGGGGTGGCGCCGTTGGAGGGCGCGGGGCTGGAGTGCGCTGTTGTTGACCACTGCCACTACTGCAAGTTTGGAAATTCTCTGGGTGATAAGGTCGATGCTGACGAACAATCATGGTGGTGGGTCCACTCTGACTTCCAGGCATGAAACGCGGCCTCTGATGATTTCCCTGCTGTTGAGGAGGTCGGGACTGGATTACTTTTCTCTTCTTGATCATCTTGTTGCGCTGATCTTCCTATCGAATGGCCTTGTCAACCAGCTTCTCAAAGTTAGCATACTCTCCGAAGATTAGCTTGTCCATGAGTTCATCATCCAAACCAGCCAAAAACTTTTCCTGCCTTTCTGCATCGGTGCGCACATCTTCTGGAGCATAGCGGGCAAGACGATTGAACTCATGCAGATACTCAGTAACTGATCTGTTACCCTGCTCAAGAGAACAGAACTCACGCTTTTTCTGTGCAACTATTCCCGCAAGAATGTGTGTAGTCCTGAAACTGCGACGGAACTCTTCCCATGTAATCACGCTCCCGCCGGGCGAGTAACCAAGTAGTTGTCCCACCAAGCTGAAGCAGGACTCTGCAACTGATGAGTAGCAAACGAGACTTTCTCCTGGTCCGTGCACTGCAGAAGATCTAACTTCTTCTCTATGGCATGAAGCCAATCATTAGCCTCCATGGGATTAGTGGTACTGGAGAAGGTCGGCGGTCGGACACGAAGGAACTCGGCAACTTGGACTAGGGTGGTGGGCGGCAAACCGATTGTTCTCCGCGCGTTGCTACCGCATTTGTTGCAACATCCGCCGTTGCATCTCCGGTGTTGTTGTTGCATCTCGCTGCATCATTGCAGCCATCATCCGTGTCCGCGAAGCAAGCACTTGAGCAATGGTGGGGTTCTCGGGTGGCGGTGGAGGAGCATTGCCGTTGACGTCGTGAGCCTCGTTGTTGTTGGCACCTGACTGCCCATTGTTGCTGTTTGCTCCGCTGGTCCTGGTGTTCACCATCTGAAGGAGGCGACCGAACCGAAGAGAGAAAAGAAGAAAAACAGACAGACTTAGAAACTAATCTTTATTATTGGAATTCAAATGCATTGTTCTGATCTTGACTAAAAACAAGGAAAAGCACCAAACATCCTTAATTGGTCAGTCATATCACACTTGATATCGACCGCCGCCTATCCCACACACAACACCTAACACACAAAGAACTACCAAGAAGACAAACTAAGCTAAACGATAAAACTAAGGAGGGCAACTAGAACGATCCGCGAGGCGAGGAGTCAAAACTGCTTCCTTCAGAAGATCCCCATTCTTCAGAACGGCTCCTAGAGTCCTCTGGCGTCACCTCAGACTTCGACTCTTCTGAATCGGTTGTTGTAGCCCAACCAATCCTGTCTCTTCCCTCCGAGGAATCTCGAGTCTCTTCTGAGTCCATGTCTTCGCCTGAATTCTCCGAGCTTGAGTCACTGGAGATGGGGATCCAACCGCACGCCACCTCCGCCTTGATACGCCGAAGCTGGAGCAAAGGTGAGAGCAGAACCTGCCGCAGGAGGAACTGGAACAGGCGCTGGAACTGGAACAGGCGCTGGAACTGGAGCGGGTGGAGCTGGAGGAGGCGGTGGAATCCGAGGCGCCAGCTGGATACGGACAGGCGCGGTGGTGGTCTTCCGAGGCGTAGTGCGAATCCCGACACCAACCGGTGCCGGAGTCCCTTCAATTCAGCAACCTCCTTCTTAAGACGAACCACTTCGTCCCAGCGCACGATCCTCGCATCTTCTTGTCGTTCAGCTCTTTGGTTGCCTTGTGTAGGTCAGAGTGCATCTTGTCCAGGCCTTTGATCACGGTGCACATGTGGCCGAAGGTGGAGTCGTTCTCCTCTGTTGTAGACTTGAATGCACTGACCTCGGAGGAACTACCTCGACGGGGATGGTAGCGGTAGGAGGAGGTGCGAAGGTCAGCATCATGCAACTCCCTCATCCTGGCCAACATCAGGTAGGTGGCTTCTTGACAAGCGTGATCTGACGTGCCTCCGGAAGCTGTGACCTCCATGTTGGGAAGACACGTTCCCACAAACCCGTGAACCTCCAACCGAATACGATAGGGCAACTCGCCACTGAGAGGCGCAACTGTTGTATACTCCGGTGCTTTAGGATATCCGACTGCAAGGGCCATACGCGCCAGCTCTGCAACAAAGCCCGTCATCCCTACTCCGCAGTGCGTCGCTGGGGAACCTGCCATCTATAGAAACAAAGGAGTGGGAAAATCAAAACATGCTCAAAAACCCACGACCAACACCCCATTTTTGTAATTCCTAAACCCTAGACTGACTCCACTTTTGAAAACACCCCCTTTTTTAAACATATGCAAATGAAAAGAATTAGAGGGCTCTTAAGGTTTCCGGTTGGCTTGTCCTACAGTCAAGGAAGGCTCTGATACCAACTTGTCACGCCCAGAAATTCACACCAGAATTTCTACAGCTAATTTGTGCATTACACCCTCGTCCAGGCATCAGCCGAGGTACACAAATCGACGTTATTGATAATACAGAATCCTCGTCTTAGAACATTATAAAAGAGTTACACAAATGCAGCGGAAAGGAAAATAAAACTGACTTAAGCTAAACTTGACTCAAGCGAAGTGAAACGCCAACACCACAGCTAACCCTTGACGTCGAACAAGCCTACACCTCCTCGGAGACCTCGATCTCAACCTCGCACCGAAGGAGGAAAAGAAGCAAGGCTGAGTACAACCACCGTACTCAACAGTCACACTGGAAAAAGGGGTCATGATGCAAGATAAATATCAAGGAACAAGGATAAGAGGCTCAATTTGCATAAACAAGATTTGCAGATATAATAATAATATTTGAAGCTAGTAAAACAAGAGTAATAATTAAGCAAGATTAAATAAACACTATCCAACGTTAACACCACGTTGCAACAGGCCCATCCATCCACCTGCACTAGTCACATTCCAACATTTCATTCAAGTAAATAAGTGAAACTAATCAAGGTGAATCTGGTAGATTGCCCGTAACCGTGGGCACGGCTATTCGAATAGTTTTACTCTGATCAGAGGTGTACAACTGTACCCACAAGACACAATCCCACAACACGTTACCGTGCGCCGGTGCACCACCACGGTACCCCGGAAAGGAACTGTGACAGGACCCTTCACATAACCCCCTCTAACCAATTGTACCACACCAAGGTTTTGCCCCCACTCCCATCGGGCAATGGGCAGCCCCCTCTAGTGCCGCGGTGAATCCTGAAGCTGATCAACCCTTAAAACCGGGGCCGACCCAACTCCATCACGCCCACCCTATCTGGGATACGTCGGTTAGAGACAGCTACGCTACAGACCCAGCCATTACCCAAGCTGGCTTGTGGTATGCACGGTACTTCTTCCAGGGTTTCCCGAGAACCGGTCCTTAATTGTCATGAGCACGCTAACCAAAGTCCAACCATGTGCTCACGACCCACCCTTTTCATAATTCAATATTATTAGAAATAGAGTCACAACTTAACCTCATCTGAGAGTTAACCTCTAGTAACATACTTGATTAGTGTGATCCCCTTAAGTGAGCTAGTTGAGCTAAGCATAACTAAGCAAACCTTAAGCTATCATCTAGTCACATTGAACCCCAAGTTATCAATGGTATAAGGTAAACAATCCTATGGTTGAGTACAATAGGTATAATGATCCCATGAAATGACATTCTAAAACATATGCAATATTTGAGAGAAAAGAGATATTTACATAAAATAGGTACAATATGGTCAATGTAAGGTATGACTTGCCTTGTTCTGGAGACTGAGGAACCTCGGCGACTACTTCGAAGAGAACGGGCTAGCCGGAAAACTCGGGATCTACACGACAAACAAAGCACTCAACAAACATCCTAAAAGGTCTACTAAAATAGCACTGAAAAGTATTTTTAATGGATTCTTGACATTTTTCTGGATTTAATGAAATTTGAATGGACTAAAACAGAGCTCGGATTCAAAAGATATGGATTTTAGAAGTTTAATTATGATTTTTACACTAAACAGAAAAGATTAAAACATTTATTGCGTAATTAAGCCCTGGGTGACGCAAGCATGGCGCAGGCGGGTAGGGCTGACGTCAGCTAGCGCAAGCGGCTGACGCAAGCGGCGTGGGCGCTCGGTCCACGATGGACCGAGTCCACGGCGGGCGGCGGCGAGCGCGGGGACACGCGGCACGCATCCGCGGGGAGCGGCGGTGATCGGACGGTGACGGCTTGCGCGGGAGCGAACGGCCCAGATCCGCCCGATCCGAAGGATCGGACGGTTCGGATCGTGGCTAGGGTTAGGGTTTTGGCGGCGCCGATGGCGGACACGCGGCGGCCATCCAACGCGCGGCGATCGGATCGGACGGCGATGGTTTTGGGCGAGATCGGACGGTCCATGGCCGCGCGGCGGCCGGCCGATCTCCGGCGGCATAGGCAACGGCGACGGAGGGCGCTGCGGGGCACAGGAGACGACGACGGAGGGTGGTGCGGTTCGGCCGAAGGTTCGAGAGGCGGCACGGGAAACCGGAGGGAGTGGAAAGAGGCGGCGGCGCACTCACCGGAGTCGAAGAAGACAACGATGGCGGCGACGGTTTTTGGGGCTAACACACGAGATCGACAAAGGGGAAACGTGCGGCGGCGGCTAGGGAACTTTATAGGGGCGCAAAGAGATTGGAAAGTGCACGGGAAAGTTGCGGATTCGTCGCCGTTGGTTATGGACTCGGAGAGAGAGAGAAATGACGGCAACGAAATCCGGGCGGATAGGGTTTCCTTAGGTCGCGCTAGGCACGGGGATGGATGCGGCGGCGCGGATCGGGCCCGCATGGGTCCGACGTGGCACGGGCTCACGCGGGAGCGAAACGGAGCGGCGGCGCGCATGGAGGGCGGCGCTGGGCTGGCCGGCGCGGGGACGGAGACCGACGGCGGGGCCCACCTGCCGATGGCCCACGGGCGAAGGACGGGTTGCGGACTTCGTGGCGCGGCGGGCGCGTTGGCTTCGCCACGACCGAAGGGAGGCGGCGCGGGAGCGGCTCGGGCCGGGGAAAAGCCGGCCGACGGCCCAAGCCTGGGGAGCGGAAACCGTACGGTGGTACGGAAAAAGAAAAAGGAAAAAGGAAAAAGGAGAAAAAGGATTTTGGGGCTTAATTAAATTTCTGATTTCTTATTTAATTGATTAAAAATACTTAGAGTGCTCTAAAAATTCCAAGAAAATCCCGTTAGTGCATTTTGACATGTAGAATTCAAGAAAAATCCTACCATGTCGTTTCCATTTATTAGTTGCATTTTAAAATTACTGGTTGGCTCCAGTTAATTCCGAAATTCCGATTATTTTAGGGTAAATTATTTAAACAATTTAGGGCAAAACTCGTGGTGTGACAGCCGCCCTCCCCTCGTCCGCGCCTCTCGCCCTCTCTCCCTCGCGGCCGGCCAAAGGCCACGGCCCGTTTGCTCCTCGTGCCCGAAAAATAAGTCCACTTCGCCTCCCCTTCACCTCGGGACACCGACAGCGGGGGCCCACCCGTCGCCCCGTCCCCTACCTCCGCTGCCCGCGCCTCGCTCGCTCCGCAGATCTTGGCCGCCCGCCTCTCCCGCACGCCCTAAATGCACCGCCCTAACTCCCCTGCCTCTCCCGTCGCCTTCAATCGCCCCGGCCGCCGCTCCCGCAGCCCTAAATGGCCGGAGTTAATCGCCGGCCATTATTTTCCCCAAATTCCTCCCTCTTAACTCCGGCGATCAATTCCCCCTTATCCCTGCCACCACCGACCTCCCCGTCCCCTTTAAATGTCGGCCCCCATCCTCCCCGAGCTCCCCACATCCTCGTCCGAGTTCCCCACAATCCCTCTCGCTCTCGCACCGTGCTCCCGAGTGTTGCCGCTCTCGCCGGCCTTCGGTCACGTTCCCCATCGTCCCGAGCCCTCTCGGCCGCCCCTCTCCGTCGCCGCCCGCCGTCGTCCCCTCCACCTTCGGCGACCCACGGTGAGCGCCCCTCCCTTTTTCCCTCTCGCCGAACGCACGCCACAGCTCACGAGTGCGTGCGGCTTCGCCCGCGCGTGAGCCGCGGCATTCCACTGCCCCGCGCCACCGCTCGAATGGCGTCGGCCGGTCTCCGGCCGCCGTGCGCCATCGCCGGCCAACCGCGCCGCCCGCTCCCCTCCCCGGCCATCCATTCTGCCTCGGCAGATCGGAGTCGTCCGCCCCGCTTGCCCGCGTGGCATGCCGCGTCGGCGCCACGTGTGTGCCACGTGGTGCACCGCTCTCTCTCGGCCCGTGGACCTGGTCCACCGTGGACCGGTGCTCCCGCGGCCGATGACGCCATCGCTGACATCAACCCTAGCGCTGACGCAATTCAAGGAATTATTGCGCAATAAATAATTAAGGATTTTCCTGTTTTTAGTAAAAACACTGATAATCTTCTAAAATTCATATCTTTTCAATCCGGGCTCCGTTTAAGCCCATTCAAATTTCATTAAATTCATAAAAATTCCAAGAATACATTAAAAATGGTTTTGTTCCCTGTTTAAGTAGCCTTTTAGCCTGTTTGTTGAAGTGCCTTGTTTGTCGTGTAGATCTGGGTAGTTCCTCCGACCCGGTGTACTTTGAAGTTGTCGCGGAGTTTCCCCGGTCCGAAGAGCAAGGCAAGTCATGCTTTATTATTGATCATATTGCTCCTATTATTGCTAAAACACCTGTTTTATTCTATTAAACTGCATTTATTTTATAATGTCATCTTATGGGAAATATTACACCGTATGATTAGATTTAAGCCCTAGGCTTGCCACCCTAACCCCTTTGATAAACTTGGGATAACAACATGACTAGATTATAGGGCTAGGTTATGCTTAGACCTGCTTAGACTTACTAGCACACTAAATGGGTAATTTCATCTAGACTACATTATGTTGAACATATGAAATGAAAGATATAATCCGAGGACTTTGTGGACCGGACTAATAACTAAAACATGACCAATGGTGGGTTGTGGGCGCTGTGGTTTTGATAGTGGTGCCTATGGCATTTAAGGATCGGTTCACGGGAAACCCTCGGAAGAATGACCGTACAAACCACAAGCCAGAATGGGCAACGGTGGGTCCTATAGTGTAGCCCTTCCTAGCCGACGAACCCAGGCAAGGGTGAGCGTGATGGAGTTGCAGTCGGCCGTGGGCATACCGGTTGCTGGGCTGTCGGATTCACCGTGGCACTCGGGCAGGCTGCCCACGGCCCAGGAACGGGAGTGGGGGCGAAACCTTGGTGTGGTTCTCTTGGTTAGCGAGGGGTTATACGAAAGGTCCTATCACGGATCCTTTCCGGGGTACCGTGGCGGTATTCCGGTGCATGGGAAGCCGTGTTGTGTGGCTGTGTCTTGTGGGTACAGATGTACACCTTTAATCAGAGTAAAACTATTCGAATAACCGTGCCCACGGTTATGGGCGATCAACCGACTTCACCGTGATTAGTCCCACATTGCTGAAAACCTGTTAATTTGACCATGAACAGTTGGATGGTTTGGGCCTGTCTCAACGTGGGGATAACGTTGGACAGTGTTTGATTTAATATTAATTAATTAATTAATTTACCCTTTTTTGTATTCATGTTCAAAACTCCTTTTGTTTGCAAAACCCTAGCCTCAAGAAAGAAATCGCCATCCTGAAAGGGCTTTCACCCCCCAACATCCTTCAGATCAGGATCACGTCTCGGAAGAACACTAAGGCCCCGGTGCAGATGCAGCTGGCACCCAGGATTCCCCTTCCTGCTCCTCCACCTTCCCCAGCTCCTGCACCAGTGCCGGTCCTTACTCTTGCTCTGGTCCCCGCTCCGACCCTAAGCAGAGGAGGAGGATGGATCTCCGGGTCCAGTACTAGCAGAGGCAGTAGCAGTGGCAGCTCCAAGATCCCAGGCGAAAAAGAGGAGTTAGCAAGCTCTCAAAGCCGCTCGAAGGAAAAGGAAGACGGGAACTCCCAAGGGAGTGGTTTCGACTCCACCGCCTGCGGAAGCCACTCGGATCCCTAGAGTGTCGCCACCCTTAGTTTACCGTTTTCCCTAGTTTTCCTGCTTGTTTAGTTGTTGCGTGTTAGGAGTGTTGTGTGTGGGGTAGCGGTCAACCTGTATCAAGTGTGGGTATGGGTTGTCCAGTTAAGGATGTTGAGTGTGTTTTAAGTGTTTTAATACAGAACAGATCAAACCAAGTAATAAAGTCCAGCTTCTCGTCCAATCTGTTTTACTCCTTTCTCGTCTTATTCGATCCGCTCCTTCAGATGGTGAACACCAGGAACAGCAGCACCAACACCAACACTGAGTCAGCAGAGAACAACACCAGGGCTCATGGCAACACCCCACCTCCTCCACCTGAGAACATCACCTTGGCTCAAGTGTTAGCCAACCAAACCCAAATGATGGCTGAAATGATGTAGCAAATGCAACAATAACATCAACAAATGCAGTTGCAAATGATGCAATAGTTTCAACAGCAGAACCAGAACCATGACAACCAGTTCGCACCACCACCTCCCCCACAAAACAAATTGTCGGAGTTTCTCCGTGTCTAATCCCCGACTTTCTCTAGCACTACCAATCCTATGGAAGCCAACGATTGGCTCAATGCCATAGAAAAGAAGATGGACCTACTACAGTGCACAGACCAAGAAATGGTGTCTTTTTCAACCCACCAACTCCAAGGACCCGCCTCGGTATGGTGGGACAATCTCCTAATCATTCGTCGGGCAAACGCACCTGCAGTCACTTGGGCAGAATTCTGCCAGCAATTTCAGAAAGCACACATTCCAGGAGGGATTGTGGCACAGAAGAAAAGGGAGTTCAGATCCCTTGAACAAGGAAATCGAACGGTCACAGAGTACTTGCACGAATTTAATCGCCTGTCATGTTATGCTCCGGAAGATGTGCGCACCGACGGCGAGCGTCAAGAAAAGTTCTTGGCCGGACTTGATGATGAGTTAACGGACAAGCTCATCTCCGATGAATACGCTGATTTTGAAAACTGGTCGACAAAGCTATTTGCCAAGAACATCAGCGTAACAAGATGCTTAAGAAAGGAAAGGTTGTTCAGCTCAGACCACAGTCTCAACAAGGGAACCCCCAACGGCCACGTTTCACTCCCAGAGGTTAGAGCGGACCTACCACCATGATCGTCCGCCAGCATCGACCTTACCACCCTGGAAACTTCCAAACCAGTGGAAGACGCCTTCGGCAACAACAACGGAATCCCGTCCCGCTGGCGCAGCCACAACCACAGCCTAAGCCAGCACCGCCAAAGAAGGACCTGGGAATTAAACCAGGCCACGGCTTCAACTGTGGTGAACCTGAGCATTTCGCGGAGAAGTGTCCAAAACCTAAGCGTGCACCTCGATTTGTCCAAGTGAGGGTGAATCATGCGTCGACAGAGGAGGCCCAAGACGCACCAGAAGTAATATTGGGTATGTTCCCTATGAACTCTTTCACCCCATCAGTCTTGTTTGATTTGGGAGCAACCCATTCATTCATATCAAAAGCATTTGTGGGGACACATGGGTTGTCTGTACTGAAACTTAAGATAACCATGTGGGTTCAAACCCCCGGGAAGCATTTGAACACCGCCCACTTCTGCCCTCCGGTGGCAATAGAAGTCCAAGGATCCCCCTTTCTAGCCAACCTTATCCTTCTAGAATCACAAGGCCTAGATGTCATCCTTGGGATGGACTGGTTAACCCACTATAAGGCCTGATCCATTGCGCGAGCCGCACGATCACCTTGACCAATGGCGAAGGGAAGGAAGTGATCTTCCGCTCCCCTAAACCATCAGGGGTAGTAGCAAGCCTGAACCAGATCTCGGTCAAGGAAAAACCTGAAGAGAAAGACCCGAAGAAGTTAGAGTATATTCCCATGGTTTGCGAGTATCCCGATGTCTTCCCGGAAGACTTAACCATGATGCCACATGAAAGAGACATAGAGTTCCGGATTGACCTGATCCCTGGAACTGCTCCAATCCACAAGAGGTCTTATAGAATGAGAGCCAACGAGTTAAAAGAGGTCAAGAAGCAAGTGGACGAACATTACAGAAAGGCTATATTCGCCCGAGCACATCGCCTTGGGGCGCTCCAGTAATATTTGTGGAGAAAAAGGATAAGACTAAGAGGATGTGTGTCGACTATCGCGCACTCAACGAGGTCACCATTAAGAACAAGTATCCATTACCTCGGATCGACGACCTGTTTGATCAATTGAAGGGAGCAAAAGTGTTTTCTAAAACAGACCTGCGGTCAGGCTATCATCAGTTGAGGATTCGAGAGGAAGACATTCCCAAGACCGCTTTTATCACTCGGTATGGTTTGTACAAGTGCACGGTCATGTCTTTTGGACTTACCAATGCACCCGCATACTTCATGAACTTGATGAATAAGGTGTTCATGGAATTCCTAGATAAGTTTGTCGTAGTGTTCATCGATGACATCCTGATCTATTCCTAGCCGAAAGAGGAACACGAGCACCATCTTCGGTTGGTACTCGAAAAGTTAAGAAACCACCAACTCTATGCTAAGTTCAGCAAGTGTACTTTTTGGTTAAAGGAAGTACAATTCCTTGGTCATATCGTGAACGCCCAGGGAGTCGCGGTGGATCCTTCCAATGTGGAAGCAGTAACCAAGTGGACTCCACCCAAAACCGTCACCCAGATCAGGAGTTTTCTTGGACTTATGGGATATTACCGTTGGTTCATTGAAAATTTCTCTAAAATTGCAAAGCCAATGACCCAGTTATTGAAAAAGGATGAAAAGTTTAAGTGGACCGCTGAGTGCGATAATAGTTTTGAAGAACTTAAGAGGAAACTGGTGTCCGCACCAGTATTGATCTTGACATATCAAAGCAAGGATTTCCAAGTTTATTGCGATGCATCTCGCCAAGGGTTAGGATGTGTGTTGATGCAAGAAGGAAAAGTGGTCGCTTATGCTTCCCGCCAGTTGAGACCACATGAGTCTAACTATCCAACCCATGACTTGGAACTAGCAGCAGTCGTCCATGCTTTGAAAATATGGCGACATTACCTCGTCATTAATCGATGTGAAGTATATACGGATCATAAGAGCTAGAAATACATTTTCACCCAACCGGATTTGAACCTCCGGCAGCGAAGGTGGTTAGAGTTGATCAAGGATTATGACCTAAGTATACACTATCACCCTGGCAAAGCTAACGTGGTAGCTGATGCTTTGAGCCGGAAGAGTTACTACAACTCTATCCACACAAAAGGAAAATGCGAACAGTTACAACGGGACCTAGAGCGCCTAAATCTGGGAATTGTTGAACCCGGATTTGTGGCCGCTCTTGAAGCCCAACCCACACTCTTAGACCAAATTCGCATAGCTTAAGCCTCGGATCCTGACATAACTGAGCTTAAGAAGAACATGAGGGTTGGAAAAGCTCGCGACTTCACGGAGAACGAGCATGGAACGATCTGGATGGGCACAAGGATGTGCGTACGAGGATAAAGAACTGAAAAGTTGATCCTTACCGAGGCTCATCGTAGCCGTATTCAATCCACCCAGAAGCACCAAGATGTACCAAGACCAAGGACAAGTTTTGGTGGGTCAGTATGAAAAGAGAAATAGCAGAGTTCGTGGCACTATGTGACGTATGCCAATGAGTGAAGGCAGAACACCAAAGACCTGCAGGGTTACTACAACCACTCCAAATCCCGGAGTGGAAATGGGAAGAAATCGGAATGGACTTCGTCACAGGATTACCCCGGACATCGTCAGGGTACGATTCCATCTGGGTTATCGTCGACCGACTCACTAAAGTAGCCCACTTCATCCCAGTGAACACCACCTACACAGGAAAGAGACATATCTCGCAAGGATCATGTGTCTCCATGGGGTACCCAAGAAGATAGTATCAGATCATGGTAGTCAGTTCACCTCCAAGTTTTAGCAGAAGCTACAAGAGGAACTTGGCACCCGGTTGAATTTTAGTACGGCCTACCACCCGCAAACCGTTGGTCAGACTGAGCCAGTGAATCAGATTATGGAAGACATGTTGTGGGCTTGTGCTCTCGACTTTGGGAAAGCATGGGACAAGAGTCTACCCTACGCGGAGTTTTCTTACAATAACATCTATCAGGCCAGTCTGCAGATGGCACCTTTCAAAGCGCTGTACGGACGAAAGTGTTGTACCCCACTCTTTTGGGACCAAACTGGCGAGCGCCAGTTGTTTGGGACCGAAGTGTTAAGTGAGGCGGAAGAAAAGGTAAGGACAGTAAGGGAGAGGCTTAGAATCGCACAGTCTCGGCAAAAGAGTTACGCAGACAACCGTCGAAGGGATCTAACGTTCGAGGCAGGTTATTATGTGTATCTTCGAGTCACCCCGCTTCGAGGAGTGCACCGTTTCCAAACTAAAGGCAAGTTGGCACCACGTTTTGTGGGACCGTACCAAATACAGGAACGTTGAGGTGAAGTAGCTTACCGGCTCGAGCTTCCACCCTCCATGGCCATCATCCATGATGTATTTCATGTCTCACAACTTAAAAAGTGTCTAAGAGTGCCAGAAGAACAGACGAACCCAGATCAGATAGAGATTCTGCAAGATTTGACTTATGTGGAGAAACCAGCGCGTATCCTCGAAACTAGCGAGCAGAGAACCCGGAACAAGGTTACTAGATTCTGTTGAGTTCAGTGGACTCATCACTCAGAATAAGAGGCCACCTGAGAAAGGGAAAATGAGCTAAAGGCCGCTCATCCCTATCTTTTTGCCAGTACCTCCGAATCTCGGGGTCGAGATTTCGTTTAAGGGGGGTAGGTTTGTCACACCCTGAGGTGTTTTCCCCTTTTAAAAATCTAAAGAAAAATCGCAAGAAAAATAGTTGGACATTAACCTGGAGTGAACAAATAATTTTAAAAGCAAAAATCTAAATGGAAATGACATGGTAGGATTTTTCCTAAATTCTACATGTCAAAATACACTAACAGGATTTTTAGTGGAATTTTCAGAACACTAGAAATAATTTTTAATTAATTAAAATCAAAATCGGAATTAATAAATCCTGGGAAATTGTTTTTTCTCTCTCCTCCGTCCTTTTCCCGCTCTTTCCCGCCCATTCGGCCTTGGGCCGCCGGCCCGAGCCGCCGGCCCGCCTTCCCCACGCCCGCGCCTCTCTCCCTCTCTCCTCACGGCCGCCAAGGCCACGGCCCGTTACCCTCGCGCCCGAAAAATAAGTCCACTTCGCCTCTCCTTCATCCCGGGACACCGACAATTGGGGCCCACCTGTCAGTCATGTCCCCTACCTCCGGCCGTCCCGCCGCCATTGGCGTCGCCTCTGCCCCGCGCAGATCTCGGCCGCCCGCCCCTCCCGCGCGCCCTAACTCCCCCGCTTCTCCCACCGCCTTCAATCGCCCCGGTCGCCGCTCCCACAGCCCTAAACGGCTGGAGTTAATCGCCGGCCATTATTTTCCCCAAATTCCTCCCTCTTAACTTCGGCGATCAATTCCTCCTTATCCCGGCCACCACCGACCTCCCCGTCCCCTTTAAAAGCCAGCCCCCATCCTCCCCGAGCTCCCCACACCCTCGTCCGAGTTCCCCGCACTCCCTCTCGCTCTCGCACCGTGCGCCCGAGTGTTGCCGCTCTCCGGCGGCCTTCGGCCGCATTTCCCCGTCGTCCCAAGCCGTCCTGGACATCGCCACCGCCTCCATCTCCATCCCCGGTGCCCGAGCCCTCTCGCCGCCCCTCTCCGTCATCGCCCGTCGTCTCCCTCACCGTCCGCACCATCGTCCCTCCACCTCCGCAACCCGCGGTGAGCGCCCCTCCCTTTCCCCCTCTCGGCCGAACGCGCGCCACCGCTCCCGAGTGCACGCGGCTCCGCCCGCTTGTGAGCCACGACATTCCGCCGCCCCGCGCCGGTGCCCGAATGACGTCGACCGATCTCGGGCCGCCGTGCGCCATCGTCAGTCGACCGCGCCGCCCGCGCCCCTCCCCGGCCGTCTGATCTGCCTCAGCAGATCAGAGCCGTCCGCCCCGCTTGCCCGCGTGGCAAGTCGCGTGGTCGCCACGTCAGCGCCACGTGTGTGCCACATGGTGCACCGCTCTCTCTCGGCCCGTGGACCCGATCCACCGTGGACAGTGCTCCCGCAGCCGATGACGCCATCGCCGACGCCGCCCTAGCGCCGACGCACCCGGGATTTATTGTGCAATAAATAATTAAGGATTTTCCTGTTTTAGTTAAAACACAAATAATCTTTTAAAATTCATATCTTTTCAATCCGAGCTACGTTTAAGCCCATTCAAATTTCATTAAATTCATAAAAATGCCAAGAATACATTAAAAATGATTTTGTTCCCTGTTTAAGTATATTTTTAGCATGTTTGTTGAAGTGCCATGTTTGTCGTGTAGATTCGGGTAGTTCCTCCAACCCGGTGTACTTTGAAGTTGTTGCGGAGTTTCCCCAGTCCGAAGAGCAAGGCAAGTCATGCTTTATTATTGATCATATTGCTCTTATTTTTGCTAAAACACTTGTTTTATTCTATTAAACTGCATTTATTTTATAATGTCATCTTATGGGAAATATTACACCGTATGGTTAGATTTAAGCCCTAGGCTTGCCACCCTAACCCCTTTGATAAACTTGGGATAACAACATGACTAGCTTATAGGCCTAGGTTATGCTTAGACCTGCTTAGACTTACTAGCACACTAAATGGGTAATTTCATCTAGACTACATTATGTTGAACATATGAAATGAAAGATATAATCCGAGGACTTTGTGGACCGGACTAATAACTAAAACATGACCAATGGTGGGCTGTGGGCGCTATGGTTTTGATAGTGGTGCCCATGGAATTTAAGGATCGGTTCACGGGAAACCCTCAGAAGAATGACCGTACAAACCACAAGCCAGAATGGGCAACGGTGGGTCCTGTAGTGTAGCCCTTCCTAGCCGACGAACCCAGGCAAGGGTGAGCGTGATGGAGTTGCAGTCGGCCGGGGGCTTACCGGTTGCTGGGCTACCGGATTCACCGTGGCACTCGGGGGGCTGCCCACGACCCAAGAACGGGAGTGGGGGCAAAACCTTGGTGTGGTTTGCTTGGTTAGCGAGGGGTTATACGAAAGGTCCTATCACAGTCCCTTTCCGGGGTACCGTGGCGGTATTCCGGCGCACGGGAAGCCGTGTTGTGGGGCTGTCTTGTGGGTACAGATGTACACCTCTGATCAGAGTAAAACTATTCGAGTAGTCGTGTCCACGATTATGGACGATCAACCGACTTCACCGTGATTAGTCCCACACTGCTAAAAACCTATTAATTTGACATGGTTAGTACAGTTGGATTGTTTGGGCCGGTCTCAACATGGGGATATTGTTGGACAGTGTTGGATTTAATATTAATTAATTAATTAATTTACCGTTTTTCGTATTCATGTTCAAAACTCCTTTTGTTTGCAAAAACCCTAGCTGTTTGTGCTAAAGGCAAACCCGAGCCAAATCCTTGTCTTCCCCCTTGCATTCATACTCTCTCTTTTCCGGTATGACTTGCTGAGTACGTGGAAGTATTCATCCTTGCCTCTTCATCAAAACCTGAGCAAGAAGCCGAAGAAGAAGATGAAGTTGAGTAGGCTTTGTCCTGTACTCTGGAAGTTGCCTGTCGATTGGTTGAAGCCACGTGGCAAGCGCCAAGTTTAAGCTTAGGCCCCTTTTCTTTTTTTTCGCTGCTCTTTTGTAATCTTTTTGTAATGTTTCTAAGACGTGGAACTGTAATATCAACTATTGTCGTATGTGTACCCTAGCTGGTCCTGGACAGGGATTTTAATACACATATAGCTTCGCAAATTCTGGTCTGAATTTCTGGGTGTGATAGCAGAACGCCGAGTGCACCCTTGTTCCGCTCCAAGAAAGTCCTACACAAAGGTGGAGCAGTTGCGCATCGACTGAGGTGGTAGAACCTCAACAATCAGTCTCATCCGCCGTCGATCAAATAACGGTATATCTTTTGGCCACAAGGCGTAACAGTCTTAAAAATCCTTGTAATATAGTATTCTAAATATATGGATGAATCTATCGCTGTAACCGGCAAACTGCACGCTGCTGGTTAAGGTGATGCCTACCTTCACTGTTGCGGTGGCCGAGGGCCTTGCATTTTAGCCGACCCCAGATACAAGAGTGCATGGGGCGCAACTGATGGCTAGCATGGCAAAAGTGCAAGTTGACGCGGTCAAGACCGAATGAGCTCATTTGCCACTACAGTACCCACCGAACGACGAGATTGTTACAGTAGAAGCCGCACATGGAAGTTTTATCCAATGGCCTAAGGATCTTATTGAAATCAAGTTGTCTGCGAAGTCAGCAACTCCACCAAGCATTCGGCAACCGCCTCGACCAACATCTGCTCCTTCAGCCCTTTCAGCCCCTCTAGCCCCTCCAGCTCCCGCGCTCCACAAGAATTGGAGGTCGACAGTACGGCAAAAGAAAGTAATCCCCCACCGCTCAAGAAACCAAGGAAGGTGTGTTTCTCTCCTCCGCAAATAACTAATGACAAACGTGCGGCAAGGAGGAGAGGAAGACCCCAAGGCAAGGCGAAGCCATCGAGTCTAAACCAAAGAAGCTAAAAATGGGCAAGAGCGTATCAACTGAGTTCGCCAATGGCATGCCTTTGGTTAGAGACGACGCCCTACGAACGATGGGCACCGCATGCAGGGATCTCCACCACTACTACATGGAGACGACAAGCGCCAAGAGGATGAAAAAGGGCACTGATGTCATAGGCTATCACGACAAAGAACTGTTTTTTGGGCCTGAAACCTACGTCGCCATAGACTTCAAGGACTTGTTCGACCTCTACAGACTATGAGCGATGGACACGAGTCTACTCAAGTGCTACTCCTTGTAAGTATTCTTGCGTTCCTCTATTTTGGTAAAAAATCAATCCTTACAACACGCTTATAAGAGCGTTTGTCTTATGTGTAGGCTTAGTTGGAAGTGGTGCTAGAGAAATGTACCGGCAGTGGCCTTCCTAGATCCACAAATTGTCACGGTAGCCAATCTAGATCATGACACGAAGGCCATGGTGGCCTATATTTTGAGACCTTGCTGGCCCAACAAGACAAGGACTACTTCCTCTGCGCCTATAATCAATAGTAAGTGTGTACCCTAAGTATATGCAATTGCATGACACGTAGTGTTTTAGAATTTAACTTTTCCTATATTAATGCCGTAGTGCCGATTGGATCCTTCTGGTCATTACGCTAAAGTGGAGCACATGCCACTACATAAATTCCAAAATCAGTAAGACGTATGACTAGACCCCGATCCAACAAGCAATCGACGAAGCGTGGGGAATGTATGTGGAGAAAGGAGGGCGTCATAGCAATTTTCAACAAACCCTCATCCACAAAAAGGACATCCCCGTCAAACAGCAAGTAGGCGACCTAACACCCGAAAATCGAGATTTAGAAATCAAAATCCAAAAATTAGAACTTACAAAAACTTTTGGGTTGTTGCATCTTGTCGTGCTATTTGGCTCTTATTTTCAACTTTTACTGTGTGTTATAAATAAAGGAATATTTATTTGAAAGTCGAAAAAGTCAGAAAAAGTTTCGAAAACCCTAAAAGGAAGAGAAATTGCAAAATAAATAATATAAATAAAATAAAAATTATAAATATACAATTGGAAAAGCTGAGATTGATAACATTTTCTTTTGGGATCAAAAATTTATTTTTGGGAAAATATAAAATAATTATTTAATTATAAATAAAGAAAGAAAAATATATAATGACAATAATAAAGTTGGGTAAAAGATTAAAACTTTAGAATTTAATTTACATTTATGATGGGGACCAAAATGTTATTTTTAAATTTTATTGGTGAAATGGAAAAAATAAATAATGAATGAAAAAATCAAAGAAAATCGAAAGTATACTGTTCATAGCCCGCGAGGTGTTCGACACCGGTCTTGCCGTACCGGGCGCACGTCGCGTACGTCGCCGCGACACCACGCGTCGCACGCGCGCGTTCCCGGCCCGCCCCGGCGTCAACGCGCCGTACAGTGCCGTCACGTCGCTTGCCCTATGTCGCGCCACGCCGTGCATCGACCGCGCCCGCACCCACGCCGTCATACCGGCGCACGTCGCCAAGCCCATGCCGCCGTCATGTCGCCGCACTGTGCCACGCCGCGCACCCACGCCGCACGCATCAGCCACAGCGCCACGCCCATGCCACGCCGTACGCCGCGCCACGCCGCCCGCGCCGTACGCTGCGCCCACGCCGTGCGCGTCAACCACACCTCCCCGTGCCCATGCCGCTGTTGTCACCGTCCTGTTCCCACGCCTCGCCGTCGTCGGCCACGCACGCGCCCTTCCCGTGACACACGCGACAGTGCCGCGTCGTGCCCACACCGCCACCGTGGCCTCGCCGTGAAAACGGTATAAATAGGCCTCGGTAGCTTGAGCTCCAAACACCAAACTTGGTCGCCTCTTTTCCCTCTCCAAAACCCCTCAATAATCCCCAGCTTCCGTAGCCTGTGCACTAAGAATTTCGTGAAAAATTGAAGCCCGAAACCACACGGGCAATTCTTCAAAATTCGCCACATTCGGTTGAATTCCCTTCAAATTGAAGGTACGTCTACATTCTATACACCTAGAGCTTCCATTCCCCTATCTTTCCCGAGCTAGTTAGCCGTCGGAACTCGCTGGCGACGAGCGCCGCCGAGCTCCTCTGCCCGGCCGCCACCGCCGCGCATGGTGCTAGCCCACCCTGATGCTTTTTCGGCCAAATAAAACCTCTAGCTAGCTTCCCCGTGCTCCATAGATGCTCTACAACACCTTGCTTGGGCCAAAGCATCGCCGGAGCATCCCGGCGACGAGCGTCGCCGTCGACGGCCCGCTCCGTCGCCTCTCCGACCTGGCCGCGCCTTGAAACGGACTCCTCGTGTCATGAAGATGGTGTAGGACCCGTTATTTACCGAGCTCCGGCCGTCCTCGCCGCCGTTCGTCCTTGCCCCGTCAGCAGCCTCGCCGGGAAAGAAGAAAGGGAGAGAAGGAGGGAAGAAAAAAGAAAGAAAGGAGGGAGGAAGACGAGAATGATGCCGCGGCTCAGTGGATTGAGCCAAGCCAAGCCGAGTGAGAGGGAGGGCGCGGGTTCGATTCCCAGCCGATGCAAAGTTTTGGAACATTTTCATTTTCTTTTGAGAATTAAAATTTGTAGGAGCCTAGTAAAAATCACAAAAATTTATATTTTCTCTTTTTGAACCTTAAACTTAATTTAAAAGAATTTTCTCAAGAGTATATTATTTATCCTTTCCCAAAATGTTCTTACAAATAAAAATGAACTTTATATTACCATTTATTTCCCATGAATAAAAACTTTATACTCAAACTCCTTAGTCTATTCCCTCTCAGAAAATCTCTATATTTTGTAAAGCCCATCCATCCATCTATTTTTTTTTGAAACCCTTATAAGAATTTCAAAACCATCTTTATAAACCCTAGTCAATCCTTTACTATATATGTATATGTGCATATATGTATATATATGTATGTATATTTGACGGCGTTGCTCCATAGAATCCTTCCCAATCCACATACTAATGGACCGCGACACCTAGCTCACATAAGAATTTAGATTCAACCCAAAAGATCGACATAAACGCTCTAGGTAACCTCTAACCAAATAAACCTTTTCAATCATCAAATTACAATGCCTCTAAAACTTAAATTAACTGGGGATAAGGCCACCCCATATAAGTTCAATCAGAGAAAACCCAAAAGTTCAAATTAATGCAACTCACTCGTTTCGACCCGAACTTTAGCGAAACTCGAACTTAAATCCATTTACGACCATAGATTCGCATTAGAGACCGCTTTTGCGATTCATTTGGTTTTGATGGTTTTTATTTGAATTTTGATCAAATTCAATTGGATCTTTCGCACGTATGTATAGAATCTGAGGGAGCCGTTGAATACGCTGAAGACACGAGTCAACAAGGTCACGAGCAAGGCAAGTCTTCACTCCCTTTGAACAAGTTGAACCTATTTGTGAAATGATGTTGATTTAAAATTATACATGCTTTACACAAGAAAATACCTATGCTTGATATGCCATGCCTTGATATTGTTTACCTTTATATATTCTTTGTAACCCTCGATAAGACATGTCCGAAGGAAATCTTGGGTAAGATGCTTAGCCATGATTATACTAGATTCTTGCATACTCATGCTTTCACAATGAGCTATATGCTTGGCCAACTACCTTAGGGAAGGTAGTTGAGATACGGCATGTGGAGACATGAGCGCCACATTGCCATGATAATGATGAAATGATTCTTTGATGAAAAAACAAACAAATATTTTAGACTGGGGCGGCTTGATGATTTAGGTGGATTCCGGTAAAGGCAAGTGTTGTCCCTAGTCAATTAAGGACCGAGCCATGAGACTTATAACATGGAACGAGCTAGTACAACCGTACTTCTCGAATGGGTATAGACCTAGCGGATTAGATAGCCGAGCGGAGGCAGTATCCCTGCATAGTTGTTCAGGTGTTGAGTTGTGGTTGGTGTTGTTGAGATGAGGCTACGGCCTACGTATTGAGTGATGAACGAGGATATAGTGAGTTTTTTTCCCTATCCCAGGAGCACCAGCACTCCTCTCACTGCTAGGAAAGGGCGGCTAGAGTGCAAGAGGATTTAAGTTCATGGAGCGGGTACTGCCAAAGTGAGGTTATTGAAAAGCTTTGCCGTGACCGTCTCATGTGTTGGGACGTAGGCTCATTCGTTGGGCAGTCACGGAGTACGGGTAAAGTGTACATCCACTGCAGTGTGAGTAAATCAATCTATTCGAATAGCCGTGCTCGCCGATAATGAGCGACGTGACAAATTTCTCTCTTGGCTAGACTCTAAATTTTAAAATGATGGGATATGTTTGCATGATGATTTTTATGTACTGGTGGACCAACTTCTCGAGATACGAGAAGGGTAGGCTCCCTAGAAAACCATGACGATCCGGTGGCGGGAACCGTTGCCGACTTAATGAACTATGGTAATAAAACTTGACCAGGCTAGATGTTAGGTTTGCAAAAAGAATTATAAAACTGGCTTTGTGCAAATGAAGCACAGCCATCCTTTGAGAATCCCCTATCATATGCATATTTGTCGTGTTGACTTGCTGAGTACGGTTGGTACTCACCCTTGCTATAGGCACAAACATTCAGATGTGGATAATGAAGACCCAGAAGACCCGTATGCATACTACCAGGTGGGTGTGGAAGACGATGGCGTCCAATAGGTCTTAGGTCCGGTCGTTGCCTGTGGCAATGGCATGCCGCTGCCTTCTTTCCGCTGCCTTATCTAAACTCTATTTTTGATTGTATTATGGATCGTTTGGTCCTAAGTTCTAGACATTGCCTTCAGGCTCTATATTGTAATATTATGTGTGTGTCGATGAATGTATCGTGCACTGGATGATTCAGCAATGTATTCGTGAGTACCAAACTACTCGATCCAGGAAAATGGTACTATGAACACGAATGATTCCTGTTGCAAAAACGGGGGTCTACAGAGCTAGTATCAGAGCGTGCAACTGTAGGATAAGACCAATGGCGCCCCACCCCTTTATAGCTGGCAAAAGGGAGGAATCCCCATCTAGGATTATTATGAAAATAAAAACCTTATGTCTACAAAACAAAATGTGTTTTCCCTTATACTCTTATCTCCTTATATCTTATAAAATTTGTTTTGCTCTTGCTTCCTCCTGACTCTGGAATCTTTTCAAATTTCTCTCTTTTCCCCCTCAACTCTCTAGTTGCTAAGCCTGGAGCACCATCTAGAAGCCAAGTCAAGTCCAAGCTCCAAGCAAGGCGATTAGGCCAAGCAGCCCCGAGTCAGCGTTTCCTGAGGATCACGCGAAGTTTTCTTGGAGCTCACCTAAAACCCAATCTTTTCCCAAAAGAGTAGCATTGATAGTTCCTAGGTCGTGTGTTGTTTGCTGTGTGCAGGTGTATGATCTACATCTATAATGGGGATGTGACCATACTAGATTGTTTGTTTAATCAACTAGAACAATAAAAAATATACCCACATCAGATCAGTAGTAAAGCATATTAAGGTCTCATCTTTAGTTAACCTCTTCTTTCCCCTCTCCTGTCTTCTCCGACAACAGATGGGTAAAACCAAGGGCAATGTCAGTAAATCGAGACCTCAGCGGCCCTGTGGATTAACTCAAAACAACTCTGTGAACACTCCACCTCCTTTCCTGTGAACCCGACCCTACCCCAGGTAGTGGCTAACCAGACATAGTTAATGACTATGATGATGCAACAGATGCAACGACACTTTCAACAGCAACAGATGCAAGCTCAGGGTCGGTACCTAGAGCAATGTCGGTATGTTTCGACGCAAGCCTTGATGACTCCCACAAGTATGCTGTCAAGTCCACAGGAGATGATAGCACCAACCCCGCCATTAGGTTGGAGGAAAGCACTTGACACCTGCTATGGTTTCGTTGAGCAAGATCATGGCATAAGGAACAGTTTGTGGGACAAGTATACTAGGATCTCGACCAAAGAAGAGATGCAATAGGGAATAAAGATTCCGGTCAAATAATCAGCCAAGACTTTGGTTCACCACCATCCAACTCCAAGAGGAGGAATTGTTAGTTATATGCCCTCGAGGCAACATGGAGATGTTGGATATCACGTCAATGTTTATGTATTAATGAATAAAGTGTTATTCAGTTCCATAAAATAGACATCTTGTATTGATCAATAAGTACGTGACTTATTTATGAGACTCTATATGTATGGATCTATTTCTAAATGATCCCTGATCATATATCATATTATTGGAACTAATATGATTCTAAGATCGGCATGTTTATTGATTGATGATCATGTCTCATAGATCATGGGTATGGAGATACCAAGTCAATAAACATGGACATATGTGTTAGAGAACACATTGTTGGATAGACCCACCATGAGACACTACAGGAATTAATGTGCCATTAGTTGGTCTCAGGTAGTGTTGGTACAAAGTCCTTAGACCTGAGATCACCATGGATTCCAACATGTGTAGTAGCCTACTTTGGGACTACCAAACGCTATTCCGTAAGTGGGTAGTTATAAAGTTAGTTTTCGGGTTTGCTATGAAACATGGAGTGGGATGTGAGTGATCAAGATGGAATTTTCCCTTCCTTTGGAGAGATATCTCTGGGCCCCTCGAGGTAATGGATTATGGAAATGCATGGCCATGCTAAGTTGATTGAGGAGTCAATCAACAGACAGATAATCCAATACGGTTCGAGTGAATGGTTAAGCTATTGAATTGATGGCACACATCTTTCCTATAGCTTAATTGGTATCGTGAGGCAAAGGGATTTGTGTACACATTACAGGTTCAGAGCCGATATTATATTCTTGTATACTATGGTGTCAATATGTGTTGCTAGGTGCCGCTGTTGGCAGGTCGGCTGAGTTGGACTCGAGCCGACGATCGGCTAAGCTGGACTATAGCCGAAACCGAGTATACCTGAACCTACAGGGTCGCACGCTTAAGGGGATAAGAACAGGCATTCGAGTTAGACTCGGATAAGGCTCGATCGGATAGGGATCCGATCGGATAGAGTCCTATGGGCTTACGACGTATGGGCGGCCGACTCTATGAGATTCGGATAGGATCCGATTTAAAATAGAGTCCTGATCGGCCACTAGTCCCAGTCGGCCAACTCTATATAAAGGGGAGAGGGGTGGAGAGTTGCTGTATCGCATTGAACCGAATCCGCAACAGAAGTCGCCGAGATCAATCTCCACAGAAACCCTCCCCACTTTCGAGCCAAACCCTAGCCTTGCATCGCATGCTAGCACAGGGTGTTCGGCGTTCTGTTCCCGGACGTGTGGATACCGATAGAGGCGCTGCTACGTTGCGCGCTGTTCATCGACTGTGGTATTTCGGAGCAAGGCGGCTACAGTAGATCAGCTGCGGTCGAGCGCATCGGAGCGAGGCGCGAGAACGCGGTCAGACGACTCGGCGAATCGGCTACATCCGCGAATCGGCTGATTGGTGAATCGGCTGTCCCTGGGAATCGGCTGTCATCGGCCAGCACAGTTCCAGATCGGATAGTCCTGATTGGCTATTTTCGCTGCATACTCCAATCGGTAACGATCTATCGGCACTTACTTGCAAGTGTTCCTGGTTTGCGCGGTAAAAAAGTTTTGTTTTCGGCTAGTGTAGCTTCCGTGTAACCCTTCAGAAGTCACCAAAATGGAATGTAGGTGGTGCAAGCAAGATGATCGTCACAGGCACAATGTTTACTCCCGAGGATGCTGAGAGGATTCCCCGATGCCTGAGGAAGAATACCTTCCGTGGTGCACATCAGTTAACCCAACATCTCCAGCTTTATGGTCTGCCCAAACTAGAAGATGATGCATCAGAAGAGATGTCCTCTGAAGATGATGAAAAGGCAAACTTGGAAAATGTTAGTGAAGAAGAAATGGAGCTCAAAGCATGTACTCGTTGTGGAGAAGTTGGACACACTGCAAGCATGTGCAACCACCTCTGTCACTATGGTGAGGACACCCATGTCCCAAGAGAATGCCCCATGAGAGCCATAACATGTTTCTTGTGTGAAGGCACAGACCATGTACTGAAGGACTGTCGACTGATGTTAGGGCCTATTTGGTAGGGCTCCAGATTCTGTAAGAAACGTTTCGGATTCAGATTCTCCTGTGAAACGTTTCTCTGAAGAATCAGAATCACTTATGGAACCGTTTGGCATATTTGCTGGATTCTAGAGAAACGGGAGGAGAATCTGGAGAAACTGGTCTGAGGCAGTTTTCTAGTCACACATGTAAAAGGAGAATCGCTTCTGTTCTGAAACCCACAGGAAAAACAGCGTTTGGCTTGGATTCTTTAGTTTCTGCCCTGAAACGGAACCGTTTCTGGCTTCCAAACGGGCCCTTAATCTTAGACAAGAAAACGAAAGACCAGAGGATATCTCGACAGTCCACCAGTCAACTCATGGATGGTATCGACCCCAGAGAAGATGTCTCTGATCACGAACCAGCCCCAACCCCAGTAAAGACCACCAATGGTAACAGAGGCATGTTACAGACCTAGAAGGGAGCACCTCGTGACAAGTCGGGTCTGATTTGTTCAACTGTCATAAGCCAGGACACTATTCCTACAAATGCCCTTCCCCAGACTAGCAAAGGAAGCCACTCCATCTGGGTGGAGGCCAACCGTCGTAATGACCAGTCGTCCTACTACACCCAGCAATATCAACAGGTCGACCGCGACTCAAATCCGCACCTCGACACCGACGCTAGCCTCTTCTGGAATGAAGAATGTGAACTGCTTCAATTGTGGAGAGTTTGGGCACTTTGCCAACCGCTGCCCCAAGCCACGCAGCATCCCTCTTCATACCGGTGCCAATGCAACGGCTATACGTGGAACTACTACCCCTGCTGTTGGACGTGTTTTGTTCAAGACGTCGCAACCCAATGAATCTACTACCAGATTCCGCCATGGACAAGTGAATCATGTGCACGCCAAAGAGGCACAGGAAGATCAGAGAATGCTAATGGGTATGCTTTCTATCAACTCCGCCAAATTAAAGTCTTATTTGATTCCGGAGCATCGCATTCGTCCATATCATCAAAAATAAGCGAACAACACAACCTACACCAGGTGGAACCTAAGAGACCCATGTTAGTACATTCACCCAGGGAAGATATAACCGTACCCCATGCCTGCATCATTGTGCCCATTCGAATTAGAGCCGTAGTATTTCTTTCAAACATCATGGTACTACCGCCACAAAACCCTTGATGTCATTCTCAGGATTGACTAGTTGACTAAGAACAAGGGAGTTATAGACTTGGCCGAAGGAGAAGTCACCCTGTCCACCCCATGGACTTCACCGACAAGCATAACCATGGACCGAGACTCGATGTTGTGTGACCGAGCCGCGGGAATATTCACCCTACTACCCATGACCGGTATGTCAGTAAGTTCAGGATTACCCGAACGTATTTCCTAAGGATTTGCTGATAATGCCTAAAGTAAAGCTTAAAATTTATTTAAGGGGGGGTAGAGTGACATGACCATGGATCCTTAAATTGTGCACCATGTTGTAGCTAGATAAAACAAAACCTTCTTATGATGGTCTCCCATCAACCACAAGTCCTTGGATCACAATCATACCGTATAGGGTCACTATCTATCTATGAAATGAAGGTCTCTAAAACTTCGAAATAGCAAATCTATTATACAACTTAAGAAAAGCTTAAAATTAGGCATACTAAATCTTATATGTTTGAAAGATCGTTCTTTAGACAGACACCGCCACCACCTGTTAGTCAATTGGACATTACGCCCTATTCTCAGCAGAACAAGGTGTAAATAGATCTAAGTCCCCTCAAAACAAAATTAGTTTCATATGCTTTACAAGGGATACTAGTTGGGATGTAGGTAGCAATCCTAGCAATCAATGTCATCCAACAACTCTTCTGACGAGCAAAACTCAACAACAACCTAAACCACCCGAGCACCAGTTTAAACCAAAAGTCCAATGTGCTCCTGATATAAAAACAAAAGAGAGATTCAGGCAGTGGCCGCCAGATCCATACGTAAGAGGACAAATTCCAGGGACCATCCATTGACTACCTAATCTATTAGTAATCCTAGAAAAGAGAGAAAGACAATAGGTGCCAACACGACGAGGAGACAAACCACCTACAAAAGGAAATCCTGGTAACCATCCTCTGTCGCATCCTGCCATAGCCTCCAAACAAAAACCAGCAGGTATAGCACCCAAGCCAGCAAAGTACTAAAAGCCGTTCCGACATACCGTACTTTAGCCCACATCCATCACCAAGCAGCAGCCCCTTTCGCCAGAATGCAGCCTCTGCGACCGAAGAACCTCGACACCACTATCCTCCGAGCATCGTCTCCAGCGATGAATCCACCCATTGCCTTAACCGATGAGGAAACATCTCCTCCCATCCTGGACCCTACGACTGCAAGTCCTACCACCGACGAAGTCCTCCTCTGCCAGGAACCCATCGCTCTACTTCGCCTTCGTCATGTGACCCTAGCTCCATCCCTCCTTCAATCGAACTACTTCGCCTCCACTCGCTCTCCAATCTGCTAGCCGGGACAAGTGTGAGAGACGAGCCACCTTTCTCTCCCCTTTCCTTTAGAAATGAAGCAAGGGCACACATCAAAAAATTCCTTGCGAAGATATTAAATTAATAGAAGCCCTAAGTCTAGAGTACCTAGAAGGTTTTTTAAAAAAATGGATAACATAGTTATCTGAAACAAAGAATCGCAAAGACACTGTAGGAATCAACTTAAGAACTCCGTGATAGATTTTCGCCTCACCCTAAATAAATATCCTGTCCATCGTTTGTTGGGATGAATTCCTAAATAGATCAGTCCTAGATAAACCAACAGACTTTCAACCACAACCCAACCCAAATCTCGGGTTGTTGGAACTTACAAATCCAAAAATTATGTTGGAACTTAAAAATCAAAATTATCTCGGTCAGAAATTATCTCGGGTTGTTGGAACTTACAAATCCAAAAATATCTCGGTCAGAGATTTAAAAATCAAAATCCAAAAATTGGAACTTACAAAAACTTTTGGGTTGTTGCATCTTGTCGTGCTATTTGGCTCTTATTTGCAAGTTTTATTGTGTGTTATAAATAAAGGAATATTTATTTGAAAGTCGAAAAGTCGAAAAGTTTCTAAACCCTAAAAGGAAGAGAAATTGCAAAATAAATAATACAAATAAAATAAAAATTATAACTATACAATTAGAGAAGCTGAGATTGATAACATTTTCTTTTGGGATCAAAATTTTATTTTTGGGAAAATATAAAACAATTATTTAATTGTAAATAAAGAAAGAAAAATATATAATGAGAATAATTAAGTTGGGTAAAAGATTAAAACTTTAGAATTTAATTTACATTTATGATTGGGACCAAAATGTTATTTTTAATTTTATTGCTGAAATGGAAAAAATAAATAATAAATGAAAAAAAATCAGAGAAAATCGGAAAGTATACTGTTCATAGCCCGTCAGGTGTTTGACGCCGGTCTTGCCGTACCGCGCGCACGTCGCGCACGTCGCCGCGACACCACGTGTTGCACGCGCGCGTTCTCGGCCTGCCCCGACGTCAACGCGCCGTACCACGCCGTCGCATCGCTCGCCTTGTGTCGCGCCGCGCCGTGCGTCGGCCACGCCCACGCCCACGCCGCCGTACCGGCGCACGTCGCCAAGCCCATGCCGTCGTCGTGTCGCCGCACTGTGCCACGCCGCGCGCCCACGTCGCACGCATCACCCACAGCACCGCGCCCATGCCACGCCATACGCCACGCCACGCCGCCCGTACGTCGCGCCACGCCGTGCCACACCGCCCGCGCCGTACGCTGCGCCCATGCCACGTGCGTCAGCCACATCTCCCCGTGCCCATGCCGCCGTTGTCACTGTCCTGTTCCCACACCTCGCCGTCGTCGGCCATGCGCGCACCATGCCTGTGACACACGCGACAGTGCCGCGCCGTGCCCATACCGCCACCGTGGCCTCGCCGTGAAAACGGTATAAATAGGCCTCGGTAGCTTGAGCTCCAAACACCAAACTTGGTCGCCTCTTTTCCCTCTCCAAAACCCCTCAAAAAGCCCCAGCTTCCGTAGCCTCTGCACTGAGAATTTCACGAAAAATTGAAGCCCGGTCGGAAGAACCCTATGTCGAACTGCACAAGCAATTCTACAAAATTCACCACATTCGGTTGAATTCCCTTCAAATTGAAGGTACGTCTACATTCTATACACCTAGAGCTTCCATTCCCCTAACTTTCTCGAGCCAGTTAGCTGGCGACGAGCGCCGCCGAGCTCCTCTGCCCGGCCGCCACCGCCGCGCATGGTGCTAGCCCACCCAGATGCTTTTTCGGCCAAATAAAACTTCTAGCTAGCTTCCCCGTGCTCCGTAGATGCTCTACGACACCTTGCTTGGGCCAAAGGATCGCCAGAGCATCCCGACGGCGAGCGTCACTGTCGCCATGGCCGCCTCGCTGTCGCCGACCCGCTCCGCTGCCTCTCCGGCCCGGCCACGCCTTGAAACAGACTCCTCTTGTCACGAAGATGGTGTATGACCCGTTATTTACCGAGCTCTGGCCACCCTCGCTGCCGTTCGTCCTTGCCCCGCCGACGGCCTCTCCGGGGAAGAAGAAAGGGAGAGGAGGGAAGAAAAAGAAAGGAAGGAGAGAGGGAGACAAGAACGACGCCGTGGCTCAGTGGTTTGAGCCAAGCCAACCCGAGTGAGAGGGAGGGCGCGGGTTCGATTCCCAGCCGACGCAAAGTTTTGGAAAATTTTCATTTTCTTTTGAGAATTAAAATTTGTAGGAGCCTAGTAAAAATCATAAAAATTTATATTTTCTCTTTTTGAACCTTAAACTTAATTTAAAAGAATTTTCTCAAGAGTATATTATTTATCCTTTCCAAAAATGTTCTTACAAATAAAAATGAACTTTATATTACCATTTATTTCCCATGAATAAAAACTTTATACTCAAACTCCTTAGTCTATTCCCTCTCAGAAAATCTCTATCTTTTGTAAAGCCCATCCATCCATCTATTTTTTTTGAAACCCTTATAAGAATTTCAAAACCATCTTTATAAACCTAGTCAATCCTTTACTATATATGTATATGTGCATATATGCATATATATATATGTATGTATATTTGACGGCGTTGCTCCATAGAATCCTTCCCGATCCACATACTAATGGACCGTGACACCTAGCTCACAAAAGAATTTAGATTCAACCCAAAAGATCGACGTAAACGCTCTAGGTAACCTCTAACCAAATAAACCTTTTCAATCATCAAATTACAATGCCTCTAAAACTTAAATTAACTGGGATAAGGCCACCCCATATAAGTTAAATCAGAGAAAACCCAAAAGTTCAAATTAATGCAACTCACTCGTTTCGACTCGGACTTTAGCGAAACTCAAACTTAAATCCATTTATGACCATAGATTCGCCTTAGAGACTGCTTTTACGATTCATTTGGTTTTGATGGTTTTATTTGAATTCTGATCAGATTCAATTGGATCTTTCGCATGTATGTACAAAATCCGAGGGAGCCGTTGAATACGCTGAAGACACAAGTCAACAATGTCACGAGCAAGGCAAGTCTTCACTCCCTTTGAACAAGTTGAACTTATTTGCAAAATGATGTTGATTTAAAATTCAAATATGCATGCTTTACACAAGAAAATACCTATGCTTGATATGACATGCCTTGATATTGTTTACCTTTATATATTCTTTGTAACCCTCAATAAGACATGTCCAAAGGAAATCTTGGGTAAGATGCTTAGCCATGCTTATACTAGATTCTAGCATACTCATGCTTTCACAATGAGCTATATGCTTGGACAACTACCTTAGGGAAGGTAGTTGAGATACGACATGTGGAGACATGAGCGCCACATTGCCATGATAAGGATGAAATGATTCTTTGACGAAAACAAAAAAACAAATGTTTTAGACTGGGCGGCTCGATAATTTGGGTGAATTTCGGTAAAGGCAAGTGTTGTCCCTGGTCAATTAAGGACCGAGCCATGAGACTTATAACATGGAACGAGCTAGTACAACCGTACTTCTCGAATGGGTATAGACCTAGCGGATTAGATAGCCGAGCGGAGGCAGTATCCCTGCATAGTGGTTCAGGTGTTGAGTTGTGGTTAGTGTTGTTGAGATGGGGCTACGGCCTACGTATTGAGTGATGAACGAGGATTGAGTGAGTTTTTTCCCTATCCCGGGAGCGCTTGAACTCTTCTCACTGCTAGGAAAGGGCAGCTAGAGTGCAAGAGGATTTAAGTTCATGGAGCGGGTACTGCCAAAGTGAGGTTATTGAAAAGCTTTGCCGTGATCGTCTCATGTGTTGGGACGTAGGCTCATTCATTGGGCAGTCACGGAGTACGGGTAAAGTGTACATCCACTGTAGTGTGAGTAAATCAATCTATTCGAATAGCCGTGCTCGTGGATAATGAGCGGCGTGACAAGTTTCTCTCTTGGCTAGACTAAATTTTAAAATGATGGGATAGGTTTGCATGATGATTTTTATGTACTGTTGGACTAACTTCTCGAGATACGAGAAGGGTAGGCTCCCCAGAAAACCATGATGATTCGGTGGCGGGAAGCTATCCTTGGGATTACAATGGATGGTGGACAGAACCGTTGCCGACTTAATGAACTATGGTAATAAAACTTGACCAGGCTAGATGTTAGGTTTGTAAAAAGAATTATAAAACTGGCTTTGTGCAAATGAACCACAGCAATCCTTTGAGAATCCCCTATCATATGCATCTTTGCCATGTTGACTTGCTGAGTACGGTTGGTACTCACCCTTGCTATACGCACAAACATTCAGATGTGGATAATGAAGACCCAGACGACCCGTATGCATACTACCAGGTGGGTGTGGAAGACGATGGCGTCCAATAGGTCTTAGCTCCGGTCGTTGCCTGTGGCAATGGCGTGCCGCTGCCTTCTTTCCGCTGCCTTATCTAAAATCTATTTTTTATTGTATTCCGGACCGTTTGGTCCTAAGTTCTAGACATTTCCTTCGGGCTCTATATTGTAATATTATGTGTGTGTCGATGAATGTATCATGCACTAGATAATTCAGCAATGTATTCGTGGGTATCAAACTACTCGATCCAGGGAAATGGTACTATAAATACGAATGATTCCTGTTGCAAAAACGAGGGTCTACACGACCAGTGTGGGTTCCATGTGTGCCACAACATACGATTCCTGTCCAACAACAAGTTCCAGACTATGACCGAGTTTGAGGTTTGTAATCTCATTTGTGATATGTACTAACTACTTCGAATTATATATATATATCGATCGACTAATTTTGAACTATGTATATGTAGAAAAATATATCCAAGTCTGCGCCTACTAGTTTTGACGAGATTAGAGAAGAAATAGCATGCTTTATAGTCCATGACATATCAAATCCCTTGGGAATGTTTACAGTACAAATACAAGGTTAAAGACACATGGAATAGCAGACTAGCTCTTTTGAACATTTCGTAATTAATGACAAATACATGTAAATATGTATCACTTTTGATTTAAATTATAATTTTGTCAAATGTGTGTTTATACTTGCAATGTGAAATATGTGTGAATAATGGATATGAATAGATTTATGAGAATGTCAGATGTATGTGAATGTATGCGAAATATATATCTGTTCTATCATTTCTACAGGGGTTTGGCTAACAAAGGCGTGAGGCTAGCAAAATTTTTTTGGAAAAACTCATCGGTAACGGGCTTTAAATTAAGCCCGATGAAAATGCTAGTCATCAGTGACGGGCTTAAGTAAAAACCCGATTGAGATGTAAGTCATCCGTGACGGACACAAAACACAGCCCGTTTGAGATTATCTCATCGGTGTCAGGTCTTTGTTTGACTGGTCTTGTGGGTCAAATATATCAGTGACGGGCTGTAGTTTAGGCCCGACAAAATAAGAGCATCGGTGACGGGCGTTTGCCCGACAGAGATGACTACTCACATCAATGACCTTTGCGTCGTGACGGATGCTATACCCGACACAGATAAGGGTTATCGCTCGATTGAGATGAGGATAACTGTAGTAATGTTTGCTTCAGCTAGGAAACATCAAGACAATACTCCATAGGTAAATTCTTTTTTGATGTTTAGCATAATATTGGTCAAACTTTTAAAAATTTCGATCATCAACAATTTCTGAAATACTTAATTTTCTTTGAAAAATTGCTTAAAGTAGTAGTAACATAATATTATAAATCTATTGGATCTTATAAACTTATTTTGATATAAAATTCGTCAAACTAAAACTAACAGTAGTCACAAACTCAATCACTCGGTACTTCTCACTCTATCCCATAATATAATATGTGCATATATTATAAAATTTAACTTTTAAAACATTTATCAACAATTAGTATAATATAAATTAAATTTTATTTATTGAAAATAATAGCATTGAATTGATATATTAATTTATTTTTATATGGTTATAATTTTATTGCTACAAACATTATAATATATAAAAAATTATAAGTTAAAAGTTATTTTTAAAGATCATGTTAAATTTGACCATGTATACTATGGGACGGGGAGAGCAGTATTTAATATCAAATGGTTCTAGGAGTACCTGCTACATGTTCTTTCTCCCAAAAAAAAACATTACAGTCATTTTACACATAGAACTAAACAAATAAACCCAAATCAACCTGGACTGACCAGAAAGAAAATAAAATACTGCATTTAGAATTAAAAAAACCCGAAAGCAACTCACAACCAAATTTAAAAACAGCTCTTCGCACATGGTGGTAGGGTCAAAAACAATAGAAAAATTAAAGAAAACTAAACATGAAAAAAAAACACTTGCAGAAAAAAAAAACCGTAACGCTACAACACGCCACCTCCCACTAGCACTAGCTAGCCTCCTCGTTAGTTCCAAACTCCCCCATGACGCAATTATTATTATTATTATTATTATTATTTAATTTAGATTTTACCACTGCTAGTATACTTGGTACCATGGATTTGCGTGAACCCCGCACACGCACCACCTGGGACCGAGCCCGCACGCAGAGAATCCCCTGTGTGGGCCCCATTCGTCAGTCTCCCTAAGCCTCGCGGGGGCTGGGTGGATCGCGAGATCGCAATTCGGCTCGTGTCGCCCCTGCTGGTGAGGACACTTGTAAAATTTAAAAAAAATTGAAGAGAATTGATTTTTATTCATTTGAAGTAAACTAAATCACTATAAGACAATAAACTAATGAGCTTTGATTGGACACAATAAAATATGGCACTTGTATACTAAAAATTATCCATAAACTTTAAATGGACAACTAGATCGTTAAATCCCGCAATGTAGCTAATAATATAGGCATATATATGTAAAAAATTAGGTGAACTTTAGCTCCAAGTATATCCATTTAAAAACTTTCCGGACCAGAGGAGCACCAAGAACTGCACTAACTAGGTTAGTACAATAAAAACAATGACGTAGAACCCCACTAAATGCAAATTATAGGGAAAGATAGTGAAACCTAAAATTGCAGGCTTGAGATGGATTAAATAGCAAACACAATTAGATTAAATCAAAAGGGTAACATGCTCAGGACCCGAAAACCCTATAGCCATGTATATGTAACCTTATAGGTCTATGACCATTGTAAATTTGTAAAACGCTTAAGAAGTTCATAATAACTCTAAGAATTATGAAAAAATTGCATTAGCCCTAGAAAACATTTCTCCACGCCTTTGTGAAGTCAAACTATAAAAATCTAAGATTAGGAGCATTGTCCAAACAACACCTATCCCTATGTCGTTAAAACCCCATAGAACTTCTAAAATGCATAAGTTCTAAATGGGATAGGATAAGATAAAAATTATTTCACCTAAATTCATTTTAGATCAGTAACTACTTAATGTGTAAAAATCATGCATTTTAGAGCATGTTGGATTTTCGCCTATTTTTGGTGTTTTAATCGTATACCATGTATTTTGTTATGTATTTTGTTTAGATGATTGTGTAAACGGAGAAGTGAAAAGTGTGCTAACATTTTCTCCAGACCAAGGCAAGTTCTTTCCCCTCCTTTGAACACATTGAACCCATGTTTTCGGGCAATGTATTTTATTTGTGAAATCTTGCATGCGTAATTTATCGTATAGTAGTTTTAAATTAATATTGGTAGTTAAGTCCTGAAAGTTTGCATGTACCCCTTTTCTAAAATACTCTCTTGCTGTTTTAAACCCTAGGAATTAAGTTAGAGTACTCTAAAAGGGTACTCATACGAAACATGCTTTGATTTGTAAAAATGATATGCTTAGCCTTGCTTAGCATTATTCGAAAAATGGGTATGGATTGTTTTCTAAACCCTTTGGAAAGAACTTTGGTGTGTTCTGAACTAAATGGGGAGAAACCTCAATTATTTATGAAACAAAGATAAAGCTCGATTTTTAGACTTGGGCGGCAAGTGTTATGCGATTGATGTATTCGTATACCGATAGGGGGAGTGTTTGCCCAAGTCGATTAAGGACTGAACTACATGTCATTCATCGTGTATACCGTACATCCACATGTGCAAGTATGGGATAGCCTTAGCCGAGTAATCTATTTAGCAACTAGCCTTGCATTATGGTAGGCCGAAGTGTATGGGTTCGGATAACCCACAGGAACTTCCTATTTACCCCGTCATGGTAGTTTAGGCGACTAAGTCTTTCCAATACCATGATATCGTGCCACGTGGGTGGGTTCCCGCCGTGTCCGCCACCATGGCGTTAAGTTAAGGCGTGGGCCCGCCACTTAACGGTTCTAGGTCTTATTCCAGTAAGACCTAAGATGGAGGAAACACGTATCGTGCTGGTGAAAGGCTAGGGACTAAGTAGTGTAAAGGCTATGTTTTGACCTCTAGATCGCACTCAACGTGAAGAGTGTGATTGAGTCTTTCAAACTCAAAACAAACTAGAGTGTTCATATCATGTGGGTAAAGATATACAAATGCTGCAAAGTTAATAAAACTAATCGATCAGCCGTGCTCATGGTCATGAGCGACATAATGATATGTTATGGGTATAAATCTTGAATTTTGTGATTCCCAAAACCATTTTTGCGCTGAATAAGATGTTGATTTATGAAATGAACTTTAGCCTTACTCCCGACGTGGGTAAGATGATGAAATTTATCTAAGTATATATATATTTTTGATAAAGCCATGCCATGTTTAATAAAGTTGGTGTTTGCTGAAATTGATTTGTTAAAAACCACGTTGTAAATACTTGCGAAACAAAACTAGCCTTATGCTGAAATTTAAACCACAATGTAGCCATACCTTTGATTTAGAGCTTCCATGTATGTATGGTTGATTGTGCGTTTGTCAGTACATTATTTTTAATAATGTACTGACTCTTTTTTAATAATGTATTGACTCTTGCCACTAGAATATCCATTTTGTTTGTAGGTCTTAGGCTTAGTCTTTTGAAAAATACGGGTAATCGACTGCTTCTTTTAGGATTGAACTTAACGAGGTAAACCCCTAGTTGGTGTGCTTGTGGAATGGGTAGTTAAGCCAACGTTGTTCGTTGTACTCTGATTATATATTTATTTGGTCGGTCGGTCTATGTAATTATCTAAGTGATGTAATCTCTTAAGCTCTTTTCAATTTAATTGTATTCACTTTGTGTATTCATGCTTGAGATGTAAGTGAGAATATAGCGCACATCCTGGGAGCTAGATTCACACGAGTATGAGTTAGGAATATTTGAGACGTTATAGATCTTTAGCCAATTTTGTCAAGTCTCCTGAACATGTAACACATCTGGTCGCCGCCTTCGAGTGGTTTGACGGGCACGTCTCAGGCTGAAGTTGACTGGCAGGCTAAAGGCCCAGCAATGTCTCACTTATCCCTCTATCGGGACATCGGGTGTTTCGTTTTACTTGTCATATGAGCTGAACCGTTTCAACTCATATTGCAAATAGAACGGAAGGTCCGGCGTCTCCGACAAGGCATGGTATCAGAGTAAATACTGACTATGGGAGCCCCTTAAGTTGGTTGTTTAGAATGAATTCTCAAAATTTATTTTGAGGGCTTTGCTCTCAGCTACAAAGTATTTGCGAAAACTCTATTCACTCTTAAGTATCACCCCTCTCAAGAGATTAAACTTCTCTATGTCTCTATTTCAATTTTTAAAGCTCTTATCTTCTCCATGGGACCACGACCTTTTGAAAATTTGTACTTCTGAAAAGTGGAGTTTGAAAACACCTAATTACCACCACAAATCAGTACCAGAGAGTTTTAAAAGGTTTCGAAACCCCCTTTGCAAACTATTCCTATGTACTAGCTCGAAATTACAAAATGTTGGGTTAGAAATAGCCTCTAGTGAATGGGTTTTGGAATGGGTGGATAGAATCTAAAACTTGCGAGACATTATAAGGATCTCATCTTCTCATGTTATCTCTGCACCAAAAATGATTTGGGTTGATTTTGAAGCTCTTCTTTCCTCGGTTTTTCAAATATTATGATACGGCTTACCACCGGGAGTTTGGTAAAAACAAAAATTTGTGATGCTTTGACCTTTATATTGTTTGTTTAGATGGACCGTCCAAAATTCATGTAGTTTCTGGACCACTCTAACATAATGCATTTAAAAGAGTAACACATTTAGACACCGTAAAACTTGTGTCGACTTTCATTTTGTACCGATTGCCCTTTTTCTAGAATTTCAAGTCAGACTGTTTTCAAAATTTTGCGTAGGCAAAACGTGGTAAACCTGTGAATTTTTACAGGAACAATGTAAAGTAACTAAGCAATCCCCATGAATTTTGGCAAAATTTTTGAACCCTTCCAATACAGTGAAATAACTTGATTTGTTAGCCTGGCCGTGTTCTGAAAATTGTAGGCAGCCGCATTAATCTTTTTGTATAAGCCAAACCATGCATGGTAAAATATTCACCATTTAACAGTAGCTCCTGGACATGTCCAGAATTCCCCACGAATTTTGGTTAAATTTTTAGATCCCTGCATCGTGGTGAAACCATCTAGATAACTAACATGGCCATGATATGGAAACCTATAGCAGCTGCATTTATCTTTTCCTATAGCCCAAAACCCTACCAGCTAAAATGTTCAACTTTTACCAGTAACTCTTAGCCATGCCCAGGAAACCCCACGAATTTTGTAATTTTTGAGCCCCTGTAACATGCCCTAAAAATTCATATAGTCCAGGAGAACGGAGATCTGAAACCCGGTATATTGTAGGATGTTAAATTTGTCAAGACAGAACCGTAGGTGATAAAATTCTAGTTTTTCTAAGATAGATCACAAACTTACTGACCTATCACCATAATTTTTTTCCAAAATTTTCACCTTTGGGATCTAGCCCAAGGAGACCGATAAAGACAGCAAGCCCACATTTTCCAGCACCTCGGCACTTGCCCAAACCATTCCCTGTTGTGCAGCACCGCCACAGCAAAAATCACCCAAGTTTTTTCAGCCTAGGGAAATCGGCACTTGCCCAAACCGTTCCCTGTTGTGCAGCACCGCCACCGCAAAAATCACCAAAGTTTTTTCAGCCTAGGGAAACATTGTTAGGATGCATAGAATGGATGCCAATTAACCTTTCAGCCTTTCCAGATTGATCACCAAGCCCTATTCTTACCAGATCGACACGTAAATGTACCAGAGACCGTCATAGTAACCTTAACCTTCATTTTCCAAATTTTCCTAACCAAAGCCTTTTAAATTTTAAGGGGGATAGTAAACCCTGATCTCATACACTCATGGATAGATATGAAGCTTTTGTACGACCCCCCAAACATGGTTTGGAGACTTAGACTTATATCTTGGTTAAACCTCCCAGTATATATATATATATATATATATATATATATATATATATACTTATTGTTTCTATGGCATGGAGGCAATAAAAAAAATTTCATGAGCATTGCATCAATTCATACATTCATCGCATCATTCATACATCATGATGTCATAGCATTCATGCATGCCTTTTAGGCATAAGAGAGAAAGGTGTTGCCACACATGCCATACAACAATCGTTTTCCTACTAAGCCCCCAGTATGTAAACATAAAGCCATGGATAGTCGCGATCATTTTCCCATGTCTCGGAGAGTTTCGAGTAGAAATGGATGGGCTTACAAAACCTCTTTTAAAAAAAAAACAAAACTGTCCTAGAGACGAATGCCGCCCCAACCTAAAACCTAGTTAGACACTATGCCCGGTTTTCCGCAGAACAAGGTGTAGATAGACCTGAGACCACCAAACCAGCCTATCTCCTGTTGCACGAATTTTCCTAGCCATAAATTTTCCAAACTTTAAGGGGGATAGCATGGCTTGATAACCTCAATCGCTCGAGACAAATCCCACGTTGCCATTACTTGCCTTCGCTGTAAACTGCCCAAGCGAAGAGAGTTCTACTACTATTTCCCATTTTAGCCTAACGGACCTTTAGGAAAGAAGGTAGTGATAGACAAGGACCTGTTGACCTCTATTTCCATAACCTACGTACTCGTCGCTCCGAAATTTAACCCTCACGGATATGAGCTCGACCGAGCCAAGGTTTGGTCCCCAGATTTTCCATCATTATGCCCGTATGAAAGCCTGGCGCTACCCAGCCTTTTGTATCAATTCTCCAACGCCCATCAGAATACCGGACAGCTACCATGCTCATCAAGAACGCTTCCCCCCTCACCTTCTCAGTAAAGATTTTTCCCAACCTTAGTTAAGCAAGTCTATTATACAACTTAGGAAGAGCTTAGAAATAAGTGTATTAAATCTTATATGTTTGAAAAGTTTTCAAACAACAAGAAGCCGATAAAAACCACGTTATCCGAAACCCCGTGCCCACTGCGGTAGCATCCTTTTCGGTGTATTCCAGTCATTTTCCCATGCACCTTACCTAGTCCGAAATATCCAACCCAACGTCATCATCCTGCCATAGCCTCCAAACAGGGACTAGTGGGTATATTACCCCAGCCAGTAAAGCGTGAAAAGCCGAACCAACATACCGCATATTTACCCACACCAGATGCCAAGTGGCAACCCCTTTTTCTAGAGTGTAGTCCCATAACCAAAGTGCCTTGGCACCACTATTTTCCAAGTGTCGTCACAGATGACGAAACTATCCGTTTCCCATGAGCCGATTAGAAGACTACTTTTCCCCTCCTAGATCCTGCGACCGCAGACCCAAATTGTCCATGAAAGCCGCAATATTCTGAGCAAGTGTCCTACCCGTCGTTACGATAGGATAAGGTTTTATGTGCAACAAACCCGGGTCAACCAACGAACACCTGACCACACCTAACCCAAATCTCGGGGACGAGATTTTCTTTAAGGGGGATAGAGCTGTCATATACCTAAATTCTAGGGTCAACGAACTTTGGTCCAAATAAAAATAAAAGCAAAGTCTTTTCAAATTTTGTGAGCCAAAAGTTTTCTTTTCTAGCTTAGGTTAAAGGATTTCCACCTAGGCCTTTCCTCTGCATGGTAGACCAAAATTTTGAGAAAAAAATAAAACTTTACACTCATAACCTAGGACAAACATGCAAGCTCATACGGAGGCAAGCATACAGACATAAGGCCCGTCTTGAGCTACGTTATACGCGTATATTCGGATTTATCGAAAATGCATCTCATTATAGGACATGTGCGCTTAGACTAGACAGTTTGAATTTACCAAGCGAACCTATACCTAAATTTTGGATGCTAGCAAGTGAACCAAAAATTAGATCAAAGATCAATGTCTCAGCCCAAGATAAACTTCAAATAATCCCCAACGACCATTTTAGGTGAAACCGCAGAGCGAGAGCAACTACACATAGGAGAGATACCCTAATTTTCTAGGTCAAACCAAATAAGATAAATTCATGGAAAAATTCATGTAGGTGCTAAGAATTATGTACAGCTTAAACTGATTTTTTTTGCAATTTAACAATTGGGTTTGATGCCCCAAACAAATTACACAAAACAGTCCCATAATAGGCTAATTAATAGTTTTAATCGGCTAAAATGATAACTTGCCTAAAAGGGCATTTATATGCACATAAATGTATATGAAAAATAATTTATTCTAATACTAGGATCAAAACCATGATCAAATATAATTTTTCTAGAATTTTTCTCCTCTATCTTGGCCCTCTAAAAATTCAAATAATTTCCAAAATACCCTATCTTAGTAATTGTTGACTTACTGAGAGTAAACTATAAACTATTATTGAATGCAACCAAAGAAAATAGAACCTGATGATGATCATCTATCTTCAGTAAAAATCTTTGTGATTTTACCATGCCGTTATTAAGCTGCAAATTGAGGGGAAGAAATAATCTCAAGAAAATCTCCTAAAACCATTTTTCACCCAAGCTCCTACCCATCTCCCTTAGTCGAGCCTAGCCCTCTTCACCCTGGCCCCACTGTCAGCCACTCAGGCTAAATCCCACTCAGTGCAAAGTGTTCTCCACCGCTTGGAACAAGCCAGCCGACCAGGAAACACAAGGACAGAGGCAGAGATCGTCGGAGATTGAGCTGCCGGATTGTTCGATGCGTGGCCACGACGTGTCAGCACCAAACTCGACCTTTACCTCCCTAGGACGAGTCGCCCCTCGTCATTCTTCATCCCAGTGCCGAGAGAACCGAGTGAGAGCACCGTTTAGTCCTTCACCTCTCCCCAAGTTTGCTGCCAGCCGAGGGAAAGACAGTCATCGCCGTCGCCGGTTGAGTCGAGGTCACCTCCATCTTTTCCGCGTTCCCAACTTCCCTCTCAATGCCGAGCAAAAACTCTTTTGACCGCTTCCCATTTTGTGCCACGCAGCCACGGGATCACACACCTCACTGACGCCAGCCTAGGGCGTGCTCCAGAGCGCCGCCGCCCCGACATCGTCGCCGTTCCCGACGATCGGGGGAAGCAGAGGCCGAGCCACCGCGCCACAATCATCACCGCGACCCCCCATGCGAAAGCCCCCAAGAACCCCATCCAATGGCGTGGCACGCAGAGAGATCGGGCACTTCTTCCCCAACTCCGGTCGCCGCGCGCCATCTCCAATTCCTACCACTCCGGTGAGTCCCCGTTAAATTGCTCGCACCTACAGCATCCTCAAAGCATCATCGAGCTGTCCCACATCTCCTCGCAGCGGATTAAAGGCCGAAGTGAGTTGGCGACGTCGACCCGAAGCTTTCACGCCGCCGCCGGACTTTTCCTCACACCGTCGCTGATGTCTGTGCTTTGCCGGGCAACGCACCACCTCGGGTAAGCACCCCTGAACCCTGAGAACCCTCGTGCATGCTTTGGTTTGCACCGAATCGAGCCCTAACTCACTTCACACCTTCAAGCCAAGAGACACTGCCGCTTGCACCACCACCACCGACGACTCCGGCCATCACCGGCGACGATACCACTACCATAGGATGCGCAAGGAGCTGAAGCATGCTTTCTGTTTTGGCCGCGTCGCCCCATGAGCCCCGGAACGCCGCCGACGTTGCCATAAAGCTCGCCGGACCGGCCGAGCCCTGCCTAAGCTGTAGCTTCTCCTCACCTGCGTGTATGACAAGCGGGCCCCATATCATTAAGCGGTAAAGACTCCGGTTAATAGAATTTAAATCTTCTAAGGGCTAATCTATAAATCTTCCCTAAATGACATGTGGATCCGTGGACCTATTCGTAAATAAACTAAAACCGGAGCATTCTTAAGTAAGATTTTGTCCAAACACGTGTTACGGGTTGCGAGTTGATTTCTAGGACTCCAGGGGCTTTATTGCAAAACTACCAGTCTATGACCTGTGGACCCCATAATTTCAGAATTTGAAAATACAAAAAAAGAAAATAACTGTAGCACTCCTTTTCCAGAAAAAAACAAGTAGACATGTAAAATCCAAATAAATCCAATTTAACTTCTTTTTGGATGAAACAAATTTCTGTAGTCTTATAGCAACGGAACTAGAAGTATAGAACTTGACCCTTACAAATTTAATCTCTAAAATCCAAATAAAGAAAATCACCCATAACACTTGTGTAAACTTGTAAAATTCCTAGAAAATTCAATTTAGCAAATTTTTGATAAACCCAGATCCTATGCATTCCTCATCTTACCCTCTCTTATGCATTCCTCCTTACCCTTACCCTCTCTGAGTAGGAAAAATAAAAAGGTATAATTTCCTTTAGTCAAATGCTTGTTAAACTTATTTTATGAAAATGATGCCTTTCAGATAACCCAATCTTTAGGGATTTATTAAAAATTCATTCTACATTGTTTTTGAATGAACACAATATCTGTAGAATCACAAAAATATGCACTTTCAAGATATAAAATAAAAATATATATACTTCCTGTATAGTAGTATCAATTAAATAGTTATATAGGGAATAAACAACTTAGATATACACTACAACTTGTAAAATTTGTAAAATTTGTAGAGAATTCATTTTTGATCCATTTGAAGTAAACTAAATCACTATAAGACTTCCGTTGGACACAATAAAATATGACACTTGTATACTAAGAAACTAATGAGCTTCCGTTGGACACAATAAAATATGACACTTGTATACTAAAAATTGTCCATAAACTTTAAATGGACGACTATGTCGCTAAACCCCGTAATAGTAGCTATATTTAACAATATAGGCATATATATACAAAAGAATAGGTGCAGTTTAGCTCCAAGTAAATCCATTTAAAAACTTGCTGGACCAAAGGAGCACCAAGCTCCATCCTCACTCATTAAAATTTAGAGCACTTAGCTCGAACATCACTAACTAAGTTAGTACAATAAAACAATGACGTAGAACCCCACTAAATGCAAATTATGGGGAAAGATAGTGAAACCTAAAATTGCAGGCTTGAGATGGATTAAATAGCAAACAACAATTAGTTTAAATCAAAAAGGTAACATGCTCTGGACCTGAAAACCCTATAGCCATGTATATATAACCCTATAGGCCTAGGACCGTCGTAAATTTGTAAAACGCTTAAGAAGTTCATAGAAGTTCATAATAACTCTAAGAATTATGAAAAAATTGCATTAGCCCTAGAAAAAATTTCTCCATGCCTTTGTGAAGTCAAACTATAAAAATCTAAGATTAAGAGCATTGTCCAAACAACACCTATCCCTATGCCGTTAAAACCCCATAGAACTTCTAAAATGCATAACTCCTAAATGCGATAGGATAAAATCAAAATTCTTTCACCTAAATTCATTCTAGATCAGTAACTACTCAATGTGTAAAAATCATGCATTTTAGAGCATGTTGGATTTTCGCGAATTTTTGGTTTTTTAATCGCATACCATGTGTTTTGTTTAGATGATTGTGTAAACAGAGGAGTGGAAAGTGTGCTAACATTTTCTCCAGACCAAGGCAAGTTCTTTCCCGTCCTTTGAACAAATTAAACCCATGTTTTCGGGCAATGTATTTTGTTTGTGAATTCTTGCATGCGTAATTTATCGTATAGTAGTTTTAAATTAATATTGGTAGTTAAGTCTTGAAAGTTTGCATGTATCCCTTTTCTAAAATACTCCCTTTCTCTAAAATACTCCCTTTCTGTTTTAAACCCTGAGAATTAAGTTAGAGTAGTCTAAAAGGGTACTCATACGAAACATGCTTTGCTGTGTAAAAATGATATGCTTAGCCTTGCTTAGCATTATTCAGAAAATGGGCATGGATTGTTTTCTAAACCCTTTGGAAAGAATTTTTGTGTGTTCTGAACTAAATGGGGAGAAACTGCAATTATTTGCGAAACAAAGACAAAACTTGATTTTTAGACTTGGGCGGCAAGAAATATGCGATTGATGTATTCGTATACCGATAGGGCGAGTGTTTGCCCGAGTCGATTAAGGACTGAACTACATGTCATTCATCGTGTATACCGTACATTCACATGTGTAAGTATGGGATAGCCTTAGCCGAGTAATCTATTTAGCACCTAGCCTTGCATTATGGTAGGCCAAAGTATATGGGTTCGGATAATCCAGAGGAACTTCCTATTTACCCCGTCGTGGTAGTTTAGGTGACTAAGTTTGTCCAATACAATGATATCGTGCCACGTGGGTGGGTTCCCGCCATGTCCGCCACCATGGCGTTAAGTTAAGGTGTTGGCCCACCACTTAACGGTTCTTGGTCTTATTCCAGTAAAACCTATGATGGAGGAAACACGTATCGTGCTGGTGCAAGGCTAGGGACTAAGTAGTGTAAAGGCTAAGTTTTGACCTCTAGATCGCACTCAACGTGAACAGTGTGATTGAGTCTTGCAAACTCAAAACAAACTAGAGTGTTCATATTATGTGGGTAAAGATATACAAACTCTTCTGAGTTAATAAAACTAATCGATTAGCCGTGCTCACGGTCATGAGTGACATAATGATATGCTGTGGGTATAAATCTTGAGTTTTGTGATTCCCAAAAATGTTCTTGAGATAAAATGTTTTGCACTGAATAAGATGTTGATTTATGAAATGAACTTTAGGCTTACTCTCGACATGGGTAAGATGATGAAATTTTTCTAAGTATATATATATATATATTTGAAAAAGCCATGCCATGTTTAATAAAGTTGGTGTTTGCTGAAATTGATTTGTTAAAAACCACGTTGTAAAATATTTGCGAACCAAAACTAGCCTTATGCTGAAATTTAAACCACAATGTAGCCATACCTTTGATTTAGAGCTTCCATGTATGTAGGTTTGATTGTGCGCTTGCCAGTACATTATTTCTAATAATGTACTGACTCTTGCCACTGGAATATCCATTTTGTTTGCAGGTCTTAGGCTTAGTCTGTTGAAAGATGCGGGTCTTTTAGGATTGAACTTAACGGGATAAACCCTAGTCGGTGTGCTTGTGGAATGGGTAGTTAAGCCACCGCTGTTCGCTGTACTCTGATTATATATTTATTTGGCCGGTCGGCCTATGTAATTATCTAAGTGATGTAATCTCTTAAGCTCTTTTGAATTTTATTGTATTCGCTTTGTGTGTTCTTGCTTGAGATGAAAGTGAGAATTTAGCGCACATCCTGGGAGCTAGATTCACACGAGTATGAGTTAGGAATATTTGAGACGTTGTAGATGTTTAGCCAATTTTGTCAAGTCTCCTGAACGTGTAACACATCTGGTCGTCGCCTACGAGTGGTTGGACGGGCACGTCTCAAGTTGAAGTTGACTGGCAGGCTAAAGGCCCAGCAATGTCTCACTTATCCCTCTCTCGGGACGTCGGGTGTTTCATTTTACTTGTCATATGAGCTGAACCGTTTCAATTCATATTGCAAATAGAACGGAAGGTCCGGGCGTCTCCGACACGGCGGCGCATGTCGCTGGGGTATTCCGGCATAGTTCGACAAAATCAGTGGGCTTGGGAGCATCTAAGCTCTACGAGGAAGCTTGTTATGGGTTTGGCTTGGTCAGAAAATCTCTGAGATAGCCTAGCACGGTGTGCACATTGGCGGCCGAACAGGGGATGTATAGCAGCCTCGCCGGCGGCATGCTTCCGGTGATTTATTGATTCAACCAAGTTAGGGAAATAGGAGTTCCAGATGTGTAGATCATAGGAATACCTTTAATTGGAAGAGGATTCAACCCATTGCGACGAATTTTGAGGAATTGCTCGCGTGACTCAAGTTTAGGGTTCTTTGGATTCCTTTGAAATTCAAGCAATCCAAGGGGTGGAAATTGGGGAAAATCCCAGAGGGAAGTAGAGATGAGGAGGAGGAAGGGATTTTGTATCAAAAGTTTTGCCCATAGTGCTCATTTTATAGGGGTAAAGGTTGGTCACTCCCCGGCGGCAATGGCGGCGGACGAATGTCGGTTCGATGAGAGGATAAATTTGATGACGACGTCGGTTTAATTGCTTGCTGCCAGCTAGATGGAGGGATGAGGATATGACACTGGTGTTGAACTCCGGTGGGTGGGCGACGCCCACGATTTGGCAGCCGTAAGCCGTGGCGCCCATCGTCGGCTAAGCGGGAAAGGAGGAAGAAGAAGAAAGGAAGGGGAAAAAGAAAAAGAAAAGAAAAAGAAAAATAAGAAAAGAAAAGGGAAAATGAAAAGGAAAAATAAAAATGGAGGAAAAGAAAACAAAAGGAAAAGGAATTTAGGGAAAATTCTTGGAATAAATTTGATTTAAATTTTGAAATCAATTAGACTTGATTTTTGGAAATTTCTCAAACTAAAAGTCAAATTAATACTTTTCAAAAATACAAAATAAAGATTGAATTAATTTTTGATTTTTTAAAATAGAATTAGAGAAAGTTTGGAGAGGATTTAATTTAGAGTTTAAAATTAATTTGAATTCAATTTTTGGGAACTTTCTTGAATTTAAAAATTCAATTGAAACGCTACAAGGAGAATGTCGGAGGTGAACGAACCATCTCATTACATTTGCATGATGAAGTGAAATGCTTCAAGTCATCAAACAAACATAACGAGACGTCCGATGTCCCGAGAGAAGGATACGTGAGATATTGCTGGGTCTGTAGCCTGCTAGTTAACTTCAACCTGAGATGTGCCCATCAAACCACTCGAAGGCGGCGACCAGATGTGTTACACATTCAGGAGACTTGACAAAAATGGCTAAAGATCTACAACATCTCAAATATCCTTAGCTCATACTCATGTGAATCTAGTTCCCAGGATATGTACTAGATTCACACTTTCATCTCAAGCATGGTTATACATAGCAAACACAAATAAGATAAAAGTGACTTGAATATTTACCTCTACTTAATTATTACATAGGCCGACCGGCCAAATAAATACAATTAAATCAGAGAACAGCAGAAGTTTGCCTACCCATTACACAAGCACACCGACTAGGGGTTTACCCCGTTAAGTTCAGTTCTTAGAAGAAGCAGACGAATACTCGCATCACTCAAAAGACTAAGTCTAAAAACCTGCAATAAAATGGATATTACAGTAGCAAGAGTCAGTACATTAAATAAGTTAATGTTAGTGATATGCCCTAGAGGTAACATGGAGATGTTGGATATCACGTCAATGTTTATGTATAAATGAATAAAGTGTTATTCAGTTACATGAAATAGACATCTTGTATTGATCAATAAGTACGTGACTTATTTATGAGACTCGATATGTATGAATCTATTTCTAAATGATCCTCGATCATATATCATATTATTGGAACAAATATGATTCTAAGATCGGCATGTTTATTGATTGATGATAATGTCTCATAGATCATGGGTATGGAGATACCAAATCAATAAACATGGACATATGTGTTGGAGAACACATTGTTGGATAGACCCACCATGAGACACTACAGGGAATTAATGTGCCATTAGTTGGTCTCGGGTAGTGTTGGTACAAAATCCTTAGACCTGAGATCACCATGGATTCCAACATGTGTAGTAGCCTACTTTGGGACTACCAAACGCTATTCCATAACCGGGTAGTTATAAAGGTAGTTTTCGGGTTTGCTATGAAACATGGAGTGGGATGTGAGTGATCAAGATGGAATTTACCCCTCCTTTGGAGAGATATCTCTGGGTCCCTCGAGGTAATGGATTATGGAAATGCATGGCCATGCTAAGTTGATTGAGGAGTCAATCAAGACGGATAATCTAATACGGTTCGAGTGAATGGTTAAGCTATTGAAGGGATGGCACACATCTTGCTTATAGCTTAACCGGTATCGTGAGGCAAAGGGATTTGTGTACACATTACAGTTCGAGCCGATATTATATTCTTGTATACTATGGTGTCAATATGTGCCGCTAGGCGCATGTGGGTCGGCCTGGCTGAGTTGGACTCGAGCCGACGATCGGCTAAGCCGGACTATAGCCGAAACCGAGTATACCCGAACCTACAGTGTCGCACGCTTAAGGGGATAAGAACAGGCATTCGAGTTGGACTCGGATACGGCTCGATCGGATAGGGATCCGATCGGATAGAGTCCTATGGGCTTACGACGTGTGGGCGGTCGACTCTATGAGATACGGATGAGATCCGATTTAAAATAGAGTCCCGATCGGCCACTAGTCCTAGTCGGCCAACTCTATATAAAGGGCGAGGGTGGAGAGCCGAGTAGTACATCAAGTCAATTGATTGCGCCGAAATCAATCTGATCACATGCGGCTTTAGAAGTCATCGAGATCAATCTCCACGGAAACCCTCCCCACTTTCGAGCCAAACCCTAGCCTTGCATCGCGTGCTAGCACACGGGTGTTGGGCGTTCTATCCCCGGACGTGTGGATACCGGTAGAGGCGCTGCTACGTTGCGCGCTGTTGATCGGCTTCGGATCGGCTGCGGTCGAGCGGGAGAACACAGTCGGACGACTTGAATCGGCTACGGCATCTGCGAATCGGCTGATTGGCGAATCGGCTGTCCCCGGGTGTCGGCTGTCGGCTTGCGGGAATCGGCTACACTGTTCGGATCGGATTGCCCTGATTGGCTATTCCGCTGCAGTCTACTCCAATCGGTAACGATCTATCGGCCCTTACTTGCAAGTGTTCCTGGTTTGCGCGTTAAAAGTTTTTGTTTTCGGCTAGCGTAGCCTCCGCGTAACCCTTCCGTGGTATCGAGCTAATCTTGCTTAGTTCGGGTTTTAGATTGGATCTGGAACAAGTTTTGCGCACGGGTTGATTAGATCAATCGGTTTTACGGGATCTGTTGAGGAGAGTTGATGGTAATTGTGTTTCTTGATAGTGTATCGGAACGGCGTAATGTGATTACGTCGAAGCAATATCCATAGAACTCGGTTTGAGTCGGCTTCGAGATAGTGTTCCTTGATAGTATATCGGAACGGTATAATGTGATTATGCCGAAGCTATCTCGTAGTCCGATCTTGTTTGCCTCGCGCCTACGCAAACCATCTCCCTTGATAGTGTATCGGGACGACATAATGTGATTATGCCGATATGGTTTCCGTAAGCGATTTCATAGATTGGATCTATGAATTTCGTGTGGTGTTCCGGGCGCTGCCCGGAAGCCCGCGAGGGGACCGCCGTGTGCACCCCCCTTTATAGGTCGTCTTGATGTCGTTTCTCTACGATAGGTAGAAAACGTTTCTACGCCTAACTTGTTTTTGCAGAGAATGCTTTGAGATGGTATGGCCCTATTGTATGTATGAGATGTATGAGATGCATGTGATGCATGTAATATTCTTTAATACGTGCAATGCTTGTAATATTCTTTCATGACCTGTGAGTCGATGTAATCTTCAATTAGAGCTTCTATAGTAGTAGCTTAGTTTGAAGAAATCAAGCATCATGCACATTGGAAGATGGTGCCGAAGATGGAGATCCTCAACACAGACATGGAGATGGAGATCACTATGTGAAGGGGGCCATACTATTTCATTATATGCTATTCTACCTGCTTTCATATATGTGATATGTTTGTTTGATAGGATAGCATCCCGCACAACATTAAGTAGTAATGATGCCCTTCCAAATGTTGCACCCGTCACCGTTATACTTGTCAATGGTGGGTGCACAAAGCAGAGTGTCATTCTCTATCATAACACGAGGGGTATATGTCGACATATACATGCAGGAGCATTTGGTTTACTTAACAAGACTATCAAAACAGTTTTGGGCCTTGGGGCATAGGTTGGGGCCGGGGCATGGAGATGCCACACCAACAACAAGAGTCACATAGAGACGTGATTAGCAAGGTGTTGCTTACCGATGTCATTAATTTTCTAGCAGTGATGCCAAAGCTCACTAGAAATTAATTAACATGTGGATCTTGACCCAAGACGTAACCTAGAGGGAAGGTGTAAAATACGTAATGGGAGTCTAATGTTAAATTGTTTAACAATAGACATAGCATAAACATTGTGCTAAACTTTACTTTTTCATTTGTAGAATAAATGGCGGCTAATACTACACCCAGACCTTTAATTTGCGATCTATTCTCAAAAGGAAAAATTAAACGGAACAAACTTTATGGATTGGTATCGCAACTTGAGAATTGTTCTCAAGCAAGAGCGTAAGGAGTACGTTCTTAAAGTACCTTATCCGAGGATTTGCCAAATAATGCCACCGCAATCGCACGGAGAGCTTACGAGAAGCACACTAATGATGCCTTAGATATAAGCGTCTCATGCTTGCTACAATGTCCCCTGCTTCGAAGCAATATGAGAGCAAGATGCTCACACTATTATTCGGGGACTGCGTGGTATGTTTGAGAACCAAGCTCGGGCCGAGAGGTTCAACACCTCAAAGTCCTTGTTTGCGTGCGAGCTTTGTTGAGGGGAATCCCGTTAGTCCGCATGTGATAAAGATGATTGGCTATATCGAGAGTCCGGAAAAACTAGGTTTTCCCCTTAGCCAAGAGTTGGCTACAGACGTGATTCTTCAGTCGCTCCCTCCGAGCTTCGAGCCATTCATATTGAATTATCACATGAACAATATGGATAGAACCTTGGCTGAATTGCATGGGATGCTAAAGACAGTGAGGAGAGTATCCGAAAAACAGATCATCATGTGATGATGATGCGATAGGCTAAGCGCAAACCACTGTCAAGAAACTTTGCACCAAGAGGAAGTTAACTCCCGATGAGATCGCGAGTGCCTCCAATGCAAAGAAGGGCAAGAAGGGGTCGGCGGCATCGATGCCTTTGTTTGCTTCTATTGCAAGGAGACAGACCACTGGAAGAGGAACCGCAAGAAGTACATGGAGGATCTCAAAAAGAAGCAAAGTACGACTTCGCTTCAGGTATTAATGTTATAGACATTAATCTTGCTACTTCACCTACTGACTCTTGGGTATTTGATACCGGATCAATAGCTCATATTTGCAAATCGTTGCGGGGAATGAGAAGAAGTAGAGGATTGAGAAGGGGCGAGGTGAACTGCGCGTCGGCAATGGAGCAAGCGTTGCTACGCTTGCTTTGTCGGCACGTACCACTTCATCTACCTTCGGATTAGTTTTGGAATTGAATAATTGTTATTGTGTTCCAACACTATGTCAAAACGTTATTTCGCTTCATGTTTGCAAGCGGAAGGATATGATTTTAGATCAATGGACAATGGTTGTTCAATATATCTTAGAGATATGTTCTATTTTCATGCTCCATTGGTGAATGGATTATACGTTTTGAATCTTGAAGCGTATCCCATCTATAACATTAATACGAAAGGCAACTCTCTAATGATATAAACCTCACGTTTATCCGGCATTGTCGCTTAGGCCATATAAATAAGAAACGCATGGAGAAGCTCCATAAGGATGGAGTGCTTCACTCTTTTGATTTTGAATCATTTGAGACATGTGAGTCTTGTTTACTTGGTAAGATGACAAAGGCACCTTTCACGGGACATAGTGAGAGAGCAAGTGACTTATTGGCACTCGTACATACCGATGTATGTGGACCAATGAGCTCAACGGCCGAGGTGGTTATCGTACTTCATTACCTTTACCGATGACTTTAGTAGATATGGTTATATCTACTTAATGCGGCATAAGTCCGAATCCTTTCAAAAGTTCAAAGAATTCCAGAATGAAGTACGAATCATTTAGGGAAAACAATCAAGTTTCTACGATCGATCGTGGAGGAGAATACTTGAGCCAAGAGTTTGGTAATCATCCGAAAGATTGTGGAATTGTTCCACGCTTGACTCCGCCAGAACTCCACAATGGAATGGGGTGTCCGAACGGAGAAATCGCACCTTGTTGGACATGGTGCGGTCGATGATGAGCCAAAGTGATCTTCCGTTATCCTTCGGGGATATGCTCTTGAAACAACGCGCTCACACTAAATAGAGTTCCATCTAAGTCGGTTGAAAAGACACCATATGAGATATGGACAGGGCAACCCCTAGTTTGTCTTTTCTCAAAATTTGGGGATGCGAAGCTTATGTAAAACGTTCTGATCCGACAAGCTCACGCCAAATCGACAAGTGCTTCTTTGTGGGATATCCTAAGGAAACTAAGGGATATTACTTTTATAATCGGGAACAAGGCAAAGTGTTTGTCGCCCGACACGGTGTCTTCTTGGAGAAAGAGTTTCTTTCAAGAAGGGTTAGTGGGAGTAGGGTGCATCTTGAAGAAGTTCAAGAAACACCGTAAAACGTTTCGGCGACCACGAACCACAACAGGAGGAGCAAAGTGTTGCACCACCGTTGTAGATACACCACCCACGGAGGTCCGAAAGATCATGTCATGCACCGACGGTACACAGTGCGGAACAACGTGATATATTGTTGTTGGACAATGATGAACCTAAGACCTATGAGGAAGCAATGGTGGGACCCGATTCCAACAAGTGGCTTGGAGCCATGAAATCCAAAATAGAATCCATGTACGACAATCAAGTTTGGAACTTGGTTGATCCACCCGATGGTGTCAAAACCATTGAGTGTAAATGTGTTTTTAAGAAAAGGCCGATATGGATGGAAATGTTCACATCTATAAGGCGCGATTGGTGGCGAAAGGTTTTAAACAAATTCAAGGAGTTGATTATGATGAAACCTTCTCGCCCGTCGCAATGCTTAAATCTATTCGGATTATCCTAGCGATTGCTGCATATTTCGATTATGAGATATGGCAGATGGATGTCAAAACGACTTTCCTAAATGGAAACCTAAGCGAGGATGTATACATAATACAACCTCGGGGTTTTGTCGATCCTCAATCGCCCGGAAAGATATGCAAGTTACGTAAATCCATTTATGGATTGAAGCAAGCATCTCGAAGTTGGAATATTCATTTTGATGAAGTAATCAAAGGGTTTGGTTTCATCAAAAATGAAGAAGAGGCCTGTGTTTACAAAAAGGTCGTGGGAGTGCAATTGTATTTCTAATCTTATATGTGGATGACATATTACTCGATTGAAAATGATATCCCTATGCTAGAATCCGTCAAGTCTTCATTGAAAAATAGTTTTTCCATGAAAGACTTAGGGAAGCAAAGATACATATTGGGCATTCGGATCTATAGAGATAGATCCAAGAGGCTAATTGGATTAAGCCAAAGTACATACATTGACAAGGTGTTGAAAAGGTTCAACATGCATGATTCCAAGAAAGGTTTCTTGCCCATGTCACATGACATTAATCTTAGGAAGAATCGGTGTCCTCGGACACATGATGAGCGGAATAAGATGGGTATGGTTCCATATGCTTCGGCAATTGGATCCATCATGTATGCCATGCTTTGTACACGCCGCATGTCTCGTACGCTTTCGGTGCTACGAGCATATACCGCGATCCGGTGAAGGTCACTGGATCGCCGTAAAGAATATCCTTAAGTACTTGAGAAGAACTAAGGATATTTCCTAGTCTATGGAGGTGAAGAAGAGCTCGTTGTAAGTGGTTACACCGATGCTAGCTTCCAAACAGACAAGGATGATTATAGATCGCAATCTGGTTTCGTGTTCTCGCTGAACGGAGGCGTAGTCACGGAAGAGTTCCAAGCGGATACCGTTGCGATTCAACAACGGAGGCCGAGTACATTGCTGCTTCGAAGCGCAAAGGAGGCTATTTGGATCAAGAAATTTGTTTCGAGCTGGGTGTGATGACCAGTCGACGGTCCAATGTCTCTCTATTGTGATAATAGTGGAGCCATTGCGCAAGCCAAGGAGCCGAGGTCACATCGAAGTCCAAACACATATTTCGGCGATATCATCTCATCCGCGAGACAGGTGGACGAGAGTGATGTCAAGATATGCAAAGTGCACACGGATCTCAACGTAGCCGATCCGCCGACAAAACCTCTCCCTCGCAAGAAGCATGAGGCGCACACAAGAGCAATGGGTATTAGATACTTACATGATTGACTCTAGTGCAAGTGGGAGATTGTTAGTGATATGCCCTAGAGGCAACATGGAGATGTTGGATATCACGTCAATGTTTATGTATAAATGAATAAAGTGTTATTCAATTCCATGAAATAGACATCTTGTATTGATCAATAAGTACGTGACTTATTTATGAGACTCGATATGTATGAATCTATTTCTAAATGATCCCGATCATATATCATATTATTGGAACAGATATGATTCTAAGATCGGCATGTTTATTGATTGATGATCATGTCTCATAGATCATGGGTATGGAGATACCAAATCAATAAACATGGACATATGTGTTGGAGAACACATTGTTGGATAGACCCACCATGAGACACTACAGGAATTAATGTGCCATTAGTTGGTCTCAGGTAGTGTTGGTACAAAGTCCTTAGACCTGAGATCACCATGGATTTCAACATGTGTAGTAGCCTACTTTGGGACTACCAAACGCTATTCCGTAATCGGGTAGTTATAAAGGTAGTTTTCGGGTTTGCTATGAAACATGGAGTGGGATGTGAGTGATCAAGATGAAATTTGCCCCTCCTTTGGAGAGATATGTCCGGGCCCTCGAGGTAGATTATGGAAATGCATGGCCATGCTAAGTTGATTGAGGAGTCAATCAACGGACGGATAATCCAATACGGTTCGAGTGAATGGTTAAGCTATTGAAGGGATGGCACACATCTTGCCTATAGCTTAACCGGTATCGTGAGGCAAAGGGATTTGTGTACACATTACAGGTTCGAGCCAATATTATATTCTTGTATACTATGGTGTCAATATGTGCTGCTAGGCGCCGCTGTTGACGGGTCGGCTGAGTTGGACTCGAGCCGACGATCGGCTAAGTTAGACTATAGCCGAAACCGAGTATACCCGAACCTACTGGTCGCACGCTTAAGGGGATAAGAACAGGCATTCGAGTTGGACTCGGATACGGCTCGATCGGATAGGGATCCGATCGGATAGAGTCCTATGGGCTTACGACGTGTGGGTGGCCAACTCTATGAGATACGGATGAGATCCGATTCAAAATAGAGTCCTGATCGGCCACTAGTCCTAGTCGGCCAACTCTATATAAAGGGGCGAGGGGTGGAGAGCTGAGTAGTACATCAAGTCAATTGATTGCGCCGAAATCAATCTGATCACACGCGGCTTTAGAAGTCATCGAGATCAATCTCCACGGAAACCCTCCCCACTTTCGAGCCAAACCCTAGCCTTGCATCGCGTGCTAGCACACGGGTGTTGGGCGTTCTGTCCCCGGACGTGTGGATACCGGTAGAGGCGCTGCTACGTTGCGCGCTGTTGATCGGCTTCGGATCAGCTGCGGTCGAGCGCGAGAACACAATCGGATGACTCGAATCGGCTACGGCATCTGCGAATCGGCTGATTGGCGAATCGGCTGTCCCCGGGTGTCGGCTGTCGGCTTGCGGGAATCGGCTACACTGTTCCGGATCGGATTGCCCTGATTGGCTATTCCGCTGCAGTCTACTCCAATCGGTAACGATCTATCGGCCCTTACTTGCAAGTGTTCCTGTTGCGCGGTTAAAAGTTTTTGTTTTCGGCTAGCGTAGCTTCCGCGTAACTCTTCAGTGGCAAACAAAGTCAAACCTAACATACTACATGATAGTCTTAAATTAAACAGAGGGCTGTATGAGTGGTTCATTTTTAGCATAAAGCCGGTTTTATTTCACAATTTTTATGAGTGGTTCATTTTTAGCATAAAGCCGGTTTTATTTCACAATTTTTTCAAAGGAGTTTATGCTTCAATTAACAAAGACAAATTTTAAGTTTCATCATTAATTTCATTACTTCCTCCATGACAACAAGTCTATATATATATATATATCACCATACTCACACAACTCAACGCATTTTGTCACCTTCAAATTCAAGTCACACATTTTCATTTTTGTAATATAGAGTCTATACTTATAACACTTCACCAAAGCGCTCTTGACCGTGAGCACGGCTAATCGATTAGTTTTGGAGAATTCTGCGTAATTTGTACAGCTTTACCCACATGAAATGAACACTCTAGTTTGTTTTGTGCTCGCGATGCACTACCACACTCGTCATGTTGAATGTGGTCTAGAGGTCATAATGAAGCCTTTATACTACCTAATCTCTAGCCTTGCACTAGCACGACTTGTGTTCCTCCATCCTAGGCATACTGGAATATAACCTAGAACCGTCAAGTAGCGTGGCCCCACCTTAAACTTGACGCCGGGGTGGTGGACACGACAGGAACCCACTCACGTGGCACAACTTCGTTGTATTGGATAGACTTAGTCACCTAAACTACCACTTCGGCGTAATTAGGAAGTTCCTCAGGGTTATCCGAACCCATACTCACCGTGCCTACCATACCCACACTACCCCTATCGGCATACAAATACATCAATTGTATGCCACTTGTCACCCAAGTCAAAATCACATTTTTACCCATTTTGGTTCGCAAATACTCATCCTTTCAAACCCATTTCAGCAAGGGCACTCTTTATCCAAAACTCACATATTAAATATAGATGGAACAAGTATTTATAAAATTCTAAGCAAGGCTAAGCAAGTGGTTGCATAAATCATGTACAAACCCATCCGAGCACAAAGAGTGTACTCTAACCAATTCTAGGGGTACAATCAGCAAGGAATACAATTATTCATGGTGGAAAATGCAGCAAGTAGGTCATATCTACCATACCCAAGTTTTAAAATACCGAAATAGTCTAAGTTCTCATGCAATTTTGCAAGCAAATAATTTCATCCCTCAAAACATGGGATTCAATGTGTTCAAAGAAAAGGAGGGGAAGAACTTGCCTTGTTCTAGAGGAATGCTAGCACCTAATCCTCTCCATCACCGTTTATGCAATTATCTAAACAAAATACACGATATACAATTAAACACCGAAAATAGGCGAAAATCCAAAATGCTCTAAAATGCATGATTATTTCACATTGAGTAGGTACTGGTCTGAACTGATTTTTGTTGAAGGAATTTCTATTTTATCTTATCCTATTTGGGAGTTATTGATTTTAGAAATTTCCTCGGGTCGTAGCGATTTAGGGTTAGGTGACGTTTGGACAGTATTCCTATAATTTGATTTTTATTAATTTGAATTCATAGAGGTGTGGAGGTATGTTTTTTTAAGACTAACATCTTTGGTTTCACAAGTTTTAGAGTTATTAAGAATTTCTTATGTGTTTTACAATTTATAACGTGTTATAGGTCTATATCGTTCAATAAGTGCATAACTTTGGAGTTGTAGGTCCAGAACTTGCTACTTCTTGATTTAGTTGAGTAAAATAAATACATCTTGCTATCTATCCCATTTTAAGTCTACAAGTTTAGATTCTTTTATTGTTTTACCTCATACTTTGCAACTAGAAGAGTTTTATGTCATTGTTTTATTATTCTAGCCTAGATAGTGTTGTATGAGTTAAGTGTTACAAATCTTAGTGAGTGAGGATGGGGCTTAGTGTTCCTCTCGTCCAACAAGTTTTAATTAGATTTATTTGAAGCTAAGGTGCACATATATACATTTATTCATACATGTATATTGTACCTAACTTTTATTAGCACCTAGGTTATCTTTGTAATGCTTACTGTCATATTTGCTACACGAGTGACCATGTTTTTATTTTACCTAGTAGAAGTTCATTAGTTGCTGGTCCCATAGAAACTTGTTCACTCAAAAAGGATTAAAAATGGATTTTCTACAAATTTTACAAGTTGAGGGTGCCCTAGGTTGTTTATTCTTTATATAAATATTTAAGGGGTTTTGCTATAGAGTAAGCATATACTTTTTTTTCTATTTTGAAAATATATATTTTGGTGGTTCCACCGAATCTGAGTTTACTCAAAAAAGAGTTAAAATGAATATTATATAAATCCCTAAAGTTCAGCCTACCTATAGTTCACTATTTTAATGTCAATAATTTTAAAGGTATTTGGTACAAGGTAACTATAGGTTTTTATTTTTCCTAAATATGGGGTGTAAGGTGATGCATCTATGAAATTTTAGTTTGCCCAAAAATAAGTTAGATTGGATTTTTCTATGTACTTTTATTAGTTTGTGGTAGCTCTATGTGTGATTTAACTTAGAAAATTTTTAGAGACAACATTTGTACAATGAGGGTCAAGTTTTATATCTCTAAAATAAAGTTAATCTTTTTGTGAGTTCCCAGAAATTTGTTTCATCCCAAAATGAGTTATATTGTATTTTACAAGTTTAGTTGTTTTTCTGTTGAAAGATATTGTTTTTAGTTATTTTCTTTTTATTTTCGAATTATAAGTTCATGAGGTCCACTGTTGAGTGGCTTGGTTATTTTGCACATAGGTTCCTGGAGTCTTTAGTAATAGAACCCGAGGTGCTTAGCACCTGGTGATTTAAAAGTTCTTAAGAGGCCTCAGAGTTTAAAATATTTGCATCTAAGTCCTTGGGTCCCACATGGCATAGAGAGGCAGTCTTACTAATTAGTCCTTGGAGTTTTAAACTATTCTCTAAGCATGGTCCTCGCGCTCTAATTAGGTTGGGCCCACATGTCATTGAGTGTTGGAGGAGAAGGGCAGAGCACGACGGCCGGAGCTCTTTCCTGCCCTCACCGGCAGCGAACGACGACGTTTCAGATGGGGCGACTATAAGAGAAAAGATGAAGTGACTTATTGCGAACCCGTTGGTGGTGGTTTTGTATGCAGTGGTGGCTTGGATCGTGCCGGCAGCGAGCACAGGCGGCGGTGCGGCTCGGCATGCCGATGCATGTCGGGTTTCGGTTTGGTTTAGTACCAACTAGTGCATGTAAGAGTAACTACGGGGTAATAGGAGACTTCCAAAACCGTTATAGAAAAGCAATGATGCTTGGTCGATGATGACGGCGTGTAGATGGGCTTGGCGGCAACGGGGAGCTCTGGGATGAACGGTGACAGCTCGATCTACTTGAAGGGCGACCATGCATGCATGTCCAAGAGGATGAGTAGATCCCAGGGATGGTGCACGTGCAAGGAATTTGACAATGGCTCACTGGAGAGGGAGGATTTGTCGCTGGCGATGGGCGGCCGGAGTTGGGGAAGAAAAAGGGGAACTCTCTCCTCGGTGCACTTCACAGCGATTCCTCTGAGTTACACCATTGTCAGGCACTAGAAAACATGTTGGCGAGAGGGTTTGGCCACTGGCTCACCGTGGAAGGCTGTCGACGAGCGGGTGCATTGCGATGGTTCATGGCGTGTGCTCCGGAGCTCCTGTTGGCGCGACGGCGTTCCTGTTGCTGTGATGCACAAAATGTGACGGGGTCAAAAGAGAAAATGCTTGGCATCAAGAGGAGATGATGGACCGCTAAAAATAAAGGACAACCGCAGCTTAACCAGCAATGGCGACGGTCGTCGGCTTCCTGGCCGAAGATGAAAACAGATGGAAATGGTGGGGGCACCAGTGTTCTTCTCTCTGGGTTTGCTCGGTCCTGTGATGATGTGTGAGGCTTGGCTATATGGCTGGGAAGGTTTGAGGGTAGGAGGAGAAGTTTGTGGCGCCGACAAGTCGAGTACACGCGTCGGCGATGTCCAGAGCGCGGTCGGCTCACGTGTCCTCGCGTTCCTCGTCAGCTGGAGGTTTGGCACAGAGCGAGGGTTAGCCTGGGTGGCTGTCCAGTGGGTCCATGCCGTAGTGCACTAGGTGGGAATGAGAGGGATGGGTAGAAGAGTGAGTACACTTGATTTTTGATTGTATTTTTCGAATTATTCTTTACCTCTAACTTTTGTTGCTGCATAGTTTAATGTGTGCTCTAGATAAATTCGTGCAAATTTTACTGGAGGTAGATGAGTATACCTAGTTTCCATTTTCTTTGGTTGCATTCAAAAATCAGTTGTAGATTACTCACAGGAATTCAACAAAGATGGGGTATTTGGAATCTTGTTTGAATTTTTAGAGGGGCTAAACAGAGAAGAAAATTCTAGAAAAATTATATTTAGCCATGATATAATCTGATAGTTGAATAAATTACTTCATAGGTATACTTATGTGCATTTTAATTCACTTTTGGGTGATGTATGGTTTTAGCCGATTAAAAATCATGACTAGCCTACTATTAGGCTGTTTTGTCTAATTTGTTTGGGACATCAAACCTAATTTTTAAATTGCACAAAAATTATGTTAAGGTGTATATAATGTTTTGGCACATTCATGAATTTTTTCATGATTTTATCTTGCATGGATTGTTCTAGAAAATTAGGATAACGTCCCTAGCTTTAGGTGTTCACTCTATGTGCATGCATCTATTCTAGTTATTTGGGTTCATATTAAATTTCCTTTTGAACTGAGGAGATGAACCTTGGATTAAATTTTGTATACCCACATATCATTACCCTAAGTTAGCGGTAGTCTTGTTTGGTGAATTTTAAATCCTTTAGGTTATGCTCATGAGACCTAAAATGAAAATGTGAATCCAAAATCCGAATGCACAAAGGACACTTAGTCAAAACATGTTTTATGCATAGGCATCCTCACATGTATAAATGTATCAATGCTCAAGATTAAAATGAAAAAGTCTTATTTTGTTCTCAAATTTTTAATCATGCATTGGGTCAAAATACTTCACCTAGGTTAGAAATAAAAATTTTGGTTCACAAAATTGAAGAACTTTACTTTGATTTGGTATTAACAAAATTTTCCTGACCCTGGATTTGGGTATATGATAGAGAATAAATAAATAATGCAAATAAATTTTGAAGATTTTTAAATGTTTTAAAACAGAGCACATAATAAGTTTTGTTTGCAAAAATTTTCTACGTAAATTTACATGCTTTTAAAAGTATGGATTTTGAGGCTGTTACGGATCTACCCCCTTAAAAGAATATCGTCCACGAGATTCGATTGAGTTTTAAATAATTATGGAAACCTCTTTTGTTGGTTGTCTTAAACACTTTATGGACTACAGGACATGAAATGTCGGGTGTATTTTACTTAACTTCGACGGTAGATATAGTTGATAGAAAACTTCCCCTCGTTTCTCAAGGATCTGATATGGTTCAACATATTTTGGAGATAGTTTCCCTTTTTATCTGGAACCTATGTATTCTTTTAAATGGTGTCACCTTTAAATGGACAAAATTTCCAATTTTAAAACTCTAGTCCTTTTACCCTACTCGAGTAGCTCTCGGTTTCTCTCTTATAATCCTGATCCTTTTGTAAAGTTGTTTCCTTTAACTCTTTCATATTTGGAATGCAGATTCGTTCATGAAATGTGAATCCATTGGCATCCTCTGCAAAACCTAGTGTTTTGTTTTTTTTGCAATTTGTGTTTAATTTTCTGGATTTGTGGGTATTTTATTGTGCTTCCTTTATCTTATCCCCCAAGGTAAGTCTTACTTCCATTTGAGCCACACTTAATTTACCCACAACTTCTGGCCTTAGTTTTTGGATTTCCGTCTGTAGCATCTCTGGACATTCTTTGTTCCGACTATTGCCATAGTAGGCTTTTCGACTTAGGGTATCAGCTACAATATTAGCCTCCCTCGGATGATACTAAATGTCCTGATTGTGGTCCTTTGTTGATTTAAACCATCCTCATTACTTTGGGTTTAAATCGGGTTGTGTGAGGATGTATTTAAATTTTTTATGGTCCATAAACATTTCCCTCTATTTTTGATTGGATAATGTCTCCATGTTTTTAGTGCATGACTCACCGCTGCTAACTCCAAGTCATGAGCTAGATAATTCTGCTGATGTGATCTGGGTTGATGAGATGCATAGGTAACCACTCTTCTTTCTTGCATTTATACGCATTCCGGCGACTAGCGTCACAATAGACCTAAAAGTCTTCTTTATTATCTGGTAGAACCAATACTGGTGTGGTGGTCAAACTTTTCTTGAACTCCTAAAAACTTTCTCAAACTTATCCGTTTATCAAAAAGGTATATCCTTCTCCAATAGATTGGTAAAAGGTCTAGCTATCCTGGAAGACCTTTAATATAGTATTGGTAATATTCTGTTATTCCACGAAAGCTCTTAATATCCCTTATTATTGAGGGTTATTCTCATTTCAATATTGCCTTTACTTTTTCTGAGCTGACCATTACTCCTTCGGTAGTTACAACATGTCCAAGAAATTATACTCCCTCCATCCAAAACTCATATTTTAAGAACTTAGCATATGGTTGTTGTTTTCTTAACTCCCCCAGAATTAATCTCAAATGCTCCTCATACTTTTCCATACTGGAGGAATGGATGAAAACATCATCTATAAATATCACCACAACTCATCTAGGTATTCCTTCTATGTTTTACTCATTACATTCATGAGAATGACAGGTGTATTAGTTACTCCAAAGTGCATTATGGTGAATTTATATAGCCCATCCTGGTAATAAAGGCTGTTTTTGGTATTTCTTCCATTTTAACTCTTAGTCGATGGTACTCCGATCTTAAGTCTATCTTGGAGAACATCTTAGTTTTTCTCAACTGATCAAGTAGGTCATCAGTCTTTGGTAGTAGATACTTATTCTTGATGGTGATTTCATTTGGTGCCCTGTAATCTATACACATCCTTAGTATTTCATTCCTCTTTTCTACGAATAGCATCGGGGTTGCTTATTTTGAAACACCGGATCTTATAAATTCTTTCTCCTTTTTTTATCTTTTAATTCTACTAACTCCGGTGCAGCCATCTTATACATGGCTTTTGCTATTGGTTTAGGTTCAGGTCTTATCTTGATAAAAAACTTAATATCTCTATTTGGTGGCATTCTGGTAAAATCTATCGGAAATACATCCGAAAGTTTTCTGATGATCAGTATTTTCTCAATTCCTTCTATTACCACATCGTTCAGAACTTCGGATGGTACCGGTAGTAGAGGTCTCTTAGCTCTTTACTCTACCTCTTTTCCCATCTGCACTTGTCAATCAAATAATCTTATTCTCGCAATCCATCCTTTCCATGGGCTTATATAATCAATCCATACTCAAAATTACACCCAATCCTTGCATTCCTAGGAGGATAAGGTCTGCTGTGAACATAACCCCCTTCAATCTAGATTTTTACGCTTATATCAGTGACTTTTTCAGCATTCTGGGCGGTGACGTTTGTCGCCATTCCCTGAGTCGTTCCATAGTTAACCCGTTCTTATTACACAACGGCTTTTCTAGCTTGTTTTCCATAGTATAGCACCATAGTTCATGGTCTGTGTCCTGCCATATCTGGAGTTGGCGGCACGACCCGCAATAGAGTTTGCTGCATCTTTACTTGAGTACATGCTATTTCCATGGGATAACTTTTTAGTGGGCATACTGGACATATGTGTCCCGCTCGTCTACAATGATAACACCTGTTTTTCTTTGAGGGTCGATTATTCTCACATTGTGATTTTGGTGGTATTGAGGCCCTTTGTGATAGAGTTTTATATTTTCGGCTTTTCTCAAGTTCTTTCCTCCTTTGCTTCGTCAGCCGGACTTTATCCAAGAGGATTGATATATCAGCATGGTCCAATTTAACACGTTTATAATTGATCAGTTCATTTAATCCCTTAATAAACCCTGCCATCTTTTTCTTTTTGGTGGTTATGGATAAGGATTGAATGGATAGGATAAGGATTCAACATGAGGATAAGGAGCAAGAAAATAGAAAAGAGTATTAGTTAGAATCACATTTAAAATTTTTCTTTTCAAAACCTTTTTAAAAAAGTTAAAAAAAACCACACTAATTGTTATGGAACTCAAAAGTCCCCTAGAATAATTAATACCTACAAACAAAACACAAAACATGACTCATCATCCTATCTTGACGGACAAGTCATCAACTGACTTTGGGTTGACTAAACTTATCGGTGACTCTATTCTAAAAAGTTAGCTAGTACTGACTCCTATTTAACTATTTAACTCACTATCCTTAGCATTTCTCGATATTGAAATGGTTGAAAAGAGAAGTAAAATAAAATTCTTTTTGATAGAGAGAAGGTACAAAGAGAACAAAAATATAAGAAAGACCAAGAACTTGAGACAAGGATGGATAGAAAATTTTTGCACATGGTTTTAGTTTTTGAAAATAATAGTTTGAATTCAATCTAACTTACCTATGTCAACCTACAACCAAGGTCTGCTCTGATATCATCTCTGCGGGGTCTCCTCCGGAGAGATAGACTCTCACAATACAACATAACCTCCCAGGAGTCCGGTTATACGTGAAATAGTACAGATACAAAAACTTCGTTTATTATTACAAATTAATAATGTACAAGTATGTCACACACCACCAAATCATGTATGTGGTAGACCATGGAGTAAAGTGTAATGTAATTATGAACCAAAGTTTCCCTAGAGAATATAGCTAGTTTGATTTCTTTGAATATAGAAAAAAATTGCATATGCATATTAGAGGCATAATCACCTTTTAAATTTTAACCAAAAAGGGTTTAAGAAAAACATACAAAATACCCAAGAAATTGAGAAGGATATTGAACAATCACTCAAAAGATTTAGAAACACATTAGGGAGTTGGAAGTATTTGTTAAACCAAAAATCTAGACTTAACCCTCCAAAATTTTCTAAGTATTGCAGCTGACAAACTGAGCTCTGGAGCCATCTTAGAGTTAATGCCAAAATTCAAAAAGTGATCTCCAGGCGGTAAACTTTGGCAGTATTATAGCTCAATTCATGCTTTACAACATTGCCATTGGGCACCACCCCAAAATTTGTCTGTAAATGTATTTAAAAGGGGCCTAACGTTGTAAACTCAAAACTGCGACACAGACTTGAGTTCTGCCCGGTGGGGCTGTTCTGCCTCACTGACAAGTGGGCCATTCTTCTTCACTCCCTCACTGACAAGTGGGCCGTTCTGCCCGGTGGGGGCCATGGAGTCAGTCGCACAGCAAAAATTCGTGGGCCCGCAGGTCAGACCGCACGCACCATGTGCCCGGTCACGCGTCGGCCGCCGCGGCGAGCGCTCCTCCTCCCTTTCCTTGCCGGCGACCGTACTTAAGCCCGACCGGCCGACCGCCTTTGTCTTTCCCTCATTCTTGTCCCATTCCACGGAGAAGCCGAGACTGCCCACCTCGAGAGCGGCGAGAACGACCGAGAGAACCTCGCCGCCGACAAGCAAAGATCCATCCGCCATTGACGCTCGGTGAAGTATTCCCTCGAACAATGCGTGTTCTTTAATCCTCTCCACCTTCTCTCTAATGACCCCAATTTCATCGCCAATGGTGCAGCCAACAAACAGGAACGCCACCGCACCATAGCGAGAACTTGACGCGCTCTGTGCCAACTGCTGCCACGCACTCGCTCGTTGTCGGGACGCCTTCGGACCTCTTGATATAGTTAGGAGCCGAATGGTACTCATCCATTCTTATCCACAATATAGCAAGACATCCGACACTTCGAGAGAGAGAGATAACTGAGACATCACTGGTACTTTAGCCTGTCAGTCAGCTTCAGCCTGGATTGTGCCCGTCAAACCACTCGATGGCGGTGACCAGATGTGTTACACAACCAGGAGACTTGACATCAAATGGCTAAAGATCTACGTTGTCTTAATTATCTTTAACTCATACTGTGGTTAATATGTTCCTAACAGAAGGATCGGGCTAACCACTTTCATCCAAGCATATGGTATCGATAACTAGTTCAATGACCCATTAGGAGTCATAAGCTATTTCAACATAATAAGTCTTAGAGATACATATGACCGTCAGGCCAAATAGTTATATAGATAGTCATAGCAAACGGAAGCAAACAACATTCCCGAGGATCTTTCTCCAACCAACTATGGAGTGCCCTAGTATGAACCGTCTGGGTAGAATGATACTTCCTCGACAAATTCTTCCTCCTCGGGAGGAATTTCCCTTGCAGTCATATCTATGCACAAACAAGTATAGACAAACATAGCAAGAATCAGTACAAGAAATTATACTGGCAAGCATCCAATCAAGCCTAGGACTACATGAACAGCATAATCAAGGAAAAGCTCATGTGAGGTTTTATTTTAGCACAAAGCTATCTTTATTTTAGCAAAGCCCAATTGTAAATACCCAAGTTTGAGAAATAAATTCCAGCCAACAAGTAGTTTTCTATATTTGGGAGCTCATAAAAGTTTCTCACTTTGGATTACGGGGCAGCAAAGGAGTATATTATTCATAAACCATTCATCCTTTGCCTTGTTGGGGCAGCAAAGAATTAAATCAGAGGGAGCAAGCAATTTTGAATACTTTTGGTAAAGTGAGCTGTACAAATATTCTCAAACACAGGAAAACTATACCCACATACATTCACACGATGCTCGTGACCGTGAGCACGGCTAATCGATTAGTTTTAGACTCTGCAGAGTGTGTACTTTTACCCACATGATGTGACATAACAATCATGCAAAGCATGGCACGCGATACATAAGTATATGATTTATTATATACAACAAAGCCCTTCAACTATCCATGATTTAGCCTTACACCAACACGATATGTGTTCCCTCCATCCTATACCATTTTGGAAGTATGGTATAGGACCGTTAAGTGGTGGGCCCATGCCTTAAACTTAACGCCGTGAGGGCGGACACGACGGGAACCCACCCACATGGCACATTATCGTTGTATTGGACAGGCTTAGTCACCTAACTGCCACGCCGGGGCATTAGGAAGCTCCTCTGAGTTATACGAACTCATACACTTCGGCCTACCGAAATGTGAGGCTAAACCACAAATAGGATACTAAGCTAGGGCTATTCCATACTAGCACATGTGGTTGTATTGTATTCGAGCTGAATAATCATGGAGTGAAGTCCTTAAGGTAGTCTGGGCACACACTCCCCCTATCGGTATACAACTAAGCACCATATGTATACCACTTGCGGCCCAAACTTGAAAACCAAGTCGTGTCATGTTTTTGTTTTTAACATAGAGCATACTTGTCATAACATAACTTTTCGAAATCGAAGCTTTGCAAATATAATATTGTTACTTAGCCCAATGATCATGGGAAAATGTGTACTACTAGCAAACTAAGCATGGGGATAAATAAGTCATAAGACTTCAGATTGGTTCACTATAATTTAGCTTCTGATTATTTCTAGGGTTTGGAATTAGCTAATGTGGGAACTGGAGTTTTCAGGGGTATGCAACATCGGTGTAGTATCTAACATATTTGTATCAAGATTTTAGTTTTATACATCAAACATCATGCAAGTTCCCAACCATTTCAAATAACCTCCATAAAAATAGGATCAATGTGTTCAAAGGGGGAGGTGAGGACTTATCTGGTTCTTCTTCCATCGGATCGTACGACTACGCGGGTTCCTCGAAGGATGTTGACGGTTCATCTAATGTAAATGTACAAGAACTTAGATCTTAAGCATTCATTAGAATCCTTAACGTAATAAGATGAATTCATATGAGATGCAAGTGTTTTAGTTACAGATTGATATATTAAGTGAGGTTTTTGTTAAGACTTTTCCCCTTTTAAAGTGGGAGGCCTATTTATAGTCCATTTTGTAGTGTAAGGATATAGCGTTGTATCTTTCTAATTTGTTCAGGACCAAACTATGGGCTCTCTAGTAGGTGTGTTATTTTTAGTTGATAGAACACATGAGGATGGTCTTAACAAAATTTAGTTTGTATTTTTAGGAATTTTATTGGGTCCACTATGATTTTTGGAAATCTGGGTATTCTAAAATAACTCTTTTGCTAGATAAATCCATATGTGGTTTTTATGCCACAGAAGACATATTGTTTCCTATTTTTGTCTTAATATACATCATTCACAGTTTCTACAAAGTCTTGTTTCACATTTTTCAGAGCTAAGATGATTTCCCTATGATTTTTACAAGTTTAACCTGTCCTATTTAGCAGGGTTTACAAAATGAATTTTTCTTGCTAAATTTGCTACTGGGAGTGGCCATTTTTATTTCACAGCATTAAAGTACATAATCTTGTGGTCCTGAAAAATTTTGTTCCAAGTCGAAATATGCTATTTTCAATTTTCTATGAATTTCTAAAGTCAGGTCATTTTTCTGTTGAAAAACCCCTTCCCGGTTTAATCTTAAATTCGTGTGGGCCCTACATGTCAATGGCTGATTAGTGTTTTAAACATGCGGTTTGGCGCCTGACCAGTGGGTCCGGTTTGTCAGTGGTTCGGTGAGAGGAAAACAGGTCGGAAGCGTGCGGCGAACTTCTCACCGACGCCGGCGAGGAATGGCGGCCGGTGAGTGGTCGCAGTTAACAGAGAAAACGTAGTGTAGTCCATGGTGATTCTAATGGGGGTCGGCTCACCATCTACCGTGGCTGGAATAGTGGCCGGCGACGGCGACGGTGGCACCATTGTTCGGGTTCGATGTGCATGTACGTTTCTAGAGTTGGCCGTGCTTTGCATGCAATGAAAATAGCATCTAGGTGCATTAGGGGTGCTTACCGAGCAATGGGGTGGCGCTGGCAAGGTCCGGGTTGTGATGGCGCCGTGCGGGTCGCTCAGTGGCGGTGTTTCCTTGCTTCGGGTGAACGGCGCCAGCTAGTTTCGGTGGTCGGCTACACGGAGCAAGTGCGGGACGTTGTCAAGGGATCAATGGAGGTGCTTGAATTGAGAGCAATTAGTACGGAACTCACCGGAGAGGGAATGGAGAAAGATCGACGGCGGCGACCGGAGTTGGGGACGAAAAGAGGCTTTCCTTCCCTGGTGTTTCTCCGGTCGATTCCTTTGGTTTCAACCATTGTTAGACATCAAGGAACACAGTGGCGAAAGGATTCGAACAGGGGCTCACGGTAGACGACCGACAACGAGCGGGTGGTTCGGCGGTGATGCAGGGCTCGCGGTTTGCGGCTTCTGCTCGACGGTGTTCCCGATCAATGGCTGCACCCTTTCGAGCGAAACTTGGGGATTAGAGAGAACAGAGGTCATGGAATCGAGAACGAAGATTGGTTAATGGATTTGCTCACCGGAACGGCATTGCGACCAAATCTCGTTCGACGGCGGTGGGAGGTCACCGGTGGTTTCTCGGTGCTTCGAGGGCGGTCAGCTCAGTCTCTCTCGTGGAACGTGTGTGGACTGAGGGGAGGGGCAGTGCTGGTCATGCGGTCGGCTTATATTTGCATGCCGACGACGCTGGGATCGACCGGGCTTGGGGCGACGTGTGCGCGGCGCGTTCTTCGAGCACGACGTGTGCGCGTGTGCATGGTGAGGGCTGCGACGCGAATAGGACGACCAGGGACACCGTGTGACGCTGTCAAGTTGGTTCCACGGGTCAGTTTGGCCCACCTGTCAGTGTAAGTGATTTGGGGAATGAAGCATGCTGAAATTTTTCTAAGTCTGATCTCAGTGCTAACTTTCCAACTTTGGGCTCCATTTAAACCCATTTCCAGGCAGAATCAGGGGTAATGTCCTTTGGCAAAGTTGTAAAGCTTGACTCAGAGTATAATACTGCCAAGTCCATCACCTGGGGCTCACTGGTTTGGTCGCTGCATCGGTCTAAAGTTGGTCCCAGAGGTCTGTGTCGGCCCTTCTTGGTACTTAGAAAAATTTACTATGGTCAAATCTAGTCTTTGTACAAATTTATCATTTTCAACTCTAATGATGTGTTCCAAACTTTCAAGTTTGTTTGCTGAGGTGCTTTGCAAGTATTTGGATATTTTACTCAATTTTCCTTTGGCTCCTTCCAACAATATTCCAAAAAGGAATTTTACATTACCATGCATATGCACCCTATACATGTAAACCTTATTTCGCTCTTTGTTCAAAAAAAATTTTTGGGTTCAAAATTTACACTATACAATCTTCTTGTCACTTCCATTCCAAGATTTTTGTTGACCGCCATCCATGGTGAGCCATTGCCCAAATCCTCCCGGCAACGAATTTCCTACTATCTCACAATGGTGTAAACTGCAGAAATTGCAGTGAGGTGTACCGAAAGGAAGAATCCCCTTTTCTTCCCCAACTCCGACTACCGCCGTCGAACCAAGCTTCCTCCTTCCCTGGTAAGCCTAGGCTAGATTCCCTTTGCCCTGAGCAACACCAAGTCCACCCGAATGACGGCCCGCATTCGACTTTAACAGCCGAACGACGAGGCAGCCTGCCGACGGACACCCGTGATGAAGACCGCCACTGCTTCGAGACCTCGCATGGCGTCACCATCAACCCGACCTCGCCAGGGCCAAATCTTCGCTCGGTAAGCTTCCAAAGGACCCCTAGCAACTATATCTTGTACATGCACAGCAAGACCATACCTCAAAACTCACATACATCCTTCACCCGAAACACGACGCCGGCCCGTACCACCACCGCCGATTCCGGCAACGGTAATGTACGGGAGAATCACCATTAGCTTCGCCGTAGTCTTCTTTACCTTTTTCCTTTTGGTCACGGCCGCTGACCGGCCGCCATTCGTCGCTAGCGCCAGCGAGAACGTCGTCGCATGCCACTACACTGCTTCCCCCTCTCACTGAGCAGCTGACAACTGGGACCCACTTAGTCAGGCGCCATCGAGCCGTTTAAACACAAGCCGACGCTGACAGGGGGCCCACAAGTGTTAAAAAGAAAAGGTTTAATCCGGGAATAATTTTCTAACAGAAAAATGGCTCAACTTTGAAAATTCATATAAAATCAAAACTAGCATATTTTGGACTGGGGTAAATTTTGTTAGTTTCACAGGTTTATGAACTTTAATACCAGGGAACAAAATCACCTACTCACAGTGAAGGTATTATTTCTAAAAATTCATTTGTAAACCTAGCAAACCTAGGGTAAGTTTAACTTATACAAATCACAGGAAAATCATCTTAACTCTGAATGAGGTGAACCAAAATCTTATAAAACCAGGAAAAGATGCACTTCATTTTAAAATTATAAAACTATATACTTTCTGTAACAAATAAGTCACTTAGGGATTAAATAAGGAAAATGATTTTTCTTGTACACTTCAACTTCCAAAAATTGAAGGGACCCCACCCAAACTCCTAAAAAGTTAGACCAAATTTTGTTAGGACCACATTCTCAAGTCTTACTAAATAAAAATATTTGACATACCAGCAACCCCATAGGTTAGCTCTGAATAATTTTAAGAATCATATAGTTACATACTTGATATATAGATGACCTTATAAACTTTCCACTTTGGTAGAAATTATTAAGATAGGAACTCTACCCAGAAATTCAACCTAAAACTAAGCACTTTCAATTCATTGTCGGAGACGATCCGGACCTTTCGTTGTATTTGCAATATGAGTCGAAACGCTTCAGCTCATACGACAAGTACAACGAAACATCCGAGGTCCCGAGAGAGGGATAAGTGAGACATTGCTGGGCCTTTAGCCTACCAGTCAACTTCAGCCTGAAATGTGCCCGTCAAACCACTTGAAGGTGGCGACCAGATGTGTTACACACTCAGGAGACTTGACAAAAATGGCTAAAGATCTACAACATCTCAATTATTCCTAACTCATACTCGTGTGAATCTAACCCCATGGATGTGTGCTAGATTCACAATTTCATCACAAGCATGAATATACATAGCGAATACACTTAAATTGAGTAGAACATAAAGGATTACAACAATTAGATAATTACATAGGTCGACCGGCCAAATAAATATATAATCAGAGTGCAGCGAACAGTAGTGGCTTACTACCCATTCCACAAGCACACTGACTTGGGGTTTACCCCGTTAAGTTCTCATCCTAGAAGAGCAAACGATCATCCGCATCACTCAGTAGCTAAATCTAAATCCTGCAACAAAAGGGTCATACCATTCGCAAGTGTCAGTACATTATACATTATTTGGGAATAATGTACTGGCAAGCACACTATCAAAACCTACATACATGACAACTCTAAATCAAAGGAATGGCTGCTTGTGGTTTAAATTTCAGCATAAGGCTAGTTTTGGTTCGCATGTATTTTACAACATGGTTTTTAACAAAACAATTTCAGCAAACACCAAACTTTATTAAACATGGCATGGCTTCATCAAAAGTTTACATACATAATATACTTTAGAATCTTACTCACGTCGGGGAGTAAGGCAAAAATTATTGCTCAAAACATCATCATTTTTGGCACAAAACATTTATTTTCAAGAACAATTTGGAAAACACAAAATCTACATTTATACCCATAGCATTTTATTATGTCGCTCATGACCGTGAGCACGGCTAATCGATTAGTTTTATTTAACTTTGCAGAGTTTGTACAGATTTTCCCACATGATATGAACACTCTAGTTTGTTTCGAGTTTGAAAGACTCTATCACACTCTTCACGTTGAGTGTGATCTAGAGGTCATAACATAGCCTTTACACTACTTAGTCCCTAGCCTTGCACCAGCACGATACGTGTTTCCTCCATCCTAGGTCAGACTGGAATAAGACCTAGAACCGTTAAGTGGCAGACCCACGCCTTAACTTAATGCCGTGGTGACGGACACGACAGAAACCCACCCACATGGCACGGTATCATTGTATTGGATAGACTAAGTCGCCTAAACTACCACATCGGTAATAAATAGAAAGTTTCTTTGGGTTATCCGAACCCATACACTTCGGCCTAACATAATGCAAGGCTAGGTGCTAAATAGATTCTTCGGCTAAGGCTATCCCATACTAGCACATGTGGATGTATGGTATACACAATGAATGACATGTAGTTCAGTCCTTAATCGACTCGGGCAAACACTCCGCCTATCGGTATACGAATACATCAATCGCACACTTGCCGCCCAAGTCAAAAATCAAGTTTTGACTTTGTTTCGTAAATAATTGGGGTTTCTCCCCATTTAGTTCAGAACAAACAAAAGTTCTTTCCAAAGAGTTTAGAAAATCAATCCATGCCTATTTTTCGAATAATGCTAAGCAAGGCTAAGCATATCATTTTCTATAAAGCATAGCATTTTTCATATGAGTACCCTTTTAGAGTACAGTAATTTAATCCCTAGGGTTCAAAACAACAAGGAAGAATTTTTAAAATGGTCCATGCAAATTTTCAGGATATATCTACCAAACTTATTTTAAAAGCAACGATATGGTAAAATACGCATGCAAGATTTCACAAATAAAATACATTGCCCAAAAACATGGGTTCAATGTGTTCAAAGGAGGGGCAAGAATTTGCCTTTGTCTGAAGAAAATTTCAGCATCTAATCCTCTTCTCCATCATTTGTGCAATTATCTAAGAAAAATACACGTTATGCAATTAAACACCAAAGTATGCGAAAAATCCAAAATGCTGTAAAATGAATGATTTTTACGCATTAAGTGGGTACTGATATAAAATGATTTTTGGTGAAAGAATTTTGATGTTACCTTATCCCAATTGACAGTTATGATTTTTAGAAGTTTTATCGGAACGTGTCGGCATCAGGTTAGGCGCTGTTTGGATAGGGCTCTATAATTTGATTTTTGGTTAATTTAACTCCACAGAAGGTGGAGATAGGTTTTTATAAGATTAACATAATTGGTTTCACAATTTTTAGAGCTATTATGAATTTCTTAGGCCTTTTACGAGTTCACGATGGTCCTAGGCCTATAGTGTTATATATATATATATGGCTATAGGGTTTTATGGATCCAGAGCTTGTTTTATTTGCTAAGCAGGCATAAAAATGGATTGTTTAGTTGATTAAACCTAGTACAAGACTTTTAGAGTTTAAATCTCTTTATTACTTACTTTATAAATTAGGGGATGTTCTATATTAGTCCCTTAGCATTTTAACCTAGGTATTGTTATATGTGCTATGTGTACTATGCCTTGATAATTAGGGATGGTTCCTAAGGTCTCACTGGTCCATCATCTTTTATCTTGATTTATTTTGTGCTAGAGTACATTTTATACATACATCTATGCATATGTACATATAGTGCTCAATCTATCTATTAGGATTAGCACCTAAGTTAGCTATTTAGGGTTTTCCTACATCTTTAGTACAGGGGCTGCCATGTTTTATTTTACCTAATTGAAGTTCACCACATGCTGGTTTGATAGAAACCTAGTTCACTCAAAATGGATTAAAAATGAATTTACTACCAATTTTATGAGTGGATGGGTGCATGAAAGGGTTTATTTCTTACCTAAATATTTGAGTGATTTTACTATACAGTAAGCTCATATTTTTATTTTGTAACTTGAAAATACATACTTTGATGATCCTACAGAACTTGAGTTTTGCCTAAAAAGGGATTAAAATGAATTTTATATAAATTCCTAAAGTTTCAACTTACCTAAATCTTAACATTTTAGCATTAATAATTTTGGGGAATTTGGTGTTGGGTAACCCTAAGCTTTTATTCTTCCTAAATAAAGGATGTGTGTTCAGGAATCTACAGACAACCATCGCCGCCGTCGATAAGTCTATTTTGGGGAATTTGGTGCTGGGTAACCCTAAGCTTTTAATCATCCCTATAAGTCTATTTTCTTCATATCGGCTGCTTCCAAAGATTTAATGATTAACATTTTCAATACTTATCAATCCCAATATTCTATTTGCAGGCTCTAGCCGATATGTTTCCTTTTGATATAAAGGAATTCATGAATGACGAGGAGGACACCACCGACAAGATCCTGGCCTCTGCTACCGATGACCTGAAAACCATACTGCCAGATCTGGCTCGTCGGCTGGAATGTTCTTTGGATTTCCTAGTCACGGAATGTGGATCAATCAGAGCCAGATTCGAAGACATTCAAGATCTTCCAGACCATATAGCTTCCAGACCATCTCTCAAGCTACATATCTCTAACAACATCAGCACAAGTTTGAAAGAGCCAAGCAACGGATAGCCGATTGGCGTGAAAGGACAGCTATCGAAGCCACAATAGAAGCTAATCGGCGATCCATACTAGAAGATAAGGCCAAACTTGACGAGATGATGGTTGCTCCAACTTCCAATCTTGACCGGTCGTATCTAAAGAACAAAGACTTGTCGATCTCCCGAGGATCACATCAGAACAGAAATCCAAATTGAAAGCTTCAATGAAAAACTTATCAGACCTCACCAAAGCCTTGAAGGTGATCCCTGGGAACGATGCAGCCGATCTCAAAGCAATCGAAGAAGTTGATCAAATCCGGCAGCAGGCAATATCGGCCATCAACAACTTCTTGACTGGCTAAGCCGATTCATGTAATAGGACTTAGAATTTTGTCCCCTGTGAACATCAACTTCTTGTAATATAACTTTTGCGGCAGCAACTTTGTAAAATCGGCTTCACATCTTGTGATATATTACTGCCGATTCTATCCTACAAATTTTTCGAAGTCCAAAATTTTTTTTGAAGTCCTCTGATTTCACTTGTGTATGAATATATGCCTCCCTAATTTTATAATGTCTATCGTTCATTAATAAAATTATAGTGCAAGGACAACACACGAAATCGGTCATTACATATGAGCAAAATCATAACCGATTATTGTAAGGAGTGAATGACTAAGGGCGATATAACTCATTTCGGCCATCATACATCGGTAGCGCACAACCGATTATGATAATAATGAAAAGACTAAGGGCGATATAATTTATATCGGCCATCTAAAGGCGATGTAAACACATCGGCTACCATGTATCGGCTCAATAGAGCCGAATCATGAGTTGATCCATATGCCGGGATAATATTTCTTCAAATATTTACCATTCAAGGCCCTCCCAAACACCTCTCCATCCAATCCTTCTAGCATGTAGGCTCCCTTGGAAACACATTTGTGGATCTTAAATGACCCTTCCCAGTTAGGTGACGACTTGCCGAATTTATTATCCCTTGAACCAATCGGCAAAATCAATTTCCAAACTAGCTCGCCTTCTGAAAATGACTTAGGTACAACTTTCTTATTATAATGATGAGCAACTCTTTCTTTGTCCCTGGTCACCTTTTCCAAAGCACGCATTCTGGATAAAACCAAGTCTTCCGATTCATCCACAATTAGGTTGTGATAATCATCGGCTGTTAGCTCGTCTTGCAATTGAATCCTCCTTGAGCCGATGACACTTTCCCATGGCAGTACAGCTTTATGCCCATATACTAATTTGTAAGGAGGCACTTTGATTGATCCATGATAAGCCATCTGATAAGACCATAATGATTTCGCTAACCGGTTGTGTCATTGCTTTGGATATTCAGAGATCTTCCTCTTTATCAATTTAATCAAGCTTTTGTTGGAGGCTTCTGCTTGTCCATTAGCTTGTGCATAATATGCTGGAGAATTTAACAACTTGATCCCCATGCTTTCTACAAACTGGACAAATTCCTCTTAGACGAAGATAGATCCCTGATCAGTAGTAATTGTTTGAGGGACGCCAAATCTATAAATAATGTGTTCCTTGACAAACTCGATTGTGTCTCCAGAATCAACTTTTTTCAGCGGAATTGCCTCCACCCACTTCGTAAAATAATCGGTTGCCACCAATATGAACTTGTGTCCTTTACTCGAGGGTGGATTAATCTGGCCGATCATATCAATTTCCCATCCTCTAAACGGCCAAGGCTTGACAATAGGGTTCATAGCCGACGCTAGTGCTCGTTGGATCGCTCGAAATTTCTGACAATCTTGGCATCCCTTGTAATATTTGAAACAATCCTCCAACATCGTCGGCCAAAAATACCCTGCTCTCCGAAGTAACCACTTCATCTTGTGTTTGTCGAGCAAAACATATCTCAAAGCCTTGTAACGCAATTTCCTTGAAGCCGATTGGTTAGGATTTTGCAAATAATTGAAAACCTCGTACCTCCAATCGTCGGCTGTGATTGCTGCAACCTCAATTTCGATACCGCCTTTAGCCATCAGCTTGTAACCCGATGCCCCTTGAGCCAAGTCATTTGCTTCAGCATTTTGCTCTCGAGGAATATGCTTGAAAGTCACTAGCCATAAACCATCTATAAATTCTTGGCACTTTTGATGGTAGGTCATAAACGTGTCGTTCTTGCATTCATATTCTCCTGCTAATTGGCTGATGACCAACAAGGAATCACCCATGATTTCGATGGCATCGGCTTTGACCTCTTTAAAAAGTTGTAAACCTTTGAGGACTGCTTCATATTCGGCTTGATTATTTGTAACGTAAGGTGCTATAGTATAGGCAAATTCGAAACTTGCCCCCTTGTGATATGATGACCAAGTCAATGCCACAGCCGTGAGTGCAGACTGATCCATCAAAAAACAACGTCTGCACCATGTCGACTGAGCCGATCGAATCATCTTGGTGTTCAACGATGAAATCGGCTATAGCCTGTCCCTTGACTGCCTTGGGTGCTTGATACTTTATGTCAAATTCCATCAAGGTAAAAATCTATTTTCCAACTAGCCCTTTCAAAACTAGAGCCGATAGCATGTATTTGACTACGTCGGCTTTGCAAATAATGGTGCACTCGTTGGATAATAAATAATGCCTCAACTTTGTACAAGAGAAATATAAGCACAAGCACAACTTCTCCACAGGAGAGTACCTTGTTTCTGCATCCAAAAGTCTTCTGCTGAGATAAATTATTGCTCTTTCTTTGCCTTCAAACTCTTGGATTAAAACCGAGCCGATTGATTTTTCATCGGTTGATAAGTACAACATAAAAGGCACTCCCTTCTGTGGAGGGATCAATACTGGAGGAACCTTAAATAGTTCTTTATGTTGTCCAAAGCTTTCTGCTGCTCTGCCACGCAAGTAAACTCTTGACCGGCGTTTAATCTTAGCAAAGGTGTGAATGGCTCCATCTTCTGAGATAAGTTAGCAATGAAGCGCCTGATGAAATTTACCTTGTCGATCAGAGATTGTAGCTGCTTCTTGTCCTGTGGAAGTTGAATACTCCTGATTGCATTAACGCTTCTTTGTGTCACCTCAATCCCCCTCTCATGAACAAGAAAACCAATAAATTGCCCAGCTGATACACCGAAGGCGCATCTGGTAGGATTCACCTTCAAGCCATATTTCCTCGTCCTTTCCAATACTTTCCTCAAATCGGCTTTGTGGTCTTCGACTTCTTTTGATTTGACTACTACATCATCAATGTAGATTTCAACCAATAAGCCGATTAAATCATGAAAAAATATAGTTCATGGCTCTCTGATAGGTAGCCCCATCATTTTTCAAACCAAACGTCATGAAAACCAATTCATATAGACCGATTGCACCAGGACACCTAAAGGCAGTCTTATGGATGTCTTCTTCAGCCATAAAAATTTGATTATATCCAGTGTTGCCATCCATAAAACTTGTGATTTCATGTCCTGAAGCTACATCGACCAATACATTGGCAATCGGCATGGGGTATTTGACCTTGGGGGTGGCTTTCTTCAAGTCAGAAAAATCGATGCACACCCTCAGCTTGCCGTTCTTCTTGATTACTAGGACTATGTTCGAAACACACTCGGCATATCGGCTTGGCCGAATAAAACCATCATCATATAGTCGAGTAATTTTGGCCTTAATTGCATCATACATATTGGCTTTAAACCTCCTGGGAGGCTGTTTGTATTGCCGATATCCTGGTTTAACGGGGAGCCGATGTTCCACAATCAATCGGCTAATACCTGGCATCTCAAAATAATCCCAAGCAAAACAATCTTTATATTCCATTAGTAAATCAATAAGCTTGGTTCAAAAATGAGAAGACAAGATTTTACTAATGTATGTCGGCCTAGGCCTATCTCTTGGACCTATATCAACTTCTTCAAGTTCGTCGGCCAACATAAAACCTTGCCCTAACTTGCCATCGAGATCGTCCACAGTGTCCTTGGTGTAGAAGCTTGACCCCTCCATGACACCCTCAAAGTAATATTTGAGGCTCTTCGTCTCCAATTGGTTGTATAGTAGAATCGGACACCTTTAGAAAATCGGCTTCCCAAATTTTGCCAGACAAGCAATCGATGCTGTCGATTTCCCAAAGTGTTAAATCGGCATCGACTATGTTTACTGACCTGTCGGCTGGCACGATTTCAATCTTGTCGCCTTGCCACTGGATCAAGCTCTGGTGCATGGTGGAAGGGATGCAACAATTGGCGTGGATCCAATCCCTACCCAGCAACAGGCTGTACGACCCCTTCCCGTCGATGACAAAAAAGGTGATGGGCACTGTTTTACTATCGACGGTCAGCTCAATGTTTAGAACCCCTTTTGTTTTCGATGGGTTCCTGCCAAAATCCTTGAGGACCATGTTTGTCTTGATGAGGTCACCGGAACCCTTGCCCATCTTTCTAAAAGTAGCATAGGGCATCAGATTGACAGCAGCTCCCCCATCGACTAACATTTTTGACATTGGCTTCCCATTGACAAACCCTTTGACACAAAGGGGCTTAAGATGCCGATGTTCTGTCCCTTCTGTCTTCTCAAAGACCGCTTGCTCTGGGGATAACACAAGTTTAGCCGATGACTCCTCTAGTACGTCTGCATCGGCTTGGGCCGCATCGAATTCAGCGGGTAACACAAAAACCATATTAACCAAAGCAGCAGCCACAACCTTCCCTTTGGCCTTTCTCTTTGTCTGGTCGGCTTGGTCTTCATCAACTACAAAGGCATTGCTCTTCACATGCATTGCTTCCTCGGGCGCTCTTGTTCTTTCTTCATTTTTAGCCGATAGTCGATTTCGGCTTGGACCTCTTTCAGCCAGCCCTCGCTCTTCAACCGCTGCACCTTCCGCTTCTGGGTCTTTGTAAAAGTGTTGGAGGGGCACCATTGCGGGTTGGCAGCCTGTTCTTTGTCATCCTCAAAGTCCTCCTGAAAGAAATCTTCGTGGATTGGGCCCAACCTTTGGTGCACATGGTGTTTCTTTTGTCTCGGCCGATTTTCTCTGGGCGAAAATCGGCTGGAGCTCTCAGCCTGCTCATCCTCATAGCCACTGCACGCCGGGCAGTCTCGTAGTGATGGCAGTCTCATCCCTTGATTCCAGCAAAACCATAAGAAATCATAGCTCCAATGGGGATCGAAGCCATCATGTTGCCGATGGTAAGCCTCGTCCTGCTGATCGTATCTTCTTGGATGCACTTTGTAGATACGACCCGTGTCCCTCTCTTCATGTTCCTTCATGAATTTGACTAAGCTATCCATTTTTCAGGGATGATGATCGGATGATGGGCGGTTGGCATCGGGCTTTTTCAGATCTTCAAATTTGATTTTCCCAGCCTCTATAGCCGACTGAATTTGCTGGCGAAACACCTTACAGTCATTTGTGCTGCGGGAAGCAATGTTGTGCCACTTGCAATATTTTTTCTTCTTCAACTCCTCAGCCGATGGGATGATGTGACTGGCCGGGAGTTGGATTTGTTTTTCCCGAAGCAGCAGATTGAATATTTTATTGGCTTTGGTGATGCTGAAATCATATTTTTCCTTTTTAGCCGAATTCTTCACCCATTGATAGGTTATGATCTTTTTATTCCTGGCCCATTCGGCTGCTGCTACCTCGGTTTCGCTGACAGTTGAGTCGGAGTCAGAAGCGTAGCCAACATGGCCAACCTTTTAAAAAGCTTTCTTGGCCTCTTGAAAATGTTGCTCATGAGCAGTGATCTTTTGTGCCAAGTGCGCCAAGATTTCAAAATCTTGAGCCAAAAGTCTCTCCCCGATGGGTGTTAGCAAACCCTGAAAGGCAAGATCGGCTAGCTAGGAATCGGATAGCACCAGGCCGTAGCATCGATTCCTCATGTCTCTAAATCTCTGGATGTAGTCCTGGACTGATTCGTCATGCTTCTTCCTAATGGATGTTAAATCGGATGGCTTCATCTCATGGATGCCAGTGTAGAAATACCGATGAAACTGCTTCTCCAAATTGGCCTAACTCTGTACAGAATTGTACAGGAGTGAACAAAACCAAGTGAAAGCCGATCCAGAGAGTGAGAGGGGGAAAAGCCTAACCCTCAGGGCGTCCGTAGCCGATGCCTCTCCACACTAGGCTAAAAATTGGCTAACATGCTCATAGGTAGAAACATTGTCCTGCCCTGAGAACTTGGAAAAATCTGGCACCTTGTATCGGTTAGGCAATGGAACCCTTTCAAAGTATTCAGGATAAGGATACTGATACATGTTGCCCGTGTCCTTGGGTTTGAGGCCGAATTGCTCTCTCATCATGTCGGCTATCAAGTCCACCCAAGGCTTATTCTGTTGAAGCACCTCCTACACTTGTTGCTGCATCGGCTCGTACTGATCAAATTGGAGTGGTCCTTGCTGATACTGCATCCGAGGCGAATGAGGTTAATAGCGCTGATTAAAGTTGCCTCCTGGATAATGCTGGGGAGATTGGTGCACCATGGGAGGCGGTTGATCTTAAAGAGGTTGTGAGCCAATAGGATGTTGTACGAAGTTTAGCGGGTAAGAGCCTATTGACACTTTTGGAATCGGCTATGGAGGTGACCAATTCGTATTGAACATGGCAGCAACCTGCTCTTGAGTGATCTGAGGAATCTCATGCCTCACCTGCTGAGATTGCTGTCTGGATATCAATATGGGGCTAAATTCTGGTGTCTTTTGTGCCGACAGTGGGATGACTGGCTTCAAAGGGGTTGATGCTGGAACCGTCAGCTGAGGTGGAGGAAGGCCTGAGGCAGTCGGCAATCCATCTGTTGCCAAGGTCCTGTACTGGGGAAATTTCCCATCAGGGAGGAAAATTGGGCCCCTGGCTTGATGCTCGGCAATCTTGGATTAAACAATTGTGTTGATTATGTTATTAAGAGTATTGACTAGAATTCCAGATTGGTTGATCAAAGCATGATGGACGGCATAATCAATCCTGCCTTGCAAATTGTTGAGCTCTGGGGCCTCCTCCTGCTTGATCTCCTAAGGCTTTTTGCCTTTGTAAGAGCTGGATTCAGGTTCGTCATCGGCTGGCAATTCCTTAGTAATGCTACGCATATACAATCACCCGGATCTACCATGGCCACTAAATTGTTGTGCAAGGGGGTAGAATTTCAAATGAATGGGGTGAAATTTTTAGCTAATCTTAAATTACTAGATAGTCTAGGATTAGATGTCATACTGTTAACACCAGAATTTGGTAAGCCCCGAAGCCCGAATCGGCTAAGGTGTCCATCGGCTGATACCGAATCGAACAAGGCAAGACGATGTAGCCGATTCCGGTACGACAACATTGGAGATACCGTTGGATCAAGATGATGTGCTTCATGAGGATTGCCATATAAGGATAGAGTCCTAAAAAGGCAATTGTATCTATTAATTAGGAAGAGTTTGTTAGTTTCCTATTTTATCTTTAGGAAAGTGTATTAGTGTCCAATAAGGACTCGGTTTGTTTCTTTTTTATCTTTAGGAAAGTTCAGATTTTAATCTTTTAGGATCTTTGTTAGCCCGTGGTTATAAATATGTAAGCCCGGGGTTCATGTATGATATCTCTCGATTAATACAATTTGGTGCATCGCCACTCTTTACCTTTTCTACTTTATTCATCACCCGGCGGGATTTGGCACCCGACGCAGGGCTGCATCGGCCTCGATCTCTGGCGAAGGGGTAAGTCCAATGTTCCGCCGACATAGGCAATTGTATTGGCTACGTCGGCGTTGTCCAAGGCTGCATCAGTAAATTCGACCTCTTGGATTATTCCGGTTTGGTTAACATGTTTGCCTGCCTATTTATCATATGCATGTGTTAATCTAGTCCAGGTATTTCAATTTAGTTCTATCGGTTGTTTCTCACTTTAGTGTTTCTACTGATACCAGCTAAATTCTTTACTAGATTAGATTAGCTTAGGCATCTACCACCCTGAAAATTAGTCAAAGGCTTCATAGTCTAGATATTGTGTTTCTTTTCATACTTAGTGATGTATCAATTCAGTTTGACTTACTAAGTCATGATTAGAACCATAATCTCTAGCCTGCCTGTTGGTTTCCACTAAGGGTTTCATCGGGGTTTTCGCCGATGAGTTATTTGGATATCGCATCGGCTTGCAAGGAATGTACACAAGTTGGATCTAGCCGATTACAGCAGAGGCTTCATTGGATATTTAATCATTTGGATTTAATGACATCGGACTTCCAACCAGTGTGTGTTTTAATCTTTAAATTAGTATCTATTTTATCATGTGATTGCTTTGTGCCATATTACATTGCTATATCATCATGTTATCGTCGACCGATTACCTTTACATAGATGTTTGCACAACATACAACCGATGGATTGAAACCCTAGCTACATTCGCTGGCGTCAGTATCGGCTGGGATTGCGTCATCGACTGATTGGCCGATTGGCTATATTGGTTATTGACCTACTGGTTGATATGCTTTATTTCTGGCTGCTTTGTATATCTTGTCAGTGGCAGTATCAAACTGACTGGCACGCCCGTGCTTCATCAATTCTAGGACATGCACTGGAGCTAAGCAGATCTCCCAGGCTAGCGTGTTGATTTTTCTCATCAACACATTTTTAGCACGCCCGGTGGGACCGTGTTTTGGTCATCATATCTTTTTACACGGCTCGGTGGACCCATAATTGCTGCAAGATGTCTGATAAAGAAGTCAAGGCCGAGGAAGAACAATCTCCCAAGCTGATGAATGAAGACATGGGACAATCTACTGAGCCGATGGATGACGAGACACTTCAAGAGATGGTTGATTACATCATCCATCGTGTTGTGTTTGATCAATCTGGAGTTTTGATGAGTACATTGCATGGTTTGATCGAGGAAACAGTTCCTAGGGTGATTGCCTTAAGAAATCTTCATGGGGGCAAATTGGCGAGCAATCCCAGCATCATTGGCAACAACAATATTGGCTCAGGGGGCAGGTTGATCAATATCAGTATGAAGAGCCACATCAGTAATATCGGCCAGAGGAAACTCAAAGATATCTTTCCGAAGAGGATTGGGCCGAAATAATTGCAAATGTGATGGAGGAGCAGTTTGGAATTAAATGCGAAGATCAAATTTCTGTGTATCGGTTGCCATATCCTGAGTGGTTTGATAGGGTTCCACTGCCAAGCCGGTACAAGGTTCCAGATTTCTCTACGTTTTAAGGGCAGGATGGTGTCTCTACAATGGAGCATATTTTTCGATTCTTAGCTCAATGTGGGGAGGCATCGGCTGAAGAAGCTCTGAAAGTTAGATTTTTTCCGGTGGCGATCCGGTGGCGGGAAGCTATCCTTGGGATCACAATGATGGTCGCCGATTTAATGAACTATAGAAATAAAACTTGATCATGCTTACATTTTAGGTTTGTGAAAAGAATTACAAAGCTGGCTTTGTGCAAATGAACCATAACCATTCTTTGAGTATCCCCTATCATATGCATCTTTGCTATGATGGCTTGCTGAGTACGGTTGGTACTCACCCTTGCTATACGCACAAACCTTCAGATGAAGGCAATGAAGACTTGGAGGACCCGTACGCATACTACCAGGAGGGTGAGGAAGACGAAGGCGCCCAATAGGTCTTAGACTCCGGTCGTTGCTTGTGGCAATGTGTAACACCCTAAAAATCAGAGATTTAAAAATCAAAATCCAAAAATTGGAACTTACAAAAACTTTTGGGTTGTTGCATCTTGTCGTGCTATTTGGCTCTTATTTGTAAGTTTTACTATGTGTTATAAATAAATAAATATTTATTTGAAAGTCGAAAAAGTCGAAAAAAGTTTCGGAAACCCCAAAAGGAAAAGAAATTGCAAAATAAATAATAAAAATAAAATAAAAATTATAAATATACAATTGGAAAAGCTGAGATTGATAACATTTTCTTTTGGGATCGAAATTTTATTTTTGGGAAAATATAAAACAATTATTTAATTGTAAATAAAGAAAGTAAAATATATAAATAATGACAATAATAAAGTTGGGTAAAAGATTAAGACTTTAGAATTTAATTTACATTTATGATTGGGACCAAAATGTTGTTTTTAAATTTTATTGGTGAAATGGAAAAAATAAATAATAAATGGAAAAAAAATCAGAGAAAATCGGAAAGTACACTGTTCATCGCCCACCAGGTGTTCGTGGCCGGTCTTGCCGTACCGCACGCGACACCACGTGTCACTCGCGCGCGTTCTTGGCCCGCCTCGGCGTCAACGCGCCGTACCACGCCGTCGCGTCGCTCGCCCTGTGCCGCGTCGCGTCGTGCGTCGGCCACGCCCGCGCCCACGCCGCTGTACCAGCGCACGTCGCCAAGGCCATGACGCTGTCCCATCGCGCCTCCTGCGTCAACGCCGTCGTCGTGTCGCCGCACTGTGCCACGCCGCGCGTCCCGGCCGCGCCCGTCCCCCACCGCGCGTGCTGCCACCGCCGCGCCGCACCGCGCGCCGTCGCGTGCACGACGCCCAAACCACCACGCGCCGCGCCATGCCCGGCTGTCCCCACGCGCGTGCTCACGTTGCGCCGCGTGCCGCCACCCGTGCACGCGCATCCTCGGCCCCCCTTTCCCTCCGTCGCCGCGTCATACCGTCGTGCCCAAGCCGCCATCGTCACTCACCCTGTTCCCGCGTCGTGCCGTCGTCGGCCACGCGCGCGCCACGCCCGTGACGCACGCGACAGTGCCGCGCCGTGCCCCGCACCGCCACCGTGGTCTCACAGCGAAATCGATATAAACAGACCTCGCTAGCTCAAACTCTATACACCAATCTTGATTGCCATCTTTCCCTCTCTAAAACCCCTCAAAAGTCCCCAGCCGCCATAGCCTGTGCACTAAGAATTTGGCAAAAAATCGGAGCCCGGTCGGAAGAACCCTATTTCGGCCGCCCGGAGCAAAGAATCAAAATTCATCGTCTACAATCCATTTCCTCTGCAATTTAAGGTACGGTATCAATCTATGGAGCCCTAGCTTTCGTTTCCCTCAGTTTCCCGAGCCAATGGGCCGCTGGATCTCGCCGGTGACGAGCGCCGCCGAACCCTCTGCTCGGCCGCCGCCGCCATGCACGGTGCCAAGCCAACCCAACCCTACTCGAGCCAACTAACCGCATAGGAGTGATCCTTGTAGTCCCTAGAAGCTCTCAAGCAGGAAAAATTGACTTAGATACGGCCGGAGGTCCCCAGCGACGAGCGCCGTCGTCGCCATGGCCGCCTCGCCCTGCCGCCTCCCCGGTCTGGCCGTGCCTCGAAATAGGGTCCTCGTGTCACGTAGATGGACTAGGGCCCGATAGATCCCGAGCACCGGCCGTCCTCGCCGCCGTTCACCCTCGCCCCGCCGTCAGCCTCGTCGGGAAGAAGAAAGGGAGAAGAAGAAGGAGAAGAAAGAAGGAAGATAAAGAAAGAAAAGAGAGAGAGGGAGAGAAGAGGGCACTGGCCCAATGGAGAGAAAGAGTTGGGTTGAGAGAGAGAGGTCGTGGGTTTGATTCCCGATCGAAGCAAAATTTTTGAAATTTTTTAATTTTTTAAGGAATTAAAATTAGTAGAAGCCAAGTAAAAAAATCATAAAAAATATATTTACTCTTTTGAACCCCTAAACTTTATTTACAAAGAATTTTGCATCTTTTTCAATAGATTATTTATTCATTCATTTATAAAAATTTCTTTTACAACTAATTATGAATTTTATAATCAAACTTCTTAACCTATCCCATCTCCAAAATTCCTATCTTTCGTGAAACCCATATATTCATCTAACATTGTATTTACAAATAAGAACCTTTATAAGAATTTTTAAACCATCTTTATAAATCCTAATTAACCCTTTACTATATATATGTACATATATATATATATATATTTGATGGTTTTGCTCCATAAAGTCCTTCCCATTCCACATACTAATGAACCTCGACACCAAAACTCACAAAGGAATTTAGATTCGACAAAAGGATCGACTTAAACACCATAGCTAATCTCTAATCCAAATAAATATTTGTGGACTGTCAATTATAATGCCTCTACACTTGAATTAACTGGGGGATAAGGCCACCCCATATAAATTAAATCAAAGAAAACATAAAGGTTCAAATTCATGCAACACACTCGTTACGACCCGGACTTTAGCGAAACTTGAACTTAAATCCATTTAAAACCGTAGTTTCGTCTTAGGGACCGCTTTGGCAATTTATTTGGTTTTTGATGGTTTTTATTTGAATTATGATCGAATTCAATTGGATCTTTCGCACGTATGTACAGAATCCGAGGGAGCCATTGAGTACGCTGAAGACACAAGTCAAGAAGGTCGCGAGCATGGTAGGTCATCACTCCTTTGAACGTATTGATCCTATTTGCGAACTTGTGTTGATTCAAAAATTAAAATGTGCATTCTATACACAAAATAATACCTATTCTTGTTATGCCATGCCTTGATGTTGATTACCTTTAGTTATACTCTTTGTAACCCTCGATATGATGTGACCGAAGGAAATCTTCGGTAAAATGCTTAGCCATGCCATGATTAGATTCAATGCATATTCATACTTCTACAAAAGAGCTATATGCTTGGGCAACTACCTTAGGGAAGGTAGTTGACATACGGCAAGTGGAGACATGAGCGCCACATTGCCATGAGAATGATAAAATGTGTTTGTTGAAAAAGTGAAAATACCAAAACCAATGTTTTTGACTGGGGCGGCTGGATGATTTGGGTGGATCCCGGCAAAGGAAAGTACCATCCCTGGTCAGCTAAGGACCGAGCCATGAGACTTATAACATGGAACGAGCCAGTACAACCGTACTTCTCGAATGGGTATAGACCTAGCAGATTAGATAGCCAAGCGGAGGCATTATCCCTGCATAGTGGTTCAGGTGTTGAGTTGTGGTTGGTGTTGTTGAGATGGGGCTACGGCCTACGTATTGAGTGATGAGCGTGGAATGAGTGAGTTCTTTTTTTCCTTACCCCGGGAGCGCCAGAACTCCTCACACTGCTAAGAAATGTCGGCTAGAGTGCAAGAGGATTTAAGTTCATGGAGCGGGTACTGCCAAAGTGAGGTTATCGAAAGGCTTTGCTGTGACCGTCTCATGTGTTGGGACATAGGCTCATTCGTTGGGCAGTCACATAGTACGGGTAAAGTGTACATCCACTGAAGTGTGAGTAGTTCAATCTATTCGAATAGCCATGCTCGCGGATAATGAGCGGCGTGACAAGTTTATCTCTTGGCTAGACTCTAAATTTTAAAAATGATGGGATGAGTTTGCATGATGATTTTATGTGCCGGGGATCCTCTGCTCGAACTACGAGAAGGGGGTAGACTCCCTTGAAAACCATGACGATCCGGTGGCGGGAAGCTATCCTTGGTATCACAATGGATGGTGGACAGAACCATCGCCGACTTAATGAACTATGGTAATAAAACTTGATCTGGCTAGATATAGGGTTTTGTGAAAAGAATGACAAAACTGGCTTTATGCAAATGAACCACAGCCAACCTTTGAGAATCCCCTATCATATGCATATTTGCTGTGTTGGCTTGCTGAGTACGGTTGGTACTCACCCTTGCTATACGCACAAACATTCAGATGTGGATAATGAAGACCCAGAAGATCTGTATGCATACTACCAGGAGGGTGTGGAAGATGATGGCGTCCAAGGTCTTAGCTCCGGTCGTTGCCTGTGGCAATGGCGTGCCACTGCCTTCTTTCCGCTGCCTTATCTAAACTCTGTTTTTGATTGTATTCCGGACCGTTTGGTCCTAAGTTCTAGACATTGCCTTTGGGCTCTATGTTGTAATATTTTGTGTGTGTCGATGAATGTATCACGCACCAGATGATTCAGCAATGTATTCGTGGGTACCGAACTACTCGATATAGGGAAATGGTACTATGAACACGAATGATTCCCGTCCTCAAAAACGGGGGTCGACACAATGGCATTCCGCTACCTTATATCCGCTGCCTTATCTAATTTCTGCTTTTGCTTGTATTCCAGACCGTTCGGTCCTATGTTTTAGACATTGCCTTCGGGCCTATATTGTAATATTTTGTGTATATCGACGAATGTATCGTGCACCTAATGATTCAGCAATGTATTCACGGGTACCAAACTACTTGATCCAGAGAAATGGTACTATGAACATGATTGATTCCTGTTACGATAACGGGGGCCTACAGAGCTGGTATCAGAACGTGCGACTGTAGGATAAGACCAATGGCGCCCCACCCCTTCATAGCTGGCTAAATGGAGGAATCCCCACCTAATATTATTTTGAAAATAAAAACATTATGTCTACAAAACAAAATGTGTTTTCCCTTATACTCTTGTCCCCTTATCTTTTTACGACATTTATGTTGCTCCTACTCTTCTTTGACTCTATTTGTTTCAAAAACAGATGTCGGGACATGGCTAGATCGGAGTTTGGGAACTTGAGGTTCCACTGGAGGAAGGATATGTTTTGCTGTTTTGGCAGCTGTTATGATGCCTGAGGTACCCAGAGATACCCACTTACAGGAGCAGGAGGGTTGGTACCGGAGACCATTCCGAGTGGGAGGCCGCCATAGCGATCAAGCCCCGCGTTGGTAGCGAGCCATAGTTTTGCTTCCAGACACGCTACCAGCGTGACTTGGTGGAGGCCACACTCAGATGCTGCTCGTGAGGCATTCCTACGCCTTAACGCCATCCACAGGGCTGAGCTGACGATGACTGAGTTTGTACACCACCCGTATAGGGAGGAGGGCAACTCTATTTGCACCGTGGAGGCTACCCCCTGCTGTTACAACCCTATGGTAACCCGGCTGTAACAAGGACGGAAGCTGCAGATGACTATTACGAGGAAGCGCTGCTAGAGATTGATGAGCAGCAAAGGCGCATGAGCGAGCTAGAGGAGGAGCATCACACTTGTAGTAGCCAGATTAGCTCGCTGAAGACTTAGCTTCAGTTTAACAGCACACAGTATGATCAGCTCTCAGATCGGTACGTTGCTTATGGAGAGGTCTGGTCACCCTTGACGAGCAGCTCAGGAAAAGACAGAGGCAAGTGAGTCAGTTGGAGGAGCAGCTTCGTACCATCTCGATCACCACTGCAGGTGCCTCTACTTCCACCGCAACGCCACCACCCCCTGCATCGGCCCGTGACCACTACTACTTCTGCACTCCGTCGTGCCTAGCGACTTTCCACGCGCTACTGTAGGAGGTGGACATGTTGAGCACAGAGTCCGGACCCTATCTGGTGGATCCTGCCATGACACAACCTGTTGATGCACAGTCAGAAGCCACACCGATTGCCTCGGCTATTCCATCCGAGCACGGATCTAGAGTGGAGATCCCAATCCAGATTGACACTGACGCAGAGACTGAGTCAGAGCCCATGGAGGTCGAGTGGGAGCCCAGCATCACCGACCCATCAGAGGATGAGGCTCCTACCTACCGCATCAGATTTGCGGGAGGGCCTATCACTCGTAGGACTTCCCGCAAGAGCACCCCACCTAGGGGCAAGAAGCCCAAGACTGACTCCGAGGCGACCACCTCTGAGCTTTGGGGACTTCGGTTCGCATTCGCCAGGGACCACCCACTTCATGCACCCGGTTCCTGCGGCTGGCTGGACGACTAGACGAGAGGTCTGCACTGGCATTGGTCTTGCTTTGGATGGTTTTTGGACAGCAAGACCCACACCCCCCTTAGTTATGATAGTTGTAGTTCGATGGTAGCTTTTGTGTTGTATGTCATGGGACCGTGTATGTGCAGTCTGATGTATCTGCTCTTGATGTATTAACTATAAACCTATGGAATGTTCTATGGTATGTTATGAATGAGTTTATGCCACCATGCTTGCTCCATAAAAGATCACTTAAAACAACTTAATGTAAAACCAAATAGAATCGTAACCTTAGTAGGTCCAGTATCTTACTTATCTACATTCTACGGATGGCTCACCGCCGTAGAGTGTCGGCTGCCAATGAGAACCCACCGGAGCCCAACCCCACCACCTTGGCGGAGGCCATGGCCTTGCAAACCCAGTTATTGCAAGCCATCGCTAATAACCAAGGAAGTCGTGGAAGTTCAAACTTGGGCGAATTCATGAGAGCCAAGCCGCCTACCCTCTCCACAGCGGAGGAGCCTTTGGACGCAGAAGATTGGCTATGCATTATAGAGAAGAAGCTAACCCTTGTACGTGTGCGGGAAGCCGACAAGGTTATCTTCACCGCAAACCAGTTGGAAGGACCCGCTAGCGATTGGTGGGAAGGAAACCCGAACGGAAGATGCTGCAGAACCAACGAGGGAGGAATTTACAGCTGCCTTCCGGGAAAACTTCGTACCTGCCGCCGTCATGCGGATGAAAAAGAATGAATTCACTCAGCTTGCGTCAGGGCAATACCACAGTGCAGGAGTACCTCAACAAATTCACTCAGCTTGCACGTTATGCAACCAGTGACCTGGCAGATGAGGAAGAAAAGATAGACAAATTCATTGAAGGGTTGAACGACGAGTTGCGAGGGCCTATAATCGGACAAGATCATGCCAATTTCCAATGCCTGATCAACAAGGTCATGAGGTTGGAACATGACCAAAGGACGGTGGAAAATAACCAAAAGAGGAGGCTTGTGATGACCTGCCCACTCCAAGGGACATCTCAGCTTCCTAAGGGAGCAACCCCGTCTGGATGGAAGCCAACCGTCGTGGCGACCAGTCGTCCCACTACATCCGGCAACATCAGTAGGCCAACTGCCACACCGTTTCATACTCCGACACCTACTTTGGCAGCCTTGGGAAATAGGAATGTCAACTGCTTCAACTGTGGAGAGTTTGGGCACTATGCCAACAGTTGCCCCAAGCCGTGCAACACCCCCGTCCGTACCAGCGCCAACACCACGGATGTACGAGGAACTACTACCCCTGCTGTTGGACGTAGTTTATTCAGGACATGGTAACCCAAGGAGGCTGCTACCGGATTCCGCCGTGGGCAAGTAAATCATGTGCGTGCCGAGGAGGCACATGAAGATGAAAGCGTGCTAATGGGTATGTTCTCTATCCACTCTACACCAGTTAAAGTCTTATTCGATTCTGGAGCATCGCATTCGTTTATATCCTCACGAATAAGCAAGCAACACAACCTGCACCTGGTAGATCTTAAGAGACCCATGTTAGTGCATTCACCCGAGGGAGATATAACCATACCCCATGCGTGCATCAATGTTCCCATCCAGATTAGAGATGTGGTATTCCTTTCAAACCTTATGGTACTGCCACCATAAATACTGGATGTCATACTAGGAATGGATTGGTTAACTAAAAACCAAGGGGTACTAGACTGTGACCGAAGGGAAGTCACTGTATCCACCCCATGGGGATCATCGATGACCATAACCATGGATCAAGACCCGATGCTAAGTGAACGAGCTACGGGGATATTCACCATGCTACCCATGAGTGGTATGCCAGTAGTGCAGGACTACCCAGATGTATTTCCTGAAGAATTGCCTGGAATACCCCCTGACCGCGATATAGAGTTTGTCATTGACCTCATGCCTGGTACTGCCCCATATCCAAAAGACACTACCGAATGCCTGCCAATGAGATGGAAGAACTCAAGAAGCAAATCAGGGAGCTACAAGAAAAGGGATTTGTGCCCCCTAGTTCTTCTCCCTGGGGAGCCCTAGTGTTGTTCGTCAAGAAGAAAGGCGGAAGTATGAGAATGTGTGTAGATTACAAATCGTTGAATGAGGTGATCATCAAGAACAAGTACCCATTACCTCGAATCGACGACTTATTCGATCAACTCAACGGTGCCCGAGTGTTCTCAAAAATTGATCTAGGTCAGGATACCATCAGTTGATGATTAGGGCTGAAGATATCCCCAAAACCGCGTTCTCTACGCGCTATGGCTTGTATGAGTTTATAGTAATGTCCTTTGGATTGACCAATGCCCCGGCTTATTTCATGAACCTTATGAACAAAATATTCATGGAATACCTGGATAAGTTCGTGGTGGTATTTATCGATGACATTCTTATCTACACCAAGGACGATGAGGAGCATGTGGAACACCTACGCCTAGTGCTGGAGAAGTTATGAGAGCATCAGTTGTATGCAAAATTCAGTAAATGCGAGTTCTGGCTTAACGAGGTCGCTTTTCTTGGCCATATAATTTCCACAAGAGGAATAGTAGTGGAACCTGCCAAGGTCGAGGCTGTTACAGAATGGAAAGCATCCCCGTCAGTAAGAAAGGTCAGAAGTTTCTTGGGATTGGCCGGATATTATCGGAGATCCATTGAAGGATTTTCCACAATAGCCCGACCCATGACCCAACTGCTGAAGAAAGAAAAGAAGTTCGCTTGGACTGAACAATGTCAGCAAGCCTTTGAGCAACTCAAAGAAAAGTTAACCACCGCTCCAATCTTGGTCCTACCGGACAACGGAAAAGACTTCATTATATACCGTGATGCATCCCAGCACGGACTGGGAGGGGTATTGATGCAGGACGGAAAGGTCGTGGATTATGCCTCAAGACAACTGTGACCACACGAGGAAAACTACCCCACCCACGACTTGGAGTTGGCCACAATTGTTCATGCGTTAAAGATCTGGAGGAACTACTTGATTGGGAACCACTACGACATATACACTGACCACAAAAGTCTGAAGTACTTCTTTACCCAGCCTGATCTCAACCTATGCCAGAGGTGGTGGTTGGAATTAATCAAGGACTATGATTTAGGAATCCATTACCACCCTGGCAAGGCTAATGTAGTAGCCGATGCGTTAATCTACAAAGCTCAATGCCACCATATGGGACTGGATGGCATGGCCAATGAGCTCCAAGAAGAAATGGCAGGGCTTAACTTGCAGCTGATTCCTCATGGAGAATTAAATTTGCTGAAAATCCAACCTCTTCTAAGGACTCATATAAAGGAAACCCAAAAGGATAGCGAAGAAATCCAGCTGATCAAAGAGCGCATGGCCGAACGGCTAGCAAAGGAATTCTCGGCAGACAACGATGGAACTCTGTGGTATAGGAAAAGGATCTACGTGCCGGAGAAAGGAGGTTTAAGAGGATTAATTCTAAAGGAAGCTCATGAGTCAGCATACTCGCTACACCCGGGGCGGCACCAAGATGTATCAGGACCCTAAGGAAGAGTACTGGTGGCCCAACATGAAGAAGGATGTAACGGAATACGTGGCCATTTGCGATGTGTACCAAAGGGTCAAGGCCGAGCATCAGCGACCGGTGGGATTGCTACAGCCACTCAAGATCCCTAAATGGAAATGGGATGAGGTGGGCATGGATTTTATCGTTGGATTACCCAATACTACCTCAGGATATGATTCCATTTGGGTGATCGTGGATCGACTCACCAAGACCGCCAGGTTTATCCCTGTCAAGACCAGGTATAGTAGTGCTAAGTTGGTAGAGTTATATATGTCCAGGATAGTGTACCTTCACGGGGTACCAAAAAGGATTGTATCGGATCGCGGTACTCAATTCACTTCCCACTAATGGGGCAAGGTTCACGAGGCGCTTGGAAGTCACCTCGCCTTTAGCACCGCGTACCACCCGCAGACCGACAGGCAGACCGAGAGGACGAATCAAGTTCTTAAGGACATGTTGAGAGCCTGTGCATTAGACTTTACCAAGGACCGGGAAAAATGTCTACCCTACACAGAATTCTCTACAACAACAGCTACCAAGCAAGTCTGAAGATGTCGCCAAACGAAGCCCTGTTTGGACGGTGATGCAGAACCCCATTGATGTGGTCAGAAACCGGTAGGAGAGCCATGTTCGGACCAAACATAATCAAAGAGGCTGAGGAAAAGGTCCGTCTGATCCGGGATCGACTTAAGGTAGCCCAGTCTCGACAGAAGAGCTACGCGGATAGACTTAGAGTTTGATGTTGGCAATTACGTGTACCTGAAGGTCTCGCCATTACGAGGAACCAAGAGGTTCAAGGTTAAAGGAAAACTTGCGCCAAGATATGTGGGACCATTCCCGATAAGCGCCAGAAGAGGCGAAGTGGCCTACCAGCTAGAGCTACCAGAAAACCTCTCCGATGTGCACCCCGTATTCCATGTGTCACAACTGACGAAGTGTATGCGAGTGCCAGAAGAACGAACCCCCTTGGAAAATATCCTTATCAACGAAGATCTCACATACCCAGAACATTCAGTGAAAATCTTGGACGAGGCAGAAAATAAAACACAAACCAAGACGTGGCATATGTACAAGGTACAATGGAGCAATCACACCGAAGAAGAAGCCACCTGGGAAAGTGAGGATTTCTAAAGACCGAATGCCCACACCTACTCAACGACCAGTAAGAAATCTCGGGGACGAGATTTATTGTTAGGGGGGTAGGTTTGTAACACCCTGAAAATCATAAACCTAAAAATCGAAACCTAAAATTTGGAGCTCACAGAAAACTTTTGAATTGTTTGGTCTTGTCGAATCTTATTGCCTCTTATTTGCGAGTTTCTGATGCGTGTTATAATTAAAAGTTGGAAAGAAATCAAAAAGGTTTTTGAATCCCTAAAATGAAAATGGATTTCAAAATATTAGAAATAAAAATTATGAAGGTATATATTTTGGAAAACCTTAGGTTGGTGAAAATGTACTTTTAAAATCAAAAGTTGATTTTGGGCAAAATATCTGGGTTATTATATTATAAGTCAATAGGATATTGAATAAAACATTTTGGGAATTTGGACTGACCCAAAGTTCCGGGTAAACCTACCGGAAGTTCTGGTAGTCGATTGCGCTGACCAGTGTCAGGTATGCACGTCGTGCACGTCGCCCATGCTGCCAGGCAACATGCCACGCCCAGCTGTCCCCCACGTGCGCGCCCACGTCGCGCCGCGTGTCGCCACCTGTAGGCATGGGTCCCGTACCCTCCCCTTCGTCAACGCGCCGCACGCCGCCGTTCCGTCGTCGTCGCGTCGCCACGCCACTATCGCCTCGCCGCACTTTGTCGCGCCACGCCGCCGTCGCATTGAACAGCACCGCGCCCACGCAGCCGGCCGCCTATATAAGGGTCCCTGGTCTCTCCCCCACCCCGTCGCACCACTCCCTCGCCCCCACTCCTTCTCCACGCACCACCATCGCCGCCGCGCCATTAGAGCCCGAACCGCTCGACCGAAAGTTCCGGTTAAGCCGACCGGGCATTCGGTCGATTCTCTCTATCCGAGAAATCGGAGCAACCGGAAGTTCCGGTGTGTCTGAGTGCTCAACCCCCTCCTCAGGTGATTCAATCTAGTTTAGGTTCAAAATCTAATATAATCCAATTTATTAGCAACCATTGACTTTATCATATACCCTACTTAGGTTTTCAAATTAAAATGTGATTTTTAGATTATTTTGGTATCAAGTCTTTGAAGGGTTACGCGGAAGCTACGCTAGACGAAAACAAAAATTTTCTACCACGCAAACCAGGAACACTTGCAAGTAAGGGCCGATAGATCGTTACCGATTGGAGTGTGCAGCGGAAACAGCCAATCAGGGCTATCCGATCCGGAACAATGTAGCCGATTCTCGCAAGCCGACAGCCGATACCCGGGGACAGCCAATTCGCCAATCAGCCGATTCGCAGATGCCGTAGCCGATCCGAAGCCGATCAACAGCACGCAACGTAGCAGCGCCTCTACCGGTATCCACACGTCCGGGGACAAAACGCCGTACACCCGTGTGCTAGCACGCGATGCAAGGCTAGGGTTTGGCTCGAAAGTGGGGAGGGTTTCCGTGGAGATTGATCTCGGCGACTTCTGTTGCACGCGATGCAATTGACGTGCCGCAGCTCTCCACCCCTCCCTCCTTTATATAGAGTTGGCCGACTGGGACTAGTGGCCGATCAGGACTCTATTTTGAATCGGATCCTATCCGAATCTCACAGAGTTGGCTGCCCATACGTCGTAAGCCCATAGGACTCTATCCGATCGGATCCCTATCCGATCGAGCCGTATCCGAGTCCAACTCGAATGCCTGTTCTTATCCCCTTAAGCGTGCGACCCTGTAGGTTCAGGTATACTCGGTTTCGGCTATAGTCTAACTTAGCCGACCGTCGGCTCGAGTCCAACTCAGCCGACACATCACGCGGCGCCTAGCAAGACATATTGACACCATAGTATACAAGAATATAATATCGGCTCGAACCCGTAATGTGTACACAAATCCCTTTGCCTCACGATACCGTTAAGCTATAGGCAAGATGTGTGCCATCCCTTCAATAGCTTATAACCATTCACTCGAACCGTATTGGATTATCCGTCCGTTGATTGACTCCTCAATCAACTTAGCATGGCCATGCATTTCCATAATCCATTACCTCGAGGGGCCCAGAGATATCTCTCCAAAGGAGGGGCAAATTCCATCTTGATCACTCACATCCCACTCCATGTTTCATAGCAAACCCGAAAACTACCTTTATAACTACCCGATTACGGAATAGCGTTTGCTAGTCCCAAAGTAGGCTACTACACATGTTGGAATCCATGGTGATCTCGGGTCTAAGGACTTTGTACCAACACTACCCGATACCAACTAATGGCACATTAATTCTGTAGTGTCTCATGGTGGGTCTATCCAACAATGTGTTCTCCAACACATATGTCCATGTTTATTGATTTGGTATCTTCATACCCATGATCTATGAGACATGATCATCAATCAATAAACATGTCGATCTTAGAATCATATTTGTTCCAACAATATGACATATGATGAGGATCGTTTAGAAATAGATTCATACATAAAGAGTCTCATAAATAAGTCACGTACTTATTGATCAATACAAGATGTCTATTTCATGGAACCGAATAACACTTTATTCATAAATACATAAACAATTACGTGATATCCAACATCTCCATATTGCCTCTAGGGCATATCACTAACAATCTCCCACTTGCACTAGAGTCAATCATGTAAGTATCTAATACCCATTGCTCTTGTGTGCGCCTCATGCTTCGGCGAGGAGAGGTTTTGTCGGCGGATCGGCTATGTTGAGATCCGTGTGCACTTTGCATATCTTGACATCACCTCTGTCCACAATCTCGCGGATGAGATGATATCGCCGAAGTATGTGTTTGGACTTCTGATGTGACCTCGGCTCCTTGGCTTGCGCAATGGCTCCACTATTGTCACAATAGAGAGACATTGGACCAGTCGTACTAGTCATCACACCAAGCTCAGAAACGAATTTCTTGATCCAAACAGCCTCCTTTGCAGCTTCCGAAGCAGCAATGTACTCGACCTCCGTTGTAGAATCAGCAACGGTATCCCGCTTGGAACTCTTCCATGACTGCGCCTCCGTTCGAGCAGAACACGAACCCGATTGCGATCTATAATCATCCTTGTCTGTTTGGAAGCTAGCATCGGTGTAACCACTTACAACGAGCTCTTCTTCACCTCCATAAACTAGGAACATATCCTTAGTTCTTCTCAAGTACTTGTCAATGTACTTGTCAATGTACTTGTCAATGTACTTGAACATATCCTTACAACGAGCTATGCATGTTGAACCTTTTCAACACCTTGTCAATGTATGTACTTTGGCTTAATCCAATTAGCCTCTTGGATCTATCTCTATAGATCCGAATGCCCAATATATATGTTGCCTCCCCTAAGTCTTTCATGGAAAAACTATTTTTCAATGAAGACTTGACGGATTCAAGCATAGGGATATCATTTCCAATCAGTAATATGTCATCCACATATAAGATTAGAAATACAATTGCGCTCCCACGACCTTTTGTAAACACAGGCCTCTTCTTCATTTTTTATGAAACCAAACCCTTTGATTACTTCATCAAAACGAATATTCCAACTCCGAGATGCTTGCTTCAATCCATAAATGGATTTCGTAGCTTGCATATCTTTCCAGTGATTCTGGATCGACAAAACCCCGAGGTTGTATCATGTATACATCCTCGCTTAGGTTTCCATTTAGGAAAGCCATTTTGATATCCATCTCCATATCTCATAATCGAAATATGCAGCAATCGCTACGATAATCCGAATAGATTTAAGCATTGCGACGGGCGAGAAGGTTTCATCATAATCAACTCCTTGAATCTGTTTAAAACCTTTCGCCACCAATCGCGCCTTATAGATGTGAACATTTCCATCCATATCGGCCTTTTTCTTAAAAACCCATTTACACTCAATGGTTTTGACACCATCAGTGGATCAACCAAGTTCCAAACTTGATTGTCGTACATGGATTCTATTTCGGATTTCATGGCTCCAAGCCACTTGTTGGAATCGGGTCCCACCATCGCTTCCTCACAGTCTTAGGTTCATCGTTGTCCAACAATAATATATCACGTTGTTCCGCACTGTGTACCTTTCAGCGCACGACGTGATCTTTCGACCTCCGTGGGGCTGGTGTATCTACAACCGGTGGCGCAACACTTTGTTCCTCCGTTGTGGTTCCGTGGTCGCTGAAACGTTTTCGGTGTTTCTTGAACTTCTTCAAGATGCACCCTCCTCCCACTAACCCTTGTTGAAAGAAACTCTTTCTCCAAGAAGACACCATGTCGGGCGACAAACACTTTGCCTTGTTCCCGATTATAAAAGTAATATCCCATAGTTTCCTTAGGATATCCCACAAAGAAGCACTTGTCGATTTGGGTGTGAGCTTGTCGATTGTAAACGTTTTACATAAGCCTCACATCCCTAAATTTTGAGAAAAGACAAACTAGGGAGTTGTCCTGTCCATATCTCATATGGTGTCTTTTCAACTCGACTTAGATGGAACTCTATTTAGTGTGAGCGCAATGTTTCAAGAGCATATCCCCGAAGGATAACGGAAGATCACTTTGGCTCATCATCGACCGCACCATGTCCAACAAGGTGCGATTTCTCCGTTCGGACACTCCGTTCCATTGTGGAGTTCTGGCGGAGTCAACGTGGAACAATTCCACAATCTTTCGGATGATTACCAAACTCTTGGCTCAAGTATTCCCCTCCACGATCGATCGTAGAAACTTGATTGTTTTTCCTAAATGATTCTGTACTTCATTCGGAATTCTTTGAACTTTTCAAAGGATTCGGACTTATGCCTCATTAAGTAGATATAGCCATATCTACTAAAGTCATCGGTAAAGGTAATGAAGTATTGAGAACCACCTCGGCCGTTGAGCTCATTGGTCCACATACATCGGTATGTACGAGTGCCAACAAGTCACTTGTTCTCTCACGTGCCCCGTGAAAGGTGCCTTTGTCATCTTACCAAGTAAACAAGACTCACATGTCTCAAATGATTCAAAATCAAAAGAGTGAAGAAATCCATCCTTATGGAGCTTCTCCATGCGTTTCTTATTTATATGGCCTAAGCGACAATGCCGGATAAACGTGGGGTTTATATCATTAGAGAGTTGCCTTTCGTATTAATGTTATAGATGGGAGACGCTTCAAGATTCAAAACGTATAATCCATTCACCAATGGAGCATGAAAATAGAACATATCTCCGAGATATATTAAACAACCATTGTCCATTGATCTAAAATCATATCCTTCCGCTTGCAAACATGAAGCGGAAATAACGTTTTGACATAGTGTTGGAACACAATAACAATTATTCAATTCCAAAACTAATCCGAAGGTAGATGAAGTGGTACCGTGCCGACAAGAATCGTAGCAACGCTTGCTCCATTGCCGACGCGCAGTTCACCTCGCCCCTTCTCAATCCTCTACTTCTTCTCATTCCTGCAACGATTTGGAAATATGAGCTACTAATCCGGTATCAAATAACCAAGAGTCGTAGGTGAAGTAGCAAGATTAATGTCTATAACATTAATACCGGCGTAAGTCGTACTTTGCTTCTTTTGAGATCCTCCATGTACTTCTTGCAGCCTCTTCCGGGCTGTCTCCTTGCAATAGAAGCAAACGGCATCGATGCCGCCGACCCCTTCTTGCCCTTCTTTGCATTGGAGGCACTCGCGATCTCATCGGGAGTTAACTTCCTCTTGGTGCAAAGTTTCTTGACAGGTGGTTTGCGCTTTGCCTTCTGCATCATCATCACATGATGACCGTTTTCTGGATACTCTCCTCACTGTCTTTAGCATCCCATGCAATTCAGCCAAGGTTCTATCTATATTGTTCATGTGATAGTTTAATATGAATGGCTCGAAGCTCGGAGGGAGCGACCGGAGAATCACATCGAGCCAACTCTTGGCTAAGGGGAAAACCTAGTTTTTCCGGACTCTTGATATAGCCAATCATCTTTATCACATGCGGACGACGGGATTCCCTCAACAAGCTCGCAAGCAAACAAGGACTTTGAGGTGTTGAACCTCTCGGCCCGAGCTTGGTTCTCAAACATGCCACGCAGTCCCCGAATAATAGTGTGAGCATCGCTGCTCTCATATTGCTTCGAAGCTCGGGGACATTGTAGCAAGCATGAGACGCTTATATCTAGGGCATCATTAGTGTGCTTCTCGTAAGCTCTCCGTGCGTTGCGGTGGCATTATTTGGCAAATCCTCGGGATAGGGTACTTCAAGAACGTACTCCTTACGCTCTTGCTTGAGAACAATTCTCAAGTTGCGATACCAATCCATAAAGTTTGTTCCATTTAATTTTTCCTTTTCGAGAATAGATCGCAAATTAAAGGTGCTGGTGTAGTATTAGCCGCCATTTATTCTACAACAAAAAAGCAAAGTTTAGCACAATGTTTATGCTATGTCTATTGTTAAACAATTTAACATTAGACTCCCATTACGTATTTTCCACCTTCCCTCTAGGTTACGTATTGGGTCAAGATCCACATGTTAATTAATTTTCTAGTGAGCTTTGGCATCACCGCTAGAAAATTAGTAACATCGGTAAGCAACACCTTGCTAATCACATCTCTATGTGACTCTTGTTGTTGGTGTGACATCTCCATGCCCCGGCGCCAACCTATGCCCCAAGGCCCAAAACTGTTTTGATAGCCTTGTTAAGTAAACCAAATGCTCCCCATGTATATGTCCGACATATACCGCCTCGTGTTATGATAGAGAATGGCACTCGCTTGGCGACCCACCATTGACGAGCATAACGTTGACGGGTGCAACATTTGGAAGGGCATCATTACTACTTAATTTTGCGAGGGATGCTATCCTATCAAACAAACATATCACATATGAAAGCAAGAAGAATAGCATATAGTGAAATAGTATGGCCCCCTTCACATGGTGATCTCCATCTCCATGCCGGTGTACGGATCTCCATCTTCATCACCGTTCTTTCGAGTGCCGAATGCTTGATTTCTTCAAACTAAGCTACTACTATAGAAGCTCTAATTGAAGATTACATCGACTCGCAGGTCGTGAAAGAATATTACAAGCATTGCACGTATGAAAGAATATTACGGGGATTGCACATATGAAAGAATATTACATGCATCACATACATACAATAGGGCCATACCATCTCAAAGCATTCTCTGCAAAAACAAGTTAGGCGTAGAAACGTTTTCTACCTATCGCAGAGATTCGGCATCGAGACAACCTATAAGGGGTACGCACACGACGGTCCCTCGCGGGCGGGGGTCGAGGGGCCGCCGCCTCGCGGGCTTCCGGGCAGCGCCGAACACCACACGAAATTCATAGATCCAATCTATGAATTTGCTTACGGAAACCATGTCGGCATAATCATATTATGCCGTCCCGATACACTATCAAGGGAGATGGTTTGCGTAGGCGCGAGGCAGCTAACAAGATCGGACTACGAGATAGCTTCGGCATAATCACATTATACCGTTCCGATACACTATCAAGGAACGCTATCTCGAACCCAACTCAAACCGAGTTATATGGAAATTGCTTCGACGTAATCACATTACGCCGTTCCGATACACTATCAAGGAACGCAATTACCATTAACTCTCCTCAACGATCCCGTAAAACCGATTGATCTAATCAACCCGTGCGCAAAACTTGTTCCAGATCCAATCTAAAACCCGAACTAAGCAAGATTAGCTCTGATACCACTGAAGGGTTACGCGGAAGCTACGCTAGCCGAAAACAAAAATTTTCTACCGCGCAAACCAGAAACACTTGCAAGTAAGGGCCGATAGATCGTTACCGATTGGAGTGTGCAGCGGAAACAGCCAATCAGGGCTATCCGATCCGGAACAATGTAGCCGATTCTCGCAAGCCGACAGCCGATACCCGGGGACAGCCGATTCGCCAATCAGCCGATTCGCAGATGCCGTAGCCGATCCGAAGCCGATCAACAGCGCGCAACGTAGCAGCGCCTCTACCGGTATCCACACGTCCGGGGACAAAACGCCGTACACCCGTGTGCTAGCACGCGATGCAAGGCTAGGGTTTGGCTCGAAAGTGGGGAGGGTTTCCGTGGAGATTGATCTCGGCGACTTCTGTTGCACGCGATGCAATTGACGTGCCGCAGCTCTCCACCCCTCCCTCCTTTATATAGAGTTGGCCGACTGGGACTAGTGGCCGATCAGGACTCTATTTTGAATCGGATCCTATCCGAATCTCATAGAGTTGGCCGCCCATACGTCGTAAGCCCATAGGACTCTATCCGATCGAGCCGTATCCGAGTCCAACTCGAATGCCTGTTCTTATCCCCTTAAGCGTGCGACCCTGTAGGTTCAGGTATACTCGGTTTCGGCTATAGTCTAACTTAGCCGACCGTCGGCTCGAGTCCAACTCAGCCGACCCTCACGCGGCGCCTAGCAGCACATATTGACACCATAGTATACAAGAATATAATATCGGCTCTCAACCTGTAATGTGTACACAAATCCCTTTGCCTCACGATACCGCTTAAGCTATAGGAGAGATGTGTGCCATCCCTTCAATAGCTTAACCATTCACTCGAACCGTATTGGATTATTTGTCCGTTGATTGACTCCTCAATCAACTTAGCATGGCCATGCATTTCCATAATCCATTACCTCGAGGGCCCAGATATCTCTCCAAAGGAGGGGCAAATTCCATCTTGATCACTCACATCCCACTCCATGTTTCATAGCAAACCCGAAAACTACCTTTATAACTACCCGGTTAAGGAATAGCGTTTGGTAGTCCCAAAGTAGGCTACTACACATGTTGGAATCCATGGTGATCTCAGGTCTAAGGACTTTGTACCAACACTACCCGAGACCAACTAATGGCACATTAATTCCGTAGTGTCTCATGGTGGGTCTATCCAACAATGTGTTCTCCAACACATATGTCCATGTTTATTGATTTGGTATCTTCATACCCATGATCTATGAGACATGATCATCAATCAATAAACATGCCGATCTTAGAATCATATTTGTTCCAACAATATGACATATGATCGAGGATCGTTTAGAAATAGATTCATACATAAAGAGTCTCATAAATAAGTCACGTACTTATTGATCAATACAAGATGTCTATTTCATGGAACTGAATAACACTTTATTCATAAATACATAAACATTGACGTGATATCCAACATCTCCATGTTGCCTCTAGGGCATATCACTAACAGTCTTAGAGTAATTTATTCTAAATTTAATTTAACTCTCGAGCTTATTGTTCAAATAAAATTAGGGAATATAACTAGATTTTATTTATCTCTTGGTATAATATTTTGAATCATAGATTCTTATATATTTCTAACTTAAAGTATTTTAACTTAGGATATTATCCTCGTTATGTATATATACTAAAATCGGTATAATCGCGGAGTTTCAAATTACTAAACTCTCTCCCTCCCCCTTGTTTTCAACTTGGATTTTGTCAAATTTCGAACCTAGAGTCGTTTAAAATCATACATTGGTCTTAGGCATCGCTCTCAGGATTTTATTTGGCATTTTGATGGCTCTCAGAATTCAATCGTGTCTTTCGCACGTACGTGTAGTGTCCGAGGAAGCTGTTGATTGCGCCGAGGATCCCAGTGAGCAAGGTTGCAAGCAAGGCAAGTCATCACTACTTTGAACATATTGATCCCATTTGTGAAATGGTGTTGATTTTAAATGACTCAAATGTGCATGCTATACACAAAATAATACATATTCTTGCTATGCCATGCCTTGATATTGATTACCTATGGATATATTCTTTGTAGCATACGACATGATGTGTCCGAAGGATATCTTTGGTAATGCTTAGCCATGCTAAATTGGATTCATACATACTCATGTTTACAAAAATGCTTTATGCTTGGGGAACTACCTTGGGGAAGATAGATGAGATACGGCGTGTGGAGACATGAGCGCCACATTGCCTTGAAAATGATAAAATGAGCATGATGAAAACCGAAAATACAAAACCAATGTTTTAGACTGGGGCGGCCAGATGATTTAAGTTCTAGGAAATGACGGCTAAAGTGCAAGAGGATTTAAGTTCATGGAGCGGGTACTGCCAAAATGAGGTTATCGGAAGGCTTTGTCGTCACCGTCTCATGTGTTGGGACGTAGGCTCATTTGTTGGGCAGTCACGGAGTACAGGTAAAGTGTACACCCACTGTAGTGTGAGTGAATCAATCTATCCGAATAGTCGTGCTCGCGGATATGGAGCTGCGTGATAAGTTTCTCTCTTGGCTAGACTCTAAATTTTAAAATGATGGGAGGGCATGCATGATGGTTTTTCCCCAGAAATGCGAGAAGGGGTAGATTCCCCAGAAAATCATGACGATCCGGTGGCGGGAAGCTATCCTTGGGATCATAATGGATGGTGGACAGAACCGTCGCCGATTTAATGAACTATGGAAATAAAACTTGATTAGGCTTAGATTTTAGGTTTGTGAAAGGAATTAAAAAATTGGCTTTGTGCAAATGAACCAGAGCCATTCTTTGAGTATCTCCTAGCATATGCATCTTTGCTGTGATGGCTTGTTGAGTACGGTTGGTACTCACCCTTGCTATACGCACAAACCTTCAGATGAAGGCAATGAAGACTTCGAGGACCCGTATGCATACTACCAGGAGGGTGAGGAAGACGAAGACGCCCAATAGGTCTTAGACTCCGGTCGTTTTCTGTGGCAATGGCATGCCGCTGCCTTCTATCCGCTGCCTTATCTAATTTCTACTTTTGCTTGTATTCCGGACCATTCGGTACTATGTTTTAGACATTGCCTTCGGGCCTATATTTTAATATTTTGTGTATGTCGATGAATGTATCGTGCACCTGATGATTCAGCAATATATTCGTGCGTACCAAACTACTCGATCCAAGGAAATGGTACTATGAACACGATTGATTCCTGTTACAAAAACGGGGGTCTACAAGCACACTATTCACCTCCCGATTTTGGGAAAATCTGCATGAACTCTTGGGAACTAAATTATTCTTCAGCATTGCTTTCCATCAACAAACCGGAGGCCAGGTAGAAAGAACCAACCAAATTCTTGAAGATATGCTCCGAGCCTGCGTGCTTGAGCATAACACCAACTGGGAGAAATGTCTACCATTTGCGGAATTCTCTTATAACAACAGTTTCCAATCCAGTCTTCAAATGTTGCCATTTGAAGCCCTCTACGAAAGAAAATGCAGAACACCTCTATTGGTCTGAAGTAGGAGAAAGACAATTCTTTGGACTTGCGGTTATTAACGAGGCTGAAAAGAATGTCACTCTTATCAGGGACTGATTAAGAGAAGCACAAACCCGCCAAAAGAGCTACTCCGATCGCCGACGAGGAGAGCTAAGTTTTGACGTGGGCGATCACATCTATCTTAAAGTTTGTTTTATGCGGGACACTCAACGTTTTCAAATACATGGCAAACTTGCTCCTCGTTACATTGGGCCAGATCGGATCATTGCCAGACATGGACAAGTGGACTATCAATTGGAATTACCATCCCAGCTCTCGAACATACATGATGTATTCCACGTTTCACAACTTAGGAAATGCCTTCGAACTCCTATGGAGCACACTATCCTTGAAGATGTTAATCTGAATCAAAACCTTTCATATCAAGTACATCCAATCCGGATCCTTGAAGAGAAAGAACAGTGAACCCACAGAAAAACCATCAAGATGCTTCGAGTACAGTGGAGTAATCACAAAATGGATGAGGCTATGTGGGAATGCGAAGACCAACTCTAAACCGAATTCCCTAGCTTCTTCTAAAAGGAACGAATCTTGGGGTTGAGATTCCTTTGTAAGGGGGGTAGGGCAGTCACATACCACCAAATCATGTATGTGATAGACCATGGAGTAAAGTGTAATGTAATTATGAACCAAAGTTTCCCTAGAGAATATAGCTAGTTTGATTTCTTTGCATATAGAAAAAAACATGCATATGCATATTAGAGGCATAATCACCTTTTAAAATTTAAACAAAAAGGGTTTAAGAAAAACTTAGAAAACACCCAAGAAATTGAGAGGGATATTGAACAATCACTCAAAAGATTTATAAACACATTAGGGAGTTGGAAGTATTTGTTAAACCAAAAATCTAGACTTAACCCTCCAAAATTTTCTAAGTATTGAAGCTGACAAACTGAGCTCTGGAGCCATCTTAGAGTTAATGCCAAAATTCAAAAAGTGATCTCCAGGCGGTAAACTTTGGCAGTATTATAGCTGAATTCATGCTTTACAACTTTGTCATTGGGCACCACCCCAAAATCTGTCTGGAAATGTATTTAAAAGGGGCCTAACGTTGTAAACTGAAAACTGCGACATAGACTTGAAACTTTTCCAGGATTCAATTCTTCTTCACTCCCTCACTGACAAGTGGGCCGTTCTGCCCGGTGGGGCCACGGAGTCAGTCGCACAGCAAAAATCCGTGGGCCTGTAGGTCAGACCGCACGCACCATACGCCCGGTCAATCGTCGGCCGCCGTGGCGAGCGCCCCTCCTCCCTTTCCTCGCCGGCGACCGTACTTAAGCACGACCGGCCGACCGCCTCTATCTTTCCCTCATTCTTGTCCCGTTCCACGGAGAAGCCGAGACTGCCCACCTCGAGAACGACGAGAACGACCGGGAGAACCTCACCGCCAGCAAGCAAAGATCCGTCCACCATTGACGCTCGGTGAAATTTTCCCTCGAACAATGTGTGTTCTTTAATCCTCACTCCACCTTCTCTCTAATGACCCCAATTTCATTGCTAATGGTGCAGCCGACAAACGGGAACACCACCACGCCATAGTGACACCTCGACGCGCTTTGTGCCGACTGCAGCCACGCACTCGCTCGTCGACCGCTATCCACGGTGAGCCATTGCCCAAATCCTCTCGCCAACGAGTTTCCTAGCATCTGACAATGGTGTAAACTGAAGAAATTGTAGTGAGGTGTATCGAAAGGCAGAATCCCCTTTTCTTCCCCAACTCCAGCCGCCGCCGTCGAACCAAGCTTCTTCCTTCCTTGGTAAGCCTGGGCTAGATTTCCTTTGCCCTGAGCAACACCAAGTCCACCCGAATGACGGCCCGCATTCGATTTTTACAGCCGAATGCCGATTTAGCCTGCTGACGGACAACCGTGACGAAGACTACCTCTGCTTTGAGACCTCGCACGGCGCCACCATCAACCCAACCTCGCCAGGGCCATATCTTCACTCGGTAAGTTTCCAAAGGACCCCTATTAACTATATCTTGTACATGAACAGCAAGACCTTAGCTTAAAACTCACATAGATCCTTCACCCGAAACACGACACCACCCGTACCGCTGCCGACAATGATTTCGGCAATGACGGTGTACGAAAGAATCACCGTTAGCTTCACTGTAGTCTTCTCTACCTTTTTCCTTTTGGTCACAGCCATTGACTGGCCGCCGTTCGCCGCCAGCGCCGACGAGAACGTCGCCGCGCGCCACTGCCCTACTTCCCCCTCTCACTGAGTAGCTGACAACTGGCACCCACTTAGTCAAGCGCCATCGAGCCATTTAAACACAAGCCAACGCTGACATAGGGGACTCACACGTATTAAAAAGAAAAGGTTCAATCCGGGAATAATTTTCTAACAGAAAAATGGCTCAACTTTGAAATTCATATAAAATTAAAAATAGCATATTTTGGACTGGGGTAAATTTTGTTAGTTTCACAAGTTGTATGTATACATTAGACGAGCCGCCGACGTTTTCCGACGAACCTTTGTATTTAGACGAGCAAGATGAAGGAGAACCAGGCAAGTACTCACCTCCCCCTTGAACACCTTGAACCCAAATTTTTTGAGGTTATTTCAAAAGTGGTGGGAAACTATGCATGATGTTCGATTATAAGAACACTAAAATCCTAAGCAATATTATTAGAACAACTTCCTATGTTGCATGCCTCCCAAAACTCCTCATAATACATTAGTGTTATTCCTAACCCTAGGAATGATCAAGATGCTATTTTATGGATGAAAAATTTGAAACTATGAATGATATACACTTATGCTTAGTCTTGCTTGTAGTATTGTTTTCCATGAATATTGGGCAAAGTATCTACGATTTGTTCAAAAAAATTCACATGTGCTAGAATGGGATAGCCCAATCTTAGTAAAATCTTTATGGTTTAGCCTTACATTTTGGTAGGCCGGGAGTATGAGTTCGTATAACTTAGAGAAACTTCCTATTTACCCCGATGTGGTAGTTTAGGTTACTAAGTCTATCCAATACAACGGTATTGTGCCACGTGGGTGGGTTCATGTCGTGTCCGCCCCCACGGCGTTAAGTTTAAGGCATGGGCCAGCCACTTAACGGTTCTATGCCGTGTTTCCAAAATGGCATAGGATGGAGGAAACATATATCGTGCTGGTGTATGGCTAAATCACGATTTTTAGAAAAGCTTTGTTGTGTATAAAAATCAGATACTCATGTATCGCATGCCATGCTTTGCATGATTATTATGTCACATCATGTGGGTAAAGTGTACACACTCTGTAGAGTTAAAACTAATCGATTAGCTGTGCTCACGGTTAAGAGCGTCATGTGAATATGTCGTGAGTATAGACTTGTGTTTTCAAAAATCCTTCTTTAAAGTCGATTGTAAATGCTCAAAGGTGATGATTACTTATGTTTTATTCCTTTGCTGCCCTGAAATGCAAAGAGAAGCTAAGATATATGCAATAATATCTACTCAATGCCCAATTTAGTAAAGTATATGCTTGCTGAAATTTATTTCGGAAAAATCTGAAATTTACAAAGGGGCTTTGCCAAATAAAACTTGCTTTATGCAAAAAGAACCTGATATGAGCCTACTTTGATGATGCCATACATGTAGAATGTAGGTTTGGTGGTTGCTTGCTAGTACAACTCGTTGTACTGACACTTGTTCGTATGTTTGTTTTGGTTGTTTGCATAGACATGTCTGCAGGTGAGTTTCCTCCTGAGGAGGATGAATTCACCGGAGATATTCCGTTCTTCCAAGATGGTTCATACTAGGGTATTCCCTAGTCAGTTGAATAAAAGATCCACTGGGTAGAACAATGCTTCCGCGAGTCATTAAATATGTATGTGTATATTCGGCCTGACAGCTATATGTATCTATGCACTATAATGTTGTACTTACTAATGTAGTAAGTTGAACTCATGAACTTAGAGATACATAATGCTTGGACGAAAGTGATTAGTGTGTTCCTTTAGCCATTATGTAATTGAGACAATGTAGACCTTTAGCCATTATGTGTCAAGTCTCCTGGATGTGTAACACATTTGATCACCGCCATCGAGTGGTTTGATGGGCACATCCCAGGCTGAAGTTGACTGGCAGACTAAAGGCCCAGCAATGTCTCATTTATCTCTCTCTCGGAGCGTCAGATGCCTTATTATGTTTGTCGGAAGAATTGATGTGTTCTATTCATCCTTCAAATAAAATAAGAGGTTCGGATGGCGTCCCGACAAAGTACAAGTTATACACTATAAAAAGTCGCAACACTTTCACAGGGATAACCCGAGTGTAGCGTCAACCTAGATTTCGTGTTCTTCGTTGGCTTCGGGATTCCTGAAGATGTTATATGCAAGGATGAGTACCAATGGTACTCAGCAGATCAAACTGAACTCAACAATACATGGATAACTATGCAAGATGTTTTAAAAGAAATTATAAATTAAAAATTTATCATTAGCATGAGGGTATATTCTATTCTTCTTTTTTAAAAAAAATCTATGTAAACATTTAAGAACATGAATTGTAAACTTAATTCTATCCTAATTTTATATTCTACCCCTCCCTATAGATATGCAAAATATCTTTAAAAGGGGACAACATAAGTCTAAATCTTAACAAGATTCTATATTATGTATAAATGAATACATATGATAGCTTAAAAAGGAAAATCATAAACCTAGTCTTAACATGATCCTAGGTTCTACTCTTTCCTACAATTACTTATAAATGTTTAAATTTTAGAGTGGCATTTTAGAAAAGTTGCTTATGCCATTAAAATGGATTCACCCATAGACACAACTCCATTGACAAGGAGTACGGCGTATTCAAATACAATTAACCCTGCAGTCTTTGCCCAGCTTTACCCAAGGATTAACCTTAGTTTGCCAGACTAAAGGGTAACATAGCATTTATATAGTTCTAACCTTTTCTGATGTGTGAACGAGACCGGTTGTCACGCCCAGAAATTTAGCCAAATTTCTAGACTATTTTGTGTATTAAATCCCTGTCTAGGAATCAGCCAGGGTACACAAAATGACAAATCAATAAATAGATCCAAAACATAAATAAAGCGTAAAATACTTACAGAAGAGGCACTTAGTCCTTGCACCCGAAAGAAAGCGCAGCGTGAAAAAAACGATCCTAGCGGGCTTCGGCTCCACTCCACGAGCAAACTCAGCGGGTCGGGCACCTTGGTCTTCTAACTCCGTCTTCGACTCAGAAGCACTACACTTCTGGGAAAAGGGGGAAATAGCAAAGCTGAGTACAACCACCGTACTCAACAAGCCACACGGAGAGATGCAGACGTGTAAGGGGAGACAAGAGTGGCTTGGGTTATTTTGCATAAATGCAGTTGTAAAACCTTTCTAGTTTAAAACAGTAAATCAATTGATTATTTAATCAAGATTAATTATTCCACTAAACAACGTTATCTCCACGTTGAACAGGCCCAACCAAACCACCTGAACTAGTCCAGTTCCATTAAGTCAATTTATTAAGATGGGACTAATCATGGTGAATCTGGTTGATCGCCCATAACTGCGGGCACAGCTATTCGAATAGTTTTACTCTGGCCAGAGGTGTACAACTGTACCAACGAGACACGATTTCACACATGTTGCCATGCCCCGAAGTATCGCCATGATACTGCAAGGAGGAAGTCGTGACAAGACTCTTCGCATAACTCCCCCTGACCAAGCGACACCACATCTCAAGTTTCGACCCTACCTTTATATCCAAGGTAGGAAGCCCCCTCTCGTGCCTAGGTGAATCCGGTAGCCGCATAGACCTTGCCCGGTCCATCCGAACTCCATCACGCCCACCCTTGCCTGGATGCGTCGGTCAGGAAAAGCTATACTACAAGTCCAGCCATTGCCTATGCTGGCTTGTGGTAAGTACGGTAAGTCTTCCAGGGTTTCCCATGAACTGGTCCTCAATTGTCATGGGTGCGACAAGCAAAACCATGCACCCACAGCCCACCATTTAGTCATATTTTAATTAATCATGAACCTTTGCCATGGTACCTTCGGTCTGAGACCGTCCTTTCATGTGACCATCAGCTAGTTGTATAGTTCTCCCATTAGGTGAGCTAGTGTAATTAAGCATGGCTAAGCATAAATAATTCTAGCAAGATCACATAAGTGATGCAAGCTAGTCAAATTAATCACCCAGGTTGACAATGAACAGATATCAATTAAATGAGGCACAAGCGATCGGATAGGTATTCCCGATTCCCATGTAATTAGCAAAACAATGCAATTTTATTTGCAAACAATACATATTTTATAAATTGGGATCAATATGCATCAAGGAGGAATGTGATTTGCCTTGCTTCTTCAGCTGAACTTCTCTTCTTCGCGAGCGCGAACACCCGAAATAGTGAAGTCTACACGCTAGCATGCAAAACGAGGAAAAAACCTAATAAAAGCCAGATAAATAGTACATGAAAAGTAAACGAACATGTAGAGCTCAATCTTAGATGAATTTTGCAATTTGAACGGCCCAATTTGGAGTTCGTATGGATTAGATATGAATTTTAGAAATTTTAGGCCATTTAATTGAATTCTGGAAATTAAATCCAGTTTATTGCGCAATATATAATTAATTTTACAAGGGAAAAGAGTGATGCTAACGTCGGCGAGCACGGCGCGGTGACATCGCAAACCAGGGCTGATGTCGGCGGGAAGGACCGACATCGGGACGTCGGTGGTGGCACGCGCGGTCCATGGGCGGCCCACGGTGGACCGAGTCCACATGGACCGAGTCCACATGGACCGAGTCTAGATCGCCCCGAAGGGGATCGGGCGGCCACAGGGAAAGGACGGCTCGGATCAGCCTCAGGCCGATCCAACGGCCCGGGAGTGAGGCGGGACGGCGATGCCGACCAGCGGTGAGATAGCATGCCGGCGAGCGGCGGCGCGGGCGGAGCGCGGGACCGAAAGGTCACTGGTGGCAAGCGGCGGTGCAACGGAGTGCGGTGGAGGCCACGGCGGAGAAGGGGAAAGAGGGGCACGACACTGGGGCGGCGGCCGGCGGAGCTCGGTCAGAGGGAGGCGACGGGGCACCAGCGACGGGTGGTGCTTGGGAAGAGGCGAACGGGCTTGCCCTTGACCTGAGGAAGAGAGAGGAGGGTTTAGGGAGGAAAAAGCCGACGTAAAGCGGCGGGAACAACGACCGACGGCGGCGGCAGGGGAAGGAAACCTCACCGGCCAAAGGAGATGAAAATCCGACGACGGATTGCGGAGGCGGAACACCGGTCGAGTCGCGGGCGGGCACGGCGAATGCGGCAAGGAAGGGGACGGCGCAGTTAGTCGGCTCGGGTGGCGGTGGTTGGTGGCCGGAGGCGGCCAAAAGCGGCAGCGCACTGGGAGCATGGGAAGAAGCTTGATCCGGTGGTGATTGGGAGAAAAGAAGTGCCGGCCGAGGTTCTATGCGAGACCGCGCATGTGGCGGTGGCGGCGGATCGAGGCGATGTGCCGCGGACGGCGCAAATCGGGCGGCTAGAACGAAAAAAAGGCGGCGCTGGCTTCGGGTCGACGGCGCGGGTGGTGTTGCGGCGGTGCTCGGAGGTGGGCAAAGGGCGGCTGGGGTTTCTTTTGGTGCGGCGAAGATGGAAGCGGTTGCGATGGGGTGCGGCGACAACTACGACAGCGGTGAGGTGCTGCCGGACTTGGCCGGCGACGGCGGTGGCACGATTTTGCAAGGAGGAGAGGGTTCCAAAGCACGGGAGAGCGTGGGCGTTGGGGAAAATAAAGAGGGGAGCTCGAGGAGAGATTTAAAGCAGGGAGCGGCCGGAAAATGCGGGTGGAGTGGGAGTGGCCGACGTGAGGAAAATGGCGGCGGTTCGGCACCGTCTTCCGCGGGGAGTGGGGGAAAGGCGCGCGGGTCGAGCGGGGCGTGGAGTGGGCGAGGCGGCCGGGATGCGCGTGTGGAGTGGGTGGCCATGAGGCGTGGAGGCACGGGGCTGCCATGGCGGCGCAGCGGCCGTGGAAGGTGGGAGGATGGGGATGACCCCGACGATGGGGCCCACCTGTCAGCGGCTCGAAGGGAGAGGGAAAGACTGACAGCCCGGGCCCACACGTCAGCGAGGGAAGAGAAAGAGGGAGGCAAAATGGATCTGTCGCGCACCCGGGAAGGAGAAGAGGGAGTAGGCCGTCTTGGGCCGGGCCGAGTAGGAGAGAGAGAAGGGAGGCCGCGGGAGCAATTGCGGACTTTACAAAGAAGTGGGCCGACGGCGGCCCAAGGCAGGAAAGATATTTGAATTTTTTTCTTTTTTTATTTAATCACATAAATGATATTTGTATTTTTATTAATACTTCCAATCCTCAAATAAATTCAAGAAAAATCTTGAAAATATATGGGCATCCAAAGTATTTAATAAAAATATTAACAATCCATTTACTCATTAAATAATTTATTTAAATAATTACTTAAATGCTTTTTGTATGGTTAAAATTATTTCTAGAGCTCCAAAATTTCACGGAAAATTTCAGAGAATATTTTAGGGCATGGAGAATATTACAAAAATATTTTCAGCCATGATTTTTAAAGGAAAATTTTATTTCCTTATTGAATTCACTTGAGTAATTTACTTTTCTTTTTACTAATTTCTAGAAAATGCATTATTAAATGATTTTTAATCCCGATCGAAAATCGGGGCGTGACACCGGTGGCTATCTTAATAGGGGCACCAAACATAACCAGTGAATGGCAATCAATCCCCTATTTAATAGTTGTTGGTCACACACTTACCCCGCCTTGGAGAGACCTGTGGACTATCTTAACAGACGATACTAATCTCGATAGTATTGGCTTTTTATCCGCTGTTTACATAATTGTTCTCCAATAAGTCTTTATCAACACTACAATCTCCAATGTTGTTATGCGCATAGATAAATCTCCTTAGTCCCTAGGGAGATCGGAGAGAAATATATAAATGCTATGCCGATATAACCGGTCCATCGGATGGGCGAAACTATCTTTATTCTGGCACAAGAGTTTTTATATTTTCTGGCATACAGCCAAAACCATTCTCATATCACATGAGATGATATGACTTATATTTGCCTATCCCATAAAATAATAGATCACTTTTCTATTTTGTCACATGAAATAACTTCTTATGAGCATGAATGAGATACTAGTACATGTGATAATGTTTATTCTATCATGGTGATAGTTTTATGCCTAGTCCAAGTTATCAAGGTATTTTTCTAAGGAGATAGAGAATATATCTAATCATATGAAATAATAAGCTTCTCCTTTTTCTACATATAAAATGATAAAATGCTTCTAATGCATGAAATAATAACTTACATGAAATATTAACATGTATGATTTAAGGGATATCTAAATCTACATAAAATTATAGCTTATAACTATTTAACCCATCCAGCGAAATATTTTTAATTAAATACATTATTTAAAACATGATCATTTATTGTTTTTAAACTAGATGATCAAGAATAGTTTGACTTGCCTTCGGACCGGTGGTCTCAAATTCTTCTTTTCTTTGGACAAAGTGAAGGTGCTTGCGTTGACGATATGGTTCGGCTTGGTTTCCTTAATGAACTCGATGTCGCAGTCTATCGATGTTCGATAAAATAAATCAAACGAACAATACCAAATAAACACCAACAAAAATATAGAAATTCAGAAAGAGTTTTAAAGATAATTTTTGAAGTTTTTCTAAAGGGAAGGTTATTTCTTAGATCCTAGAATTTAGGTTTGAATAAATTAAGGAGAAATAAACAGAATGTTTAAAATATTTTGGAGCGGAAAATAGTTGGTTTTTAAAGTTTTAAATAGGAAGGTTATTTGCTAGGGTTTTAAAGTTTAAATCTTGGTTTGAATAAAAAGTTTAAAGAAATATTTCAAATATTTTAAAAGGTGAATAAATAGGTTTGTAAAAATGAAATAGAAATTTGGAAGGAGTTAAAAAGAGGGTCAAACTATTTTGGACTTTTGGACTTTTGGTTCGATCTCTGCAAGATCATCGATTGCGCCGGTGGAGCCGATAGTTTGTTTCTTTTTGCGGCTTGGATGGACAGAGGTCTTCTTTCCTTTTCGTTTTGTCTTATGGATCGGTTTTCGGATTGTTCCATGCAGTAGAGATGATGGTGGAGGGGCATCAGCACCAAGGTTGGATTATCCGATCTTGGAGCATATTTGATCGGGTGGCCAATCTGGCTGATGGCTGAGGGATCAATATTGGCAATCTGCAAAAAGAGAAAAGAATGAGATGTTATTGATGTTGTTTTTTAGGATCAAATGGTTATAGTGGATAAATACCTTATGATCAGATTCATCATAATCGGGTCGAGGATTGAGCAATATGTAGCTACTACTGCATTGAAGATGTGTTGCTTCCATTGCCCACCATCGGCTCCATAGATTTGATACTGGTCCTTGGACCTAAATCTTGCCAATGAAGTGAAGGCCAATTGGAAGTTGGCCAAAACCCGGCTGACGTGCAGAAACTAATGGATGATAGAATTCATATGAAGTGCGAGAAGTGCGGCCAGTAGAAACGCCAACTAGGAGGATGCATGGTCGACTGATATAGAAAGCTTTAAACCAATGGGCTAAGTCAATGGCTGATAATTTGCTTCCTAGGTAAACTGATATAGAAAGCTTTAAACCAATGGGCTATGTCAATGGCTGATAATTTGATTCCTAGGTAAACTGATACGACTGACTTCATCGATACACATACATCAGCGATGAGTAGGGGTTGCATCTTCTGCATGATCTGATGGGACGCTAAAGGTGTTGAAAACTGCTCTTCCCATAATATTGCAAGTATATAACTTTAACCAGATTTGGATGAACCATCAGGGGCCGCTGATGTGTCCAACTGTTTTGCCAGCTGATAGCCTGGATGTCACTTGATGCAGAAGTTGGTAAGTTGCTCCCAAGAGATATTTGCCTAAGGCAATATGTTTTCCATCGGACAAGGCTTCTGCTAGGTATTGAATATTGGCCGTCAAGCCTAGAGTTGATCCACAGGAAACATATTCTCTAGCCATAAGTTGAGAAATGCAAAGTGTTCCCAATTGGTGACTGATCCGGAAATATTGGCATGTGTAGTGATATAATTAGCCCATCTGCCAGCCAATTTGGTGCCGAGCCGATGGGTGCACTTGACTTTTAGACTGATGAGGTTGGCCGATGAAGTAACAGTAATGCCGGTAAGCATAACGGTGTCTAGGAGAGTTGGTGTCATCGGCCCATTGTTGAACAGGAAGGCGTTAAGGGCGTCAGATCAAATGTAACAAGCTGACATTACGAGGGGTTCATCTTTCTGTTAATAGCATAATTTGGCAAGATATTTGGAGTCAAAGAACATATCACAGATTTGGTGGGAGAAAAGTTGTTTCCAAAATTGACTACGCATCGGCTGAAGGCTGCATCGGTCGATATATAGAGTTGGATTTGACCAGCCGATATGGGCAAGAAAGCTGATATAGTTGGTTTCGGGTTCAAGTTTTGTTCAGATTGAGGATTTGAGATTATTGCCAAACAAGGATAGATTCCATATAGACAATTGTATCTAGTAATTAGGAAAATTAATGAGTCATATTCATTAGAGATATTTTGGTAAGAATCTGCCTAAGTATGTTGATGTAATTTAGAAGTTTGAGTCATGTTTAGCATGCATAAGTTTGTATATTTGGGTATAAATAGACGCCGAAGGTATTGTCAAAAACAATAATAGTTCAATAATCACTTTTGGTGCATTGCCACCCTAGTTCTCTAGGTTTCTTTCATCTCGACGAGTTCTTGTTTCGAGTTGGGCTGCATCGTCTTCGATCTTCGACAAGGGGTAAGGCTTGTGTGGGGGGTATTACCCAGTGTAGCTTACATAAGGGGAAGACATCTACCTGATGTGGGCCCAATGGCCTTGGCGTCGGGCTAATCGCCCGACTCCTTGCCAGGGTTGGCCACATCCGTCAAGGTCGGGGACAGCAACCCCGACTGATGAGGACATAAACACTGTCGATATATCCACTCCTACCCCAACACCGCTTGGTCCTATTACTCGCGCTCGTGCTCGTCAACTCAACCATAAAGTAAGTTCCTTAATAAGCTCCTGTTTATCATATTTAGACTATGAAGATGCGTGCACTTTTGTTTTTCTTAGGAACGATGGAAAGGATCAAAAGGGAGAAGGATTCGCGCGGGCTAGATTCGGGCTGCAGGACAGCACCAACTTGTGATGGTTGCCATGGCTTCATTCGAACCCCAATTTGGACGTTCAAGTACTTCATGGAAAGCTTATAAAGTCTACTTTTCAATGGATCTAGCCTCACTGCCATATCTATCCAGAATCGTCCACAATCGTTAAATTAGTGCAACTAACTTTTTCTAACCGAGGTGCTGCGCCGCCAAATTGGGCCGATGGGCCTTGTATCCGGTTGAGTCCATTACGGACGCATCTTAGGGTTGGAGACCAAACCCAACTCGTCCTCCCACCTGTATAAATACCCCGTAGCTGCCATATAACAATTTGGGTTTTGTTTATGTAAGTTTAGCTATCGCTACTTCTTGATAGACGCGTGCGTCGGCTATACCATGTGTTCTATATGTTTCGGAACCCCACTTTTTTGTGAGAATCAAATCTGAAATTAGTATTTGAAATTTGAGTTATTGTTCATCTTGTTCTTGCGAGTTCTTTGATTGCTTGCAGGAATAACCCTAGTGGTTCTGTCGATCGGGCTCCACAAGATCGCGTCAACTAGTAGAGTCGGTGTATTGGTTGCTAAGGCACAATTCCTCCGTGGAGTTTTGTAGTCGGGCCATGAACGTCACTCCATCAAATCGAGGTTATCATCTCCACCAAAAGATCGGGACACTCTAGTGTATATCAAGTGGTACCAGAGCGCCAGGTTGCTCGGTGAGAGATTTTTGCTTTTGCATCTTTTATATTCCTATCATCCAGAAAAAGCCAAAAAAAATAGATTAGATTCGTTTAGTTTTAATGATCCCATAAACCCTTTAGCCTTTTTTCTAGTTCACTAGTTGGTCATAGTTTGTTGAGTTTTTGGTTGCTTCGGTTGTGTCATGTTGCCGGTCTTAGTTTTAGTCCTTTAGAATTATGAGTTCTTATCACGTTCAGTCACAGCTGTGCACTACCCGGTCTCTGTTAGCCGAATCTGAAGTGTAGCTGAATCACGTTCTGTCTCAGCCGTGCACTACTCGGTCTCTGTTGGCTGATTTAGAAGTGTAGCTGAATCACGTTCTGTCATAGACGTGCACTATTCGGTTTCTGTTGGCCGATTCAGAAGTGTACAAGTTTGAGTCCCAATCAAACTTAATTGAACCATCATCATATACACATTGTTGGTTCGGCCTTACATCTTCTTCTTACCGAAATACCCTTTCTCATTCCAGAAAAGTGTGTGTGGAAAATTGTTCATTAGTCATCTTTGGTTCATATATTCGGTTTTGAGGATCCCCTGAAAAAGTGAAAAAATATAAAAAGGGGAAAAGAAAAAAATAAAAAGAAAAAAGAGAGAAAAAAGGGGTCGATATTTTTTAAATTATTATTCCTTGCTTTTGTGTGACTTCCTTTGTGTATAGGCTCGCGTCTCTAGCACGGTCTAGGCTAGGACCAGCACAGTACCGCTGTTGAACGTTTATTCAACTCTCTTGACTAATGTGGAACACCCTGAAAATCGAAGGAATTTAAAATCGGAAATTAAAAATCGAAACTTGCAAAAACTATTGCTTGTTGCCTTTTCTCATGTTTGTTGCTTCTTATTTGCCGCTCGTTGCATAAATTTAGTTGTGAACAATTCCTCTCGGTGTTTGTGAAAACCGAATGGTTTGATTTCCGTTGGAGGAAAAATCTCGAAGTCTTGGGTTAGGAATTTTTTAAAAAAATAAAATCGGAAAGGGATGCGGATTTATGAAGATATGTATTTGAGAAATAAAATATTAATGGGTGATTATGGAAAATTAATTAGGAAATAAAATAGACAATAAAATATTTTAAGGGATTTATATGAAATCTACGAAATTTTTTGGAATTAAAAATAGTGAATTATGAATTTAGGAAAACGGATTTAATTAAATATGGAAATATATATCTTAAAATAAATAATGGTGGTGAAAAGTTTGAAAATATATTTTTATTAATTTTGGGAATACTATATATTTTTTAGGAATTTTTAGAGTGAAGAAATGTTAGAATTGGAAAATGGAATTGAAAATCGGGAAAAAATCAAAACTGCACTGTTCATTAGGTCACAAGTGTTCGACGCCGTACGGCCCGGCTTCGCGCCGCCACGCGCTCGCGCTGCGCGCGCGCACTGCCCCGGCTACATGCGCACCCGCGCCTCGGCCCGCCCCGTGCTGCACGCCGCTTCCGCCACGCGCAGCCGCGTGCTGACCCACACCCGTGCGCGCCGCGCGTCGCCGCGACCCGACCCCGCCGCGCTCTCGCCGCGCGTCGCGCCCAACCCGGCCCCGTGCGCGCCCGCGCCGTGCGCCTAGGCCCCGGCCACCCACGGGCCGCGTGTGCAATGCCGCACCGCCGCCGCGCCGGCCTCCCCTCTTTCCCTCGTTCCCTCTCCCCGCCACGCCTATTTAAGGCCTCCTCTTCCCCTATGTTCCCCCACACCGCCGCCGCCCACCGCCGTTCCCTCGCCGATTTCCCCAAGCGCCGTCACCGCAACCCTAGCCGCCGTGCGCCGCCGTCGCCGTTGTGCGCCGGAGCCCCACCGCACTCCCCGGGCGCCGCCATCCCTGGTAAGCCGAGCCGCCACCCTCTCCCCCTTCGTTTGCGCCGGCCGCTGGCTGCAACAGAGAGAAGAGAGAGGGCGAAAGTCGGTCGAACACCTTGGGTAGCGATGAATAGTAAACGAAAAAGAAAACAAAAAAAAGGCAAAAAGGGAAAAGAAAAATAGAAAAAAATAGGGAAAAATTTTAGAAAATTAGGAAAAATGTTTTGGAATGATTTGGGTGAATTTTTGGGCAAAAATAAAATTATTTTCTTGTATATTTTTCTCAGAACAATTTCGAAAGATCGAAATCGGACTTTTCCGAGATTTCGTTTCGCGTCGTTTTTAAATCCGGATTTTGTTTAATTCTTCCTCGCCATCTAAATATGTTTTTCTTTTGTGCTCAAACCTTCAAAACTTCGAGTACAAATCCCTCCGTTGATATTTCTAATTCTATTTTCTCAAATAATTACGATCGTCATTTTGCGAAAACACTAGGGCATCGACTCGAGTTCAAACTCGGATTTTCCCTAGCAATCCTCACCCGAACTCAATTAGAATTCTAGGCTAAACATTTGGAGTCGTTCTCGTGATTTTTATGGTTCTTTTCGATCTCTCGGTATTTTATTGAATTCTAATTGAATTCAATTGATCTTTCGCACGTACGGATAGCACCGAAGAAGCGGCTCCGACTCCATTGAAGACCCCGCTCAACAAGCGTGCGAGCAAGGCAAGTCATCACACTCTTTGAACATATTGATCCCAATTGCGAAATGATGTTGTTTTAAACTTTAAACCTGCATGCTATACACAAAGAATTACCTATACTTGTTATGCCATGCCTTGTTATTGATTACCTTTAGAATTATTCCTTGTAACCCTCGATGTGATACATACAACCGGAGAACATCTTCAGTAAAATTCTTAGCCATGATATTTTTAGATTCATGCATACTCATGATTTTATGAAGAGCTTTATGCTGGGCAACTACCTTAGGGAAGGAGATACGGCATGTGGAGACATGAGCGCCACATTGCTATGAGAATGATAAAATGAGTTTTGATGAAAACTGAAAGTTCCAAATAAATGTTTTAAACTGGGACGGCTGGATGATTTGGGTGGATTCCGGAAAAGGCAAGTGTCGACCCTGGTCAATTAAGGACCGAGCCATGAGATAGTCAGGAAACGAGCCAGTACAACCGTACTTCTCGAATGGGTATAGACCTAGCGGAGTAGATAGCCGAGTGGAGGCGGTACCCTTGCATAGTGGTTCTTATGTATGAGATGAGATTTGAAAGGTATGATGGGAATTGGAATTTATTATAACTTGATGAATGAAGTCTTCCCTTACCCCGGGTGCGCAGAACTCCTCTCACTGCTAGAAAATGACGGCTAGAGTGCATGAGGGCTTAAGTTCATGGAGCGGGTACTGCCAAAGTGAGGTTATCGAAAGGCTTTGCCGTGACCATCTCATGTGTTGGGACATAGGCTCATTTGTTGGGAAGTCGCGGAGTACGGGTAAAGTGTACATCCACTGCAGTGTGAATGAATCAATCTATTCAAATAGCCGTGCTCACGGATATTGAGCATCGTGACAAGACTTTCGCTTGGCTAGACTCTAAACTTTATAATGATGGGATGGGTTTGCATGATGATTCTTATTCATTGGTGGATCAACTTCTCGAGATGCGAGAAGGGGTGGACTCCCTAGAAAACCATGACGAACCGGAAGCGGGAAGCCATCCTTTGAATCACGATGGATGGTAGACAGAACCGTCGCCGACTTAATGAACTGTGAAACTAAAACTTAACTTGGCTAGTTGTTAGACTTGTGAAAAGAGTTGTGAAAATTGGCTTTATGCAAAAGAACCCCAACCATTCTTTGAATGACCCTATCATATGCATCACTTCCGTGTTGGCTTGCTAAGTACGGTTGGTACTCACCCTTGCTATACGCACAAACCTACAGATGGTGGAAATGAAGACTTGGAGGATCCATATGCCTACTATCAGGAGGGCAAAGAAGCCGATGGCGCCTGCTAGGTCTTAGTCTCCGGTCGTTGCCTATGGCAATTGACAAGCCGCTGCCTTCATTCCGCTGCCTTATCTAATTTCTACTTTTGGGTTGTATCTGGACCATGAGGTCCTGTGTGTTGGACATTGCCTTCGGGCCTATTATTGTAATAATTTCGATGTAAGACTATTCGTGCATTTGCACCTGATTATTCAGTACTGTATTTCATGGGTACCAAACTACTCGATCCAGGGAAATGGTACTATGAACACGAAAGATTCCCGTTCCAAAAACGAGGGTCCACAGCAGCCCACCTACCGCTCCACTTTCCCAGCTACAACTTCATAGGTTGTTCTTGCTGCTGCTGCACTGATACACCTCTCTCAAGGTTACCGACTTGTGGTTACCGTCACCACCTGTCAGTCAAGGTAAGAACTGGTAAGAGCTTGTGTGGACAAGTTGTGAGGGAGTGCCTTGGAGTAACATCCTATTAGGTGTAGGACTTTTATTCCTTCACTTGTTTTCCTTTTTTGTCTCTGTTTGTTGATCATGGCAGGATTGGAGGACGGCAAGGATATGGTGCATTCTCCTCGTACGAAGGGCATTATGCAACACTTTGAAAGGCAGGTGAGTGTTAGTGATATGCCCTAGAGGCAACATGAAGATGTTGGATATCACGTCAATGTTTATGTATTTATGAATAAAGTGTTATTCAGTTCCATGAAATAAACGTCTTGTATTGATCAATAAGTACGTGACTTATTTATGAGACTCTTTATGCATGAATCTATTTCTAAACGATCCTGATCATATTTCATATTGTTGGAACAAATATGATTCTAAGATCGGCATGTTTATTGATTGATGATCATGTCTCATAGATCATGGGTATGGAGATACCAAATAAATAAACATGGACATATGTGTTAGAGAACACATTGTTGGATAGACCCACCATGAGACACTACGGGAATTAATGTGCCATTAGTTGGTCTCGGGTAGTGTTGGTACAAAGTCCTTAGACCGAGATCACCATGGATTCCAACAAGTGTAGCACCTATTTTGGGACTACCAAACGCTATTCCGTACTGGTAGTTATAAAGGTAGTTTTCGGGTTTGCTATGAAACATGGAGTGGGTTGTGAGTGATAGAGATGGAATTTGCCCCTCCTTTGGAGAGATATCTCTGGGCCCTCGAGGTATGGATTATGGAAATGCATGGCCATGCTAAGTTGATTGAGGAGTCAATCAACGGACGGATAATCCAATACGGTTCGAGTAAAAGGTTAAGCTATTGAAGGGATGGCACACATCTTGCCTATAGCTTAACGGTATCGTGGGGTAAAGGGATTTGTGTACACATTACAGGTTCGAGCCGATATTATTCTTGTATACTATGGTGTCAATATGTGCTGCTAGGCGCCGGTTGACGGTCGGCGAGTTGGACTCGAGCCGACGATCGGCTAAGTTAGACTATAGCTGAAACCGAGTATACCTGAACCTACGGGTCGCACGCTTAAGGGGATAAGAATAGGCATTCGAGTTGGACTCGAATACGGCTCGATCGGATAGGGATCCGATCGGATAGAGTCCTATGGGCTTACGACGTATGGGCGGCCAACTCTATGAGATTCGGATAGGATCCGATTCAAAATAGAGTCCGATCGGCCACGAGTCCCGTCGGCCAACTCTATATAAAGGGGTGAGGGGTGGAGAGCGAGGAGGACATCAAGTCAATTGATTGCGCCGAAATCGATCGATCACACACGGCTTTAGAAGTCGTCGAGATCAATCTCCACGGAAACCCTCCCCACCTTCGAGCCTAGCCTTGCATCGCGTGCTAGCACACGGGTGTTCGGTGTTCTGTCCCGGACGTGTGGATACCGGTAGAGGCGCTGCACGTTGCGCGTTGTTGATCGGCTACGAATCGGCTGCAATCGGAGCGAGGCGAATGCAGCAGATCGGCAACGAGAACGCAGTCGGCGACTCCGATCGGCTGCAGCACGGGGAATCGGCATCGGCACACTGTTCCGGATCGGATAGCCACGATTGGCTATTTCTGCGGTACTCCAATCGGTAACGATCTATCGGCCCTTGCTTGCAAGTGTTCTGGTTTGCGCGGTAAAAGTTTTGTTTTCGGCTAGCGTAGCCTCCGCGTAACCCTTCGGTGGTATCGAGCTAATCTTGCTTAGTTCGGGTTTTAGATTGGATCGGAACAAGTTTTGTACACGGGTTGATTAGATCAATCGGTTTTACGGGATCTGTTGAGGAGAGTTAATGGTAATTGCGTTCCTTGATAGTGTATCGGAACGGCGTAATGTGATTACGTCGAAGCAATTTCCGTATAACTCAGTCTGAGTCGGATTTGAGATAGCGTTCCTTGATAGTGTATCGGAACAGTATAATGTGATTATGCCGAAGCTATCTCGTAGTCCGATCTTGTTTGCTACCTCGCGCCTACGCAAACCATCTCCCTTGATAGTGTATCGGGACGGCATAATATGATTATGCCGACATGGTTTCCGTAAGCGATTTCATAGATTGGATCTATGAATTTTGTGTGGTGTTCGGCGCTGCCCGAAGCCCGCGAGGCGGCTTCCCCTCGACCCCCCCCGCGAGGGACCGTCGTGTGCGTACCCCTTATAGGTTGTCTCGATGCCGAATCTCTGCGATAGGTAGAAAACGTTTCTACGCCTAACTTGTTTTTGCAGAGAATGCTTTGAGATGGTATGGCCCTATTGTATGTATGAGATGCATGTGATGCATGTAATATTCTTTCATATGTGCAATCCTGTAATATTCTTTCATACGTGCAATGCTTGTAATATTCTTTCACGACTGCGAGTCGATGTAATCTTCAATTAGAGCTTCTATAGTAGTAGCTTAGTTTGAAGAAATCAAGCATTCGGCACTCGGAAGAACGGTGATGAAGATGGAGATCCTCTACACCGGCATGGAGATGGAGATCACCATGTGAAGGGGGCCATACTATTTCATGCTATTCTACCTGTTTTCATATGTGATATGTTTGTTTGATAGGATAGCATCCCTCACAATATTAAGTAGTAATGATGCCCTTCCAAATGTTGCACCCGTCACCATTATGCTCGTCAATGGTGGGTCCGCCAAAGCAGAGTGCCATTCTCTATCATAACACGAGGGGTATATGTCGACATATACATGCAGGAGCATTTGGTTTACTTAACAAGGCTATCAAAACAGTTTTGGGCCTTGGGGCATAGGTTGGCGCCGGGGCATGGAGATGCCACACCAACAACAAGAGTCACATAGAGATGTGATTAGCAAGGAGTTGCTTACCGATGTTACTAATTTTCTAGCGGTGATGCCAAAGCTCACTAGAAAATTAACTAACATGTGGATCTTGACCCAATACGTAACCTAGAGGGAAGGTGGAAAATACGTAATGGGAGTCTTATGTTAAATTGTTTAACAAAAGACATAGCATAAACATTGTGCTAAACTTTGCTTTTTCTATTGTAGAATAAATGGCGGCTAATACTACACCCGTACCTTTAATTTGCGATCTATTCTCGAAAAGGAAAAATTAAATGGAACAAACTTTATGGATTGGTATCGCAACTTGAGAATTGTTCTCAAGCAAGAGCGTGAGGAGTACGTTCTTGAAGTACCTTATCCCGAGGATTTGCCAAATAATGCCACTTGCAACCGCACGGAGGGCTTATGAGAAGCACACTAATGATGCCCTTGATATAAGGCGACTCATGCTTGCTACGATGTCCCCGAGCTTCGAAGCAATATGAGAGCAGCGATGCTCACACTATTATTCGGGGACTGCGTGGCATGTTTGAGAACCAAGCTCGAGCCGAGAGGTTCAACACCTCAAAGTCCTTGTTTGCGTGCAGCTTGTTGAAGGGAATCCCGTCGCCGCATGTGATAAAAATGATTGGCTACATTGAGAGTCCGGAAAAACTAGGTTTTCCCTTAGCCAAGAGTTGGCTACGATGTGATTCTCCGGTCGCTCCCTCAGAGCTTCGAGCCATTCATATTAAATTATCACATGAACAATATGGATAGGACCTTGGTTGAATTGCATGGGATGCTAAAGACAGTGAGGAGAGTATCCAGAAAATGGTCATCATGTGATGATGATGCGAAGGCTAAGCGCAAACCACTGTCAAGAAGCTTTGCACCAAGAGGAAGTTAACTCCCGATGAGATCGCGAGTGCCTCCAATGCAAAGAAGGGCAAGAAGGGGTCGGCGGCATCGATGCCGTTTGCTTCTATTGCAAGGAGACAGCCACTGGAAGAGGAACTGCAAGAAGTACATGGAGGATCTCAAAAAGAAGCAAAGTATGACTTCGCCGGTATTAATGTTATAGACATTAATCTTGCTACTTCACCTACCGACTCTTGGGTATTTGATACCGAATCGAGCTCATATTTGCAAGTCGTTGCGGGAATGAGAAGAAGTAGAGGATTGAGAAGGGGCGAGGTGAACGCGCGTCGGCAATGGAGCAAGCGTTGCTACGATTCTTGTCGGCACGAGACCACTTCATCTACCTTCAGGATTAGTTTTGGAATTGAATAATTGTTATTGTGTTCCAACACTATGTCAAAACGTTATTTCCGCTTCATGTTTGCAAGTGGAAGGATATGATTTTAGATCAATGAACAATGGTTGTTCAATATATCTCGAGATATGTTCTATTTTCATGCTCCATTGGTGAATGGATTATACGTTTTGAATCTTGAAGCGTCTCCCATCTATAACATTAATACGAAAGGCAACTCTCTAATGATATAAACCCCACGTTTATCCGGCATTGTCGCTTAGGCCATATAAATCGAAACACATGGAGAAGCTCCATAAGGATGGACTGCTTCACTCTTTTGATTTTGAATCATTTGAGACATGTGAGTCTTGTTTACTTGGTAAGATGACAAAGACACCTTTCACGGGACATAGTGAGAGAGCAAGTGACTTATTGGTACTCGTACATACCGATGTATGTGGACCAATGAGCTCAACGGCCGAGGTGGTTATCGACTTCATTACCTTTACGATGACTTTAGTAGATATGGTTATATCTACTTAATGAGGCATAAGTCCGAATCCTTTGAAAAGTTTAAAGAATTCCAGAATGAAGTACGAATCATTTAGGGAAAACAATCAAGTTTCTACGATCGATCGTGGAGGAGAATACTTGAGCCAAGAGTTTAGTAATCATCGAAAGATTATGGAATTGTTCCACGCTTGACTCCGCCAGAACTCCACAATGGAATGGGGTGTCCGAACGGAGAAATCGCACCTTGTTGGACATGGTGCGGTCGATGATGAGCCAAAGTGATCTTCCGTTATCCTTCGGGGATATGCTCTTGAAATAGCTGTGCTCACCCTAAATAGAGTTCCATCTAAGTCGGTTGAAAAGACACCATATGAGATATGGACAGGGGCAACCCCTAGTTTGTCTTTTCTCAAAATTTGGGGATGCGAAGCTTATGTAAAACGTTTACTGATCGACAAGTTCACACCCAAATCGACAAGTGCTTCTTTGTGGGATATCCTAAGGAAACAATGGGATATTACTTTTATAATCGGGAACAAGGCAAAGTGTTTGTCGCCCGACACGGTGTCTTCTTGGAGAAAGAGTTTCTTTCAAGAAGGGTTAGTGGGAGCAGGGTGCATCTTGAAGAAGTTCAAGAAACACCGAAAACGTTTCAGCGACCACGGAACCACAACAGGGAGGAGCAAAGTGTTGCGCCACCGCGTAGATACACCAGCCCACGAGGTCGAAAGATCACGTCGTGCACCGACAGTACAGTGCGGAACAACGTGATATATTGTTGTTGGACAACGATGAACCTAAGACCTATGAGGAAGCGATGGTGGGACTTGATTCCAACAAGTGGCTTGGAGCCATGAAATCCGAAATAGAATCCATGTACGACAATCAAGTTTGGAACTTGGTTGATCCACTGATGGTGTCAAAACCATTGAGTGTAAATGGGTTTTTAAGAAAAAGGCCGATATGGATGGAAATGTTCACATCTATAAGGCGCGATTGGTGGCGAAAGGTTTTAAACAGATTCAAGGAGTTGATTATGATGAAACCTTCTAGCCCGTCACAATGCTTAAATCTATTCGGATTATCCTAGCGATTGCTGCATATTTCGATTATGAGATATGGCGATAGATGTCAAAACGGCTTTCCTAAATGGAAACCTAAGCGAGGATGTATACATGATACAACCTCGGGGTTTTGTCGATCCGAATCGCTCGGAAAGATATGCAAGCTACGAAATCCATTTATGGATTGAAGCAAGCATCTCGGAGTTGGAATATTCGTTTTGATGAAGTAATCAAAGGGTTTGGTTTCATCAAAAATGAAGAAGAGGCCTGTGTTTACAAAAAGGTCGGTGGGAGCGCAATTGTATTTCTAATTCAATATGTGGATGACATATTGTTGATTGGAAATGATATCCCTATGCTAGAATCCGTCAAGTCTTCATTGAAAAATAGTTTTTCCATGAAAGACTTAGGGGAGGCAAAGATACATATTGGGCATTCGGATCTATAGAGATAGATCCAAGAGGCTAATTGGATTAAGCCAAAGTACATACATCGACAAGGTGTTGAAAAGGTTCAACATGCATGATTCCAAGAAAGGTTTCTTGCCCATGTCACATGGCATTAATCTTAGCAAGAATCGGTGTCCTCGGACACATGATGAGCGGAATAAGATGGGTATGGTTCCATATGCTTCGGCAATTGGATCCATCATGTATGCCATGCTTTGTACACGCCCAAATGTCTCGTACGCTCTGAGTGCTACGAGCAGATACTAGTCAGATCCAGGTGAAGGTCACTGGACTGCCAAAAAGAATATCCTTAAGTACTTGAGAAGAACTAAGGATATGTTCCTAGTCTATGGAGGTGAAGAAGAGCTCGTTGTAAGTGGTTACACCGATGCTAGCTTCCAAACGGACAAGGATGATTATAGATCGCAATCTGGGTTCGTGTTTTGCCGAACGGAGGCGCGATCCACTGGAAGAGTTCCAAGCGGGATACATTGCTGATTCTACAATGGAGGCCGAGTACATTGCTGCTTCGGAAGCTGCGAAGGAGGGTTTGGATCAAGAAATTCATTTCGAGCTTGGTGTGATGACTAGTGCGACGGTCCAATGTCTCTCTATTGTGATAATAGTGGAGCCATTGCGCAAGCCAAGGAGCCAAGGTCACATCGAAGTCCAAACACATACTTTGGCGATATCATCTCATCCGCGAGATAGTGGACAGAGGTGATGTCAAGATATGCAAAGTGCACACGGATCTCAACGAGCCGATCCGCCGACAAAACCTCTCCTCGGCCGAAGCATGAGGCGCACACAAGAGCAATGAGTATTAGATACTTACATGATTGACTCTAGTGCAAGTGGGAGATTGTTAGTGATATGCCCTAGAGGCAACATGGAGATGTTGGATATCCCGTCAATGTTTATGTATTTATGAATAAAGTGTTATTCGGTTCCATGAAATAGACGTCTTGTATTGATCAATAAGTACGTGACTTATTTATGAGACTCTTTATGCATGAATCTATTTCTAAACGATCCTCGATCATATTTCATATTGTTGGAACAAATATGATTCTAAGATCGGGATGTTTATTGATTGATGATCATGTCTCATAGATCATGGGTATGGAGATACCAAATCAATAAACATGGACATATGTGTTAGAGAACACATTGTTGGATAGACCCACCATGAGACACTACAGAATTAATGTGCCATTAGTTGGTCTCGGGTAGTGTTGGTACAAAGTCCTTAGACCTGAGATCACCATGGATTCCAACATGTGTAGTAGCCTATTTTGGGACTACCAAACACTATTCCATAACCGGGTAGTTATAAAGGTAGTTTTCGGGTTTGCTATGAAACATGGAGTGGGTTGTGAGTGATAGAGATGGAATTTGCCCCTCCTTTGGAGAGATATCTCTGGGCCCCTCGAGTACTTGGATTATGGAAATGCATGGCCATGCTAAGTTGATTGAGGAGTCAATCAACGGACGGATAATCCAATACGGTTCGAGTGAAAGGTTAAGCTATTGAAGGGATGGCACACATCTTGCCTATAGCTTAACGGTATCGTGAGGCAAAGAGATTTGTGTACACATTACAGGTTCGAGCCGATATTATTCTTGTATACTATGGTGTCAATATGTGCTGCTAGGCGCCGCCGTGACGGTCGGCCGAGTTGGACTCGAGCCGACGATCGGCTAAGTTAGACTATAGCTGAAACCGAGTATACCTGAACCTACTGGTGGTCGCACGCTTAAGGGGATAAGAACGAGGCATTCGAGTTGGACTCGATATGGCTCGATCGGATAGGGATCCGATCGGATAGATTCCTATGGGCTTACGACGTATGGGCGGCCAACTCTATGAGATTCGGATAGGATCCGATTCAAAATAGAGTCCTGATCGGCCACGAGTCCCAGTCGGCCAACTCTATATAAAGGGGTGAGGGGTGGAGAGCTGAGGAGGACATCAAGTCAATTGATTGCGCCGAAATCGATCTGATCACACGCGGCTTTAGAAGTCGTCGAGATCAATCTCCACGGAAACCCTCCCCACCTTCGAGCCTAGCCTTGCATCGCGTGCTAGCACACGGGTGTTCGGTGTTCTGTCCCCGGACGTGTGGATACCGGTAGAGGCGCTGCTACATTGCGCGCTGTTGATCGGCTACGAATCGGCTGCAATCGGAGCGAGGCGAATGCAGCAGATCGGCAACGAGAATGCAGTCGGCGACTCCGATCGGCTGTAGCACAGGGAATCGGTTGTCGGCTCGCGGGAATCGGCTACACTGTTCCAGATCGGATAGCCCTGATTGGCTATTTCCACTGCATACTCCAATCGGTAACGATCTATCAGCCCTTGCTTGCAAGTGTTCCTGGTTTGCGCGGTAAAAAGTTTTGTTTTCGGCTAGCGTAGCCTCCGCGTAACCCTTCAGTGAGGGCACACATGGAAGGTGTTGATAATGACTTGCATGTGACAAATGAAAAAATGGGACAATTCGAGGCCACACAGATTGCAACCAACGTCCAGCTGGCTGGTTTGGAGGCATCTCTGACAGCAATCAACAACAATCTTAATAATCTTCTCAAGAGTTTTGCCAACTTTCGTGACGTGAATGACCCACCACTTCATGAAGATGATGGATCAGCCGATGATAATTTGGATGCCTATTCGGCTGATACAGAACATGGGAGTAACTACTGGCGCTTAATTCGTAATCGACCAGGTATGGATAGAGGACATCGCCGACGCGAGGTATGTAATAATGATGATGCTTTTCATAAAATTAAATTTAAGATACCTCCTTTTAATGGAAAATATGACTCTGATGCATACATTACTTGGAAAATTTCTGTTGATCAAAAATTTGCATGTCATGAGTTCCCTGAAAATATACGTGTTCAGTTGCCACTAGCGAGTTTATTGATTTTGCTTCTATTTGGTGGATCGAAGGTGGTAAGAAAAATCATGATAACATGCCTCAAACTTGGGATGCTTTGAAACGGGTCGTGCGGGCTAGATTTGTACCTTCTTATTATGCACATGATCTATTACATAAGTTGCAACAATTGAGACAGGGTACTAAAAGTGTAGAAGAGTATTATCAGCAATTACAAATGGGTATGTTGCATTGTAACTTAGAGGAGGATGAGGAGCCTGCTATGGCTAGTTTTTTAGGTGGTTTGAACCGTGTGATTCAGGACATCCTTGCTTATAAAGATTACAACAATGTTACTCATTTGTTTCATCTTGCTTGCAAAGATGAAGAAGAAGTGCATGGATGACATGCGGCTTCCAGGACTAATGTTTCTGCAGGAAAAACTAACAGCTGACCGGCACGCACAACTACTACGCCAAAAAGACGTGCTCCACCACCATCTACATCACCAAGTCGAGTTTCCCCTTCCACCTCCAACAACAAGCCACGTGCTCCTCCACCAAACTCAGCTCCGAAGGCTTACCAAAAGCCTACTACCACCAAGGGTGCTTCTTTTGTTGCTTCTATAGGGAGAACTAGGGATATTCAGTGTCATTGATGTAAGGGCTATTGGCATGCGCAGCGGGACTACCCTAACAAGCGTGTCTTGGTTGTTAAAGATGACGGTGAGTACTCCTCTGCTAGTGAATTTGAAGATGATACTGTTAACAACCAAATTTGGTACCAAATCCCCTAGTTTGAAGTAGAGATTGAAGCGAAATCGGAGGAGATGCGCGATCTGTGGAGAAACAGAGGTCGTGTAGGCTGAGTCCGTATCGGCTGTGGAGCCCGTCGGCTAGGTCTGAATTGGACAAGGATAGCTAATAGCCGATTCCGAGTTGAGATAGAAGTGGAGCCAATCCCGAAAGGAAGACATGAAGATAAGGTGTTGGATTCGGTCTCCAAATCGTGCGTTAAAGATATTGTCATCTATGGATAAGGTCCTGTAACGGCAATTGTATCTGTAAATTAGGAAGTGGTGGGTCATTCACGTCACGAAAGTTGTCAAAACGCCTGAGAAGATTATTAAGATTGTTGTTGATTGCTGTCAGAGATGCCTCCAAACTAGCCAGCTGGATGTTGGTTGCAATCTGTGTGGCCTCCAATTGTCCCATTTTTTCATTCGTCACATGCAAGTCATTATCAACACCTTCCATGTGTGCCCTCACCTGCCTTTCAAAGTGTTGCATAATGCCCTTCGTACGAGGAGAATGCACCATATCCTTGCCGTCCTCCAATCCTGCCATGATCAACAAACAGAGACAAAAAAGGAAAACAAGTGAAGAAACCAAAAACCCAAGTCGAGGAGATGCGCGATCTGCGGAGAAACAGAGGCCGTGTAGGCTGAGTCTGAATCGGCTATGGAACCTGTTGGCTAGGTCTGAATCGGACAAGGATAGCTGATAGCCGATTCCGAGTTGAGATAGAAGTGGAGCCAATCCCGAAAGGAAGACATGAAGATAAGGTGTTGGATTCGGTCTCCAAATCGTGCGTTAAGGATATTGCCATCTATGGATAAGGTCCTGTAACGGCAATTGTATCTGTAAATTAGGAAGTTGTATAGATATTCCTTTTGTAATGCGGCATGGGACTGTGTCTCGAGATATTGTCGTATTGTAAATAGTAGATGAGGTAGAAACCGTGTCCTACACGGATATCGTTGTACCTAGGTATAAATAAGACCTGAGGGCTCTTTGTAAAGATATCAACAACACACTATCAATCAACTTCGGCGCATCGCCACCCTTTTAGTTTATTCTTTTCGACAAGTTCTTGCTCTTGCTCGGGCTGCATCGACTTCGATCTCCGAACAAGGTAATTCCTTGTTACAAGTGGTTTTTATCGTCGGGGTTAGTGCTTCCATCATCATGATACTCTAGTTTCGATGTTATAAACTGCTTAATCTATCATATGCGGGATATAATGTAGAGCAATGTCTAGATCTATCTCGCAATCGGCTGATTTCTCTCTGAAGATAGTAGCCAATAGAGCTAGATGCAAAGGTTGAATTAGAATATATGTCGTATCTACCATTTCAAAGGGTTATCATTGGCTTATACAGAAGTAGTATTTCTTTTTGTACTTAATGTTTCATCTAATCGACCTATTAAGTTGCTTTAAGAACTATGAAGATCTGTTCGATTTAATGTTTTCCATTAGAGACAGTGTCGAGGTTTCAGCCGGCCTTATCTGTTTTAGTTATCTTCTAGTATTAATATCTATTAGATATATTAAAGCCGCCTTTTATATTAAGATCTCAATCAATTTAAATGCCCTAAGCCGGTATAAATTTGTCAAGTTATGTTGACAACCAATTGATCTAAGTTTAATGCATTTAGGTTAGATTAATATCTTTTTAACATTAGACCTGCAGTATCGGCTAGGTTATCAATGCAGATAATTATTATTCTGATGTGCCTTTAGCCTAAGTGATTCATACTGTCTCGGTATGCTACCGATCTATCCCAATCACTTAGTGTAAATGTGCTTTGGGATAACAATTATATATTTATTGATGTCTTAGCCGATCTGGTAGGATCTAATTATAACTTAATGCCTATTTCTTGTTTTCTTGTTGGTTACAGGATCAAACCAACTGGCACGCCCTTGACGACACCAGAGGCGACCAACTTGGACCTGCACTAGAGTAAAGCAAACCTCTCAGGCCAGTGCGTGGGAATCAAATTTCTCATCAACACGCTTTTGGCACGCCTGGTGGGACCAATAAAGACCTCCAAGTTCGATGCCATGTCTAATACCAAAACTCCAGAGATCGATCAGGAAAACGTCATCCCAGTGACGATGGAGCAGCTGTCGGCTGAACAACTAGCCGTCTACAAACAGATGGTTGAGCGGCTACAGGCTCATTATCTGCAATCTTTCACCCAGACCAGGTCTGGGGCGGTCCTACAGAAGTTCATGTTCTCCATCGAAGACTTCAATATGTGTAATGAAGATAAGAAAGGAAAGAAGAAAATGGAGGACGTTAAACAGGAACAAGATGATTCGGGGCTCCAAAGTGTGCTCGGCTGTCCATCATGCGCTCGTCAACCAAAGTAGCATATTGGTTAACACCCTTAACAACATGATAAGCACTGTGGTTGACTCAAAGATAGCCGAGCAACTGTCAAGAGCGCCGACATACTTCACTGACGACCAATTCCCGGGCTACAGAACACTAGCAACATAGGGTCTGCCAATCCCGCCACTAGGTCAGCCGAATTCTCAAGGAGGGGCTCTCATCCAGCCAAACGCACAGGCATCAACTTCAGAGCCACATCCTAGGATCCTGGTCGGACAGCAACCTCAACACCAGGGCCGTGGTGCCCCCATAGTGATGCAGGAACTGGTGGAGAACATGTTCAACACCAATCGGCGGCCAATCATGTCCAATGAGCCAATTGTCAACATCGCCTCAGCGCCAATCATAGTCCTGTCGGCAATCGGCTACTTCCTGAACAATCACAGCCGATCGTGTCTCAGCCACCACCCGCTGCAAATCAGTTCCAGTACCAATATCTGGGAGGCCACCTAGAGCAACAACATTGACCGCAGACGCCACCACTCTAGTATCGGCGTGGACCCATTAACTACAAGCATTACGAGCTGATACCTCCAGTTCAAGCTCAGGACAACAGGCCTTGGGCTGATCTGATTGCCGACGTCATGTGCGATCAGTTCGGCCTCAAACCCAAGGATTCCGGCAACATGTACCGGTACCCATATCCAGAATACTTTGAAAGGATGCCACTGCCAAACTGGTACAAAGTGCCGGATTTCTCAAAATTCTCCGGACAGGACAACGTGTCCACTTACGAGCACGTCAGCCGATTCTTGGCTCAATGCGGAGAAGCATCGACTACAGACGCGCTCAGAGTGCGCCTATTCCCGCTCTCTCTCTCAGGATAGGCTTTCACCTGGTTCTCATCATTGCCATGCAACTCAGTTCAAAGCTGGGCCGATCTTGAGAAACAATTCCACAACTACTTCTATTCCGGCACCAACGAGATGAAGTTGTCGGACCTCACCGGCATCAGGCAGAAGCATGAGGAATCGGTCCAAGATTACATCCAACGCTTTAGGGATATGAGGAACCGATGCTACAGCTTGGTGTTATCGGATTCACAGCTAGCAAAATTAGCTTTTCACGGCCTCTTGCCACTGATCCGTGAAAGGTTTTCAGCTCAAGACTTTGAGAGCTTGGCCCACTTGGCCCAGAAGGTGACGTCCCACGAGCAAAGATTTCAAGAGTTCAAGAAGGCCTTCAAGAAAGTCGCCCACGTCACCTACGGAACGGACACAGATTCAAGTGACAGCGACGCGGAGGTGGCAGCAGCCGAGTGGACCAGAAACAAGAAGGCGATAACCTACCAATGATTGAAAAAGTCGACTAAGAAGGAAAAATATGACTTTGATATCACTAGAGCCGACAGGATTTTCGATCTGCTGCTAAAGGAGAAGCAAATTCAGCTGCTGGACAATCATGTTATCCCATCAGCCGATGAACTCAAAAAGAAAAGATACTGCAAGTGGCATAACACCACCTCCCACAACAAAACGATTGTAAAGTATTCAGGCAGCAAAACCAGTCGGCCATCGAGGCTGGGAAGATAAAGTTCGAAGAATCGGCTAAGCCGATGAAGGTCGATGGCAACCCCTTCTTGGTCAACATGGTCCAAGCCGGCCATAGGCGAGCTGATCGGCAACACCGAATGACGTACAGTTTAGCCGAAACACTAGAATCGGTTAAGGCTGACTCAGCACCATCCCACAAAGAGCTGATTAGAGATGCAGCTGCACCAATCAACATGGTTCACACAAACAGGCGATCGGTCGATTGTCGGCCTAGGCAAGATAGCCGGCTACTGTTACAACGCAGGGTACAGGAGGAAGAAGCAAGCCGCCACAGCAAGCCGTATCAGAGGGCACCCGATCGGCTACGCGTGGCATATTACCGCTGCCACGACAACTGTGACCCACATTGGCACTGCGAGTTTTTCAGGTTTTGCTGGGAGCAAGGAATGAGGTTACCAACCCTTGAAAATTGCCCAGCGTGCAGTGACTACAGGGAGGACAAATACGGGGACCACCATTGGAAAGTTCTAGCCAATTCGTCCCCGAGCCGTTCAACTTAACCAACGGAAACCTTCCGTTTATGATCGGCTCGACCCAATCCACCAAGACTTCTTCCAAGAAGAAGATCAAGAAGAGGCTGATCAAAAGCAATCGGCCAACCCCCAATGGTGCCCTTCGGACCTCTTTACCAAAACACAGAAAAGAAAAATTCAAAGGCTCAAGAGTGAGGGGCAGGAGGAAGAGGTCTGGCGGATGATCCAACAGCAACAACGTCGGCAGGGCACAAAACAATGGTGCGCCAAGAAACAAGGCCCCAACCGATGAAAGCCTAGCCGACAAAGCCAAAAGGGCAGCAAAAGGCAAAGCAGTGGTCTCTGCATCGGACAACATGGTTTTCATTTTACCAGCCGAATTTGAGGCTACCGAGGCCGATGCAGACACAGTGGAAGAGACCTTGGCTGGCCCAGAACAAGCTATTTTTGAAAAACCTGAGGGGACCGAAAATCAGCACTTGAAGCCACTAACGTCAAAGGATTCGTCAATGGCAAGCCGATGTCCAAAATGCTAGTCGACGGAGGGGCTGCTGTCAACCTAATGCCCTACGCGACATGTAGGAAGCTGGGAAAAGGAGCCAAAGATCTGATCAAAACGAACATGGTGCTCAAGGACTTCGGCGGCAACCCTTCAGAAGCCAAGGGAGTTTTAGACGTCGAGCTGACCATCGGTAGCAAAACCATGCCCACTACGTTTTTCGTCATTGACAGGAAAGGGTCGTATAGCCTGGTACTTGGAAGGGACTGGATCCATGCCAATTGCTGCATCCCTTCCACAATGCACCAAAGCTTAGTCCAGTGGCAAGGCGACAAGATAGAAATCGTGCCAGCTGACTGGTCATCCAACGTCGCTAACGCCGATTTGCCTTTATGGGAAATCGATGGTATTGATTGTCTGTCCGGCAAAGTGTGGCAAGTCGATTTCTTAAAGGTGTCCGATTCTGATATACAGCCCATTGGAGATGACGAGCCTCAGTTACTACTTTGAAGGCATCGTGGAGGGCTCGAGCGTCTACAACCAGGACACCGTGGACGACAACGACGGAAAACTCAGGCAAGGTTTTATGTCGGCTGACGAGTTAGAAGAGGTTGATATAGGTTCAGGAGATAGGCCTAGGCCGACATATATTAGTAAAAACTTGTCTTCTCATCTTAGAACCATGCTTATTGATTTGTTAAAGGAATATAAAGACTGCTTTGCTTGGGAATACTTTGAGATGCCTGGTCTTAGCCGATCCATTGTTGAACATCGGCTCCCTATCAAGCCTGGATATCGGCAATACAAACAGCCTCCCAGGAGGTTTAGAGCCGATATGTACGAAGTAATTAAAGCCGAAATCACTCGGCTATATGATGCTGGATTTATTCGGCCCTGCCAATATGCAGAGTGGGTTTCAAATATAGTTCCAGTAATGAAGAAGAATGACAAACTTAGGGTGTGTATCGACTTCAGAGATTTAAAGAAGGCCACCCCTAAGGACAAATACCCAATGCCCATAGCCGATTTGCTGGTAGATGCCGCCTCTGGCCACAAAATTATAAGTTTCATGGATGGCAATGCAGGTTACAATCAAATCTTTATGGCCGAGGAGGACATCCACAAGACAGCTTTTAGGTGCCCAGGAGCAATCGGCCTATATGAATGGGTCGTCATGACGTTCGGCTTGAAGAATGCTAGGGCTACGTATCAGAGGGCCATGAAGTACATCTTTCTTGATTTGATCAGTTTCTTAGTGGAGATCTACATAGACGATGTTGTTGTCAAATCCAAGGAAGTAGAAGACCACATAGCCGACCTAAGGAAAGTTTTGAAGCGGACAAGAAAATATGGCCTGAAGATAAACCCTACAAAATGTGCATTTGGCGTATCGGCTGGGCAATTTTTGGGATTCCTTGTACACGAGAGGGGAATCGAGGTCACGCAGAGCAGCATCAACGCAATCAAGATGATTCAGCCTCCAAAGGACAAGAAAGAATTGCAATCGTTGATTGGCAAAATCAACTTCATCAGGCGGTTCATAATCAACCTGTCAGAGAAGATGGAGCCGTTCACACCACTGCTTCGGCTTAAGGCCGATCAAGCATTCAGCTGGGGGCAGAGCAGCAAAAAGCCTTGGACAATATCAAGAGTTGTCTAAGCTTTCCCCCGGTCCCTAATTTCTCCACGAAAAGGGGTGTCGTTCAAATTATATCTGTCTGCCAGTGAGAAATCATTCGGCTCAGTACTGATTCAGGAGATCGAATGGAAGGAGAAGGCCATCTTTTATCTGAGCCGATGGCTACTGGATGTTGAAACAAGGTATTCACCGGTGGAGAAATTGTGTCTTTGCCTGTATTTTTCATGTACAAAGTTGAGGCATTATTTATTATCCAATGAGTGCACCGTGGTATGCAAAGCCGATGTAGTGAAATACATGCTATTGGCCCTAGTACTAAAAGGACGAGTCGAAAAATGGATTTTTGCCTTAACGGAGTTTGATCTGAGATACCAGGCACCCAAGGCAGTCAAAGGACAAGCTATAGCCGATTTCATAGTGGAACACATAGATGATTCAATCGGCTCGGTGGATATCGTGTCTTGGACTTTAACTTTTGATGGCTCGGTTTGCACCAATGGATGCAACATCGGCTTAGTAATAATCTCTCCAAGAGGGGCAAGCTTCAAGTTTGCTTTTTCAACCACACCCCATGCAACAAACAATCAAGCCGAATATGAGGCCATGCTAAAGGGATTACAATTGCTCAAGGAGGTCGAAGCCGATACCATCGAGATAATGGGAGATTCACTGTTGGTCATCAGCCAGTTATCAGGAGAATTTGAATGCAAGAACGATACGCTGATAGTCTACTATAAAAAATGTCGAGAATTGATGGACAGCTTTCGGCTAGTAACATTGAAACATATCCCCAGGGAACAAAACGCAAAAGCCAATGATTTAGCTCAAGGGGCATCAGGTTACAGGCCGATGACAAAGGATATTGAAGTGGAAATCACCACAATGTCAGCCGACGACTGGAGATTTGATGTCTACAACTACCTACAAAATCCCTCCTAGTCATCTTCAAGGGAATTGCGCTACAAGGCTTTGAGATATGTTCTGCTCGATGAAGAATTGTACTATCGGACGATTGATGATGTGCTACTTAAATGTCTCAGTGCCGATCAAGCCAAAGTTGCTATCGGGGAAGTTCATGAAGGGACTTGTGGCACACATCAATCGGCTCATAAGATGAAGTGGCTACTTCAGAGAGTAGGGTACTTTTGGCCGACTATGCTGGAAGATTGTTCAAGTATTACAAGGGATGCCAAGACTGTCAAAAGTTTGGAGCATCCAAAGGGCACCAGCATCGGTTATGAACCCAATTATCAAGCCTTGGCCATTCAGAGGTTGGGGAATCGACATGATCGGCCAGATCAATCCACCCTCAAGCAAAGGACATAATTTTATATTGGTGGCAACCGATTATTTTACCAAGTGGGTGGAAGAAGCTCCCTTTAAGAAGGTTGACTCTGGAGACGCAATCGAGTTTGTTAAAGAACACATCATATACAGATTTGGCGTCCCTCAAACTATAACTACGGATCAAGGATCTATCTTTGTCTCCGACGAGTTTGTTCAGTTTGCTGACGACATGGGGATCAAGTTGTTAAATTCTTAGCCATACTATGCTCAGGCCAACGGGCAAGCCGAGGCTTCTAATAAAAGCTTGATCAAGTTGACAAAGAGAAAGATCGCTGAGTACCTGAAGCAATGGCATAGCCGATTAGCTGAATCACTTTGGGCTTATCGGATGGCTTGCCATGGATCAATCCAGGTGCCTCCATATAAATTGGTCTACGGACATAAAGCAGTCCTGCCTTGGGAAAATATCATCGGCTCAAGACAAATTCAACTACAAGACCAGCTAACAGCTGATGATTATTATAATCTGATGGTAGACAAATAAGAAGACCTAGTTCTATCAAGGATGCAAGCCTTGGAAAAAGTGATCAGAGACAAGGAGCGAGTAGCCCGTCATTATAACAAGAAAGTTGTGCCTAAGTCTTTTGAGCAGGGTGTAACACCCTGAGGTGTTTTCCCCCTTTTAAAAATCCAAAAGAAAGATCGTAAAAGAAAATTATTGAAATTAACAGGAGAGAATAAATAATTTTAAAAGCCAAATGCTAAATGGAAATGGCATGGTGGGATTTTTCTTAAATTCTACATGTCAAAATACACTAACAGATTTTTAGTGGAATTTTCGAGCATAAGAAATAATTTTTAACAAATTAAAATCAAAATCAGAATTTATAAATCCCGGGTTTTTCTTTTCTCTCTCCTCCCGTACGTTTCCCGCCCTTTTCAGCCGTGGCCATCGGCCCGAGCCGACGGCCCATCCTCTCCCACGCGCGCCCAGCTGATCGGGCCGTCCCCCCAGCCGACGCGCGCCCTCCTCTCTCCCGCCGCCTTCAATCGCCCCGGCCGCCGCTCCTGCTCCCGCTGCTCCCGGCCGGATATAATCACCGGCCATTACTTCCCCCAAACTACGCCAGCGAGAAATTGCGCCCTTATCCGGTCGCCGGCGACCTCCCCATTCCCTATTTAAGCATCCCCTCGCCCTCCCCGAACTCCCCACACTCTCACACAAGTCTCTCTCGCACCCGTTTGTTCTCGCACCGTGCGCCCCTGCTTCAGACCCCGTCGCCGAACCTTGGCCGGGTTTTCCCGCTGCTCCGAGACGTCCCGGGCTCCGTCGACTCCTTCCTCCTCGTCGCCGGTGCCAGCGCCGTTTTGGCCACCATTTCCCGAGTGCTTTGCTGTCTCCCTCGCCGCCGTCGCCGTCGTCTCCCTCAACTCCGACGATCCGCGGTGAGCGCCCCTCCCTTTTTCCTCTCAGCCGAATGCGCGCCACCTCCGAGTGCGCACGGCTCCACCTACACGTGAGCCGCGACCTTCCGTCGCCCCCGCCGCCGCCCGAGTAGCACCGGTCGGTCTCCGGCCGTCGTGCGTCATCGCCGGCCGATCGCACCGCCCGCGCCCCTCTCCCGGCCGTCCGATCTGCCTCGGTAGATCGGAGCCGTCCGCCCCCGCTTGCCCGCGTGGCACACCGCGTGGCCGCCGCGTCGGCGCCACATGTGCGCCACGTGGTGCACCGCTCTCCCTCTCGGCCCGTGGACCCGGTCCACCGTGGACCGGTGCTTCCGCGGCCGATGATGCCATCGCTGATGTCAGCCCTAGCGCTTACGCAATTCTGGGATTTATTGCCCAATAAATTATTAAGAATTTTCCTGTTTTAGTAAAAACACAGATAATCTTCTAAAAATCATATGTTTTCAATCCGACCTCTGTTTTAGCCCATTCAAATTTCATTAAAGTCATAAAAATGCCAAGAATCCATTAAAAATGGTGTTGTTCCCTGTTTTAGTAGCTTCTTAACATGTTTTGTTGAAGTGCTTGTTTGCCGTGTAGATCCCGGTAGTCCCTCTGTCTCGGTTTACTTTGAAGTCGTCGCGGAAGTCCCCCAAGCCGAAGGGCAAGGCAAGTCATACCATATTATTGATCATATTGCTCCCATTTTGCTAAAACACATGTTTTACTCTATGAAATTGCATGTATTTTATATTGTCATTTCATTGGAAATAGTACACCTTATACTTTGTTTATGCCTTAGGTTTGACACCCCAAACCCTTTGATAAAACTTGGGAAAATAATGTGATTAGATTCAGGATTAGGTTATGCTTAGCCTGGCTTAGTTTCACTAGCTCACTAAATGGGTCATTTTCTCACTTAATGTGCCTCTCCTGGACTTCTGTTTGGAGAATTAATAATTAGTTTTAGGTGAACCGGACTAATAACTAAAATATGGCAAATGGTGGGCTATGGGCGGCATGGTTTTGGTTAGCGGCACCCATGGCAATTAAGGATCGGTTCACGGGACCCCTCGGGAGAATGACCGTGCAAACCACAAGCCGAAATGGGTAAGGTAGGTCCCGTAGTGTAGCCTCTCCTAGCTGACGAACCCATCAGCAAGGGTTGAGCAGGATGTAGTTTCAGTCGGCCCTGGTATAAGGGTTGCTGGGCTGTCGGATTCACCGAGGCACTCGGGGGGGGGGGGGGGGCTGCCCATTCCATGGGTCCGGGAGTGGGGGCGAAACCTTGGTGGGGTTCGCTTGGTTAGTAGGGGGTTGTACGAAAGGTCCTATCACAGTTCCCTTTCCGGGATACCACGGTGGTATTCCGACGCACGGGAGACCGTGTTGTGGGGCTGTGTCTTGTGGGTACAGTTGTACACCTCTGATCAGAGTAAATCTATTCGAATAGCCGTGCCCATGGTAATGGGGCGATCGACCGAGCTCTCCGTGATTAGTCTCACACTTTTACACCCTAAGTTTTGAAACATGACTAGTATAGGTAGATGGTTTGGGCCTGTCGCAACGTGGGGATAACGTTGGACAGTGTTGGATTCAAAATTCTTTAATTACTCAATTTACTGTTGTTTTGACTGTGTTCAAAATTCGTATTGTTTGGAAAAACCCCTGCCGTTTGCGCAAAAGCAAACCCTAGCCAAACCTTCATCTCCCCTGCATTCATTTCTCTCCTTTTCCCGGTGTGACTTGTTGAGTACGTGGAAGTACTCATCCTTGCCCCTTCACCAGAACCTGAGCCAGAGGTTGAAGACGAAGATGGTGTGGAGTAGGCTTGTCCTACACTCTGGAAGCTGCCTGTGGAGTGGTCGAAGCCCGTGGCAAGCGTCAAGCTTAGGCTTAGGCCCTTTTCTTTTTTTGCTGCTCTTTTGTAATCTTTTTGTATTGTTTCTAAGACGTGGAATTGTAATATCAACAATTGTCGTATGTGTACCCTGGCTGGTCCTGGACAGGGATTTTAATACACATATAGCTTCGGAAATTCGGGTCTGAATTTCTGGGCGTGACAAGTTGGTATCAGAGCCAATTTCCAGACCGTAGGACAAGCCAAACGGAAAAACTCTAGGAGCCCTCTGAATCTTTTCATATGGATAAGCCCTCGCTTTTAAAAATAGTTTCGGGAAAAGGGGTCTTGTTTTCTCGGGGTTGGGAAAAATTTTAAGTCTCTCTCAAAACTTTTTTGAAAACTCATTTGATCTCTTGTTCAGCCGCCAAGTTGGGATTTTCTAAGGGGTCAAAGTCCTAAGTCAAGATAGGAGGGAATGGTCGCCAATTTTATATTATAACTAAGCATCTATTTTTCCGCATCATCTAGGGGATGTCCTTTGAAGTTTTACTTAGCCTCATAAAAATGTTTCTAAAAAAATCCTCTTTTTCACGTTTACTTTACTTGAGTCCTTTATCGTTTGTCTAACTTGGGTTTGAGCATGCATTGATCCCCTACCTTGTCTTCTCTAGATGGCAGGCCATCCAGTCACCCACAACGGTCAGGGTCTAAAAGGTTTCGTCGCGGAGCTGGCGAGAATGGCCTTGGCAGTGGGCTATCCGGATGCACTTGAGTACACTGTCGTCTCACCGTTCGGCAGTGAGTTGCCTCACCAAGTCTGCCTAGAGGTGCATGGGTTCGTCGGCACTAACATCCCAAACATGGTGGTCACGGTGTCAGGAGGAACAGATGAGCATGCCTGCCAAGAGGCGGCTTATCTAATGCTGGCTCGGATGATGGAGATGCATGACTACCATCTCCGCCACTCTGCCTACCGGTTCCATCCTCGGCGGGGAACTTCGTCAGCAATCAACACCTTCCAATCTGCTGAAGGGGAGAACGATACCACCTTCTCCCACATGAGGACGGTGATCGAAGGGCTGGATAAGATGCATGCAGAGCTTCACATGGCGGCAAAGGCTCTGAATGACCAGAAGATCTTAAGGATCAAGAGTTTAAAGGATGAGGTGGATCGACTCAAGAGAGAGATCGCCAGTCTGAAGGGGCTTCCACCTCCCAACATCCTTCAGATAAGGATCACGCCGCAGAAGAACACCAAGGCTCGGTGCGGATGCGGCTCGGCGCCCGTGGTTCCACCTCCCGCATCGCCACCTTCCCTGGGCCTCGCCCGGCCCCAGATCCTGTTCTTGCTCGGTCCCCGCCCCAAGCGGAGGAGGAGGATGGATCTCAGTGTCCAGTAGCAGCAAGGGCAGTAGCAGCGGCAGCTCCAAGAGCCCCGGAGGGAAAGACGAGTTAGCAAGCTCTCGAAGCCGCTCGAAGGAAAAGGCAGACGGAAACTCCCTTGGAAGTGGTTTCGACTCCTCTTACCGCAGAAGCCGTTCCGACCCTTAGAACGTCGCCACCCTTAGTTTCCCGTTTTCCTAGTTTTTCTGTTTGCTTAGTTGATGTGTGTTAGGAGTGCTGTGTGGGGGTAGTGGTCAACCTGTATCAAGTGTGGATATGGGTTGTCCAATTAAGGATGTTGGGTGTGTTTTAAGTGTTTTAAGTCAAGAACAGATCAAAACAAGTAATAAAGATCAACTTCTCTGTTCAATCTGTTTTACTCCTTCTCCCCGCCTTGTTTGTTCCGCTTCTTCAGATGGTGAACACCAGGAATGGCAGCAACAGCAATGAGTCAGCTGAGAACAACACCCGCCAACAACCCACCTCCTCCCCCTGAGAACATCACTTTGGCACAAGTCTTAGCCAACCAGACCCAGATGATGGCTGCAATGATGCAGCAAATGCAACAGCAGCATCAGCAGATGCAGTTGCAAATGATGCAACAATTTCAACAGCAGAACCAGCATTAGCACGACCATTTCGCACCACCACCTCCCCCACAAAACAAACTGTCAGAATTTCTTCGAGTCCGACCCCCTACTTTCTCCAGCACCACCAACCCCATGGAGGCTAATGACTGGATCATAGCCATAAAAAAGAAGTTGGACCTTCTCCAATGCACGGACCAGGAGAGGGTGTCCTTCGCCACCCACCAACTCCAAGGTCCCGCCTCAGCCTGGTGGGACAATTTCTTGGTCACCCATCAGGCGGACGTACCCGCAGTTACTTGGGCAGAGTTTTGCCACCAATTCTGGAAGGCTCATATCCCCGGAGGGATAGTAGCCAAGAAAAAGAGGGAGTTCAGATCCTTGGAGCAAGGCACTCGAACCGTCACCGAGTATCTGCACGAATTTAATCGCTTAGGACGATATGCTCCCGAGGACGTGCGTACTGACGCCGAGCGTCAAGAGAAGTTCTTGGCCGGGCTGGACGATGAGTTGACGGACAAACTCATCTCCGGTGAATATGCCAACTTCGAGAAGTTGGTCGACAAAGCCATCCGTCAAGAAGACCAACGCAATAAAATGCTCAGAAAACGGAAGGCTACCCAGTTTAGGCCACAACCTCAGCAAGGGAATTCCCAGCGGCCGCGTTTCACTCCGGGTGGTCAGAGTGGACCTACCACTATGATCGTTCGTCAGCATCGCCCATACCATCCCGGGAATTTCCAACCCAGCGGAAGCCGCAGCGGAATCCGACCTACCACTATGCGCGCCTAGGTTCATCCCAGCAAGAGTGAATCATGCTTCAGCAGAGGAGGCACAGGACGCAACGGATGTCATACTAGGTATGTTCCCTGTGAACTCCTTTAATGCATCAGTCCTATTTGATTCGGGTGCAACACATTCTTTCATATCAAAAGCATTTGTGGGAAAACATGGGTTGTCGGTGTTAAAACTTAAGATACCCATGCGTGTCTAAACACCTGGGAACTATTTGAACACCGCCCACTTTTGCCCTTCAGTGGCAATAAAAATCCAAGGATTCCCCTTTCTAGCTAATCTTATCCTTCTAGAATCAAAGGGCCTCGATGTCATCCTTGGAATGGACTTGTTAACCCGTCATAAAGGTCTGATCGATTGCGCAAGCCGCACGATCTCTTTAACCAATGACGAGGGGAAGAAAGTAATTTACCACTCCCCTAAACCACTGAGGATAGTAGCAAGTCTAAATCGGATCTCGGCTAAGGAGAAGCCCGAAGAGAAAAGGAAAGGACCAGGCGAAGTTAGAAGATATTCCTGTGGTTTGTGAGTACCCGGAAGTCTTCCCGGAAGACCTAACCACAATGCCACCTGAAAGAGAAATAGAGTTTCGGATTGACCTAGTCCCTGGCACTGCTCCGATCTACAAGAGACCCTATAGAATGGGAGCCAATGAGTTGGCAGAAGTCAAGAAGCAAGTAGATGAACAGTTGCTGAAAGGTTATATCTGCCCGAGCACATCGCCCTGGGGTGCACCAGTCATTTTTGTGGAGAAAAAGGATAAGACCAAAAGGATGTGCGTCGACTATCGCGCACTCAACGAGGTCACTATTAAGAATAAATACCCTCTCCCTAGGATTGACGACCTGTTCGATCAATTAAAGGGAGCAAAGGTGTTCTCAAAGATAGACCTGCGGTCAAGCTATCACCAGCTAAGAATTCGAGAAGAAGATATTCCCAAGACCGCCTTCATCACTCGGTACGGTCTGTACGAGTGCACGGTAATGTCCTTCGGACTTACAAATGCCCCAACCTTTTTCATGAATTTGATGAACAAAGTGTTCATGGAATTCCTAGACAAGTTCGTCGTGGTGTTCATCGACGACATCTTGATCTACTCGCAGTCGGAAGAGGAACATGAGCACCATCTCCGGTTGGTACTTGAAAAGTTAAGAGACCACCAGCTCTATGCTAAGTTTAGCAAATGTGCTTTCTGGTTGATGGAAGTGCAATTCCTCGGCCATATCGTGAATGCCCAAGGAGTCGCAGTGGACCCTTCCAATGTGGAGATAATAACCAAATGGACTCCACCTAAAACTGTCACCCAAGTCAGAAGTTTTCTTGGACTTGCGGGTTATTACCGTCGGTTCATCGAAAACTTCTCCAGAATTGCCAAGCCTTTGACGCAGTTGTTAAAGAAGGATTAAAAGTTTATATGGACTGCCAAGCGCAACCAGAGTTTTGAAACACTCAAGAGAAAACTGGTGTCCGCACCCGTATTGGTCTTGCCAGAACAAACCAAGGATTTCCAAGTCTATTGCGATGCATCTCACCAAGGGTTAGGCTGTGTGTTGATGCAAGATGGAAAAGTGGTCGCTTATGCTTCCCGCTAGTTGAGACCTCATGAGTCTAATTACCCAACACATGACTTGGAACTAGCAGCAGTAGTTCATGCTCTGAAATATGGCGACATTACCTCGTCGGTAATCGCTGTGAAATACATACGGATCACAAGAGCCTGAAATACATTTTCACCCAACCGGATTTGAACCTCCGTCAGCGACGATGGTTGGAGTTGATCAAGGATTATGATCTCAGTATACACTACCATCCCGACAAAGCTAACGTGGTAGCTGATGCCCTGAGCCAAAAGAGTTACTGCAACTCTATTCAGATAGGAGGGAGATGTGAACAGTTACTACGAGATCTAGAGCACCTAAACCTGGGAATTGTTCAACCCGGATTTGTGGCCGCTCTGGAAGCTCAGCCTACACTCTTAGATCAAATTCTCTTTGCACAAGCCTCAGATCCGGACATAGCTGAGCTTAAGAAGAATGAGAGTGGGAAAAGCTCGTGACTTCGCGGAAGACGAACATGGAACCATATGGATGGGCAACAGGATATGTGTGCCAGAAGATAAGGAATTGAAAAAGTTAATCCTTACTGAAGCACATTAGAGTTAGTACTCTATCCATCCGGGAAGTACCAAAATGTACCAGGATCTTAAGGAGAAATTCTGGTGGGTTAGCATGAAAAGAGAAATAGCAGAGTTTGTGGCACTATGCGACGTATGCCAGCGAGTAAAGGCGTAACACCGCAGGCTCCTGGATTATTACAGCCACTTCAAATCCCGGAATGGAAGTGGGAGGAAATCGGGATGGATTTCATCACCGGTTTACCTGACATCATCAGACACGATTCTATCTGGGTTATAATCGACCGCCTCACTAAAGTGGCTCATTTTATCCCAGTGCTTACCACCTATACGGGCAGAAGGTTAGCAGAACTGTACCTTGCAAGGATTGTATGTCTTCATGGTGTGCCTAAGAAGATAGTATCTGATCGTGGTAGCCAGTTCACCTCCAAGTTTTGGCAAAAACTACAAGAGGAACTTGGCACCCGGTTGAATTTTAGCACGGCCTATCACCCGCAAACCAATGGTCAGACGGAGTGTGTAAACTAGGTTTTGGAAGACATGCAGCGAGCTTGTGCTCTGGATTTCAGAGGAGCTTGGGATAAGAGCCTGCCCTATGCAGAGTTCTCTTATAACAACAGTTATTAGGCTAGTATACAAATGGCACCTTTCGAAGCACTTTATGGACGAAAGTGTCGAACCCCGCTTTTCTGGGATCAGACCGGCGAACGTCAATTGTTCGGGACTGGAGTGTTATGTGATGCCGAAGAGAAAGTCAGAATCATAAGAGAAAGGCTAAAAGTTGCACAGTCTCGACAAAAGAGTTATGCAGACAACCGCCGCAGAGAGCTAGTTTTCAAAGTCGGAGACTATGTATATCTTGGTGTCACCCCACTTCGGGGAGTGCACCGATTCCAAACCAAGGGCAAGTTGGCACCACGCTATGTGGGACCATATCGGATTCAAGAGCGACGAGGTGAAGTGGCATACCAACTCGAACCGCCACCCACCATGGCAGGAATCCACGACGTTTTCCACGTCTCCCAACTCAAGAAGTGTCTGAGAGTTTTTGAAGAACAAGCCAGTCCAGATCAGATTGAAATCCAGGAAGATCTAACCTATGTGGAGAAACCAGCACGGATACTCGAAACCAGTGAACGGAGGACCCGGAACAAGGTCATCAGGTTCTGCCGAGTTCAATGGGCTCATCACTCCGAAGAAGAAGCAACTTGGCAGAGGGAAGATGAGCTAAAGGCCGCTCATCCCTATCTGTTTGCCAGCACCTCCGAATCTCGGGGTCGAGATTCCGTTTAAGGGGGGTAGGTTTGTAACACCCTGAGGTGTTTTCCCCCTTTTAAAAATCCAAAAGAAAGATCGTAAAAGAAAATTGTTAAAATTAACAGGAGAGAATAAATAATTTTAAAAGCCAAATGCTAAATGGAAATGGCATGGTGGGATTTTTCTTAAATTCTACATGTCAAAATACACTAATAGGATTTTTAGTGGAATTTTCAGAGCACAAGAAATAATTTTTAACCAATTAAAATAAAAATCAGAATTTATAAATTTTGGGTTTTTATTTTCTCTCTCCTCCCGTACGTTTCCCGCCCTTTTCGGCCATGGGCCGCCGGCCCGACCCGACGGCCCATCCTCTCCCGCGCGCGCCCAGCCGATCGGCCCAGCCGACCAGGCCTTCCCCCCAGCCACGCGCGCCCTCCTCTCTCTCGCGGGCCGGCCGAAGGCCATGGCCGCCAGACCCTCGCGCCCACGAATAAGTCCAGTTTGTCTCCCCTCTACCCCAGGACGCTGACAGGTGAGGCCCACCTGTCAGCCCCGTCCCCTACCTCCGGCTGCCCCGCCACCATTGACGCCGCCTCTGCCCGCGCGGATCTCGGCCGCCCGTCTCTCCCGCGCGCCCTAAAGGCACCGCCTTAACTTCCCCGTCTCTCCCGCCGCCTTCAATCGCCCCGGCCGCCCCTCTCGTGCCCCTTAATGGCCGGATTTAATCACCGGCCATTACATCCCCCAAACTACGCCGGCGAGAAATTGCGCCCTTATCCGGTCGCCGGCGACCTCCCCATTCCCTATTTAAGCATCCCCTCGCCCTCCCCGAACTCCCCACACTCTCACACAAGTCTCTCTCGCACCCGTTTGTTCTCGCACCGTGCGCCCTCGCTTCGCACCCCGTCGCCGAACCTTGGCCGGGTTTTCCGCCGCTCCGAGACGTCCGGGCTCCGTCGACTCCTTCCTCCTCGTCGCCCGTGCCGCGCCGTTTCAGCCACCACTTCCCGAGTGCTTTGCTGTCTCCCTCGCCGCCGTCGCCGTCGTCTCCCTCAACTCCGACGATCCGCGGTGAGCGCCCCTCCCTTTTCCCTCTCAGCCGAATGCGCGCCGCCCCTTCCGAGTGCGCGCGGCTCCGCCTACACGTGAGCCGCGGCCTTCCGTCGCCCCCGCCGCCGCCCGAGTAGCACCGGTCGGTCTCCAGCCGCCGTGCGTCATCGCCGACCGATCGCACGCGCCGCGCCCTCTCCCGGCCGTCCGATCTGCCTCGGCAGATCGGGGCCGTCCGCCCCCGCTTGCCCGTGTGGCAAACCGCGTGGCCGCCGCGTCGGCGCCACGTGTGCGCCACGTGGTGCACCGCTCTCCCTCTCGGCCCGTGGACCCGGTCCACCGTGGACCGGTGCTTCCGCGGCCGATGATGCCATCGCTGATGTCAGCCCTAGCGCTTACGCAATTCTGGGATTTATTGCCCAATAAACTATTAAGAATTTTCCTGTTTTAGTAAAAACACAGATAATATTCTAAAAATCATATGTTTTCAATCCGACCTCCGTTTTAGCCCATTCAAATTTCATTAAATTCATAAAAATTCCAAGAATCCATTAAAAATGGTGTTGTTCCCTGTTTTAGTAGCTTCTTAGCATTTTTTGTTGAAGTGCTTGTTTGCCGTGTAGATCCCGGTAGTCCCTTTGTCTCGGTTTACTTTGAAGTCGTCGCGGAAGTCCCCCAAGCCGAAGGGCAAGGCAAGTCATACCATATTATTGATCATATTGCTCCCATTTTGCAAAAACACCTGTTTTACTCTATGAAATTGCATGTATTTTATATTGTCATTTCATGGGAAATAGTACGCCTTATACTTTGTTTATGCCTTAGGTTTGACACCCCAAACCCTTTGATAAAACTTGGGAAAATAATGTGATTAGATTCAGGATTAGGTTATGCTTAGCCTGGCTTAGTTTCACTAGCTCACTAAATGGGTCATTTTCTCACTTAATGTGCCTCTCCTGGACTTCTGTTCGGAGGATTAATAATTAGTTTTAGGTGAACCGGACTAATAACTAAAATATGGCAAATGGTGGGCTATGGGCGCCATAGTTTTGGTTAGCGGTGCCCATGACAATTAAGGACCGGTTCACGGGACCCCTCGGGAGAATGACCGTGCAAACCACAAGCCGAAATAGGTAAGGTAGGTCCCGTAGTGTAGCCTCTCCTAGCTGACGAACCCATCGGCAAGGGTGAGCGGGATGGAGTTTCAGTTGGCTCCGGTATAAGGGTTGCTAGGCTGCCGGATTCACCGAGGCACTCGGGGGGGCTGCCCATTCCCAGGGTCCGGGAGTGGGGGCGAAACCTTAGTGGGGTTCGCTTGGTTAGTAGGGGGTTATATGAAAGGTCCTATCACAGTTCCCTTTCCGGGATACCGCGGTGGTATTCCGGCGCACGGTGACCGTGTTGTGGGGCTGTGTCTTGTGGGTACAGTTGTACATCTCTGATCAGAGTAAATCTATTCGAATAGCCATGTCCGCGGTAATGGGGCGATCGACCGAGCTCTCCGTGATTAGTCTCACACTTTTACACCCTAAGTTTTGAAACATGACTAGTATAGGTAGATCGTTTGGGCCTGTCGCAACGTGGGGATAACGTTGGATAGTGTTGGATCCAAAATGCTTTACTTACTCAATTTACTGTTGTTTTGACTGTGTTCAAAATTCGTATTGTTTGGAAAAACCCCTGCCGTTTGCGCAAAAGCTAACCCTAGCCAAACCTTCGTCTCCCCTGCATTCATTTCTCTCCTTTTCCCGGTGTGACCTGTTGAGTACGTGGAAGTACTCATCCTTGCCCCTTCACCAGAACCTGAGCCAGAGGTTGAAGACGAAGATGGTGTGGACTAGGCTGGTCCTACACTCTGGAAGCTGCCTGTGGAGTGGTCGAAGCCCGTGGCCAGCGTCAAGCTTAGGCTTAGGCCCTTTTCTTTTTCCGCTGCTCTTTTGTAATCTTGTTGTATTGTTTCTAAGACGTGGAACTGTAGTATTAACAATTGTCATATGTGTACCCTGGCTGGTCCTGGTCAGGGATTTTAATACACATATAGCTTCGGAAATTCGGGTCTGAATTTCTAGGTGTGACACAGGGCGAGCTCGTTTGGAAATTAATATTGCCGATTGGATCAAGGGATAACAAATTTGGCAAGTGATCACCTAAATAGGAAGGGCCTTTCGAGATCCACAAATGCCTCTGTTGACGATAAATTTCTCTGATGCGCTGGCTTGGTAGATCTGCTTGACTCCAGTTCAGGTCCTTCTCGGCTACCTATGCTGTGCAGGGCGTGCCAGTTGGTTTGACCTGTTAACCAACAAGAAAAACAAGGAAATATACATTAAGTGTTAGGTTAGATCCCCACTGGATCGGCTAAGGGAATCCATGAGCATATATATGCTATCCTAAAATATATTTAAGCCAAGCGACTGGAATGGATCGGCTATACCGAGACAGCATCAGCCGTTTAACCTAAATACAGTAAAGGATAATATATGTATGAATCGATAACCTAGCCGATACTGGAAAGCTAACAAGGAATCGGCTAGTACTCCGATGAATCTTATGGAAAGATATCATTCTTGAACCAGATGTGCATAGCCTGGGAAATCGGCCGTCAGCTGTTGATGGCGGGTCGATTTCGGCTGATAACGTCCGACAAGAATGCGATCTTAGCATAAGAGGTAGTCCTAATATAAATCTAATAATATATTAAAAGAAACATGTCAGGGCAGATAAGGCCGGCTAAAACCCCGGCACTGTCTCTAAACGATATAAATCTAGCCGAACAGATCATTGGCAGTTCTAAAAACAACTTAATAGTTCAAACCTGATGCAGCATTAAGTATAAAAAGAAAAACCTGATCTGTCGTAGCCGATTTATATTTCTCAAGACGATGGATACCCCATATAAACCAGCCAACGTTTAGATCTAACCCTATTGGGTGCAAATTCTTGATAGAACTAGCCAATGGCAAGATAGATCTAAACATTGGTCTAATTTATATGCGCTATATGATAAATAGCACAGTACAGACTCCTGAATCTAATGTGTCATTACGATGGAAGCACTAGAAACAACAGATCATACCACTAATGACAAGCATTTACCTAGATTTGGGGATCGAAACGATGCAGCCTGTAGCCAAACAAATTGCTCGTCTGAAGAAAAAGGTTGGCGATGCGCCGAAGGTTTGATTGATTGTGATTGTGTTGAATGTTATTTATAGGGGGTCTCGGTCCTATTTATACCCAAGATACATTATCCGTACAAACCCTGGACTTTATTGAAACTACTATTTTAAATACAACGTTATCCCGGGAAGGACACACGCCGCATTACAATGAACAATTTAAACAAATCCTAAATTACAGATACAATTGCCGTTATAGGACTCTATCCATAAATGGCAATATCATTTAACGCGCAATCCAATAACCGAATCTTCTATTTATCTTCAAACAGCTGTACCAGAAATGGTTTTATCTCTCCCGGACCTAGAATTGGCTATCAGCCGCCCTTGTTCGATCAAACCTTAGCCGACTGGCCTCGCTGCCGATCGCTTCTCAGCCGATGCGGCCTCTGTTTTTCCGCCAAGCTAGCCGATCCAACTCTGCTTCACACTTGCTAGGACTTAGGGATTTAATTACTAAATTTAGGTGTTAACACATGTTCCCCAAGTCCGTGATATGAAGTGTTACGGATTTGCTTGCCTGTTCAAATTCCCGCTCTTTTCTTGACCTAAACCGCTTCGGCTCCCTCCAAGTGCCCTTTAAATAGCCACTTTCCTCGGCCGAAACAATTACGCCTTCAAAGCGCACTCAATCCCTTCGCACACAAGCTTTTGCTTTCTCTCACCTCTTCGGCGGTTTCACCGGCGTGCGTCGAATCTTAGCGCCCTTCATGACTCAGACTTCAACTTCGCCCCCAACAACTCTGATGGCCTCCACCGCTGCTGCGTCAAGCGCCTCCATCGTGTCGACCACCGCCGCCGCACCAGCCTGTAGCAGCCGGGCCAACCATCACCGTCTGTTCACCGCCGCCATTGCCGAGTTCCCGAGGTACTCTGTTTGATCCGAACTCTTTTTTCGTTCGGATTTACTGCCCCAGCCATGTTGTATCCATCTTGTGTTCAACCATTTTTTTATTATTACTTTTTCCCTCTTCAAACTGTAGTATGCAGCCATTCTTGATTAGCGCCTTTTCTTTTTTCTCTTTCTAAACTATAGCACCTGTCACATCAAGTGTTCATCCCCAACTTAACCCGAGCACAGAGGTTCTTCCTCGGCCCCATCGGAAACACCGACCCAGCCGACGTGATCATGGCCGAGACCAACAGGATCCCCTTCAACACCGCCAAGCCATCCCTCACCCATTGGAACGGGACTTTTAAATCATGGCCGACCACCGACGCTGCCTGGGTCGAATGGTACAAGAGGATGCAATCGGCCAAATACACTCAATGGGAGGAGGCCGGGATAACCCAATGCTTGGCTCTATCCGTTGCCAGTATGGAAAAAGACGAGCCGCTTCTATCGACTGCAACATATTTCTGGAACGACAGCTTCAACGCCTTCATCTTCCAACAAGGGCCGATGATAGTTACACTGGTCGATGTGTACATGACGACCGGGCTGGACGTCGAGTCGTCGGCCAACCCCAGCAACCTGAGCCGAAAGGGGCAGCACCAGTTCAAAAGAAAGGCCATCGGCGGGAGGAGCGGCTTCATCGCCCAAAACATGAAAGATGGACCTGTCGGCCACAGGGAGCACGGCGCATTTCTGATGATGTGGCTTGAGAAATTTTTGTTATGCGGGTCAAGCTGTGGGCCGACCGCCAAATGGTAGGTCGTAGCCGAAATCTTGGCCGACGGGGGCAAGCTCGCACTTGGCAAGTACCTCCTCGGGTACTTATACCAAATGCTGCATCAGGCCACCTGTGAAGATAGCCGCCAACGCCCCAATCAACACCGGCGGCCCCTGGTGGTTCTTGCAGATCCGGCTGGTGCAGACGACCCAAAGAGTAGCCGATCGGCTCCCTCTGACAGAAGCTGTGTTCCCAAGGCTAGAGCCGATCGAAGATAAAGACGGCAACCAGATCACCACCACCAGATGCATGAGCTACGGAGAAGCAGCAGCTGTTCATGCGGGCTCAAGGCAATCGGCCGAACTACTGGCCGAATGGTTCATCGCCCTTTACGATGGGCTGTGTCACGAGAACCACGCCTGGTACTTCTACCGGGACCGGTGACTGTTTGAGTTGCCGGCAGATTTTAACTGGGAAGACATCAACTCGGTCGACAACCCAAGGTGCAGGGAGTTGTTGATCGCCGCTCTATCCCTCTGCATCTTGCGGACCGGAATCCACCAGGGCCGATCAATGGCCAAGAGCTGCGAGTTCTATTACCCGGCATCGGCAGCGAGGCAGTTCGGTCTTGGGCAGCTGCCCATCGGCTTTTATTATGCTGATAAGATTGAAACGAGGGGAGTGGTGAACCAAGATTTGATAATGCATCGGCTGCTGAATATAGCCGGCCCTGGCCTCGGCGACATCGGCGTGATGACCCTGTCACTCAAGAAGAGCGTGGCCTACGACCAATGGTGGGCTGAAATCAAACGCCACATCTTACACCAGTGGTCATCGCATTACGTCGATCTGCTTCTGCCTGAAGAAATCCCTTCGGTAAGCTTCAAATTCCAAACGATTTTCTTCTTCTTATGATCGGCTGATATAGCCGATTTACATTCGCCCTATGGTTTGCAGGAGACGGAGACGGAGCGGCCAACGGTAAGTGACTCTGGGTGCCCCATCGAATACCCTCTTGGTGTTCTGGCTAGGGACGGCCTCGCTCCGTGGGCCATCGGCTGGGGAGCACCGAAGCTGGCATCATTGCTGCGAGGGCAAGTGCGCAAGCCGATTGCCCAGAAGAAAAGGGCTGCACCGCCTACACAGCCGTCGGCCGCGCCTGCCCCCAAGAAGCTGAAGGAGAAGAAGCCGGCAGCGCCAGCCGATAGCCTCCCCCTGGACCCGGCCGTCGCGTAGTTCCTTGACGCCGTCGCCAGCGAGGAAATGTCGGCGGCTATTGGAAAGGCGGCCAAACCCGGGAGCTTGAGCCATGAATCCGTCAATGCTCCAGCCGACGTCCCGTCGGTCCCAAGTCCCCCAGCGAAAAATCGGCTGGTAAGCCCTAATTTCACCAAGTTCGGCTTCACAGTGATATCACTTGCATCTGACCGAACAATTCTTTTTAGGTCAAGAAATTGGCCGGCCGCACTTCACGTCACGTGCCATCGGTAATCGTCTCTTGTCACTTGATCTATAGAAATTAGCTGACTCGTCTGCTAACTCTTCTTTTGCAGCCCCCACGATCTCCGTCGGCTGCCCCCTAGGCGTCCAGCGAGCATGTTGTGACTGCCGCTGGTGGCGACAACGACGCCGACAAAGAGGCCATGACGGTTGCAGGCGGCGAACCAGCCGAGCCGACTGCTCTGACCCCGGTGCCCACGGTAAGCCGACTGAACTTGATAATCGGCTCTGTCAGCTCAATGTCTTCTGATCATCCTTCTCTTCTACAGAACATAGCCGACCTCCTCAATTTTGACTTGTCGGAGTTCGAGGAGTTCGGCGAAATCGGCAAAGAGGCGTTGGTGACGCCGGCCGAGGACCTGAGGGCCACCCTAGCCGACATCGACAACCAGCTGGAGGCCTCACTGGATGCACTGGTGGTCGACAGCGGTTCGATACGTGCACGCTTCAAGGAAATTCAAGGCGAGCTGCTGGAAGCTCTAGCCGACGCCATTGTGTCGGCCACCTTCATGGAAGCCCACCAGCTTAAGTATGAATGGGCACGGCAGCAGATAGCCGATCGCCGCGAGAACCAGGCGCGGTCAGCCACCCTCCAGTCGACCAAGGACGCTATTGAGATCCGGAAAACCGCCTTCGACCACCTAAAGACATAGCCGGCGGCCAAGCTTGAGCAACTCCTCGCACGCCAAGATCAGCTGATGGCCGATCTCGTTCAAGTCATGAACGAGATCAATGTCCACAAGGAGTACATGGCCGCCTTGCCGCCCGAAATCGAAGCTTAACGCCAAAGCATCAAGGCATGTGGCACATCTACAAGATTTGGTGAAGGGCATCCGGCCGGTGGCAGGGTCTGAGGCTGACGACGTCAGGGCTATTGAAGAGATAGACCAGATCAGGCGGATGGCGTTGTCGGCCATAGCCGATTTCCTGAAACAATGAACTTGTAGTATTTTAACATTTGTAAATCGGCTACTGCCTCCTATAACATATTTGTTAGACTTTTGTACTGGGCTTGGACTTTAATCAACTCGCTCGAACTTTGTAATTGGCTTTAACTTATGTGCAGTATAGTTTATCGATCTTTTTGCAGCCGTGCTTGTGGATGAGATCGGCTTCAGCCGCACGTAGTATCTTGAATTGCTTTTGCTGAAATCGGCCCTAGCCATCCGTATCGCGTCACTTTTGCCAATTCCGAGACTGCACCATAACTGTATTTGGACTGCCGATTACGGAGCTTGAAAAGCTTAAAAAATTCCTGACGCCCAATTTTGCAATCGGCTCGAGCTTGAAAAGTTTAAAAAATTCCTGACGCCCAATTTTGCAATCGGCTCGTGTATGTATATGCCCCCCAAGTTTTGCTGATAGCATCGGTGTCGTCAAAATTATGAGTTCGAGCCATTCGCGCATCATTACCGTCACTACCGGCTAGCCATTGGCCCGTCATAGAAACTTAGCAAAAAAGTTGCATAAAAATGCCTAAAGGCGATGCCTTATTGAAGCAAGACATCGGCTGTCGTAAATCGGCTAAGTGACTAGAGCTGAATCATGAATTGATCCATACGCTTGGGTAATATTTCTTCAGGTATTTTCCATTAAGGGCCCTTCCAAATACTTCTCTGTCCAGCCCTTCTAGCATGTAAGCTCCTTTAGAGACGCATTTGTGGATCTTGAAAGGCCCTTCCCAATTTGGTGACCACTTGCCGAATTTGTTATCTCTAGATCCAATCGGCAGTATCAATTTCCAAACGAGTTCGCCTTCCTCGCAAGATTTAGGCACCACTTTTTTATTATAATGTCTGGCTACTCGTTCTTTATCCAAGGCCCTCATCCTGGATAAAACTCAGTCTTCCGATTCGTCCACCATCAGGTGATAATAATCATCGGCTGTGAGTTGATCCTGTAGCTGAATGCGCCTTGAGCCGACGACGCTCTCCCATGGCAGCACTGCCTCATGTCCGTAGACCAGCTTGTACGGAGGGACTTGAATTGACCCATGGCATGCCATCCGATACGCCCATAGTGATACGGCTAATCGGCTGTGCCACTATTTAGGGTACTCAGAGATCTTTCTTTTAATCAACTTGGTCAAACTTTTATTTGAGGCCTCGGCTTGTCCGTTGGCCTGTGCATAGTACGGCAAAGAAGTAAGCGCTTGATCCCCATGCCGTCGGCAAACTGAACAAACTCATCCGATACGAAGATGGATCCCTAGTCCGTTGTTATTGTTTGTGGAACGCCAAATCGGTAGATAATATGCTCTTTGACAAACTTGATTGCGTCCTTAGAATCCACTTTCCTTAGGGGAGTCGCCTCCACCCACTTTGTGAAGTAATCTGTCGCTACCAAAATAAATTTATGTCATTTCTTGAGGGTGGATTGATCTGGCCGATCATATCAATACCCCATCCTCTGAACGGCCAAGGTTTAATAATTGGGTTCATAGCCGATGACGGTGCTCGTTGTATGGCGCCAAACTTTTGGCAATCCTGACAGCCCTTGTAGTACTTGAAACAATCCTCCAGCATCGTCGGCCAGAAGTACCCTGCTCGGCGAAGCAACCCCTTCATTTTGTGGATCGATTGATGCGTGCCATAGATCCCTTCATGCACTTCTCCGATGGCCACTGTAGCCTGATCGGCTCCCAAACACTTGAGTAGCACACCGTCAATCGTCCGATAGTACAGATCTTCATCGAGCAAAACATATCGTAACGCCTTGTATCGTAGCTACCTTGTAGCCGATTGAGAGGGGTTTTTGAGATAGTTGTAAACTTCAAACCTCCAATCATCGGCTGTAATGGCAGCAACATCTATGTCGATTTCTTTCAGCATCGGCCGATAGCCCGATGCCCCCTGAGCCAAATCATTGGCCTCTGTGTTTTGCTCTCTAGGGATATGTTTCAAAGTAACTGGCCGAAAACCGTCCATTAATTCCCGGCATTGCTGATAATAGACCATCAGCGCATCGTTTTGCATTCGTATTCTCCTGATAATTGGCTGATGACCAACAATGAATCTCCCATTATTTCAATGGCGTCGGCTTCAACTTCCTTGAGTAGAAGTAATCCTTTAAGGACGGCTTTGTATTCGGCTTGGTTGTTTGTGGCGTGGGGGTTGATAGCAAAAGCAAACTCGAAGCTTGCCCCCCAGGGTGAAATGATGACCAAGCCGATGCCACAGCCGTTGGTGCAAACCGAGCCGTCGAACGTCAAAGTCCAAGGCATAATCTCCACTGAGCCGATCGAGTCGTTCCTGCGCTCCACAATGAAATCGGATATGGCTAGTCCCTTGACTGCCCTTGGTGCCTGGTACCTCAGATCGAATTCTGTTAGCGCAAAAATCAACTTCCCAATTCTTCCCTTCAGCACTGGAGCCGATAGCATGTACTTAACTACATCGGCTTTGCAGATTACTGTGCACTCGTTGGATAGCAGATAGTGCCTTAACTTTGTACGTGAAAATTAGAGGCATAGACATAGCTTCTCCACAGGTGAATATCTTGTTTCAGCGTCTAGCAACCGTCGGCTGAGATAGAAGATGGCCTTTTCCTTGCCCTCAATCTCTTGGATTAGGACGGACCCTATTGACTTATCATCGGCTTATAGGTACAGCTTAAATGGTATCCCTTTCTGTGGAGGCATTAAAACTGGAGGGGAACTTAGATAGTTTTTTATGCTGTCTAACGCCTTTTGCTGCTCTGCCCCCATGTGAATATTTGATCAGCTTTCAGCCGAAGCAGCAGTGTGAACGGCTCCATCTTTTTTGAAAGATTGGCTATGAACCGTCTGATGAAATTTGTCTTGCCGATCAATGACTGGAGTTGCTTCTTGTCCTCTGGAGGCTGTATTGTCTTGATAGCGTTTATGCTTCTTGGTGTAACCTCAATTCCTCTTTTGTGAACAAGAAATCCCAAGAACTGCCCGGCCGACACGCCGAACGCGCACTTAAGCGGATTCATCTTCAAGCCATACTTCCTCGTCCGCTCTAACACGTCTCAGATTAGCTATGTGGCCCTCTATCTTCCTTGACTTGACAACTACGTCATCAATGTATATTTCTACTAACGAGCCGATCATGTCATGAAAAATATAGTTCATGGCCCGTTGATATGTTGCCCCAGCATTTTTCAAGCCGAATGTCATTACTACCTATTCATACAAGCCGATTGCGTGGGACACCGAAAAGCGGTCTTGTGGATGTCCTCGTCGGCCGTGAATATTTGGTTATACCCTGCATTGCCATCCATGAAACTGATAATTTTATGGCCTAAAGCAGCATCGACAAGCAGATCAGTTATCAGCATTGGGTATTCGTCCTTAGGGGTTGCCTTGTGTAGATCTCTGAAATTGATGCACACCCTAAGTTTACCCTTTTTCTTCAACACTGGGACAATGTTTGAGACCCACTCGGCGGATCGGCACGGGCGAATGAATCCCGCATCGTATAGCTGAGTGAATTCGGCTTTAATTGCATTGTACATATCGGCCTTAAACCTCCTGGGAGGCTGTTTGAACGGCCGATAGCCTGCTTTAATCGGCAGCTGATGGACCACTATTGATCGGCTGAGGCCGGGCATCTCGAAGTACTCCCAAGCGAAACAATCTTTATATTCTTTTAACAAATCAATAAGCTAGGATCTACAATGAGGAGATAAATTTTTGCTAATGTACGTCGGCCTCTGCTTGTCTCCAGAGCCAATGTCAATTTCCTCTAGTTCGTCGGCCGATGTGAAACCTTGCCCGAGCTTGCCATCATCTTTGCCCGCGGTGTCCATGCCGAAGACGCTTGAGCCCTCCACCATGTCTTGTTCAAAGCAGCAGCTGCGGCTTGTCATCTCCAATCGGCTGTATTGTGGAATTGGACACATTTAGAAAATCGGCTTGCCAGATTTTCCCAGACAAACAATCGATGCCTTCGATTTCCCAAAGTGGCAAATCGGCACTGACGACACTGTCTGACCTGTTGGCTGGCACGATCTCAATCTTGTCGCCGTCCCATTGGATCAGGCTCTAATGCATTGTGGAAGGAATGCAACAGTTGGCGTGTATCCAGTCCCTTCCGAGCAGCAGGCTGTAAGACCCCTTCTCGTCGATGACAAAGAATGTTGTGGGCACGGTCTTGTTGCCGATGGTAAGTTCGATGCTGAGGACACCCTTGGTCTCCGATGGGTTGCCGCCGAAATCCTTGAGCACCATATTGGTCTTTATCAGGTCTTCGGCCCCCTTGCCTAGTTTTCTGAATGTTGCGTAAGGCATGAGGTTGACTGCAGCTCCCCCATCAACTAGCATTTTGGAAATAGGCTTGCCGTTGACGAATCCTTTAAGGTACAATGGCTTCAAGTGCCGATTTTCAGTCCCCTCAGGTTTGTCGAAGATAGCCTGGTCCGGTGAGATTGCCAGCTTCGCTAGGTCGTCCTCAATGGTGTCTGCATCGGCTTCAGGAGCACTGAACTCGGCTGGTAGTACAAACACCATGTTAACCGATGTAGAAACCTTGCCTTTCCCATTGGCTGCCCTCCTGGCTTGATCGGCTGGGCTCTCTTCGGCTTGCTTTTCGTCAGCTGTGACAGTTTTGTCTTTGGGAACCCATCGCCTTTTGATCTTACAAAGCCGACGGCGCTGTTCGTGGATCATTTGCCGAACTTCGTCTTCCCTCCCTTCACGCTTAAGTCATTGAATTCTTCTTTTCTGCGTCTTTGTGAAGAGATCGGACGGGCACCATTGGAGATTGGCCGATTCCTCGTCGTCAGCCTCTTCATCGTCGTGGTTGTTGTCATTGCGGTCCTCGTCGACGAAGAAGTCTTGGTGGATTGGGCCGAGCCGATCATGGATAGACCGTCGCCTTTGGTTTAGCTCAACGGCTCTAGGGATGAACCGGGCTGGGCTTGTAGCCGATGGACTCCTGTGCTCGTCGCGGTGATCGTTGCACGCTGGGCAATCGTCTTGTGTTGGCAGTCTCATGCCGGATTCCCAGCAGTACCTAAAAAATCACAATGCCAATGGGGGTCGGCACTGTTGCGATTTACCTCGTATTGGCGGCTTTGGGTCTTCGGCTCGCGCCGATGAGGTGCTTCATTGTAAGCTTCTTCCTGCCGAGACCGGTGCTGAGAACGGTATCAGCTATCTACATGGATCGGCCGTCGGTCAGCCGATCTGATAACTGGGCACACCATATTAATTGACGCGGCGTGACATGCAATCGGCTCGTCTTCTGCCTTGGCCCCTATCGATGTATTGACTAAGCCGTGCGCCATTCTGTTCTGTCGATCAACTTGCCTGGGGCCGGCTTGGACTGTGTTGACCGGGAAAGGATTGCCATCTACCTTCATCGGCCGATTTGAATCGGCGAACTTCAGCTTCCCGGCCTCAATCGCCGACTGGATTTGCTGCCTGAAGACTTTGCAGTCGTTGGTGGTGTGGGATGTGGAGTTGTGCCACTTGCAATATTTCTTCTTCTTTAATTCTTCGACCGACGGGATCACATGATTTTAAGGCAATTGAATCTGCTTCTCCTTGAGTAGCAAGTCAAAAATCCTGTCGGCCTTGGTGATGTCGAAATCGTATCGTTCTTCCTTGGCCATCTTCAACAGCAATTGGCAGACGATGGCCTTTTTGTTCTTCGCCCATTCGGCTGTCGCCACTTCTGTGTCATCGTCATCGGACTCGTAGTCTGATTTGACAATGACCTGAGTTATATTTTTGACGGCCTTCCTGGTGTCTTGGAATCGCTGCTCGTGGGCCTTCACCTTCTGCGCCAAGTGGGCTAAGCTGTCGAAGTCCTGTGCAGAGAATCGCTCTCGGATCGGTGCAATTAAACCATGAAAGGCCAAATCGGCCAGCTAGGCATCCGATAGCACCAGGATGTAGCATCGGTTCCTCATCTCCCTGAAGCGTTGGATGTATTCTTGAACCGATTCGTTGTGTTTTTGCCTGATGCTGGTGAGGTCCGACAACTTCATCTCATGGTTGCCGGAGTAAAAGTAACTGTGGAATTGTTTTTCAAGATCAGTCCAGTTCTGAATCAAGTTGCAGGGCAATGAGGAAAACCTGGTAAAAGCCGATTCTGAAAGAGAAAGAGGGAACAATCGGACTCTCAAGGCGTCTGTAGCCGATGCTTCGCCGCACTGTGCCAAGAATCGACTAACATGCTCGTAAGTTGAAATGTTGTCCTGCCCTGAGAACTTTGAGAAATCTGGGATCTTGTATCAATTGGGCAACGGAATCCGCTTGAAGTGTTTTGAGTCTTTTGGCTTGAGGCCGAATTGATCGCGCATGACATTTGCAATCAGATCGGCCTAGGTCCGGTCGTCCTGCTGTATTGGCTCGTATGGGTCATACGGCGCGGGTGCTTGCCGATACAGCGGTGGTGGCGTCTGAGGCCAGCAATGATGATCTTGACGGCCTCCTTGGTACTGGTAGTGATGATCAGCGGGAGGCGGCCGATGTGTCGATGGTGGCGTCGGTGGTCCTAGGAACAGCCGTCGGCCACCGGCGTTGTACCATCTGTCCGGATCAATCGGCTCTGACTGCCGATTGTCGTTGAACATGTTAGCAATCTGATCTTGGGGCAGCGGCTGCTGTTGGTTCAGCATAGTAATTGTTGGCCTTATTGCCGATTTAGTTGGATTTGGCTGACCGAGGACCCCTCCTGGCGGCCCTTGTTGTGCTAGTGGTGGGATCGGCCGATTCTGTGTGTCCAACGTCCTGTAGCCAACAAGAAAAACAAGGAAATATACATTAAGTGTTAGGTTAGATCCCCACCGGATCGGCTGAGGGAATCCATGAGCATATATATGCTATCCTAAAATATATTTAAGCCAAGCGACTGGAATGGATCGGCTATACCGAGACAGCATCAGCCGTTTAACCTAAATACAGTAAAGGATAATATATGTATGAATTGATAACCTAGCCGATACTGGAAAGCTAACAAGGAATCGGCTAGTACTCCGATGAATCTTATGGAAAGATATCATTCTTGAACCAGATGTGCATAGCCTAGGAAATCAGCCGTCAGCTGTTGATGGCGGGCCGATTTCGGCTGATAACGTCTAACAAGAATGCGATCTTAGCATAAGAGGTAGTCCTAATATAAATCTAATAATATATTAAAAGAAACATGTCAGGGCAGATAAGGCCGGCTAAAACCCCGGCACTGTCTCTAAACGATATAAATCTAGCCGAACAGATCATTGGCAGTTCTAAAAACAACTTAATAGTTCAAACCTGATGCAGCATTAAGTATAAAAAGAAAAACCTGATCTGTCGTAGCCGATTTATATTTCTCAAGACGATGGATACCCCATATAAACCAGCCAACGTTTAGATCTAACCCTATTGGCTGCAAGTTCTTGATAGAACTAGCCAATGGCAAGATAGATCTAAACATTAGTCTAATTTATATGCGTTATATGATAAATAGCGCAGTACAAACTCCTAAATCTAATGTGTCATTACGATGGAAGCACTAGAAACAACCGATCGTACCACTAATGACAAGCATTTACCTAGATTGGGGGATCGAAACGATGCAGCCCGTAGCCAAACAAATTGCTCGTCTGAACAAAAAGGTTGGCGATGCACCGAAGGTTTGATTGATTGTGATTGTGTTGAATGTTATTTACAGGGGGTCTCGGGTCCTACTTATACCCAAGATACATTATCAGTACAAACCCTGGACTTTATCTAAACTACTATTTAAAACGCAACGTTATCCCAGGAAGGACCCACGCCGCATTACAATGAATGATTTAAACAAACTCCTAAATTACAGATACAATTGCCGTTACAGGACTCTACCCATAGATGGCAATATCATTTAACGCGCAATCCAATAACCGAATCTTCTATTTATCTTCAAATAGCTGTACCAGAAACGGGTTCATCTCTCCCGGACCTAGAATCGGCTATCGACCACCCTTATCTAATCCAACCTTAGCTGACTGGCCTCGCAGCCGATCGCTTCTCAGCCGATGCGGCCTCTGTTTTTCCGCCAAGCCAGCCGATCTGACTCTGCTTCACACTTGCTAGGACTTAGGGATTTAATTATCAAATTTAGGTGTTAACAGCGTCTCCAAGGGGGTATATGCTAGAAAGTTTGGACGGAGAAGTGTTTGGACGGGCCCTAAATGGCAAATATCTGAAAAAATATTATCCCAGCATTTGGATCAACTCTTGAATTGGCTAAGGTTGCCAACTCATACTACCCGATGTGTTATGCAGATACACGCATCGCCTTTCGGACATTTTACCTTAAGTTCTTTCCCCTAGTTTTCCCAAATCGGCTCAATCTAGCCGACAGGAGTTGGTTTGTTTGAATTTTTAATTTTATCAATGCCAAAGACATAATTGACAAAATTAGGAGGGCACATACAATACACTTTCAGAAATCAGACACAAGAGACTTTGCAAAATTTGTGGGTTTTTGAAAATTTTTGAAGCACTCAAGACGTAATAGACAGACAGACGAGTCGGCAACACGCTTAAGCAAGCCGATTACAAAAAATTCATGATAGGTTCAATATACAAAAGTCACGAAGTCAAAAGTTACAATCGGCTTAGAGAGATAGGAAGGCAGTTATGGCCGATATGGCCTTGTGGCGGATATGATCTATCTCGTCAATCGCCTTTGCGTTGGCTACGTCGCTCCCCAGGATCGGCTTCACCACCTTGGCCAGATCGAAAAGATATGACACTGCAGCCTTGATCTTCGCCTTTTGATCTTCGATCTCTTTGGGAAGGCTGGCTATGCGTTGTTCTTCTAAGCTTATGTCGGTGTCAAGCTTGGCAAGTTCAGCCGCCAATTCTTCCCGGCGCTTGCGAAGCCGATCCAGTTTAGCAATCGGCTTAGTCTTCAGGGCGTCAAACTTAGCTTTCTCAGCGGTGATTTCTGGTTGGTTGGCTTTGATGTTGGCCTCTAACGCTTGGTTCTCTCGACGATCGGCTGTTCTTTGCTTGGCTCGTTCAAACTTGTGCCGATGTGCCTCCATGAAGGTGGCCGGAGCAATGACATTGGCCAACTGGTCTGGCAGCCGATCTTGGATGTCTTTGAACTGACTCTGGATGGAACCGCAGTCGGTGACCAAGAAGTCAAGGGAGCACTCTAGCCGCTTGGCTATGTCTGACAGTGTGGCCCTTAGGTCCTCATCCGACAGCACCATGGCTTTGCCTATATCCTCATCGGGGTCTATGAACTCTGGAAGGTCGAAAGGTAGAAGATCGGCTACAGTCGGCAAGTAAGGGAGTAGTTAGAAGATTGATAAAAATCAATAGGCCGATTTACAAAGCTGAGCAAAATTACTCGGATGACCGGGATCGAGGTGGCCTTATCTTCAGCATTACCACCACCTGCAGCCAACGGCGTACGCTCGCTCGACACTTGGGGGGCAGGCGATGGGGCGCGGAGAGGCTGAAAAGCACAAAGTCAAAAATCGATTGTTTTTAAAAATTAAGGATGGTAGAACTTACTGAGGGAGGAGGAGCCGTCTTCTTTTTGGCAGCCAGTTTCTTCGTCTACAAACACAAAAATCCGATAAAGCATAAACTTGGAAAAGGTGATGAGATCAAGTAATAAGAGGTGTTTACTAGTTGGGAACGAGGAGCGCGCTTTGGGGGCTCGGAGTCTTTTCAACGGTATGTTCAGCCGACGGAGTCTGAGCATATTTATCTGAAGAGGTCGTTTTGGCTGCGGCAGCATCGATGGTTTGGTCCATCTCCTCATCCCTGACTTCTTCCTCGAGGATTGCATCTACATCCGGGTCGAGGAGGCAAGTCGTCGACTAGGTTCTTCTTTTGCTTCTTTGCAACCTTTTTCTTCTCGGCAGCCGCAGCCGATGGCTTGCTCCTCTTTTGCCAACAAAGTGGCTCACGCGTCTGGCCGTGCAGCAGTGTTGACACTTTCGGCGCTTTGAAGCCGATTGTAGAGAGAGCCAGTCCGGGAGCATAGTGCACTGTAACCCTGTTTTGCTGACATAAGGAGGGGAGACATCGGTTGTCTGCAAAGACAAGGCATGAGGAATGAGATATGCAAATGGGTAGCCGATGAAGTAAAGAAGCTAAAGAAGAAAAGATGCTTACCGATGGAACCAGGTCGGGGTCGACGATGGTCAAATATATTGAGGCCGATTGGTGAAATAAGTGTAATTTCCATTCCTTCCACCATCGGCTAAAGGCAATTGTCCTTGTTATTGCCAACTCAATGTCTCCAATACTGCCAAGAGGAGGACCTGGGATCTCCAACAGCCGATGCATCATGATAGCGCCCTCAATCTTGCCTCTGGCTTGAATTTTGTCCGAGTAATATAAGCCAATCGGCAATTGGTCACATACCAAGCTGTCTGGCGGCTATCATAGGGTGGTAAAATTCATAGGAGTTCTACACGTTCCTCCCTTGATGGATGCCGACTGGAAGGATGCAAGGAGATAAGGTCGTCACATAAATTTCCCTCGGCTTCTCGAACTTTTCAGAATTGATTTCATCTAGCCGAAAGTCGTCTGGCAGCTCGAACTTCCCGAATTTCTCATATGCAAACCATATGGCTGAATCAGCCGGGAAGCCATTGTAGAAGTCGCTGAACTAGTTTTGAAGTGCTCAGCCGAAAGCTTAGATCCATAATAGGAGGAGGCTGCCTCTCCAAATGATAGGCATCAGCGGGTTGTGACTTCTTCATCATCTTCAAATTGTGGTTCGGCCAGAGGGAAATCGGCTTCAAGAACGCTTGGCCGTTGAGCAGCTTTATGAGTACGGAGATTTAGCCACAGCTGCAGTAACCACCAAGGGCCTCCGGTGTTGATGGTTTGCTTGGAGGCAAGCCTAGCCGATACACTACTCAACATTTGGTAAAGATATCCAAGGAGATATTTTCCTCGAGGGATTTGTTTCTTGTCTACCAAAGCTTCGGCCACATGTTGTCAGTTGCTTGTTGGACCACAGCTTGACCCACAGAAGACGAACCTCTCCAACCACATGAGGAGGAAGGCTGCGTGCTCCCTATCAGATATCGGACCATCCGTCATATTCATGGCTATGAAGCCACTCTAGCCCCCTATGCTCTTGGTTTTAAAGTTGTGCTGGCATTTGATGTTGAGGCCGATGGGGTCAACTATTGAAGTAATATCCAATCCCGTGAGCATGACCATGTCCAAGAGCGTCAGCGTCATTGGTCCTTGTCTAAACAAGAATGCGTTCAAAGTGTTAGACCAGAAGTAGCTTGCAGCCGACAGAAGGGGCTCGTTCTTAGGCATACCGGCTATGGTTAGGGCTAGGCATTGACCTATTGCCAGTTCATCCCAATGAGCTTGTTTCCTAGCCGATATCCTTAAATACCAAGATGGCCATGATCTGTCCATTGAGGGCCATGACTTAAAAGCACCAGACCAATATGTTAGTTTGGGGTGGAAAACCTAAAAGGGATCCGATTGGTTTCAGCATTGATGAGTTCACTAGGATCCAGGTTGCCGATCGGCCCTAACAGATATTGGTCGAGATGAAGAAGATTTGGGATTGCGATTTGATGGGAAAGGTGCTACATGTGAAGAATAAAGAAGAACAAGATTACAAGGGGAAATAACTGAATTGCAGTAAAAGAGGAGCTACAACCGATGATACATACCTTAGGGTATTGCGTCTAGGCCGCGTCGGAAGGGGTGCTTGAAGACGCCATCGCCGGGGAAGATCACCGCCGCAGAAGGGTTCGTTGGAGAAGTCGTGCTTCGGTTTCGATGGAGTCGCTGAGAGGAGCGGAAAGGTTTTTGGGCTTGGGCTCAAGGATGCAAGAGTGACAGTGTGGAATAATTCGGCGTGGAGCAGAAATTATTTAAAGAGTTTTTCGTGACAGCCAAAAGGGATTCAGAGTTGCGCGGGATTTAGAATTAGACAAATCCGCGATATTATCATATCACGGACTTGGGGGCATGTGTTAACGACCAAATTTCGTAACCAAATCCCCGGTTTGAAGTAGAGATTGATCGGAGGAGATCCGCGATCTGCGGAAAAACAAAGGCCATGTCGGCTGAGTCCGAATCGGCTGCGGAGCCCGTCGGCTAGGTCTGAATCGGACAAGGATAGCCGATAGTCGATTCCTAGTTGAGATAGAAGTGGAGCCAATCCCGAAAGGAAGACATGAAGATAAGGTGTTGGATTCGGTCTCCAAATTGTGCGTTAAAGATACTGCCATCTATGGATAAGGTCCTGTAACGACAATTGTATCTGTAAATTAGGAAGTTGTATAGATATTCCTTTTGTAACGCGGCATGGGACTGTGTCCCGAGATATTGTCGTATTGTAAATAGTAGATGAGGCACGGATATCGTTGTACCTGGGTATAAATGAGACCCAAGAGCTCTTTGTAAAGATATCAACAACACACAATCAATCAACTTAGGCGCATCACCACCCTTTAGTTTATTCTTTTCTACAAGTTCTTGCTCTTGCTCGGGCTGCATCGACTTCGATCTCCGAACAAGGTAATTCCTTGTTACAAGTGGTTTGTATTGTCGGGGTTAGTGCTTCCATCATCATGATACTCTAGTTTCGATGTTATAAACTACTTAATCTATCATATGCGGCATATAATCTAGAGCAATGTCTAGATTTATCTCGCAATCGGCTGATTTCTCTCTGAAGACAGTAGCCGATAGAGCTAGATCCAGAGGTTGAATTAGATTATATGTCGTATGTATCGTTTCAAAGGGTTCTGATTGGCTTATACAGATCTAGTATTTCTTTTTGTACTTAATGCTGCATCTAATCGACCTATTAAGTTGCTTTTAGAACTATGAAGATCTGTTCGGTTAATGTTTTTCATTAGAGACAGTGCTGGGGTTTTAGCCGGCCTTACCTGTTTTAGTTATCTTCTAGTATTAATTGCTACTAGATATATTAAAGCCACTTTTTATATTAAGATCTCAATCTATCCAAATGCCCTAAGCCAGTATCAATTTGTCAAGTTACGTTGACAGCCGATTGATCTAGGTTTAGTGCATTTAGGTTACATTAATATATTTTTATAAAATGTATCAGAGTACTAGCCAATTCACATTAGACCTGTAGTATCGGCTAGGTTATCTATGCAAATAATGATTATTCTGATGTGCCTTTAGCCTAAGTGATTCATACCGTCTCGGTATGCTACCGAACTATCCCAATCACTTAGTGTAAATGTGCTTTGGGATATCAATTATATGTTTATTGATATCTTCAGCCGATCCAGTAGGATCTAATTCTAACTTAATGTCTATTTCTTGTTTTCTTGTTGGTTACAGGATCAAACCAACTGGCACGCCCTTGACGACACCAGAGGCGACCAATTTGGACCTGCAGTAGAGTAAAGCAAACCTCTCAGGCCAGATACATGTGTCTTGCTTGCGGCTGACCATGCAAATAAGGGTGAGGAGGAGGAACATATTGGTGCGGATGACGTGGCACACTATGAGAGCCTCATTGTGTAGCAGGTACTTAGTGCACAGATGGAGCAAGCAGAGCAAAATCAGCGACACATGTTGTTTCAGACTAAATGTGTTGTCAAAGAGTGATCTTGCCGTGTGATTATTGATGGGGGTAACTGCAACAACTTGGCTGGTAGCGACATGGTAGAGAATCTCACACTCACAACCAAACCACACCCACATCCATATTACATTTAGTGGCTAAACAACAGTGGTAAGGCAAAGGTAACTAAACTTGTGCATATCAATTTTGCCATTGGATTGTATAAAGATGTTGTTGAGTGTGATGTTGTACCTATGCAAGCATGTAGCATTTTGCTAGGCCGACCGTGACAATTTGTTAGAGAATCTATGCATCATGGTAGGTCAAATCAGTACTCTTTTCTTTACCATGATATGAAATTTGTGTTGCATCCTATGTCTCCTGAAGCTATAATTCAAGATGATGTTGCTAGAGCTAGAAAAGTTCAATCTTAGGAGCATGTTAAAAGTGATAAGAAAAATGAGATTAAGTTGAAATTGACTTGTTTGATTGCTGCCAAATCTGGTATAAATGACTTTATTGCTTCCACTTCAACTTCGTATGCTTTGGTATGCAAAGATGTTTTCATTTCACTTCACGATTTGCAGCTTTCTTTGCCTCCTCCTGTCACTAACATTTTACAGGAGTATGCTGATGTCTTCCAAAGTGAGATGCCACCGGGCTTGCCTCCAATTCGCCGCATTGAACATCAAATCGATCTTATTTCTTGTGCTTCATTGCCCAACTGTGCTCCATATAGGACCAATCCGGAGGAGACTAAAGAGATTCAATGGCAAGTGCAAGATCTCCTCGACAAAGGTTATGTACGTGAGTCTCTTAGTCCTTGTGTTGTTATAGTTATTTTAGTGCCAAAGAAGATGGTTCATGGAGTATGTGTGTGGATTGTAGAGTCATTAATAACATCACTATTCGATATCATCATTCTATGCCACGCTTAGATGACATGCTTGATGAATTGAGTGGTGTTGTTGTGTTTTCAAAGGTAGATTTGCGTAGTAGCTACCATCAAATTCGCATGAAATTAGGAGATGAATGGAAGACTACTTTTAAAACTAAATTTGGTTTATATGAGTGGTTAGTCATGCCTTTTGGGTTAACTAATGCACCTAGCACTTTCATGCGATTAATGAATGAGGTTTTGAGATGTTTTATTGGAAAATTGGTGGTGGTCTATTTTGATGATATATTGATTTACAGCAAACCTATGGATGAACACTTAGACCACTTACGTGCTGTTTTTACTGCTTTACGTGATGCACGTTTACTTGGTAACCTTGAGAAGTGCATCTTTTCACGGATCGAGTATCTTTTCTTGGCTATGTTGTGACTCCACATGAAATTGAAGTTGATCAAGCCAAGGTTGACGCCATAGAAGGATGCCCAGTTCCGAAGACTATCTCACAAGTCCGAAGCTTTTTGGGCCTTGCGGGATTCTATCGCCATTTTGTGAAGGATTTCAGCACCCTTGTTGCACCGTTGCATGAGCTTACAAAGAAGAGGGTGCCTTTTGTTTGGGATACGTCACAAGACCTTGCCTTCAACACGTTAAAAGATAAGATGACACATGCACCCCTCCTCCAACTTCCTCATTTTAATAAGACTTTTGAGCTTGAATGTGATGCTAGTGGGCTTGGATTGGGTGATGTTTTATTACAAGAAGGCAAACCTGTTGCATACTTTAGTGAGAAGCTGAGTGAGCCTGTTCTGAATTATTTCACTTATGATAAACAATTATATGCTCTTGTGTGTACTTTAGAAACATGTCACCATTTTTGTGGCCCAAAGAGTTTGTTATTCATTCTGATCATGAATTTTTAAAGCATATTCGTAGTCAAGGAAAACTGAACCGTAGACATGCTAAGTGGGTTGAAGCACAAGAAAGGGAAAGAGAATGTCATAGTTGATGCTTAAATCAACTTGACTACAAAATCCTTGGTTTAGAAACAATTAAAGATCAATATGTTCATGATCCTGATTTTAAAGATGTGTTGCTACATTGTAAAGATGGGAGAGGATGGAACAAATTCATTATTAATGATGGGTTTGTGTTTAGGGTTAACAAGCTATGCATTCCAGCTAGCTCCGTCCGTTTGTTGTTGTTGCAAGAAGCGCATGGAGGTGGCTTGATGGGACATTTTGGGTCAAAGAAGATAGAGAACATTATTGCTGGTCATTTATTTTGGCCAAAGTTGAGAAGAGACATGGAGAGGTTTTTTGCTCGCTGTACTACATATCAAAAAGCTAAGTCGCGATTAAATTCACATGGTTTGTATACTACTTTATCTGTTCCTAGTGCCCCTTGGGAAGATATTTTAATGGATTTTGTGTTAGACTTGCCTTGTACTCGGAAGGGACGTGATAGTGTTTTTGTGGTTGTGGATAGATTCTCTAAAATGGCACATTTCATATCTTGTCATAAAATTGATGATTTTACACATATTGCTGATTTGTTCTTTTGTGAAATTGTTCGTTTGCATGGTGTGCCAAATACAATTGTTTCTGATCATGATGTTAAATTTCTTAGCCATTTTTAAAGAACTTTGTGGGCTAAATTAGGGACTAAGCTTTTATTTTCTACTACCTGTCATCCACAAACTGATGGTCAAACTGAGGTAGTGAATAGAACGCTGTCTACTATGCTTAGGGCAGTTTTGAAAAAAAAACATTTGGATGTGGGAGGAATGTTTGGCTCACATTGAGTTTGCTTATAATCGTTCATCGCATTCTACTACCAAGATGTGTCCATTTGAGATTGTTTATGGATTTTTGTCTTGTGCTCCTATTGATTTAATGCCATTACCATCTTCTAAAAAATTAAATTTTTGATGCTACACAACGTGCCAAGTTGATGTTAAAACCGCATGAAACCACTAAAAAAACATAGAGCACATGAATGCTAAGTATAAGCTTGCTGGTGATAAAGAAAGAATACAATTGACTTTTTGAACCTGGAGATTTAGTTTGGTTGCATTTGAGAAAAGACAGATTTCCTGCATTAAGAAAGTCTAAGTTGATGCCTAGAGCTGACGGACCTTTAAAACTTTTATAGAAAATTAATGACAATGCATATAAGCTTGATTTGCTTGCATACTTTGGGGTTAGTCCCACATTTAACATTGCAGATTTGAAACCATATTTTGAAGAAGAGGATGAGTTTGAGCCAAGGACGACTCAAATGCAAGAAGGGGAGGATGATGAGGACATCAACACTGTTGATATATCCACTCCTACCACTCCAACACCAACACCGCTTGGTCCTATTACTCGCGCTCGTTCCTGTCAACTCAACCATCAAATAAGTTAATTAATAAGCTCCTGTTCGTCATATTTATACTATGGAGATGCTTGCACTTTTGTTTTGCTTACGAACGATGGAAAGATCAAAAGGGAGAAGGATTCACGCGGGCTAGATTCGGACTGCAGGATAGCACCAACTTGTGACAGTTGCCACGGCTTCATTCGGACTCTGATTTGGACGTTGAAGTACTTCATGAAAAGCTTATAAAGTCTACTTTTCAATGGATCTGGCCTCACTGCCATATTTATCCAGAATCGTCCGCAATCATAAAATTAATGCAACTAACTTTTTCTGTCCAAGGTGCTGCGCGGCCAAATTGGGCCGATGGGCCTTGTATCCAGTTGAGTCCATTACGGATGCGTCTTAGGGTTGGAGAACGACCTCAACTCGTCCTCCCACCTGTATAAATACCCCGTAGCCGCCTTATAACAATTTGGGTTTTGTTTATGTAAGTTTAGCTATCGCTACTTACTTATAGACGTGTGTGTCGGCTAGACCATTTGTTCTATTTGTTTTGGAACCTCACTTTTTCGTGTGAATCAGATCTGAAATTAGTATTTGCAATTTGAGTTGCAGTTCATCTTGTTCTTCCGAGTTCTTCGATTGCTTCCAGAATAACCCTAGTGGTTCGGTTGAACGGACTCCACAAGATCGCGTCAACTAGTGGAGTCGGTGTATCGGTTGCTAAGGTGCAATTTCTCTGTGGAGTTGTGTAGTCAGGCCATGAACATTGCTCCATCAAATCAAGGTTATCGTCTTCACCGAAAGATCGGGACACCCTAGTGTATATCACCGACCTCTCCCGGTGTTGGTCCTCCCGACTCCAGTTCGGGAGACCTGCTCAGCGTCCCGGTCCTGACCCCTGCGACAGCGCCGACGCGAGGAGACCGAGTCTACCACCTCAGGGAGGTATCTTCTTCCCGGAGAGATTGCATAGAAGACAAGTAGGGGACACCTCGACTAAGGATGATGTCATCCGACAAGACTGCGCACAACATACCCACGGCGATAGGGACCCGTCGTACCTGTGTGTGTGTGTGTGCTTTTTTAGATATTTTCTTGTGCCATCTCTCTGCTTTAGGCCATAGCATTCTTGATCCCCAAGTCCCCTTGTAACATGCCCCCTTGGACTATAAAAGGGAAGGCAGATCGCGGGGTAAAGGGGTCGGATCTCTAGAGCTTGAGACTAAGCCCTGGCATTTTGCTTCCAGGCTCTAGACATCGCATCCATTGTACTCATTTCCACTTCATACACCACCCTAACAAAGAACACTCGACGTAGGCCTATTATCCTCCGGGAGGGCTGAACCAGTATAAACCTTTGTCTCTTTGCTCGATTTTGTGTTCGAGTGGACCATCGGACCCTTTTGGTAGACGCCCCAACCACTCTTTCACCTCCCTGGGCAACCCCCTGGGAGGACTGACCGACCAGCCGTTAACAGTTGGCATGCCAGGTAGGGGCGTTGTCTTCGCCGATCGGAGTGGTTCAATGACAGCACAAGCAGGGATCAACTATCCATGCCAATCTCGCTCTCAATCAGATAATTGCTCCTTGCTTATCTCTTTAAATTTCATTTTCTCTTCCAATCTGTTTGCAGGTTGATGTTTTCTCCGCTTAACCTCTCATCCGGTTTCTGGGTAGCATAAGCAAGCTCAATCACTGGCGGACGCAACATTATGGCAAGCTACAGGCGCGCCATAGCTCTGCTAACCCCCACCCCTCCCCCCGCGCCGCGCATCACCGTGTGTAGTAGGCGCCGAAGTAGGAGGTGCCACGTGGAGAAAACTCAAAATGTGTCCTGGTGGCGCACGGCTTCGTCCTGGACTCCTAGTGGCGCGCGGCGCGTGCGTCGTCGAAGCTCAATCAAAAAAGGCCCATGCAGTCTACGCAGAGATAGCCCATCAAGAAGTCAGTCGCCACACGGTGTGGCTATGACGTCAGGCCACAGCGATGTCGCGACGATTGGTCTGCCACTGCCATCTACCTTTTCGGCTCTTGGTTTGACGAAGAATGAATTTACCTCATCCTGTTACGTTCTATCATTGATGTCTTTTAGTATATTTTAAAGTATCAATTATGAATTGTAATATAGCTTTGATCGTTTAATATATTGCTTAATTAAAGCATGTTATTTCTATGTCATAGTTCACCGTATAAAGCCTATAGTCAAAAGTTCGCACAGGTGGATTTTGATTCTGGATCCGCCACTAAGCTCAATAAGCCTCTTCGCTATGCGTCTCCTACCAGCTATGCTTGGGATTTCTTGGAAGGAAGCTTATTGAATGCGCTAGCCTTACCCGGAAGCTCGGATTCTCCTCCCGAGCAGCCTGAGCTCCCCCAAAACCTTCTTCGCTATGCTTATGGTCTTCCCTGAGCCACGCATCCCCCACCAGCTACGGTTGGGGTTCTTCGGAAGGAAGTCTGTTGGTCATGCCCAAGTTGCTTGGGTGCTCAGCAGCTTTCCTGAATACTCATTGGCACCCTCTCCAACTAAGTACGATGGTTTGACGCCTGACGTCCTTTGGTGTGAGTGGATTTTCTCGTCGCCGAAGGTGGCTCTAGGGCTAGAATCTATTATGACTTAGTTGGAAGCCTTGTCAATGAGATCGGGGGTTACGCTGACTCTCACTTTATTTCTCCTCTTCCCTATTCGGTGTGCAGGCGATTAAGTTGTTCAGACCGATTGGCTTTCCTCTCAGGATTCATTCTGACGGGGGCCCGAGTTGTCCGAACACGACAATCATAACATACACCGAATAGATGTCAAATCTGAAAAGCTTTCTTTATAAAGCTAAATCTGATTCATGAGAAAAGTCAAGACTTTATTGAAATAAAATAAAGTTAGAACTTTACATTCATGACTTAGACTAATACGATGTCATCTACCAAAGGTACATTGTAGCCTAAAATTCCATTTGGGAGACTAATTCTTCCGCTATGAGTTATACTTCGGCATATATACTCGGGAAGTCCGCCTTGGAGACCCCGGCCGGCCAGCCCTCGGTCACGGCCTTTTCTTGACGCAGGGTATGACCGATGCACCACCCCAAGGACGTGGGTGGCTATCGATTTGGCCACAGCACGTGCGAAGCCCCAAAGGAGCTTCGGCCCTTCACGAATGTGTGCCATCAACTCATCCTCGGTTTCCTCAGTAGGCACTTCTTCAGGGTCTGTCTCGGCCAGGAGGGCTCGGACACCGTCTCGATACAGCTCCCACATTCTGTAGCAGTCTTCAGGCGACTCTCGAGGTCGCCGACCTGCTTGCGAACATTGTACAATTGAGCTACACGCAAAAAGGATCGGTCAGTAACATTGGGAAGAAGAGGAAACAAGAGAGTAATGAAAAAATCATACTCTCCGCCTCCTTCCTCGCCATTTTTGATGTTGAAAGAGCAGCTTTGGCTTCAGCTTTCGTCGCAACCACAACTGCTCGCTCCCTTTTGGCCTCCTCTCTTGCCATTTCCAATGCTGACAAGGCAGTCTCGGCCTCGGTTTTTGCCATGATTGCGGCTGTGCATTCTTCTTCGGCTTTCTCGCGAGCCCGTGCAGATTCCGCTAAAGCAACATTAGCATTGGCCTTTGCCTCGATTGTTGCCGACCTCTCCTCCTCGAGTCTTCCAGCTCCTACATGGTCGGCGGTGTCACATGGCAGTATATGGGGAAAGGGAAGGTTGAAGAAGAGGGTCAATAGACTTACGCATTGCGGCATCAGCTAGCCTCACCTCGAGGTGCTGGATCACATCAGAGGGGGCGAAAACTTGGGAGACTCCCTGGGGATGAGACTCATGAGGCACGACGTGGGAAAAAGGATGGGAGGAGGTAGATAGAAACTCATTGAGAAGGTTTCTCGGACACGGCGCATACACTGCTCGAACACGGCCGCCCACATGTCGACCGTCGACTCGTCACCCGCAATTGGTGGGAACCCGACTGCCGGTCGGGGGGAGGTTTTGTCCTCAACACCCATGGCAAATAGCTCCCTAGAGCCTGGGGGATCTTCCCCCGACTGTTGCCATAATTGAGAGCGCAAGAAATATGTCAGTGGAGTCAGGGTTAGGACAAAATGCATTCCAGTTTAACTCTGAAAGCTCCCCCTCACCGTCAATCCCCCTCCCCAGGACATCCTCACCAAGACTTTCCCGGAGACCCACTCCAGTGATGGATCCAGTATCCCCCTCGGTCTCCTTGGCCGTTGGGATAAATGTCTCTCCTGTCGGCTCCAACAGTTGGGTCGGTCTCTTGACCGACGTCCCTAGGAGTCGGCACGACTGACTCCTCAGCAACTTTTGTGGGAACGAGCGTGGCCAAAACCGCAGTCGCGATTTCTGCCACCTCTTCCTCCGCCATCTCCTGTGACGATCTCCTGATCATTCTCGTGGGGTCTTATTTGGGGGGCCAGCTCCGACAGAAGGTGGCGAGCTGGTCCGCTACCATCGCAGAAGGAAGGGCCCTGGTTGCCTCGCTAGAGTTCTCGAGACCAGGATTAGTTTCATCGACCGGCCTATCCAATATGACTAGTCGGGCAAATCAACCAAAAGGAAAAAAACAATGTTCGGGCATTAAAGTGAACCTAGTCGATGACAAGAATCTGAAGTCCCACCTCCTTAGCACCTTCTGCAGGAGCTTCGACGTCTCCAGCCTAAGAGGTTTGCCCGAAGTTGATGATGAGGACACAGGCCCAACATCCCGCTCCCCCGAGCCCTCCTCGTCGGAGGAGATCACCAGTTTCCTCATTGTGCCAGGAAGCTTTAGGTTCCCGTCGGTGCCATCTGCACTTCTGGCTTCGGTTTGGGGTTCACGGGCTTTTTTCCTTTCCCATCTTGTGTCCCACTAGGTCTCCTGTCCTTTGCCGCTGCTGCCCCTGGGATCGGCGACAGGGACACGAAGGCATCCAGCCCTGTCAAGTGTTGGTTTGCCACATCAGGCAGGTGAGGTTCTGGGCACATGCAAATACAAAGGCAAGCAAGCAAGTAGAAAACAGCGGATGAGTTAGGGCCAAGGATCGACTCACCTCCGGTCTCAGACTCTTGAGGTTGAAGGCCGTCGGGCCTCCTGGAATGATGAGGGCATAGCTCGAGAAGAAAGTCGCCAGTTTTTTCCCTAATCGCCCGCGGGCTGCCTTCCCCTATGAGGATAGATCACTAGAGCCTGCGTAGTTGAACATCACCGTCACTCGGTCCTGGCAGAGCAATATCCCTCGAGTAGTAAAACTCAGGGCCACCCGAGCACCTGTCAGACTCGCATGCTTAAGGCCTTCAATCCTGGTCACTAGTTCCTCCACCTGATCACGTTCAGCTTCGGGGCAAGGAGCTATCCAGGTGGCTGCTGGGACCGACTTGCGGTATATCTCTGAGGAGATCGCCGGTGCGTGGTTTCCAATATAAAACCAGTCATTGTGCCATCCCTTGTTTGAGGTAGTAAGGTCGAGGGAGATGTAGCGCTGTGACATTTGGTCCCAAAATTGAATTTTGACACTACCGACCACGCCACTGAGTGACTTTCGGAGGTAGAAATAGTGGCGGAAGAGATTGAAGTGCAGGCTTATCCCAAGATAGGCCTCGTAGAGATGGATAAAGATCAAAAGTTGAAGGATGGAGTTAGGGTTGAGGTTGCAGAGCGAGATGTCATAATAGATCAAGAGGCCTTGGATAAAGTGGCGGGCTGGTACTCCGAATCCGCGGAGGAGGAAGGCGGAAAAGACAACCAAGTCCCCGGAGTCGGGAGTCGAGAAATCCTGCCCCCGCGTCGACCGCCACTGTGCGATCGCCCGCATGAGGAGAATGTCGTACAGCTCTAGGTTATGCAGCGTGTCACTCCTGACGCGTGAGGGCATGAAGCCCGAGCTCTGCTCAGCATCCTCTCCAATGGAGCCTTTCCCTCCCTTCTTTGAGGCCTTCTTGGGCGCCATGGGCTTCAACGAGTATAAACACCGACTGCAGCAAGATTGCACCACGCAAAGGACAATGCGATGTTGCCCTTGAACTCTTGGACGATTGGAAGCCAGGGAACGAAGGAGAGAGCGTGGGTGCAATGATTTGGCAGAATTGTGGGAATTGTGTAAGGAAGGAGAGGCCGAACGGAGGAGCTAAAAAGGGGGGATGATTGGTCGGGCGGCCTTCTCGGGAAACATGTAGCGCCATTAATGGTGTGCGTGTTGTATCTGAAACGTCTCAGCCCGTCTGTCTCCCTATCTGTCATGTTGCCCCAACAAGGGATCTGGTCCGTCTGATCACGGGAAGGGCTAACAATGTGAGAGACATGCCCCTCGAAATCCACCCCCGGGCTGGCCATGACGCTTGAAAGATCAAATCCCAGTCGTTGTATTCTCAAGGCACTCAAGCAAGGAAGGGAATTGTCGACGTTCAATGAGCCATTGCTCAGCCCCGAATTTGATGGGGTTCATGGGACACGACGAGCACTTGCTTCAAACTGTCAGAGACCCCCGTGCTGGGCACGAGCGCCCAAGTGCGAATGAAATCCCATTGATCAACTTTCCCGAAGTCTCACTTCGACCTAACCTCCTCTTTTTCCTTAGCATAAGGGTTTCAACAACCCGACCACCAGCTTGCGAGCTATGATCGGCTATTTTCAAACCACCATCTGCCTCTGGGTGATGATGGCCTTACCAATAGGAGAGGTGAAGTAGCCTACCAGCTGGAGCTGCCCGAGAACCTCTCCGATGTCCACCCAGTATTCCACGTGTCGCAGTTGAAGAAATGTCTGCGGGTGCCAGAAGAGCAAGCTCCTTTAGAAACCATCCATGTCCACAGTGATCTTACCTACCCGGAGCATCCCATCAAGATACTGGACGAGGCGTAAAAGAAGACACGGACCAAGTCATGGCGCATGTACAAAGTTCAATGGAGCAATCACACTAAGAAGAGGCTACCCGGGAGAGCGAGGAGTTCCCGAAGACGGAATACCCACACCTACTCAACACCGGTAAGAAATCTCGGGACGAGATTTATTGTTAGGGGTAGGTTTGTAACATCCCGAAAATCGAAGAAACCGAAATCGGAACGTAAAAATCGAAACTTTCAAAACCTTCACTTGTTGCTTCTTTCTCGGGTTTGTTGCTTCTTATTTGCCACTCGCTTGCATAAATTTAGTCGTGATCAATTCCCTTTCGGTGTTTTTGGATGATTTGGAGTTGTTGAAATGAAAGATGCGAAAGTCCGTATCGTGATTTTTGAAAAGAAATCGGAGAAAACGCGGATTTATGAAAACGCGATTTGGGAGATACAAAATAGTAATTGTGGTTGAGAGAAGATAAATTAGGACACAAAATAAATAATAAAATATTCGGAGTCGTACTCAAATCCGGGAAAATTTTGGAAAAATACAGGGAGAATATTGAAATTAGAAAAGAGGGATTTTAAATAAATAAATATGAAAAATAATGTGGGAAAATAAAAGTGGAGAAAAGTTGAAAATATTATATTAAAAATTCTTTTTGAATTATAGGAATTTATTTTGGAATTTTTAGAAGAAAGGAAAATAGAAATGGGAAATTAAAATTGAAAATCGGGAAAATCGAAAAGGCACTGTTCATCTCGCGCCAGTGTTCGACGCCGTACGCGCCGCACTGCCGCTGCGCGCGCCCGGCCCTACCTCCGCGCGCGCACGCGCCGCGCGGCACGTGCGCCCGCGCCCGCGCCGCTTGCGCTCGCCGCCACGCGCCGTGCCGCGCCGCCGCGCCGCACATCGCCCGCCACGCCGCGCCCGCCGTGCTCGGCCCGTCCCCGCTCGCCGCGTGTCGCGCCGCGCCGCGCGCCCGCGCCGGCCCTCCCCTCTCCACCCGCGCCCGTGCCGCGCCGGACCCCCGGCCGCGCCTATAAAAGGCCGGTGCCCCGTCCCCTTTTTGCCGCACCGCCGCCGCTCCCTCTCCCAATTCCCGAGCGCCCCCGCCGTGAGTCGCCGCCGCAACCCAAGCGCCGCCGTGCGCAAAGCCTCCCCCGTGCCCACCGCACCTCCCGAGGCCCGCCGTCGCCGTAAGCCCCGCTCCGTCCCTTTTGTCACGCCGCCGCCGCCTGTTTCGCCGGACCCGGCCGAACGGATGGCGCCAATGAACAATGCGGCAGGGAAAATAAAAAAGAAAAACAAAAATAGGGAAAAATTAGGAAAAATTTTGGAAAATTTGGAACAATATTTTGGGAAGATTTGAGTAAAATTTTGGGCAAAAATAAATTATTTTCTTGCATGATTTCTCGGTGAAAAATTTGGAAATCAAATTCGGACTTTTCCGAAACTCCGTTTTGCGTCGTTTTTGAATCCGAATTTCGTTTAGACCTTTCTCGCCATTTTAATATGTTTCCATTTTGAGCTCGGACCTTCAAAACCTCTAGCACAAATCCCTCCGCGGATATTTTCAAATCCGTTTTCTCGAATGTATCGCGATCGTCGTTTTACGAAAACCCTAAGTTGTCGATCCAATGGCGAAATTTGGAGTTTTTCGGGCGATCGTAGTACAAATTTAAGTAGAAATCTGGGCTTAGCGCTTGGAATCGTTTCGGGACTTTTCGAATCTTTTCGACCTTTTGGTGTTATCCGGGATTCTAATCGAATCAATTAATTTTTCGCACGTACGGTAGCACTCGAAGAGACCGGCAACGACCCCGTTGAAGACACCACCCTCAAGCGTGCGAGCAAGGCAAGTCATCACACTCTTTGAACATATTGATCCTACTTTGTGAAATGATATTGATTTCAAATTACAAATTGCATGTTATTCACAAATGAATACCTATGCTTGATATACCCTGCATTGATGTTGATCACCATTAGAATTTTTCTTTGTAACCTTCGATGTGATATGACCGGAGGCTAACTTCGGTAAAAATGCTTAGCCCCGCTTATACTAGATCCCCGCATACTCATGATTTTACAAGAAAGCTTTGTGCTCGGGCAACTACCTTAGGGAAGGTAGTTGAAATACGCCGTGGAGACATGAGCGCCACATGGCCATGAGAATGTTGAACTAAGTTTGATGAAAATTGAAAATGCTATACAAATGTTTTAGACTGGGGCGGCCGGATGATTTGGGTGGATTCCGGAAAAGGCAAGTGTCGACCCTGGTCAATTAAGGACCGAGCCATGAGATAGCCGGGAAAACGAGCCAGTACAACCGTACTTCTCGAATGGGTATAGACCTAGCTGACTAGATAGCCGAGCGGAGGCAGTATCCTTGCATAGATGGTTCTCTATGATGTGGTTTATGTGATGAGAATGAGGCTGCGGCCTTTGCTGTGAACGGTGGAATTTAACCGATGTTAATTAAACTTAAAGATTGAGGAAGATTTCCCTTACCCTGGGTGCGCCAGAACTCCTCTCACTGCTAGAAAATGACGGCTAGAGTGCATGAGGGCTTAAGTTCATGGAGCGGGTACTACCAAAGTTAGGTTATCGAAAGGCTTTGCCGTGACCGTCTCATGTGTTGAGACGTAGGCTCATTTGTTGGGCTGTCGCGGAGTACGGGTAAAGTGTACATCCACTGCAGTGTGAGTAAATCAATCTATTCGAATAGCCGTGCTCGCGGATATCAAGCATCGTGACAAGACTTTCGCTTGGCTAGACTTTAAACTTAAAATTGCTGGGATGGGTGTGCATGATGATTTCATTCGTTGCGGGATCAACTTCTCGGGATGCGAGAAGGGGTGGATTCCCCAGAAAATCATGACGAATCGGAGGCGGGAAGCCATCCTTGGAATCACGATGGATGGTAGACAGAACCGTCGCCGGATTAATGAACTATGGAACTAAAACTTGATTTGGCTAGTTGATAGGCTTGTGAAAAGAATTGTGAAAATTGGCTTTATGCAAAATAACTCCAGCCATTCCTTGAATAACCCTATCATATTCATCAATTCCGTGTTGGCTTGCTGAGTACAGTTGGTACTCACCCTTGCTATACGCACAAACCTACAGATGGTGGAAATGAAGACTTGGAGGATCCATATGCCTACTACCAGGAGGGTGAAGGAACTGATGACGCTTACTAGGTCATAGCTCTGGTCGTTGCCTGTGGCAAATGACATGCCGCTGCCTCTATTCCGCTGCCGTATCTAATTTCTGCTTTTGTGTTGTATTCGGACCATGAGGTCCTGTGTGTTGAACACTGCCTTCGGGCCTATTGTTGTAATAATGTCGTTGTAAGACTATTCGTGCATGCGCACCTGATTATTCAGTACTGTATTCGTGGGTACCAACTACTCGATCCAGGGAAATGGTACTAAGAACACGAAAGATTCCCGTTACAAAAACGGGGGTCCACACCAGGCTACGGGTTGTTTCTGATTACCATCAACCTTCAAACTATGGAAGACCGTCGCTAGCCTCAGGTCTAGGGCATCTCGACCATTAGCTTCTGGACTATGGTTATCTTTTATCAGCCATTGACCCCTGGTTAGGACATGCCGACCAACAGCCTTTGGGCTGAGGTCTTTCGCTTCCACTTTCTTCGGTTAATGCCGGTTTCCGAGCCAAGATTTCATGGATGATACTTCAAGCTTGACCCTAGACTTGGATGTTCCATCCAACCCCAGGCTCGGGGGGTACACCTGGAAGGTGCACCTAGTCAGTGCACCAGACGAAGTCATACCCAAGAAGGTTCAAGGGACCAACTCGAGGCCTTGGCCTAAGAAAAACTTTGACACTTGGCCCAGATGTACCATCTGGCCCTAGGCTCGAGGGCTACACTTGGCAGGTGCACCTGCCGAGACATATCGGGAATGCCTCAAGACCTGGTCGAAGAATCTGACTTGGGGAATTCAGACCCTAAGGGCAAATATACCATGCGTCCTTAGGCTCGGGGGCTGTTGTGGGGGTATTACCCCAGGGTAGCTCTCATAAGGCAAAGACGTCCAGTTGAAGTGGGCCTCATGGCCTTGGCATCGAGCTAATCGCCCGACCCCTTGCCAGGGTTGGCCACGTCCATCAAGGTCGGGGACAGCTACCCCGACCTCTCCCGGTGTTGGTCCTCCTAACCCCAGTTCAGGAGACCTGCTCAGCGTCTCGATCCTAACCCTTGCGACAGCGTCTACCCGAGGAGACTGAGTCTACTGCCTCGTTGAGGAGGTATCTTCTTCCCGGAGAGATTGCAGAGAAGACAACAAGGGGACAACTCGACCAAGGATGACATCACCCGACAAGACTGCGCACAAGATACCCACGGTGATAGGGACCCATAGTACCTGTGTGTGTGTGCGCTTTTTAGATATTTTCTTGTACCATGTCTCTGCTTTAGGGCATAGCTTTCTTGATCCCCAAGTCCCCTTGTAACTACCCCCTTGGACTTAAAAGGGAAGGTAGATCGTGGGGTAAAGGGATCGGATCTCTGGAGCTTGAGGCGAAGCCCTGGCATTTCGCTTAAGGCTCTAGACTTCGCATCCATTGAACTCATTCCCACTTCATATACCACCCCAACAAAGAACACTGGACGTAGGCCTATTATCCTCCTGGAGGGCTGAACCAGTATAAACCTTTTTGTCTCTTAGCTTGATTTTGTGTTCAAGTGGACCATCGAACCCTTTCGGTAGATGCCCCGACCACTCTTTAACCTCCCTGGGCAACCCCCTAGGAGGTCTGACCGACCACTTGTCGATAGTTTGTCATGGTGGCTTATATCAGTGGGATTAGTGCTTACATCGTTTCGACACTCTAATCTAGATTATGCATCTGCCTATTTGTCATGTATCTTAACTAATCTAAGTCGATAGTTCTATTTACCTGTATCGGCTAAGCCGTTTCTAGGGTTTTGGTGGTATCAATTGAACTGTTTTGTCAATTTAGATTGACTAAGGTATCTACCATCATGAAAATGAGTCAAAGGCTTGATTGTTTAGACTTTATGCTTCTTTTCATACTTAGTGTTGTATCAATTGGGTTTGACCTACTATGTCGTGCTTAGAATCAAAAAGGCTAACCTACCTTGGATTTTCAATAAGGGTAGTATCAAGGTTTCAGCCAATCTTACCTGGTATAACTATTTTGCTTTAAGTTACATGATTTATTTTGGTTATCTAGTTATATCTATCATCCTATTTAGGTTTATCAATCCTTTAAATCTACTAAGCTTGTTATCAGCCTCGCAATGTCTAGGTTAGGTCTGATCTATTAAAGTTATAACATGTTTAGTAGATTTAATCAAGGTTGATAATCTTATATAATTCTATATCAGAGTTTTAGCCGATATGTTATGTAATCGTCCAAGCTATTTCATTGGCTATGATCTAAGTCTATATAATTATTAATTTGTTTAATCTTCATTATAAGAAATTAATTCTATCTGTTAGGTCCGATCTATCGTAATTGCTTGTAGCTAAGAGAAAGATTAAATTAGTAATTACATGTTATTTATATCTATAGCCGATCATGATTGTTTTGGGTCTAATCTTTAATATACGTGCATTAGATAGTCATTTAGATCATATAATTATATAACGATTGACTAAAATAATCTCAATTTTATGCTGCATTGATTGGGTTTGACCTATAGGATTGATTTTGTCAAGGAAAAGTTATTTATGGTTATATCTAATCTAAATATAGTTCATAAATAGTATCTTCTACCTTACAGCCAAGTCGACTCGATCGTATCAGCTAGGTCATTAGGATACAACATCGGCCTATCGGTCCATCAGTTATCGTCTTGTAATGTTTACCATGTCTTGTTGGTTGCAGGATCAAACCAACTGGCACATCCGTATTTCCACCAATGTTTTGGACCTACACTGGAGCTAAGCAGAACTCCCGGGCCGTCGTGTTTTTGCATCGACACTTTCTCCATATCGACCAGAGATAGATTGATACATTGAGCAAAGCCTAGATCAGTATACAACTGATATATAGAAGCCAAGATCCGAAGATACCAAGTTCACTAGTCGGGGATTCTTGATGGCCAAGTTCATAAGCTATTATGTCAATTGGATAGAGCAAGACTAGAATTTTTGAAGGGAATTCAATTTGTTTCAACATTGATGAATTCAGTTGGGTCTTCACTACCCATCAGACCCATGTAGTAGAAAGGGAGCCGATCAAGCATGGGGATGGTGATTGTATTTTTCAAATGCTACAATAAAAGATGAATAGTGAAAAAGAAGAACATGAAGAACACAGGATGAACTGAGGCAGAAACCTAGGTTTTGGACTATATAATGCAATAGAGGATAATGAAAAGGGAAAAGTTCAAAACATTCTTACCTCTGGAACAATGCTAGAAGTGGCCATTGGACGCAAGAAGTGTTTTGTTGGTGGGAAGGCTTATTTACATTGGATCGCCGAAGAAGAGGAAAGAGAAAGCTCGAGCTCGTCGGCGTGGAGGACGAAGGGCTTCGGCAGAGATGTGACATGTGATGATTACCAGCGAAGACCAAAGGGTTTTATACTGCACGATGTATAAAAGGTCATGGCAAGCAATTGGGCCGATGACCTAATGGGTCGATGGAGTTTAATGGGTCGTACAATGAAATTCTGAAGCATGTATATCCATACTCCGAAATTAGGGGCTGTGTTAATGGCAAAATTTGGCAATTTATGTTAAGGCTAAGTCAAAAGAGGAATTGACGGCGTGATTTTAATTGTTGAGGATGGAAAGTGAATCGGCTGAATAGAGGAATTAGAGTTGTTTTTTTGTTAGCTTCTGTAATAAGGAAGGTATGCTTTAGTTTCTATTTCTAATCCTGAGTCGATGGAGTCGTGTTTCAATTGGACTCGGTTAGTTTTCTTTTCCTGTAAGGTAGCCGATAGGGGTCATGTTTGAGTCGGATTTCTACATGCCTGAGGGTATAAATTGTGTGCCCAAGGTCTTTTGTAAAAAAACAACAGTTCAATACACAACTTTCGACGCATCGCCACCCTAGTTTTAATTTCGACAAGTTCTTGTTTTTGAGTTTTGGCTGCATTGATTTTGATCTTCAGCGAGAAAGTAAGTATCGTCAACTTCGCTTGGATCGGCGGAATTAGTACTTTCTCGGTTGAGTCCGATATACTAGTTCATTCCTTACTCACGTTGCCTATCCGATATATTGGCTCATCTGTAGATTGCTTCGCTTTCTCTAATTGATCTGTTACTTCATCCTATATTATAGATCTATCGTCTCTTTAAATCTATCAAGTTCATCATTGATCTTCATCTGTACATTAGCTAGTCATTTGGATCATATATTATATACCGATTGACTTTAATAATCTCAATTTAATAATCTCAATTTTATGCTACACAGATTGGGTTTGACCTATAGGATTGATTTTATCCTAGATCATATAACTACTTAATGTGTATCTTTATTAACGTCAATCTTATACTGTCTCAATTGGGTCTGATCTATCATGCTTGTCTTTAATAAAGAAGCATTATTAGTAATTTTATTCAATCTAGTTTTAGCCGATGTGTGCTTATCTTACATTTAAATTTTACCGTCTATAGCCGATGCTTCCATCAGCATCAGGTTGGGTAGTAGATATCTTATCGGCCCATCAACCGATCGGCCATCATAATCTGACCTTTCATTTGTCTATCCTGTTAGTTAGTTGTAAGTTCAAACAAACCGACACACCCTGAACCCGATTTGATAGGAGCTTCAGTGATGTAAAGTAATGAAGGGTTACGCGGAAGCTACGATAGCTAATAACAAAATTTTCTACCGCGCAAACCAGGAACACTTGCAAGTAAGGGCTGATAGATCGTTATCGATTGGAGTAGAGTGCAGCGGACTAGCCAGTCAGGGCTATCCGATCCGGAACAGTGCTGGCCGATGACAGCCGATTCCCGGGGACAGCCGATTCGCCGATGCCGTAGCCGATCCCACCAAAGCCGATCAACAGCGCCGCAACGTAGCAGCGCCTCTACCGATATCCACACGTCCGGGGACAGAACGCCGAACACCCGTGTGCTAGCATGCGATGCAAGGCTAGGGTTTGGCTCGAAAGTGGGGAGGATTTCCATGGAGATTGATCTCGCCGACTTCTGAAGACACGCGTGATCAGATTGATTCGGTTCCAATTGCATGCAGTAGCTCTCCACCCCTCCCCCTTTATATAGAGTTGCCGCTTGGGCCTAGAGGCCCATCGGGACTCTATTTTGAATCGGATCCTATCCGAATCTCATAGAGTTGGCCGGCTAGACTTCGTAAGCCCATAGGACTCTATCCGATCGGATCCCTATCCGATCAAGCCGTATCCGAGTCCAACTCGAATGTCCGTTCTTATCCCCTTAAGCCTCGCGACCCCGTAGGTTCAGGTATACTTGGTTTCGGCTATAGTCCAACTTAGCCGATCGTCGGCTCGAGTCCAACTCAGCCGACCATCAATAGCGGTGCCTAGCAACACATATTGACACCATAGCATACAAGAATATAATATCGGCTCGAACCTGTAATGTGCATACAAATTCCTTTGTCTCACGATACCAATTAAGCTATAGACAAGATGTGTGCCATCCCTTCAATAGCTTAACCATTCACTCGACCCGTATTGGATTATCCGTCCGTTGATTGACTCCTCAATCAACTTAACATGGCCATGCATTTCCATAATCCATTACCTCGAGGGGCCAGAGATATCTCTCCAAAGGAGGGGCAAATTCCATCTTGATCACTCACATTCCACTCCATGTTTCATAGCAAACCCGAAGACTACTTTTATAACTACCCAGCATTTAATAGCGTTTGGTAGTCCCAAAGTAGGCTACTACACATGTTGGAATCCATGATGATGTCGTCTAAGGACTTTGTACCAACACTACTTGAGACCAACTAATGGCACATTAATTCCTGTAGTGTCTCATGGTGGGTCTATCCAACAATGTGTTCTCCAACACATGTGTCCATGTTTATTGATTTGGTATCTCCATACCCATGATCTATGAGACATGATCATCAATCAATAAACATGCCGATCTTAGAATCATAATTATTCCAACAATATGACATGTGATCGTGGATGATCTAGAAATAGATTCATGCATAAAGAGTCTCATAAATAAGTCACGTACTTATCGATCAATATAAGATGTCTATTTCATGGAACCGAATAACATTTTATTCATTTATACATAAACATTGACCATGATATCCAACATCTCCATGTTGCCTCTAGGGCATATCACTAACAATCTCCCACTTGCACTAGAGTCAATCATGTAAGTATCTAATACCCATTGCTCTTGTGTGCGCCTCATGCTTCGGCTGAGGGAGAGGTTTTGTCAACGGATCGGCTATGTTGAGATCCGTGTGCACTTTGCATATCTTGACATCACCTCTGTCCACTATCTCGCGGATGAGATGATATCGCCGAAGTATGTGTTTGGACTTCTGATGTGACCTCGGCTCCTTGGCTTGCGCAATGGCTCCACTATTATCACAATAGAGAGACATTGGACCAGTCGCACTAGTCATCACACCAAGCTCAGAAACGAATTTCTTGATCCAAACAGCCTCCTTTGTAGCTTCAAGCAGCAATGTACTTGGCCTCCGTTGTAGAATCAACAACAAAGATCCCGCTTGAAACTCTTCCACTGATCGCGCTCCGTTCAGTAACACGAACCCAAATTGCGATCTATAATCATCCTTGTCCGTTTGGAAGCTAGCATCGGTGTAACCACTTACAACGAGCTCTTCTTCACCTCCATAGACTAGGAACATATCCTTAGTTCTTCTCAAGTACTTAAGGATATTCTTTACTGCGCCTAGTGACCTTCACCTGGATCTCGACGGTATCCGCTTGTAGCACTCAAAGCGTACGAGACATCTAGACATGTACAAAGCATGGCATACATGATGGATCCAATAGCCGAAGCATATGGAACCATACCCATCTTATTCCGCTCATCATGTGTCCGAGGACATTGATTCTTGCTAAGATTAATGCCATGTGACATGGGCAAGAAACCTTTCTTGGATTCATGCATGTTGAACATTTTCAACACCTTGTCAATATATGTACTTTGGCTTAATCCAATTAGCCTCTTGGATCTATCTCTATAAATCCGAATGCCCAATATGTATGTTGCCTCCCTAAGTCTTTCATGGAAAAACTATTTTTCAATGAAGACTTCACGGATTCTAGCATAGGGATATCATTTCCAATCAACAATATGTCATCCACATATAAGATTAGAAATACAATTGCACTCCCACCGACCTTTTGTAAACACAGGTCTCCTCTTCTTTTTGATAAAACCAAACCCTTTGATTACTTCGTCAAAACGAATATTCCAACTCCGAGATGCTTGCTTCACTCCATAAATGGATTTCGTAGCTTGCATATCTTTCCAGCGATTGTGGATCGACAAAACCCTCAGTTGTATCATGTATACATCCTTGCTTAGGTTTCCATTTAGGAAACCCGTTTTGACATCCATCTATCATATCTCATAATTAAAATATGCAGCAATCGCTAGGATAATCGAATAGATTTAAGCATTGCGACGGGCGAGAAGGTTTCATCATAATCAACTCCTTGAATCTGTTTAAAACCTTTCGCCACCAATAGCGCCTTATAGATGTGAACATTTCCATCCATATCGGCCATTTTCTTAAAAACCCATTTACACTCAATGGTTTTGACACCATCACATGGATCAACCAAGTTCCAAACTTGATTGTCGTACATGGATTCTATTTCGGATTTCATGGCTCCAAGCCACTTGTTGGAATCGGGTCCCACCATTGCTTCCTCATAGGTCTTAGGCTCATCGATGTCCAACAACAATATATCACGTTGTTTCGCACTGTGTACGTCGTGCACGACATGATCTTTCATACCTTCGTGGGTGGTGTATCTACAACCGGTGGCGCAACACTTTGCTCCTCCCGTTGTGGTTCCGTGGTCGCTGAAATATTTTCCGGTGTTTCTTGAACTTCTTCAAGATGCACCCCGCTCCCACTAACCCTTCTTGAAAGAAACTCTTTCTCTAAGAAAACACCGTGTCGGGCGACAAACACTTTATCTTGTTCCCGATTATAAAAGTAATATCCCTTAGTGTCCTTAGGATATCCCACAAAGAAGCACTTGTCGATTTGGGTGTGAGCTTGTCGATCGTAAACATTTTACATAAGCTTCGCATCCCAAAATTTTGAGAAAAGACAAACTAGGGGGTCGCCCGTCCATATCTCATATGGTGTCTTTTCAACCGACTTAGATGGAACTCTATTTAGTGTGAACACAATGTTTCAAGAGCATATACCGACGGATAACGGAAGATCACTTTGGCTCATCATCGACCGCACCATGTCCAACAAGGTGCGATTTCTCCGTTCGGACACTCCGTTCCATTGCGGAGTTCCTGGCGGAGTCAACTGTGGAACAATTCCACAATCTTTCAGATGATTACCAAACTCTTGGCTCAAGTATTCCCCTCCACGATCTGATCGTAGAAACTTGATTGTTTTCCCTAAATGATTATGTACTTCATTCTGGAATTCTTTGAACTTTTCAAAGGATTCAGACTTATGCCTCATTAAGTAGATATAACCATATCTACTAAAGTCATCGGTAAAGATAATGAAGTACGATAACCACCTCGGCCGTTGAGCTCATTGTTCCACATACATCGGTATGTACGAGTGCCAACAAGTCACTTGTTCTCTCACTATGTCCCGTGAAAGGTGCCTTTGTCATCTTACCAAGTAAACAAGACTCACATGTCTCAAATGATTCAAAATCAAAAGAGTGAAGCAATCCATCCTTATGGAGCTTCTCCATGCGTTTCTTATTTATATGGCCTAAGCGACAATGCCAGATAAACGTGGGGTTTATATCATTAGAGAGTTGCCTTTCGTATTAATGTTATAGATGGGAGACGCTTCAAGATTCAAAACGTATAATCCATTCACCAATGGAGCATGAAAATAGAACATATCTCGAGATATATTGAACAACCATTGTCCATTGATCTAAAATCATATCCTTCCGCTTGCAAACATGAAGCGTAAATAACGTTTTGACATAGTGTTGGAACACAATAACAATTATTTAATTCCAAAACTAATCCCGAAGGTAGATGAAGTGGTATCGTGCCAACAAAGAATCGTAGCAACGCTTGCTCCATTGCCGACGCGCAGTTCACCTCTCCCCTTCTTAAGCCTCTACTTCTTCTCATTTCCGCAACGATTTGCAAATATGAGCTACCGATCCGGTATCAAATACCCAAGAGTCGAGAGGTGAAGTAGCAAAATTAATGTCTATAACATTAATACCGAAGCGTAAGTCGTACTTTGCTTCTTTTTGAGATCTTCCATGTACTTGCGCCTTTTCCAAGTGGCATGTCTCCTTGCAATAGAAGCAAATGGCATCCGATGTCGCCGACCCTTTTTGCCCTTCTTTGCATTAGAGGCACTCGCGATCTCATCGGGAGTTAACTTCCTCTTGGTGCAAAGTTTCTTGACAGTGGTTTGCGCTTAGCCTTCGCATCATCATCACATGATGACCGTTTTCTGGATACTCTCCTCCGTTTTAGCATCCCATACAATTCAGCCAAGGTTTTATCCATATTGTTCATGTGATAATTTAATATGAATGGCTCGAAACTCCTGAGGGAGCGACCGGAGAATCACGTCTCGTAGCCAACTCTTGGCTAAGAGGGAAACCTAGTTTCTCAAGACTCTCGATATAGCCAATCATCTTTATCACATGCGGATCGACGGGATTCCCTCAACAAGCTCGCATGCAAACAAGGACTTCGAGGTGTTGAACCTCTAGGCCCGAGCTTGGTTCTCAAACATGCCACGCAGCCCCGAATAATAGTGTGAGCATCGCGCTCTCATATTGCTTCAAGCTTAGGGGACATTATATCTAGGGCATCATTAGTGTGCTTCTCGTAAGCCCTCCGTGCAGTTGCAGTGGCATTATTAGGCAAATCCTCCGGATAAGGTACTTCAAGAACGTACTCCTTACGCTCTTGCTTGAGAACAATTCTCAAGTTGCGATACCAATCCATAAAGTTTGTTCCATTTAATTTTTCCTTTTCGAGAATAGATCGCAAATTAAAAGTACTGGGTGTAGTATTAGCCGCCATTATTCTACAACAGAAAAAGCAAAGTTTAGCACAATGTTTATGCTATGTCTATTGTTAAACAATTTAACAAAAGACTCTCATCATGTATTTGGCACCTTCCTCTAGGTTATGTATCGGGTCAAGATCCATATGTTAATTAATTTCTAGTGAGCTTTGGATTCACCGCTAGAAGATTAATAACATCGGTAAGCAACAGCTTGCTAATCACATCTCTATGTGACTCTTGTTGTTGGTGTGGCATCTCTATGCCCCGACGCCAACCAATGCCCCAAGGCCCAAAACTGTTTTGATAGCCTTGTTAAGTAAACCAAATGCTCCCGCGTATATGTCCGACATATACCCCTCGTGTTATGATAGAGAATGGCACTCGCTTTGGCACCCACCATTGACGAGCATAACGGTGACGGGTGCAACATTTGGAAGGGCATCATTACTACTTAATTTTGCGAGGGATGCTATCCTATCAAACAAACATATCACATATATGAAAGCAGTAGAATAGCATATAATGAAATAGTATGGCCCACTTCACATGGTGATCTCCATCTCCATGCCGGTGTAGAGGATCTCCATCTTCATCACCGTTCTTTCGAGTGCCGAATTCTTGATTTCTTCAAACTAAGCTACTACTATAGAAGCTCTAATTGAAGATTACATCGACTCGTAGGTCGTGAAAGCATATTACAAGCATTTCACGTATGAAAGAATATTACGGGGATTGCACATATGAAAGAATATTACACGCATCACATGCATCTCATACATACAATAGGGCCATACCATCTCAAAGCATTCTCTGCAAAAACAAGTTAAGCGTAGAACGTTTTCTACCTATCGCAGAGATACGGCATCGAGACGACCTATAAGGGGGTACGCACACGGTGGGGGGTCGAGGGGGAAGCTGCCCCCTCACGGGCTTCCGGGCAGCGCCCGGAACACCACACGAAATCGGCATAATCATATTATGACATCTCGATACACTATCAAGGGAGATGGTTTGTGTAGGCGCGAGGCAGCAAACAAGGTCGGACTACGAAATGCTTCGGCATAATCACATTATACCGTTCCCATACACTATCAAGGAACGCTATCTCGAACCCAACTCAAACCGAGTTCTATGGATACCGCTTCGACGTAATCACATTACGCCGTTTCGATACACTATCAAGGAACGCAATTACCATCTACTCTCCTCTACAGATCCCGTAAAACCGATTGATCTAATCAACCCGTGTGCAAAACTTGTTCCGATCCAATCTAAAACCCAAACTAAGCAAGATTAGCTCGATACCACCGAAGGGTTACGCGGAAGCTACGATAGCTAATAACAAAATTTTCTACCGCGCAAACCAGGAACACTTGCAAGTAAGGGCCGATAGATCGTTATCGATTGGAGTAGAGTGCAGCGGACTAGCCAATCAGGGCCATCCGATCTGGAACAGTGCTGGCCGATGACAACCAATTTGCCGACAGCTGATTCCTGGGGACAGCCGATTCACCAATCAGCCGATTCGCCGATGCCGCAGCCGATCCCACCAAAGCTGATCAACAGCGCCGCAACGTAGCAGCGCCTCTACCGGTATCCACACGTCCGGGGACAGAACGCGGAACACCCATGCGCTAGCACGCGATGCAAGGCTAGGGTTTGGCTCAAAAGTGGGGAGGGTTTCTGTGGAGATTGATCTCGCCGACTTCTGAAGACACGCGTGATCTGATTGATTCGGTTCCAATTGCATGCAGCAGCTCTCCACCCCTCCCCCTTTATATAGAGTTGTCGGTTTGGCCTAGAGGCCCATCGGGACTCTATTTTGAATCTGATCCTATCCGAATCTCATAGAGTTGGCCGGCCGGACTTCGTCAGCCCATAGGACTCTATCCGATCGGATCCCTATCCGATCAAGCCGTATCCGAGTCCAACTCGAATGCCCGTTCTTATCTCCTTAAGCCTCGCGACCCCGTAGGTTCAGGTCCAACTCAGCCGATCATCGGCTCGAGTCCAACTCACCCGACCGTCGGCTCGAGTCCAACTCGCCGATCGTCGGCCGAGTCCAACTTAGCCGACCATCAATAGCGACGCCTAGCAACACATATTGACACCATAGCATACAAGAATATAATATCGGCTCTGAACCTGTAATATGTATACAAATCCCTTTATCTCACGATACCAATTAAGCTATAGGCAAGATGTGTACCATCCCTTCAATAGCTTAACCATTCACTCGAATCGTATTGGATTATCTGTCTGTGATTGACTCCTCAATCAACTTAGCATGACCATGCATTTCCATAATCCATTACCTCGAGGGGCCCAGATATATCTCTCCAAAGAAGGGGCAAATTCCATCTTGATCACTCACATCCCACTCCATGTTTCATAGCAAACCCGAGACTAATTTTATAACTCGCCGCTACGGAATAGTGTTTGGTAGTCCCAAAGTAGGCTGCTATACATGTGGGAATCCATGATGATCTCAGTCTAAGGACTTTGCACCAACTACTAATGAGACCAACTAATGGCGCATTAATTCCTGTAGTGTCTCATGGTGGGTCTATCCAACAATGTGTTCTCTAACACATGTGTCCATGTTTATTGATTTGGTATCTCCATACCCATGATCTATGAGACATGATCATCAATCAATAAACATGTCGATCTTAGAGTCATATTTGTTCCAATAATATGACATGTGATCAGGGATGATTTTGAAATAGATTCATACATAAAGAGTCTCATAAATAAGTCACGTACTTATTGATCAATACAAGATGTCTATTTCATGGAACAGAATAACACTTTATTTATTTATACATATACATTGACCATGATATCCAACATTTCCATGTTGCCTTTAGGGCATATCACTAACAAAGTAAATCTTCCAGGCCTTCGTGTGAAACAACAAATTTCTCGTCAGTATGTATATACTAGTAATTATACTCGTGCGTTACAACGGAAAGATATATTCCTAAACACTTAATTTCTTTAATTAAATTTTTTGCGTGAATTAATGTTATCAGCTATGAACAAACCGAGCAAATTAAGTGATTTAATTATTTTAATTTGACATTTGTCTTGAAATTTACGCAGGTAATCAAATGTACATATATTTTAACATTTGGCTATTTCGATTTTTAACATAATATTTTGGCCTTTGGTTAGAAACATCTAGGCCGAAGAAGACTTGTAGTCGTAATAAGCCTATTTGTCTCAGTTTTAGGTCGTATAATATTTTTAATTAATTATTTTATTCTGAATTTATAGTGATATGGTTATTTTAATTTGAAATTTGTCTTACAATTCACACATGCTATCAAATGTTCATATATTTCAACTTTCGTCTATTTCAATTCTTAGGCTAATATTTTGGCCTTTTGTTAGAAACATAGTTAGGAACATATAGGCTGACAGAACATTAACGAAATAACAAGTAAAATTAAAAACATATCTTCTTTCAATTAAGACATACATCCACAGAACATTAACAAAATAACAAACAAGTAAAAAATTAAAAACATCTTTTTTCAAATAGAACATACATTCACAGATCCACTGCCAAAGCTAAAGCCATTGTATCTCCTAATTTACCAACAATGTACGTTATAAGTAAGATGCCATTAGCAAGCGAGAGAAGTAGAAAGCTAAAATGCAGAGGCTTAGAAAAGATATCAAAAATCTATAGTCTACATGTGTTATGGCACTTCTCTTCAGAACATGCAGAGAGCTGCATGCAGAAAGCTAAAATGACCCATTATCCTTTGCTTGTAAACTGATTCAATACTTGTATATAAAACTAATTGAGCAAACATATAGTTCATTAATCCTATATATGCATGATCATGGTCTCATGGAAGGAATAAAATGTTATCTCGCAAATGCAGTAGCAGTTCCTATGGAGGTTGATATCCTAAAATCAAATTGTAAAATTTAAAATCAGCTGGTTGCCTATTTAGGAGGTTGATATTATGCAGTAGGCAGGCTATTATATTAAAAAAATGTAGGCAGGCTTGTTCATCGGCTCGGTAAAAAACAAATGGATCTCTCTCTTTATCAGATGCACACTCCAAGTTGTGACTGGCATCAAAATACAAAAGGCTTGTTAGATTACCAATACTATATTAGCATTATCAAGACTGCAATCTATCACAATTTTTTGATGCTCTATAATTATAGATACCAAAAAAACATGATTATCTGTAAATTGAGTACTTGGTCCAGAAGTGAGAAAATAGGTGTGAAATTCCAGGCTAGGGTTAGCAAGGAATTGTTTGGGCTAATTGAGGAAGCAGTGAAGAATAATGCAGTTAAGTTTGCAAGGATCTGACTCAATGCTTGTCAGCTGTGTTTTTGCATGAGCTGTGATAATGTTTGATGTATGAACCATTGCAAAATATTATGTGACCTGCTATGGGAATTCAAATGTTTTGTGACTGCTTGTTGTGTGGCTGAATGGACGAATATTTATGCTAAATATAATTTTTTTACGTTCAGGAAAATAGGTACCGGTTTTAACAAAACCGACACCTATTACGACCAATAGGTATCGGTCTCAAACAAAAACCGGCACCTATTATCCCAAATAGGTATCGGTTCGAAGTTAGACCCGACACCTATTAATCGTAATAGGTGCCGGTTTTCAATTGAGAACCGATACCTATTAGTCATAATAGGTGAAATTAAAAACCGATACCTATTAGTCATAATAGGTGCCGGTTTTTAATAGTCGCCGACACTTATTAGGCCGAATAGGTATCGGTTCTCAATACAAAACCGGCACCTATTGGGCCTAATAGGTCCCGGATGAAGAACCGGTACTAATAACTCTTGTCATTGGTGTCGACCAATAGGTGTCGGGTACGAAACCGACACCTATTGAGGGTTCCGAACCGCCACCTATTAGGCATTCTGTATCAGTGAGATTAGAATTTGTGTAGGTGCACAATGATGAAGACAGTGACTGTTCCTCCTCCTCGGCACTGACTCATTGCCTGGAACCTGTGCAAGTGCGCGGAGTGGCGGCGCTGGCTAGATGTTTCCCTTCCGATGGGCCAGTAATTAAGCATCAGCGGCAGGGCAGTCCCACCCTTGTGACGTAGCTCGGCGACACGACATGGTTCGATCGGCTAGAGCCCAAAGGTTAGCGCCATCTGGTGACGTATAAAAAAGGATGCAGGCAAGGTGGTAATCGAATAGAATTGTAGAAAGCAATTAGAGTGGTGGCTAACATGATCAAAAAGGAAAACATCAAGGTGTGGCTTGGGCTACGATTGAAAAGGAAATGAACGATACAATACATACGAGCCAGAAAGGGAGATGGATCCATCCAAGTCAGACAACGATTTTGATTTGGGGCATCACACGTGCATGAGGCGCCGGGCGGGGAGGGGGACAACAGATGATGACGGACAAAAATTAGTTGGATAGAAACTGTTTAAGTATGTACAGAAAAGATATAGGTAAAGATAAAATTAAAAACCAACTCTAACACGAAATACGAACCAAAATACTGACAAAAACATCTTTAATTTTTATATAGAAGAGATAAAGCTTGCTCTGTATTAATCGATTCATCCGCACTTTTAAGCCATTCGATCTAATCCCATGTTTTTCCCTGACCGTTGGATGAGGATGAATACACACCTCACTATCCAGTCTAGTTAATTAGCTTTCCTCAATTTGATTGGCCCATCTGGGCCTATTGCAGTGGGTGAAGCGTCGGAGCGTCATCTGTCCCACGCCTCTGCCGCCGTGTAATTATGCTGCCTCTCCTTCTTCTGCCGGTATTGATTCAGCTTTTTTTAACATATATCTACACCGAAAATTTCACATTTTGATCCTTTTTCAAAACGATTCCTGTCAAAAACTATCATAAAAAATAAGCGTCAGAGCGGATGGTGCTGAGCCCTAACACCTCAGCGTCAACCGACTCGGCGCTGAGGTCATGATGTCCGTCACAAGCCGTAGAGCAGGAGGCGAGGCCCATAGGCCGATGTGGCAAACGTCAGCGCCAATCGTCTTGGCGCTGACATCCCCAACCTCAGGGTTAGGCCCATTGGCGCTGAGATAGGGGACTTAGGCCCACATGGCCGAGCCATCCCTAGGCCCCAGTTCGTTCTTCCTCCTCCCATTTTTCTTAGGGGGGCCGCCCCTCCCTCTCCTCCCTTCCAAAAATCGAGCAAAAGTCCACGAAATCTTTGCATTTTGGAAGGGAAATCGTTGGGAGACATAGTGTCAAGGTAATCTCTTCTGAATCCTCTCTTTATTTCTTGTTTTGTGCATGGATTAGTTCATTTAGGGTTGAACCCTAGGAACAGGATTTGGGACTAAATTTCTCTAATTAGTTTGTTCTCTATGTTGTGGTTATAGTAGTTGTTGGTGATGCAATGCTTAGATGTGACTAGAATCCTAAAATGGAGCACTATGATTAGGTTTAGGCATTAGGGTAGAACCCTAAATTTTTTTTGCCCCAACTTAGGGAAGGACCCTAATTTTTTTCTTTAAACAAAATGTGAGGGTTCATATTAGGAATAGATACCTATACTTGTTTAAAATGAAAGATTGTGTATATTTAGATATTATTGGGGAAATTCGTTGGGCGACTTAGTTGTAGGTTAGAGAAGTCCTTTTTTTGCAAATTCAAGTTTTTGAAAAGTGTACTATGCTGATATGCAGGTTAATGTTATAGATGGATAGATTGGTGCAATGGCACTATGGTGGTTCTGAGGTAGAGAAAAGTTATAGTGGTACCACTTCGAGGGGATGAGTGTTAAGCAGCTTATATTTTGTGAAAAACCTAGTTTTGAGGAGGTAATTTCCCGTACAAAGGATATTCTGGGGTGGAGCAATGAGTCTGTAGAAGGTAAATATGATGTTGGAGCTAGACCCATTTCACACAAGTACATGCTAGATTTGAATGGGGAGGTGGAGTGGGAAACATATGTGGATATAATATTGGTGATGTGACCATGGCTGCTATTGTTACAACCGTTGCTCACATCATAGCTCAACTGGAAGACATCCAAATCAAGTTGTCCAAGTTCTGGAATTCAATTCGGTGACCTGCTACAATGCTGAACTCAAACGGCTGCCAAATATGCATACGAGCTCCGTTTTGGGCCCGTGAGTACTTGATGGAAAGCTCTTGGAATCTTCTTTCCAACGGATCCAACCTCATCTTCAAATTCCATCTCAGTCGGCCACAATACAGAAATAATGTGTTCTGTCACCTATTATGAGCCTATGGACTTGTAACTTCATCTAGGACCCCGACCCAAATGAGGCCCAAGTGGAGTGCACCCCAACCTGGTGGAGCATGACCCTAGGGACCCCTAGGTCATCCTTCCACCTCCTTAGATAGCTAGGTACCCCTTTAGGATTTCTGGGGTTTTGTTTAGATTAAAGTTTAGCCATTGCTACTTTATCTTGTACTTATGTGTGTCGGCTAGACCGCCTAATCTTCAGAACATCATCTTTTCATGAGCTTTAATTACTAGTTACAATTTAGGTTGTTTTTATCTTGTTCTTGCTTGTTTCTTTGATTTGCTTACTGGAATAAGGTTAATCTACATCGGCAAGATCAATAGCCCACAAAGAGGTGTATCGATCGCTAAGGCACAACACAACAACATCTCATATGATTATAGTCGGGTTGTCAACATTTCTCCCAAATCAGAGTTATCATCAACTCACTAAAAGATTGGGCCAATCAAAGTCGTGATCTTATCAAGTGGAGCTCACGGTTTATACGTTGTGGTCACAATTCAAGTCCTTAAGGTGGTTGCTTCGAAGCTTGACCGTTGTGAATATAGAGATGATTCTTTAGACTTGAATCGCACACTATTTTATTATAAACCAAACAATGTGACATTTGATGATGAAGGAACTATACAAAATAACTCGGTTAGGTCTTTGATAGTTGAGGAAGTCGTAGAATCTCAAGTGGTGGAGGTTAATGTGGATATGCAGAAGATGGAAGCAGTTGAGGCAAATAAGGCAAGGCGTCAGTAAGTTTTGACAGTTGGAAACCATGTCAAAAATGAAGCGAATGAGGCAAGGCGTTAGAAAGTTCTGATAGTTGGAAACCATGTCGAAGATGATAATCAAGAGGGAGATGGCTCAATGGGGAGAGGTGGTGAATGGGCTATAACAGATGTTCAAATAGCATCCGGGGTGCGGTACATGCTTCAACAAAGAGTGTATACTTGGGTGGAGTGTGAGGAGACTTTTTTGAATAGTGGATTGAGTGTTGATTTGTTGGACCAACATTTAGAGAGGGATGATGATGCAACTGAGAAGGAGGCATATGAGGATGAGTATGTGGTAGACTCAGATGACGATCGCCTAGTTGCCAAGATGTCTCAACTAGAAAGAGAGGTGATTGAGAAATTAGTTGGTCGCAACCCTCAGGTTGTTCAATTCGAGGACCTTAGCAATGCTGAGCTAGAGGTTGTTGATGGAAGAGTAACATACAACAACATCATCGATGCAATGGGTGTGGAGCCAAAGAAGGATTTGTAATTTTGATCTCTTGAGCTCTTACAAATATGGTTGCAGAGTTACTCGATTAGTGTGCATCGCCCGTTTCATGTGAACCACTCCAATGCTTCTAAAAAGTGTTATGCATCGATGAGTTATGCAAATGGGAGGATCGTACAAGGAAGACTAAGGATGGGAGGTGGAGGATTACAGGTGTAGGCGAAGTGCACACATGCTGTAGTGCTGAGGTATCTGGCAAGCACTTGCAACTAACATCTAAATTCATCGGTAACAAGTTGCAACCATTTGTTTGAGCTGAGCTTACCCTGACTCCAGCTGCTATAGTTGAGGCCGTGGAGGCCATATGGCACTACCGTCCATCTTAGGTATAACTTGACATGCAAAGCAGGTGGCTATGAATAACATATGGGGAGATTGAGATAAGGCATACGTTTGGCTACCAACGATTCTAAGTGCTATTAAGGCTAAGAACCCCACAATGCATTATGTTGTTGAGCCTCACCCAGAGAGGTCGAGAACAGTGGATGGGGTAACGAGGCATGTTTTTGGGTGTGCCGCATGGATCTTTGGGAAATGTGTGGAGGCTTTTAACACTTGCATCCAGTGATAGCAATTGATGATACCTTCTTGACTGGGAAATTTCAGGGTACTTTGCTGACAACAATAGGTTCTCATGTGGGTTTGCAACTTGTCCCCTTGGCCTTTGCTCTGGTAGAGAATGAGAATAACTACAACTTGGACTAGTTCATCAATATGGACCCAATAGAGAAGTGTGCATAATCTCAGATCGGCACCAAGGCATCTTGCACTCAATCAAGAATGTCATCCTAGGTCATCATAAAGTAGTCATAGATGGTGCATGTGACACTTCTATAGCGCGGGGGGCAACCACTGTTTAGATGAAGGATCTAAAGCACATTTGTCATAAATGAGTAGACAGAGTTCGAGAAGGAGGTGGCGCAAGAAAATCAAGGAGCTTGAAATACATAAAGCACATACTTTGGGACAACGTATGACTTGCTTTGACTTTCCTACTATGAAGTACGACGTCACTGAGCAGGGTGGAGTTACATCAGCTGGAGTGCAATGGGGTGGCCGACACTATTGCGTGGTTGCGACAGCCAACACTTGTACATGCCAATATCCAGCATTGCACCACATGCCATGCTCCCACACGATCACTGTTTGTAGGCCGTATGGATGTGGAGGCACCCCCTTTGATGTGCTTCAAAGCTTCCAATGAAGCTTTGCAATGCTCATAGTTCGAACCTTACGTAGATCCAACTCAATGGCCAAAGTTATGACGGTGAGGAGTTCGTATCGGACTTCTCAAAGATGATCAATACTCCATGTAGAAGTAGAACTAAAAGGTTCATCAATGACGTGGATACGGGATACAAGGGGATCAGACTTGGTCGGTCACAGAAGCCAAACGATGGTAATTCCAAGCGTACAGTGCCTAACAGGTGTTCCATATGCCACGAAGGTAGTCATAAGAAAACAACATGCCCTAAGCACGACAAATCTAAGGATCGGCCTAGAAAACATTGGCATACTAGTAGGGGGTGACAATTTTGGAACACATGTTTTAGAATGCATAATTTACTTATGTTTCTTTGCTTAGTTTCTATGAGGGATACCACCCTGGGGTAGCCCACGCAAAGGAAAGGAGGATAGAGAAGACGGACCAGGAGTCCTCGGGCTAGGGTCGGAGGCCCGACCTCGAACGAGGTCGGCCAGCCTGACCTCCACCCCTTGGCCCGACCTCTGCCCCTTAGCTCGACCTCTACGCATGGCTCTAACCTAAAAAAGACAAGCTTTCCACTTCAGGAAAGAGGCTTCATTGGTAAGTCTCATGGACGAGACAAGAAGGGCATAAGCTGGCAGAAGATGACGTCACCCGACAAAAACTACACACAAGATGCCTACGATGAGCGGATCCCAAGGCATTTTCTGTTGTAGTTTTCAGCCTTGGTTTGTATTTGTTTTTTACTTTATGACCAAGTTTCTTGCGCCCCAAGCCCTTTGTAACAGTCACCCTTGGGCTATAAAAGGGATGGTAGATCGCGTGGGCGGGGGCATGCGGGTAGGCAACAAGCAAGCATTCGCATCCTAGAACAGTTATTCAGATCTGTACACCAATCCCAAAATCTCACCACCCTAACACAGAACACATGAGTAGGCTTGTTATCCTTCGGGAGGACTGAACCTGTCTAAAAAAATCTTGGCTCACTCTATTCTTGAGTCGACAACCAGACCCATTGGTAGGACGTCTCGACCACTCTTTCACCTCCTCGGACAGCCCCCTTAGAGGACTGATCGACCACCCGTTGACAGTTTTCTTGTTTCACTCATATGTACATGTCTCTAATTTGTTGTTTCAACATACAGGATAGCGCAAGCCCTAGCTCTGCACCCACATTACGAGGAGAGGCACCGAGCTCATAGTGTCATGGAGAAGGGGTAACATGCGCTTTGCTTATTATTTATTGAATTCATTGTATAGTTGTCAATGCATTTGACTTTTTCTAATGTTGTTTTGTGCACAAGTTCTGAAGCCGTTGCGGATTCGAGGGCACACAGGTGGGGTGATGTGCTTCTACAACCGGTACGTCCCCTGACTACGGGATGCCAAGCTCCTGGTGTTCATCACCATGGCTCAAAGCCCAATGCATGTGTACAACAACGCAACACTGACAGCACTCGTTGACAAGTGGCGATCGGAGACACACACTTTCCACCTCCCTTGCGGTGAGCTGATGGTGACACTAGAGGACGTCGCCACGATCTTGGCTCTTCGCAGTCATCGATGACACGAGCTCAGGTAACTCGCGGCAGATGGTGGCCAACTACCTTGGAGTTGAACCTCCAGAAGGCCCTGACGGTCAAAGGCTTACAAAGACTTCCGAAGTTCCCCTTTAGTGGTTGCGCACCACCTATCAGTGAGTTCACGCAGGACTCTGATGACGTGACGATCGACAGTTACTACAGGGCATACGTGTTGTACTACTTTGGCATAGTGCTTTTTGTTGACTCAGGTGGAGACATGGCTTCTTAGATGTGGCTTCGTTTGCTAGGGGATTGGACAAAGGCAAGGCAGTACAATTGGGGTTTGGCAGCCTTAGCTTGTTTGTACAAGCAGCTATGCGATGCCTGCTAGCGTTTTTCTGACGGCTCCAACCTAGCGGGCTGTGTGTGGTTGCTGCATGTTCAAATTCTTTTAATTTCTGTATATTACACCAATCTTTTGTTACCTTCTTGACTTATACTCATGAACATCGTCTTGTAGATTTGGATGTGGATTCGGCTTCCCGTTGGACGTCCGATGTGGTGTAACCACCCAGGCTCCCCACGATGGCTTTTCTTTGGGAGCTTGTCCACAACCAGTAGTAGGCCATAAAAATTAAGGCGTACTACCACTACACAAATGAGATGAACGGCCTCCAACCTCAACACATGAGTTGGCACTTTATGCTTCTGGTTATAGTTAGCTTGCTATGGTCTAACATGTGCTTCTGTGAAAGCAGGTGGCATGGCAGCCGTATGAGGAGATAGAGATTACATCAATGACATGTGCTACATAGAAGAGGAGATGAAGTTCCTCCGTTGCCTATTGATTTGCTTATACGTTGTTGAGTGACAGCTCCTCCATCGCGTGCTGAGGTAGTTCAGGAAGCGTTAGCCGATACCAGAACCATTCCTGACGGGTATGGACCTCCACAAGTAAGTTCTGAATACAACTTTGAGTGGTGATAGCACGTGTGATGGTTTGATTTTGTTGAATGTGTGTTAGGCTGGACCGCAGGAAGAACAAGAAGATTATAGACTGGCATTCTCATCACCTCAGCCTTATTGAGTGGTGGGACAACCTAGAGGCTCACATTGTGCCTTATGGAGCCGTGCACAGCACGGCCTACTTCGACAAGTACCTAGCTTGGCTCTTGAGGAATTACCGCCTCTTTATTCGGCCGACATGGACTCTGGCCAACATAGCTACATATCCTTAGGAGGTCGAGGAGATGAACGAATATGACAACCGTACTCAAGCAGGGACAACGGTCAAGTACAGGCCTGTGCGTGATCGAGTGGTAAGATATTAAGGCCTAGAGTTGTTCATTTCACATTACACCTACTTCTCACTAAATTAAATCCACCTACAGGCGCGTGAGCTAATGAGGTCCATAAACGACGCAGGTGTTGCCCTAGGCACACCTCTTGGGTCAGAAAATGAAGTAGGGATTCTTCGGAGCATAGTTCATGTAATTAAGCTATGAGTTCGATCCATCACTTCATATGACTTGCCTCTAACTCATTTATCTTGTTGTTGCAGAGGATAAAACAATGCAGTCAGATGTTGGTGGCAAGACTTGGCTGCAGGCCCACAGATGCAGTCGACACACAACCAATAGTCACGCAGACACCCGTCGGAGGAACATGTCAACAAACACATAAAGAGGAAGGGGAAGAATAACACGAAGGGGAGCCAGAACAGGAAGATGAGGAAGGAGAAAGAGAGGAAGAGGATGACAAGGAGGAGGAGCAACAGAGGAAGAAATTGGTGGATCTCAGCATGTGGGTGCACCGGAGTCGTCGCAAGCTGATATGCACGAGGGTGTCCCGATCTTTCAATGAGCGGATAAACCGATTGAATGGAGCGATTTTGGCGATCCGACAACAACTGTCCAAGGATGTTGTGTCTTAGTAATCATTACACCAACTCCAGAGTCAGTCATGAATCTCGAAGGATGCACGGTCAGCCTAACCACGAGGGTGTTTGTTCCAGCAAGCAACCGAGAACTAGCAAGAACAAGATGAACAAGCAACTCAAATTACAGAATAAAAATGTAGGATTATATCATCAAGAGTATGAAAGGTGGAGTTCTGAAATGAGCAAACCGGCGATCTGACCTATCACGGGATTACATGGCAAAGTAGCGAAGCTAAACTTTGATCTAAACAAAACCAGAGTTGATCTATGGCGGCTAAGGAAAATATATAGGTGGGAGGATGAGTTGGGGTCGTCCTCTTAACCCTAAAATGTGTCCCTAACGGATTCAACGTAATACATAGCCCATTGGGCCCAACTAAAGTGACGTATAGCATAGTGGACAGAAAAAGGTCTTTGTAGTAAAATGATGATTGCAGCCTCTCCAAAATGGATATGGAAATGAAGCTGGATCCATTTGAAAGTAGACTTGACAACCTTTCCATGAAGTACTTGCACCCCCAAATTAGAGTCCTTATGAAGTCATGCTAGTCGTCACAAGTTGGTGTTGTTCTGCAATCCAAATCCAACCCGCACGAACCCTCTCCCCTTTTGATCCTCTCCATCATTCCTAAGTAAAACAAGATTGCACACATCTTTAGGACATAAATAAGATGAACATGAACTCACAAATGAACTCACCTGATAATTGAGTTGACATGCACGAGCGTGGGTAATAGGACGATGAAGTTGTACTTGTGTAGACGTGGATGTATTAGTGATATTGATGTCCTCAAGACAATGCATCAACAATGATATTCTCATTCCCTTTCTTGTTTTTGATAATATAGGGAAAAGATTCAATAAATTCGACCCATTTAACATGTCTATAGTTCAGTTTTCCTTAATTATGAATATGTTTCAAAGGTTCATGATCAGAATGTATGACAAATTCCTTGGGCCACAAATAATGTTGCCATGTTTCTAAAGTTCTCACAAGAGCATACCATTCTTTACCATAAGTAGAATAATTTAGAATAGGCCCAGTCAAATTTTCACTACAATATGCAACAGGTTTTTCCTCTTGTAGCAAAACACCACCCAATCCAATCCCACTAGCATCACATTCAAGTTCAAAAGTCTACCTTGGACACCTTCAACTCATTCTATAGACTCTCCACCTTCTTGTTTGTTGTAGCGATTTCTACGTACAAGCGATCAATTGTGGTGGTGGCCACTTGGGCAGTCGTCTACATCTCTTGGGAAATTTTAACCAGGTGGTCGAGGACATCCCTAGGATTTGGAGCTGAAGTAACTGTATGTGCGGGAGGGAGAATGGAAGGAGGAGTTGCGATAGCTGGAGGCGGTGATGAGGACATCACTCCATTGGATGCACATAACACTCCTCAAGTTGTGCAAGGACCGATCACTCGAGCTAGAGCTCGATAACTGAATCAACAGATGAGCTCGTTCTTATGTATGTCCTCTGATGATTATAAGAATGAGATGCTACCTAATGGTGTTATTTTGATTAGGAACTTGGGAGAGGACCAGCAAGGACATGGAGAGAGTCTTGGAATGGAGGAGACCAGCAAGGGTATCCAAGTCAAGTTGGAGAGGCAATACAACTTGGACTCGTATCAGCCTTAGATTCCAGGAGCAATCTTCACCAAAATCAACGCCCATGTCACATACGGACTCTGATTTCGATGTTCTACATATGCATAGAAAACTAAGAACATAACTCATCCAATGAAACTGGTTTCACCTCAAAATTCTTTCTGAGTCAATGGGAATCGTCGAAACAATTAGACATCCAAAAGCTGTCAGGGTGCTGTGTCACCACGTTTTGGGCCGGAGGCCCATGTATCGTGTGGGAGTCCATCACGGATGCGTCCAGGGGTCTTGCACGCCCCCAAACACTTACTTATTCAGTAGCCACCGCCGTTTAGGGTTTAGGTTGTGCTTAGATTGAATCTACACGAGCTGTATTGGTTTGTGAAACCTCACATCGTTCATTGTTCATCATAATACATTTGCAATTCAGATTGTGTTCTTCCCATTCTTGCTTGAATTCTTGGATTCGCTTGTAGGGATTAGCCTTCTTGGCAAGGTTAGCTGTGTCCTTGATGGGGTTGATAACCAACGGAGCAATGGGGTAACAATCACGGGGTTCGATCTGTTTCGACAGGAGCCCTGAATCGTCAATGTCGAGATCTCCACCAATCAATTATCCTACCTATCGGAAGGTAAATAACACTTACTAGGCTTTCTTATACCATAGTAAAAATTGTGGCTTCGTGCAGTTGTTGGCAATTGCCTTGTTAGGAGATGAAACCTATACAAAGATAGAGAAATAGTCAACTACTGTTGCTAATATTGTCCTCTAGGGGATCAGGTAGTAATAGTATAAGGACTTCTATGTGTGCGAGGGTGTCCTGATCTTTTCGATGAGAGGATGATTGGATGGAGCAATGTTGGCGATCCGACTACAACCGTCCAGGGACGTTGCGCCTTAGCAATCATTACACCAACTCTAGAGGCAGTCGTGAATCCCGACGAATGCACGATCAGCCCAATCATGAGGGCGTTATTCCTCCATGCAATCGAGAACTAGCAAGAACAAGATGAACAAGCAACTCAAATTGCGGAATAAAGATGTAGGATTATATCAGCAAATTGGGGTTTCGAAACGAGCAAACAAGCGATCTAACCGATTGTTGATGGTCACTATCACCCAAAATCCGACCGTGAACTCCTGCATAAGTGGAACAAACTTGGCACATCAACGTAGCGGTAGGGTTATTTGCTAACTCTTTCCACAAGTATTGGTGATCAAATGTATGCAGGTGAATAATGCATCGAAATGAAGCGAAAGTGCACTTTCGTGGCAAAGAAATATAACTCCAATCAATCGTCAATCTCTACATCAGCTTTCTGCGGATCGGAGGGCCCACTAGTCAGGTCAAACCGACTTAAAATGGTGCGGAACACCCATGAACCGCCTTAGGGGCCCACCAGCCAGCCACCAGAGAAAGTCGGTGGAGAGAGGGCATGCCAGGGTTTGGCCAAACCCCTGGTTCGACCGAACCAGGCCGATCTCCTCTCCCCTCCAGTCTCCACGTGGCAGATCCCTACTGGAGACCAAAGGCGGTTATGGGATAATGACGGTTACTAACCGTCATACAACCGCCTTAACAAGCTATTTAAGGGGGTACCACTTCATTTCAAGACATAACTCCAAGAAGAATAAAGCTTCACTCCAAGGGCTTAATGTTAGGTTCCTAGTACTTCGAAAATAGGTTAGAGAGTGAGGGGAAGCTTCGAAAGGAGTGCCCCAAATGTTGGAGTTATCTCCGAGGGGTAGTTCGGAGGAGTGCCGGGAGTCCCGGTATCGACCTTTGGCCTTGTACCTCGATGAATACTTTCTTCAATAAAGCAAGTGTTCGAGATTTACTATGGTTGTTATACTTTTACCTTGAGTACTTTACTATACTGTATTTTACTTACAGGATCATCGTCCATTTCTTTGGTTGCTCTAGTCTAAGACCCCTAATGAAGATGGGTGTTCTTGTCCAAGGCTAGAGTAGTATTTGATAGTTTAGACATGGTGTACCTTTGTTTACCTCGTACTCCACAGGTGAGAGGTAGGCGGCACGTGGTGACAGCCCTGTCCTTCCATTGCATTCCTTCATGTTTGGGTACAGCGTAGAGCTGTAGGCCAGAGTCACTCGGCAGACCGAGTGTAAGCCGACGCCCGAGGTAATAAAAGAAAAGTAAAGTAATTTACCAGCTTCTTGGAGCCGCAATCATAGAAATCCTCTCTATATCTAAGCCTACCTAATCTTGGTTGTCCTTGGATGAACCTGACTCTTTGATAATCCCTACTGTTCCTTGGATTCGATATCCCTTGGAATACTCCCTGGGTGAAATGCTACAACGGTATTCCGTGTGCTTGCAGATTTTTATTTGTGGTCGTAAGAAATACAACAATTATTTATGGCGCCGTTGCCAGGGAACGGTTGCTGATTCATCCTAGAGCTTAGATCATCCTCATATCTTTCTATTTTTATTTTTTTGCTTAAATTATGGAGCAATTTATCCAAAGTCTATCTGCTCTGAAGGGCGAGTTCTATGAGCCACCATCTTCTTCTCAGCCAATTCTTTCATCTGGCTTTGAACTCTACCCTGGCTTTATAGCCATGGTTCAGGAGCAATCCTTCTCTGGGCATGACCTTGAAAACCCATATCATCATCTGCGAGAGTTTGAACAATTGCGTTCATGCCTGAAGATTCCAGGCATGACACAAAAGAACTTTGAAGTGGAAGTTGTTTCCCTTTTCGCTTACCGAAAGGGCGAAGCAATGGTACACTCTTACCGTAGAGAAAACAAACGGTGAGTGGGAAGAACTCAGAGACAGATTTTGTCTTGCTTTCTTCCTGCTAACCCATATCACCTCTCTGTGCGTATAAGTTCTCAGCTTTCAGTAGACTGAGAAGGAGACTATAGGTGGAGCTTCGGCCAGGTTCTTAACTCTGATCCAATCTGGCGCTGACTTGTCTTTACCCAACCATGTGTTGTTGCAACACTTCTGGTCAGATCTTGGCAAAGAGTCTGCACTATATCTTGACATCACATCTGGTGGTTCGTTTTCACATAAGACTCCGACGGAAGGAAGGGAAATCCTAAGTCATATCTTAGAGAACTCCTCCTTCGTCGAAGATTATCGTGAATCACCACCGAAGGAAGTCAAGGCAAGCAATGAGGATACTTCTCGAGCCAAATCCAATTCTGTACCTTGCATATCTCAAGGTCCGGTTGTACAAACCTCACCCAAACCAGGAACACCGAAGGATGAAGCAATTCAGTCTTCAGAGTTTCCCTTCAATTTCGAGGACAATCTTTTCGAAGATTATGGGAATATCTTGAAATTCTTCTGTAAAAAGAGACCACCAGTTCCAGTTCCTCCCCCTGTGCCTCTCGAGGATAAATTCCTTAGAGAGGTCGTGAAGGGGTTAACGTCCATTATGAGCCATGAGTGGTTGAAAGAGTGTGAATTGTCGTCTAAAGCAATTCAGATTAGTTCATCTTCATCAACCATTCATTGCAACCTAAGGGGAACAACGGTTAAGGTTCTCTACAATCCCATCGTCGGGGCGAATATCATTTCTGATTCCCTAGCGTTCGCACTTCTTGGTGACGAACCTTTGACCCTGACTCATAAAACTTTCAAAACTCCTCATGGAGATAACCTAGAAAGTTATGGGATTTGGCAGAACGTGACCATAAGTCACAAAAATCTTGAGGCAATCCTCGACTTTCATGTGTTCAAAGTCTTAGACTTTGACATTCTGACGGGCATCCGCTTGAGAAGCTCTTCTTAGTTTCACCGACCTTAGGAGTCCTCAATATCAAACTCGGGAGGGATTCGTTCTCAATTCCTATCTCTAGATCTATGAACTCCATAGATGAGCCCGTTCCCGAGTGTGAGCCTATCGAGGAAGTGTTGGAGGTTTCTCCTTTTGAATCCTTAGAGTCCGTCCTTGAGAAAGAAGCTCCCTTCTTTACTCAAGAAACAGATGACTTTGGAGAGACAATTGAGCTCCCCATGGCAGAACCACCATCACGGCCTCCGATAGAGCTCAAACCTCTACCTTCTGGCCTTCGCTATGCTTTTCTACTCGGAGATGCGAAATCGCCTTAATTCTGTCACGGGTGGAGGATGTGCATAGATTATCAGAATCGTAACAATGCAACAAAGAAAGAACACTTTCTGCTTCCCTTCATCGATGAGATGTTGGAACGGTTAGCGAATCACTCTTTCTTATCTTTCCTTGATGGGTATTTCGGCTATCATCAAATCCCCATCCATCCCGATGAGCAAAGTAAGACCACCTTCACATGCCCCTATGGAATGTATGCCTATCGCAAGATGTCTTTCGGGTTGTGTAATGCATCTGCATCATTCCAAAGATGCATGATGTCTATTTTCTCAGACATGATCGAGCAAAGCATGGAAGTTTTCATGGACGACTTCTCCGTCTATGGAAAAACTTTTGATCATTGTTTGGAGAATTTAGATAAGGTCTTACAAAGATTCCAAGAAAAGGACCTGGTACTCAATTGGGGAAAGTGCCACTTCATGGTTCAAAAAGGCATCGTTCTTGGGCACCTTGTGTCCGAGAGAGGAATTGATGTGGACAAAGCTAAAATCAATGTGACCGAAAAACTTTCACCTCCTATCAATGTCAAGGGAATCTGTAGCTTCCTAGGTCATGCAAGGTTCTATCGTCGGTTCATTAAGGATTCCTCTCAAATCGCTAGACCCCTCACAAATCTGTTAGCCAAATATGCTCCCTTCGACTTCGATGATGAGTGTCTGCTTTCCTTTAGTATCCTTAAAGAAGCACTCATCTCTGCTCCTATAATTCAACCGCCTGATTGGTCGCTGCCATGTGAAATAATGTGCGATGCTAGCGACTTTGCTGTAGGAGCAGTCCTTAGTCAAACCAAGGATAAAAAGCACAACGCAATAGCCTATTCTAGCAAAACCTTAACAGGAGCCCAACTTACTTATGATATCACTGAAAAGAGCTCCTAGCTGTGGATTTTGCTATCGATATGTTCAGCTCTTACTTAGTTGGAGCTAAGGTAATAATATACACTGATCATGCTGCCTTAAAATACCTGCGCACTAAGAAGGACGCTAAACCTATGCTAATTAGATGGATTATCTTACTCCAAGAGTTTTATGTTTAAATTAAAGATAAAAAGGGAGTATAGAATTCTGTAGCAGATGTTCGTATTTCTTATAACCACAGATTAATCCGCAAGCGCACGGAATACCATTGTAGCACTTCACCCAAGGGAGTATTCCAAGGGATATCGAATCCAAGGAACGGAAGGAACTATCTAAGAGAAAGGATCATCCAAGGACATCCAAGATTAGGTAGGCGATAGTATAAAGAGGATTACTATGGTTGCGGCCCTAAAAGCATGTAAACTACTCTAGCTTTTCTCTTGCTTGCTTCGGGCATCGGCTTACACTCGGTCTGCCGAGTGACTCCGGCCTACAGCTCTACGTTGTACCCAAATGTGGAGGAATACTAAGGACGGACAGGGCTGTCACCACCTACCACCTACCTCTCACCCGTGGAGTACGAGGAAAACAAAGGTAATCTCGATCCTAGACACCAAGTTTAAACTATTCAATACTACTCTAGTCTCGGCCAAGAACTCCCGTCTTTATCAAGGGTCTTAGACTAGAGCACCCAACTTAGGGTGGTGATCCCACAAGCAAAATTAAAGTAAAGTAAAGTAATCAATGTAAATGCTTAACAACAAAAGTAAACATGAACACTTACTTTATTGAAGAAAGCATTCGTCGAGGTACAAGGCCGAAGGTTTGCACCGAGAATCCTGGCACTCCTCACTACCCCTCGGAGAAAACTCCAACATTTGGGGCACTTCTTTCGGAGCTTCCCCTCACTCTCTAACCTATCTTCTAAGTACTAAAACTAGCACTACAACCTTTGGAATTAAAGCATTGATCTTCTTAGAGGTGTGTTGAAGTGAGTGATGAGCTCCCCTTTTATAGGCTTGGTATGACGGTTGTATGGCGGTTAGAAACCGCCATACCAACCTAACCATCATTGAGGAGGCTTGAGTGGGTGCCACGTGGAGTTTGGGGGGGAATGGCGGTCGAGCTGGTTCGGTCGAACCCATGCTAGCGCCTTCCCCCACCGACTTTCTCCTGAGACTAAATTGTGGGCCCTTGATTCGGTTCCCAGATGTTTGATGTTGATTTAAGTTGGTTTTACCCGACTTGTGGGCCCTCCGATCTGTGGGAGGATGACGTGGCTATCGTCGGTTGGTTGGAGTTATGTTCATCGCCATGAAAGCACGCCTTTCACTTCAATTTGGTACAAAAGTCACCTGCATACATTAATTTACCAACACTCGTGTAAAAGGTTAGTTTATAACCCCTTCCGCTACATTGTTATGCTTAGTTTGTTCCACTTATACAGGAGTTGATGGTCTGATTTAAGGTGAATGACCGTCAACAAACTCTCCCACACTTAGCCTTTTCTCGTCCTCGAGTAAAGGTCAAGACTAAGGTGGATGATAAATTATTGGCATGATGCAACATACAAATTATTCCTAGGCATACTCAATACTGTGAATCTGTATATGTCTACCATGAGATTCTAAGTATTGAAAAAAGGAACAGTCCAAGTATAAGCTACCACAGTTTCTTCTACAGTAAATAACTTGGGGTTTTGATAAGTTTTTTTCAAAAGATGAAAATCATGACATTACTCCTCTGATGATTCTCTCATATCACTTAGAAGTGTTTGATTCCTCACCAAGGCAATGCTCAACTTACAATTCTCCTACTTCTAACAGCCTTATGTGTAGCTCGAGGTAGGGAAATTCATGCGGCATATTTGCATCAAATATTTTGTAAAGTCAAATAAAAGATCCAACAAGAAAACTAATCATGTACTCATGACCAAGCTTGTGCATATTATTTGAAATGGAATATGTCGATGAAAAGTGGAAAAATAAAAATATTTATTTTGGTAGCTCCTATTTGTCCCTGATCCTCCTCCTACATTATTTTAGAGAGCATGGCTATTTTTTATCTTTTCTTTTTTTCAGCATAGTCATTCTGCTCGAGAAGATTTTTCTTCTTTTCTTTTTTTTAGCTCATGCCTCATTTTTCATGAGTAGGAGGATCACTAATTTATTGGAGCATTTATTTTGTGGATGACTATAGTGGATGCAAATCCCCACAGTAGAAATCTGCAAATATGAGGATGTGGATGTTGTGGAAATATTGTTGGCTAAAACTCTAATGTCGAGAGGGAGCAAATTTTATATGGTGGATACGCACAAGACTTTAATCAATGAGATCATGAAAAGATTCTACCAAGGGTCCAAATATTTGATAAAACTCAAAATGATGGCAAGTAGCATATGTATAAGGTTTGATCATGTAATTTGACATATGGCATTGGTAGGAAGAAAACATCATCGAGGAGTCAAAATCATGGTTTTTGAATATTTTAAAATAAATTCCCAAGCATTTTTATGCAGCATGAAACATAGTTGCTCATTACTAGACTATCTCACAGAGATCAATATCCTGAATAACATGTTGTCCCTAAATACACAGCATATGAGTGCAAGTCATGGAATAAAATGTATGTAAGCCAACCAATCATGTGTCATGTCTCCAAGATCATGTAAGTTCATGCTAAAATACTAGCACATTTTATTAGTATGCATGTTGCAAAAATAAGACTGCAAACTTGCGCAATGGTAGAGCATGACGAAGATGTCTTGTGCGGCCATTGTGCTAGAGTGTGCAAAGTGTAGAAGTAGTCCGAGGGATGTGTGTGTTAGAACGACGGACTCCCCCACACTTATTTTTGTACTTCTAGCTTATTAGACACAACACAAGTGGAGACAAGAAAATAATCCTAACGGCAAAGATTGCCGCAATTTATTCCATTAAAAGATGAAGCTTACATGAAAGGGAAATTTTAATCCTAACATTTAAGAAAAGAATTTAATCCTAAAAATTTAAACTGAATTTAATCCTAAAATTAAAACCTAATTAAGCACCACATCCTAAAATCTACGATAGACGGGAATTTCTTCAAGGATTTTCAATAGAGGTCTTCCTTCCCTACGGCCTTGAAAAGTCTCTTGATTTTAGCACCTAGGCCGCGGCGGAAAATATCCATGCCACCCCTGAGATGACGAATCTCAATGGTGTTCTCCGTGTTCTGATCACGTAGCACACGATTCTTTGCTTGGAGCTCATGGATCATGGTCAGCAGCTGTCCCTGGGTAGGAGTGGCTGGGGGCTTCTCTTCATCACTCTCATACATCCCAAGTGCCCTACGGATAGGTGGCGGCGAAGTGAATCGCTTAATCTTGTTAGCTGTAGGAGAGGATTCAGCTGACGGGACCGGTAGTTTCTTCATTAGAACGGGGAGTGTCTTCAAGGCTTTTCCATAACCTCTAGGGGTTTGCACTCCGACGACTTGAAAGGGAGGCTGCAGCGGTGGACTCTCCAAACAAGAAGACGTCGGGTTGGATGGCTCAGCAGACGGTCTCGATTCCTCGTCTTGGAAAAGACGAGCTTTCAATGACCATTTTGGTCCTGGGGCTGAAGGAGTAGTAGGACGTCCATAGGGAGTGGAGCGGGACTGTCCTCTTGGTGATGGAGTACGCAGGACCATTTGGGATGACCAGGGTCGACGGCTATGACTTGGCTAAACCGACGGTCCAGCTAGATCATCGCCACGTCCTTCGTTTGTGGGTGGCATCATGGCAAGGGGCTCGACGTCAACAAGCAAAGCATCTTCTAACAAGTAATCATCGGCATCCATTTGGATGGCGGCTGACAGCTCTCCTTCAAGATCAAAAGTTGAAGACGACGGCGTGATTCCCTTGCCTTTGCCAGCCATGGGAGGAATTTTTGAGATTTTGGCTAGATGGAAAGTTGGCGGAGTTTTCGATATGGAAAGTGGCAAGATCGGTTGGGTATTTATAAGGGAAGTCACGGGTCCCGAAGTCCAAATGACATCAGACCTAGCCTAACGTGTGGGGATTGGAGTTCTAAAGAGATAAGGAAAATTGGGGGTGAATCAGACTCAACTTTGGTTCGACCGAACCCTGCCTAGGCCTAATTTAACTCCAATTTCGCAGGATAAAATTTCAACCTAATGGGATAAGGAAAAGGCAGGTCCAGCTACGGATAAACTAGAGTACTCGGGCAAAGCTTCTAGATCAATCAAGTCTATCGCATCTACCTCAGACTCTAAATTATCAACGGGATCAAGAAAAACTTTTAAGCGATGACCATTTACCTTAAAAATGTTACCTTCGTCATTTTGGAGTGTGATTGCCCCGTGCGATGACGAGTTGATGACGGTGAATTGTCCTTCCCACTTGCTTTGAAGTTTTCCATGCCCGAATAGCTCGACCCTGGAATTAAAAAGTAACACCTTGTCCCCGGGCTTGAACTCCTTCGGCTTGATTCTCTTGTCATGCCATCGCTTCATTCTTTCCTTGTAAATCATGGAACTATAATAGGCCTTGTCTCTCCATTCTTCTAACTCCGAAAGTTGCATCTTTCTACGGGCTCCGGCTTGTTGAAAGTCCATATTCCACTTCCGGGTCGTCCAATAGGCTCTATGCTCCAACTCGACCGGTAGAGCCATAAACGAGTTGATAGGGTGACATGCCGAGGGGCGTCTTATACGTAGTCCGATATGCCCAAAGTGCATCAGGTAGCTTCAACTTCCATGATTTCCCCATCTCATGAACGGTCTTCTGCAGAATATTCTTGATCTGCTTGTTAGATGTTTCTGCTCGACCACTGGTTTGAGAGTGATATGGAGTTGCTATGTTGTGCTGGGCTCCAAGCTCCTTCAAGAAGTTCCGGAAAGTCTTATCGATGAAATGGGACCCTCCATCACTTATCACTATCCTCGGCGTTCCATATCAAGGGAAGATGATCTCATGAAACATCTTTCTGACAAGCTTGGCATCAGCAACTCAGCAAGGCATTACTTCTACCCACTTGGACACGTAATCGACAGCCACCAGGATGTACTCACAATCATAGGACCTTGGGAAAGGTCCCATGAAGTCAATACTCCATACATCAAAAAGTTCCACTTGAAGATTGTATGCAAGGGGCATTCCATCTCGAGCAGTGATCCCGTCATGTTTCTGGCATTTATGACACCTCCGAATGAACTCCTTGGTGTCTTCTTACATGGTTGGCCAGAAAAACCCACTTTGCCAAATTTTTGCTTGTGTCCGGAATGCACCGTAGTGTCCTCCGTACGGGGTCGCATGACATTTCTCTATAATTTTGGTGGCTTCGGCAGTCGGGATGCATCTTCTTAACAGTCCATCAGAACATACTTTGTAAAGGTAGATTCCTCCCACAAGTGACGTCGACTCTCATAGATGAGTTTCTTTTGTTCTCCCCTGGCGGAACATATCCAGTGACTATAAAGTTCACTATGTCCGCATACCAAGGACTAGAGTCCGTCACTTTAAGTAGCATATCGTCTCGTGAAAGTCATTAATGGGCAGTTCCTGCACATTACTATAATGCATATGAGACAAATGGTCTGCTACTGAATTCTCTACTCCCTTTTTATCTTTAATTTTAATATCGAATTCTTGGAGCAAGAGAATCCATCTGATTAGCTTTGGTTTAGCATCTTTCTTAGTAAGTAGGTATTTTAAGGCAGCATGATCGGTGTATATTATTACCTTGGCTCCAACTAAGTAGGATCTAAACTTATCAATAGCAAAAACCATAGCTAGGAGCACTTTTTCAGTGGTAGCATAATTAAGTTGGGCTCCAGTTAAGGTTTTGCTAGCATAGGCTATAGCATTATGCTTTTTATCCTTGGTCTGGCCAAGGACTGCTCCTACAGCATAGTCGCCAGCATCGCACATTATTTCAAATGGCAGCGATCAATCTGGCGGTTGAATTATAGGAGCAGAGATGAGTTCTTCCTTAAGGATATTAAAGGAATGCAAACACTCATCATCAAAGTCGAAGGGAGCATCTTTGGCTAACAGGGTTGTGAGGAGTCTAGCGATCTGAGAGAAGTCCTTAATGAACCTACGATAGAACCCTGCATGACCCAGGAAGCTACAGATTCCCTTGACATTGATAGGAGTTGGAAGCTTTTTCTATAACATCAATCTTAGCCTTGTCCACCTCTATCCCTCTCTGAGACACAAGGTGCCCAATAACAATGCCTTCAAGGACCATGAAATGGCACTTTTCCCAAGTAAGCATCAGGTCCTTCTCTTGGCATCTTTGTAAGACCTTGTCTAAATTCTCAAGACAATGATCAAAAGTATTTCCATAGACGGAGAAATCATCCATGAAAACTTCCATGATTTGCTCAATCATGTTTGAGAAAATAGACATCATACACCTTTGGAATGATGCGGGTGCAGTACACAACCCGAATGACATCCTGTGATAGTCATACGTTCCATAGGGGCATGTGAATGTGGTCTTACTTTGATCATCGGGATGGATAGGAATTTGATGATATCCGGAATACCCATCGAGGAAACAAAAGAAAGAATGATTCGCTAACTGCTCCAACATCTCATCGATGAAGGGAAGCAGAAAGTGATCTTTCTTTGTTGCCTTGTTAAGATTCCGACTTTCTTTGTTGCCTAGTTAAGATTCCGATAATCTATGCACATCCTCTATCCCGTGACAGTGCGTTGCAGAATTAAATCATTTTGGGAATTGGCAATGACCGTCATTCCTCCCTTCTTCGGCACTACCTGAACTGGGTTGACCCACTCACTATAAAGAATAGGATAAATTATCCCAGCATGAAGGAGCTTTAAGACCTCCTTTTTCACCACCTCTCTCATCGCATTGTTCAACCTCCTTTGAGGCTCCCTAGAAGGTGTAAGACTTGGATTAGTTGGGATGCGATGTGTGCAGAGAATGGGACTGATTCCCTTGAGGTCTTGGAGTGAGTAGCCTAGAATGGATCGATGCTTTTCTAAAATAGAGATGAGTTTGGAAGTTTCAATCTCGAAAAGCTTGTCACTAGGCGATTCCGCATCTCCATGAAGAAAAGCATATCAAAGGCCAAAAGGTAGAGGTTTGAGCTCTATCGGAGGTCGTGATGGCGGTTCTGACATGGGTAGCTCAATTGTCTCTCCAAAGTCGTCTGATTCTTGAGTAAAAAGGTGAGCTTCTTTCTCAAGGACAGACTCTGGGGATTCAAAAAGAGAAACCTCCAAAACTTCCTCGACAGGCTCATACTCAGGTGAGGGCTCAGCTATGGAATTCATAGCTCTGGATATAGGAACTGAGAATGAGTCCCTCCTGAGTTTGATATTGAGGACTCCTAAGGTCAGTGCAACTAAGAAAAGCTTCTCAAACGGATTCCTGACTATAATGTTCAAGTCTAAGACTTCGAACACGTGAAAATCTAGGATTGCAAAATCCCATAACTTTCTAAGATACCTCCATGAGGAGTCTTGAAAGTTTTAAGAGTCGGGGTCAAAGGTTCATCATTGAGAAGTGCGAACGCAAGGGAATCAAAAATGATATTTGCCCCGACTGTGGAATTGTAAAGAACCTTGACCATTGTTCCCTTTATGTTGCAATCAATGGTTGACGAAGGTGAACAAATCCGAATTACTTCACACGATAATTCACACTCTTTCAACCACTCATGGCTCATAATGGATGTTAATCCCTTCACGGTCTCTCTAAGGAATTTATCCTCGAGAGGCACAGGAGGGGGAATCTTAATGGGTGGTCTCTTTTTGCAGAAGAAATTTGAGGTATTTCCATAATCTTCGAAAAGATTGTCCTCAAAATTAAAAGGAAACTCCAAAGTTTGAATTGCTTCATCCTTTGGTGTTTCTGGTTCGGGTGAGGTTTCTACAGCCACGTCTTGAGATATGCAAATTAAAGCATGAGACTCGGTTGGAGGGTGATCCTCAGTGCTTTCCTTGTTCGCCAGTAGTGATTCACGATAATCTTCGATGAAGGAGGTGTTCTCTAAGATATGACTTAGGATTTCCCTTCCTTTGGCCGGAGTCTTATGTGAAAACGAACCACCGGATGCGATATCAAGGTATAGGGCAGACTCTTTGCCAAGACCGGACCAAAAATGCTGCAACAACATGTGGTCGGGTAAGGACAAGTTGGGGCCAGAATGAACGAGCGTTGAGAACCTGGCCCAAGCTGCACCTATAGTTTCCTTGTCAGTCTGCTAAAAGCTAAGAACTTCTATGCACAGAGATGTAGTACGGGTTAGCGGGAAGAAAGCGAGACAAAACTTTTTTCCCACTCACCGTGCGTTTCTCTACGGTAAGAGTGTTGCTTTGCCCTTTCGACAAGCGAAAAGGGAAATAATTTCCACTTCAAAGTTCTTTGTGTCAAGCCTGAATTTTCCATACATGAACACAATTGCTCAAACTCTCACAGATGATGGTATGGATTCTCATGGTCTTGCCCAGAGAAGGATTGCTCCCGAACCATGGCTATAAAGCCTGGGCAGAGTTCAAAGCCAGTTGAAAGAATCGACTCAGAGGATGGTGATGGCTCAAAGAACTCGTCCTTTGGAGCAGATAAACTTTGGATATATTGCTCCATAATCTAGGGGATAAAAGGAAAACAAAAAGATATGAGGATGACCTAAGCTCTAGGATAAATAAGCAACCGTTCCCCGGCAACGACGCCAGAAATGCTTGTTGGTATTTCTTACAACCACAGATTAATCCGCAAGCGCATGGAATACCGTTGTAGCACTTCACCCAAGGGAGTATTGCAAGCGATATCGAATCCAAGGAACGGTAGGAACTATCTAAGAGAAAGGATCATCCAAGGACATCCAAGATTAGGTAGGCGATAGTATAGAGAGGATTACTATGGTTGTGGCTCTAAAAGCAGGTAAATTACTCTTTTCTCTTGCTTGCTTGGCTTACACTCGGTCTGCCGAATGACTCTGGCCTACAGCTCTACGCCGTACCCGAACATGGAGAAATACTAAGAACGGAGAGGGCTGTCACCACCTGCCGCCTATCTCTCACCCGTGAAGTACGAGGCAAACAAAGCTAATCTCTAGCCTAGACACCACGTCTAAACTACTGAATACTACTCTAGTCTTGGCCAAGAACACCCATATTTATCAGGGGTCTTAGGCTAGAGCACCCAACTTAGGGCAGTGATCCCACAAGCAAAATTAAAGTAAAGTAAAGTACTCAATCTAAATGCTTAACAACCAAAGTAACACGAACACTTACTTTATTGAAGAAAGCATTCGTCAAGGTACAAGGCCGAAGGTTGGCACCAGGACTCCCGGCACTCCTCTTCACTACCCCTCGAAGAAAATTCCGACATTTGGGGCACTCCTTTCAGAGCTTCCCCTCACTCTCTAACCTATCTTCTAAGTACTATAACTAGCACTACAACCTTTGGAATTGAAGCATTGATCTTCTTGGAGGTGTGTTGAAGTGAGTGATGAGGTCCCCTTTTATAGGCTTGGTATGACGGTTGTATGGCGATTTCTAACCGCCATACCACCTAACCGTCATTGACGAGGCTTGAGTGGGTGCCACGTGGAGTTTGGGGGGAAATGGCGGCCGAGCTGGTTCAGCCGAACAATGGCTGGCACCTTCCCCCACCGACTTTCTCCTGAGACTGAATTGTGGGCCCTTGAGTCAATTCCTAGATGTTTGATGTTGTTTTAAGTCAGTTTCACCCGACTTGTGGGCCCTCCAATCCATGGGAGGCTGACGTGGCGATCGCCGGTTGGTTGGAGTTATGTTTATCGCCATGAAAGCATGCCTTTCACTTCAATTTGGTACAAAAGTCACCTACATATTTACCAACACTCGTGAGAAAGGTTAGTTTATAACCCCTACCGCTACGTTGATATGCTTAGTTCGTTCCACTTATGCAGGAGTTGACGGTCTGATTTAAGGTGATAACGACCATCAACAGCACACCATCTGTCTCGTATGCATTACACAAACATGCAGGAACTGCCTATCAATGATTCCTTACGAGATGATATGCTACTAAAAGTGACAGACTCTTGTCCTCGGTATGCGGACATAGCAAACTTCATAGTCACTGGATATGTCCCACCAGGGGAGAACAAAAAGAAACTTGTCTATGAGAGTCGACATCAATTATGGGAGGAACCTTACCTATATAGGGTATGCTCTGATGGACTGTTAAGAAGATGCATCCTGACTGCAAAAGCCACCCAGATCATAGATAAATGCCATGCGGCCCCATAAGGAGGGCACCACGGTGCACTCCGGACCTTGGCCAAGATCCGGCAAAGAGGGTTTTTCTGGCCAACCATGTACGAAGAAACAAAAGAATTCATTCGGAGGTGTCGCAAATGCCAGAAACATGGTGGAATAAGTGCTCAAAATGCAATGCCCCTTACATACAATCTTCAAGTTGAACTTTTTGATGTATGGGGTATTGACTTCATGGGACCTTTCCCAAGGTCCTATGATTGCGAGTACATCCTGGTGGCCGTCGATTACGTGTCCAAGTGGGTAGAAGCAATACCTTGCAGAGCTGCGGATGCCAAGCATGCCAGAAAGATGTTTCACGAAATCATCTTCCCTTAGTACGGAATGCCGAGGATACTGATAAGTGACAGAGGGTCTCATTTCATCGAAGGACATTCCGGAACTTCTTGAAGGAGCTTGGAGCCCAGGACAACATAGCAACTCCATATCACCCTCAGACTAGCGGTCAAGCAGAAACATCCAACAAGCAGATCAAAACCATTCTGCAGAAGACCCTTCAAGAGATGGGAAAATCATGGAAGTTGAAGATACCATATGCACTCTAGGCATATCGGACTGCGTACAAGACGTCCCCCGGCATGTCACCCTATCAACTCGTATACAGAAAAAGATGCCATTTACTAGTCGAGTTGGAACATAGGGCATACTAGGCTATCCGGAAGTGGAACACGGACTTTTATCAAGCCGGAGCCCGTAGAAAGATGCAACTCTCAGAGTTAGAGGAATGGAGAGATAAGGCTTATCTTAGTGCCATCATCTACAAGGAAAGAACAAAAAGATGGCACGATAAGCGAATCAAGCCAAAGGAGTTCAAGCCTAGGTACAAGGTATTGTTATTCAATTCCAGGGTCAAGCTATTCGGACATGGAAAACTTCGAAGCAAGTGGGAAGGACTGTTTACCATCATCAACACGTCATCGCACAGAGCAATCACACTCCAGAATGACGAAGGTAATATTTTCAAGGTAAATGGTCATCGCTTAAAAGTTTTTCTTGATCCAGTTGATAATTTAGAGAATGAAGTAGATGCAATAGAATTGATTGATCTAGATGCTTTGCCTTAGTTCTCGTAGATTATCCGTAGCTAGATTTGTCTTTTCCTTTTCCCATTAGATTTATCTTTCACCCTGAGAAAATTGAGGCGAAACAGGCCCGAGTCGGGTTCGGCTGAACCAACACGGCCTCCGTTTCATCCCAATCTTCTCCTATCTCTTGTGGACTCCAACCCTTACATGTTAGGCTTGGTCCGAGGTCGAGTGGGTTTTGGGAAACGACATTTCCCACATAAATTCGCATCCAATCTCACCTTTTTCCATATCCAAAGCTCCACCTACCTTCCATCTAGCCAAAACCCTAAAACACCTCCTCCCATGGCTGGCAAGGGATCGTGCCTTCATCTTCTACCTTTGATCTTGACGGAGAACCGACGCCAAAGAATCAGATGGACATCACCAATCAATACTTGTTAGAAGACGTCCGCTTCGTCGACATTGAACCCCTTGTTGTGTTACCACTAGACCCAATGAATGGGAGGCCATCAAGCCGCGACGGCAATTTGGTCAAACCATCAGTTCGGCTGAACCGGGGCCATCAGCTTTTGGCCCCCCGTTCAGCCGAGCACACTCCCTCACCAGTGCGACCATGAAGAGGACGTTCCCGCATGAGCCCCTATGATCGTCCTACTCCATCGGCACCGGGTCCAAAGCGGTCGATAAGGACTTGTCTTTTCCAGGACGATGATTTATCAGGACCGTCTTCCTATCCAACAAACCCATCCGCTGGAATGGCATCTTTTTTCGTGGAGAGTCCGCTGTCGCAGCCACAATTCCATGTGTACGGGGTGTGAACCCCGGCGGGCTATGCAAAAGCACTGAAGCCACTCTCCATCCTAGAGCAGAAAGTGTCGTTAGAATCCGTTGACTCCTCGCCCACTACAACCAAAGTGAGGCGGCACCTCTCGCTGCTGCCAATCCGTAGGGCGGGAGGTATGTTTGAGAGCGATGAGGAGAAGCCTTCATCCACTCTCACCTATGCGCAGCTGACCTCCACTGTTCGAGACCTCCAAGCTAAGAACCGATCGCTGTGCGAGCTAGATGCGGAGAACGCCATTGAGATCGCCAATCTCAAGGGCGATGTCGACACTCTCCGCTGCAGCCTAGGTGCTAAAGTCAATAGACTATTCAGGGCCATAGGAAACAAAGACCTTTACCGTGCTCCATCACCATGAAGACCTTCCCGTGTATCATAGAAATTTTAGAAATTGGTGCTTTAGTTAGGATTAAGTTTAGTTTAAATTTGAGGATTAAATTTTAGCTTAAATTTTAGGTTAATGATAGGTTTGATTCTTAGTTCGATTTCCCTTCTTTGTAAGCGCCTTATTTAATGGAATAAAGTGTGGCTATCTATGCCGTTAGGATTACTTGTTTGTTTCCACTTGTGTTGTGTCCAATAAAGCTACAGGTATTAAAATAAGTGTGGGGGTGTCCCTCATTTCAACACGCGCATCCCTCGGACCACCTCCACATCATTGCACACTCTAGCACAATGGTGACACGAGACAATGCAGCAAGACCTCAGTTGGCGATACATGTCGTCATGCTCTCCCGTTGCGCTGGTGTGCAACTTTTATTTTTGCACCTCGGATACTAATAAATTTTGCTAGTACCATCAGCATGAGCCTAAATAATCTTGGAAGCATGACACATGTTGGTTTGCTTACATACACTTTATTCCATGACTTCCACTCATATGCTATGAAATCAATTACTTAGGGATAGCATGTTATTCAAGCTATTGATCTATGAGAGATAGTCCGGTAGTGAGCAACTTTGTTTCATGCTGCATAAAAATACTTGGGAATTTTATTTTAAAAAATTCAAAAACCATAACTTTAACTCCTCGATGATGTTTTATTTCTACCAAGGCCATATGTCAAATTACATGATCAAACCTTATACATATGCTACTTTCTACCATTTTGAGTTTGGTCAAATATTTAGACCATCATTAGAATCTTTTCATGTTCTCAATGATCAAAGTCTTATGCATATCCACCACACAAAAATTTGCTCTCCCTCAACATCAGAGGTTTAGCCAAAAATATTTCCACACCCACATTCATGCAAATTTCTACTCTGGGGATTTGCATCCACTTAGTCATCCACAAAATAAAGGCTGCGATCAATTAGTGATCCTCCTACCATGCCTAATGAGACATGAGCTATAGAAATATAAGAAGATTCATGATTGTCGACGGATGGTCGGTCACTCCTCCCAGGGGGCTACCCAAGGAGGTGAAAGAGTGGTCGGTGCGTCTACCGAAAGGATCCGATGGTTGACTCAAACACAAAGCGAGCCAAGAGTTTATACTAGTTCAGCCGTCCCAGAGGATAATACTCAAACACAAAGCGAGCCAATATTCTTTGTTAAGGTGATGTATGAATTGGGAATGAGTACAATGGTGAGAACTCTAGAGCTTGGATCTAAATTGCCAGAGCTTCCGCCCAAACTCTAGAGAATTGGCCCCCTCACCCGTGCGACCTGCCCTCCCTTTTATAGCTCAAGGGGGCAATTACAAGGGGACTTGGGGGCCAAGAAAGCTAATCCCTAAAGCTGAGAGACAGTACAAGAAAATATCTTAAAAGCACACACACACAGGTCCTACGGGTACTAATCGTTGTGGATATCTTATGTGCAGTCTTGTCGGGTGACGTCATGTTTGGTCGAGTTGTCCCCTACTTGTCTCCCCCACGATCCTTAGGGAAGAAGCCTCCTCCCCGAGGTGGAAGACTTGGTCTTCTCAGGTCGGAACCGTTGCTGAGGTCGAGACTGGGACGCTGGAGTCTGTCTTCAAGGCCGAGGTCGAAAAGGCCGACCCCAAAAGAGGTCAGGGTGGCAGTCCTCGAATGGGACAGGAGCGGCCGACCCCGATTGGGGTCGGGCAACCGGCTCAATGCCAAGGCCTTTCGGCCCACTTTAGCTGGACGTATTTCCCTTTCATGAGCTACCCTGGGGTAATACCACCCACAGTAGTCCCCGAGCCTAAGGATGCATGGAACATTCGCCCTTAGGGTCTCAATTCCCTTGGTTAGGCCCTCCGACCAGCTCACGAGGCTTTTTAATTGTGCTTCAGCAGGTGCACCGAACAGGTGCACCTGCCAAGCGTAGCCCCCAAGCCTAGGGCCAGATGGAATATCTAGGCCAAGGGTCAAAGATTCTCTTAGGCCAAAGCTGTAGGTTCATCTTTGGAAATTTCTTGAGTGTGTTTTCGGCTGGTGCACCGATTAGGTGCACCTGCCATGTGTAGCCCTCGAGCCTAGGGTTGGATGCTACATCCGAGACTAGGGTCAAGCTTAAAGTATCATCAACAAAATCTTGGCTTGGAAGCTGGCAGCAGCTGGTGGAATCGGACGTGAGTGACCATAGCCCGGGGGCTGATGGTCGGAATGCCATAACCCAGAGGCCAATGGCAGTCAAAAGTAGACCATAGCCCAAGCGCTAATGGTCGGGACGCCCTAGCCTAGGGGATGATGGCGTTTAGAAGTAGACTATAGCTCAGAGGCTAATGCTTAGGTCACCATAGCCTAGAGGCTGATGGCGTCCAGAAGTAGACCATAGTCCAAAGGATAATGGTCGGGTTGCCATGGCCCGAAGGCTAATGATGGTTGGCGAAACTATGGTCAGGACACCATAGCCCGGGGGCTGAGGGAACTGGGCAAGGTCAAAGTAGGGTTTGGTTAAGTCGTTCGTTGAGATGACGCCCGAACTCGGGTGCTCGTGCCTCGCACGTGGGTCATAGACAGTTCGAAAAGAGCGCCTGTCAGGACCCATCAACCCTGTCAAACACAGAGTTGGGCAATGACTCATCAAACGTCTGTAATCCCTCCCTCGCTGTTACGTCCCACCCTTCCCTGGGCTGGGCCCGCCTACATCTGGAAGCTCTCTAGGATATTAAGACTGTCCTCACAACCTAACATAAGTCTTTTCTATGCACTTTGTCCTCACTCATACGCAACCAGGAAGAACTTCCCGGTCAGTCACCCATCCCCAAATTGCCTCAGGCCAAGCACGCTTAACCTCATAGTTCTTTGGAGATGAGCTTCCAGAAAAGAAGTTGTAACTTGTTGATATGAGTATTCTATTAATTCTATTAAGCCCTAGGCCAGGATGTTACATCCACACCCTCTCAGAAGACCCGATGTCCTCGTCAGTCAACCCCAGGCCAGGAACCTCCCCTCTTGGCCACGTCCGTGCATCCAGTGCCGGCGGATGTGCCATGCTGTGTCCCCTCAGGGCCCATGCCCATGCGCACCATGCCCGCGCAGACCTACCACGCGTCCTGTGAAACCGCGAGAGTCAGCTCTGAAACCACTCTGTAACGTCCCACCCTTCAACTTGTTGGTATGAGTATTCTATTAATCCTATTAAGCCCTGGGCCAGGATGTTACACCCGCCCAACGCCTTGTGAATCTAACGGCCGAGAATTGTCTCTCGAGCGTCGTGGCGGGCTCGAAAGTGGGTTTATCGGGGTGTGCTACATACGCCGTTAACCGCTCACCGGAACGGATGGCCCAGATCTCTCGTCGGGATGACGTGGTAGCTAGGGAGGTAGAAAGACCGAGCTGCTTCGGCTGCAATGCACGTGCCGTTAATGACACTGCAAGTTTGCTGAGAATAGGGCCCACACACTTGCCCACGCACTTGCCTTCGCTCCTTGGCTTCCAACCGCCCTAATACTCAAGGCCGGCACCTCCATTGCCGTTGCGTGGTTTGCTACTGCAAAGGTTGGCGTTTGTTCTCGTTGAAGCCCATGGCGCCCATGAAGAAGATCTCAAATAACAGAGGGAAAGGCTCAGTCAAAGATCATACCAAGCGGAGCTCAGCCTTCATGCCCTCACGCGTTGGGGGCGACATGCTGTATGATCTAGAGCTGGTCGGCGTTCTCCCACCGCGGGCGATCGTGTAGTGGCGTCCAGCGCGAGGGGAAGCGTTCCCATCTCCCGATTCCGAAGAATTGGTTATCTTTTCTTCCTTCCTCCTCCGTGGCTTCGGAGTGTCGGCCCACCCCTTTGTCCGGGGCTTCCTTGAATACTACGACATCTCGCTCTGCAACCTCAACCCTAACTCCATCCTTCAGCTCTCTATTTTTATTTATCTCTGTGTGGCCTATCTTGGGATAGGCCCACACTTCAACCTCTTCTATCACTACTTCTATCTCCAGAAGTCGGTTGGCGGCGTGGTCGGCGGGACCGGGATTCAATTCTGTGACCAGATGTCCCAGCGCTACATCCCCATCAACCTCACCACTTCGAAAAAGGGATGGCACAGCGAGTGGTTCTACATCGGGAACCATGAACCGGCGATTTCCCCGAGGATATATCAAAAGCCAATCCTGACTACAACCTGGATTGCTCCATGCCCCGAGGCTGACCTTGACTAGGTGGAGGAGGTGGTGGACAAGATCAAAGGCCTTCGGGATGAGGGCCTGACCAGCTCTCGGGTGGCCCTGAGCTTCACAATCTGAGGGATGTAGCCCTGCAAGGACAGGGTGATGGCGCGTACGAGTACCCAGGCGCCAACGACTTGTCTTGGGAGGAGAAGGTGGCCTGCGAATGGATGAGGAAAAACTGGTGACCTTTTTCTCCAACTCCGCTGACTTCAGCCGGGGGGGCCCGAGGGCCTTCAGCCTCAAGAATCCAAGGCTAGAGGTGAGTACGTCCTCCGCCTTGATTCGCCTGCCGTTTTTTGCTTACTTACTTTGTGTTCTTGTTTTTGCATTTGTGCGTGTCTGATACCTCACCTGCCAGGTGTGCTAGCACTCGACGGGGGCTGGACGTCTATGCATCACCGCCGCCGATCCTGGGGGAGGCAACGGCAAAACAAGAGAGGCCGGTGATCTAGCTCCCTCGCAGGAAGCAAGACCCGAAAGGGAAGAAATCCGAGTGCCCCAAGCGGAAGCCGGAGAAGCAAAGGGCAACACCGGGAAGCCTGAAGCTTCCCGGCACAAAGAGGAAATTGGTGATCTCCTCCAACGAAGGGGACTCGGGGGAGCTAGACGTTGGGCCCGCGACCTCATCGTTGGGGTTGGGCAAGCCCACGAAGCCGGAGTCGTCGGCACCCCGAAGAAGGTGTCGAAGCGGCTCGGCCGGGTTCTCGTGTCACCGGAGTTAGTACCGTGTCCATCCACTATTTCCCGATCTTTTGGCTTCTTCGTACTTAACAGGTTGCATTGGACAGGCTGGTCGAGGACATCCATCCTGGCACTGAGGACCCAGCCAGGACAGCTGATGTGACCTCCCCGATCATGGCAGCAGGGTCCAACCTGCCATTGTCCGTCGTGGCGCTGGGGGTCGCCTCGGCAAGGGCCGTCCCGACTGAAGTACCACTTCCGGCGGGGGTCAAGGAAGCATCCCTAGTGATGGCAGAGGAAGAGACTGTGGAAATAACCGTGACGGCTCTAGCAATGCTCGCCCCCACCGAAGAAGAGGCCATACCGGCTGCTGCGGCTGCCGAGGCAACAGCCGTGCCAGCTGCCAGGGCCATCGGGCAAGAAGCTGAATTGGGTGCCCGAGCCACCAGGGAAGGAGCTGTTTCGACTGCCTGGGAGACCAAGGATGATGCCGGATCAGCTGCCAGAGTGGGCCTGGGTGCTGGCCTAGGGGACTATGTGGAGATGGGGCGGAGGATCACCAACAAAGAGGAGTTCTCAGAGCTGAACTAGGGTGCATTCTCCCCTCCCCTCAACTCCACCGAGATGTTCAGGGCGCTCTCGATCATGGCGACAGCCGGGGGAGGATCCCCCCGGGCTCCAAGGAGCTGGCTATTAGAGGCGCCGAGGACCGGACCTCCTCAAGGTCGGCGATCGGGGTCCAACCCAACGTGGTCGGAGGATGGGCGACCATATTCGAGCAAGCTATACGTCATGCCCAAGAAGCCTTCACAGTGAGTATCAGTCTTCCTTCTCCTGTCCTTCTCTTTGACTTCGCCCCTTATGCGTTCTATTCGTAGGGGTTTGCCCGAGAATCCGCCTCCGCCAACGTGATCCGACACCTCAAGGCGAGGGTTGCCAACACCACAACCCGTAAGCCTGTCGATTCCCTTCCTCCACCTTCGTTCTCTCCGAGCATTGCCATCTGATGAAGCCTTGCGGCGCGCAGAGAGGCTCGAGGGGGAGCGGTTGGCAGCGATCACGGTGAATGCCGAGGACGATGCCACTTTGGTGGAGTCAGCGAGGGCACGGGAGAAGGCTAAGGAGGAGCGCATGGCTGCGGTCGCGGCGAAAGCCAAGGCTAAGGCCGTGATGACGACGTCAGCGAAGGCAAGGGAAGAGGCCAAGAAGGAGCGAGCAGAAGCGATCATGGCGAAAGTCGAGGCCGAGGCCTCTCTGACGACGTCAGAAGCGGCAAGGCAGGAGGCCGAGAGTAAGTGTTAGTATTGATTTCCTCTCGCTTTCCTATTCCCCTTTCTCCCGACATTATTGACAAGCCCCCTCCTATGTAGCTCGCTGGAACACCATCCGTAAGCAGGACAGCGACCTCGAGGATCGCCTGAAGACTGCCACAGCACAACGGGAGCTATACCGGGAGGTTGCCTGAGCTCTCCTGGCCGAAGCGAACTCCGAGGTGGCGCAAGCCGACGAGGCCAAGGACGAGTTGGTAGTGCGCCTTTGGAAAGGACCGAAGCTCCTCTAATGTTTCATTCACGCTGTGGCCAAGATGGCGACCACTCACATCCTCGGCGTGGTTCACCGGACATACCCTCGCGTCAAGATCGAGGCCATGACCAACGGTTGGCCGGCTGGGGTCGCTGAGGCAGATGTTCCCTGGATATACGCTGAAGTGGAGTCGATAGCGGAGGAATTAATCTCCAAGATGAATTTTTAGGCTGCAAAGTCCCTAGCATAGATAGAATAGTATTTGTCTCAGTCATGAATGTATGTTCTAACTTTATTTTTTGTTTTAATAAAGCCTTGACTTTTCTCATGAATCAAAATTTTAGCTTTATGAAGAAAGCTTTTCAGATTTAACTTCTACTCAGTGAGTGTATGACTGTCGTGTTAGAACAACTTGGGCCCTCAACAGAATAGATCCAAGGAAACCAGTCGGTCCGAAAGACTTAGTCGCTTATGCATTGAATAGGAAAACAGACAGATTTTAGTGAGAGATGGCGTAGCCCCCGCGTTCATTCGCGAGGCATCCAACTAAGTCACAACTGGTTCCAACCCTAACCAGCTTTGGCTGGGAGCAGGTCCACTCACACCGAAGGATGTCAGGTAAAAAACCGTCGTAGTTAGTTGGATAAGCTGCGGAGCCCCCGAGCGGCTCGGGCATGACCAATAACCTTCCTGAACCCCAACCATGGCTGGTTGGGGACGCGTGACTCAGGGCAGGTCGTAAGCATAGCGAAGAAGGTGTCAGGTGAGCACAGGCTGCTCGGGAGAAAAACCAAGTCTCCAGGTAGCTCGAGCGCATTCAATAAGCTTCCTTCCGGGGAACCCCCACCATGGCTGATTGGGGACGCGTAGCTCAGGGCAGACCGTAAGCGTAGCGAAGGAGTTATTGAGCAAGCATAGGCTACCCGGGAACTGGAAGTGAGATTAATTGAAGAAGACATCAACCTACAAACAGATCAAAATATAAGCAAAATTGAAAGGGCTAAGCATGTTTGAGCACAGGATCGGTGCAAACAATTGATCCCTGCTTGAACTATCATCGAACCGCTCCGATCGACGAAGACGACACCCCTACCTGGCGCGCCAACTATCGACAGATGGTCGGTCAGTCCTCCTAGGGGGTACCCAAGGAGGTGAAAGAGTGATCAGGGCATCTAGCGAAAGGATCCGATGGTCGACTCTCAAACACAAAGCGAACCAAGAGTTTATACTGGTTCAGCCCTCCCGGAGGATAATAGTCCTACGTCCAGTGTTCTTTGTTAGGGTGGTGTATAAACTAGGAATGAGTACAACAGTGAGAACTCTAGAGCCTGGATCTAAATTCCCAGAGCTTCCACCCAAACTCTAGAGAATTGGCCCCCTCACCCATGCGACATGCCCTCCCTTATATAGCTCAAGGGGGTAGTTATAAGGGGACTTGGTGGCGAAGAAAGCTAAGCCCTAAAGCTGAGAGACAATATAAGAAAATATCTTAAAAGCACACACACAAAGGTCCTGTGGGTCCTAATCGCTGTGGGTATCTTATGCGGAGTCTTGTCGAGTTACGTCATCTATGGTCAAGTTGTCCCCTCCTTGTCTCCCCCGCGATACTTAGGGAAGAAGCATCCGCCCCGAGGCGGAAGACTTGGTCTTCTCGGGTCGAAACCGTTGCTGAGGTCAGGACTAGGACGCTGGGGTCGGTCTTCAAGGCCAAGGTCGAGAAGGCCGACCTCGGAAGAGGTCGGGCTGGCAGTCCCCATATGGGGCAGGAGCGGCCGACCCCGATTGTGGTCGGGCAACCGGCTCAATGCCAAGGCCTTTCGGCCCACTTCAGCTGGACGTCTTTCCCTTTCATTAGCTACCTTGGGGTAATACCCCCCACAATGATGCTCATGAAACAGAAGAAAAGTCTTCTCGAGCAGAATGATAAAAAAATAGAGAAAAAATCATAGCCATGTTCTCCAACATAAAGTAAGAGGAGGATCATGTAATTATAGGAGCCACCACAACAAATATTTTCCTTTTTTCCACTTTTCACCCACATATTCCAATACAAATAATATGTACAAGCTTGATCATGATTACATGATTAGTTTTCTTCTTGGATCTTTTATTTGACTTTACAAAATATTTGATGCAAGTATGCCGCATGATTTTCCCTACCTTGAGCTCCACATAAGCTTTATTAGAAGTAGTAAATTTTGGGCGAGCATTGTCATGGTGAGGAATCAAACACCTTGAGTGATATCATAGAATCATCAGAGATGTAAAGTCATGCTTTTCATTTTTGAAAAACTATCAAAACACCCAAGTTATTTAATGCGTAAGAAATCATAGTGGCTTACATATAGACTGTTCCATTTTTCAACACCTAGAATTTCATGGGAGACACATATAGATTCACAGTTATGAGTAAGTCTAGGAATAACTTGTATGTTAACACTATAGCAATAATGTATCATGCACCTTAGTATCTCAACCTTTACTCGAGAACGAGCAAAGGGCTAAGTGTGGGGGAGTTTGTTGATGGTCACTATCACCCAAAATCCGACTGTCAACTCCTGCATAAGTGAAACAAACTTGGCACATCAACATAGCGGTAGGGTTATTTACTAACCATTTCCACGAGTGTTGGTGATCAAATGTATGCAGGTGAATAATGCATTGAAATGTAGTGAAAATGTGCTTTCGTGGCGAAGAAATACAACTCCAATCAATCGGCGATTGCCACGTCAGCTTCCCACGGATTGGAGGACCTACAAGTCAGGTCAAACCGACTTAAAATGGTGCCAAACACCCGAGAACTGCCTTAGGGGCCCACCAGTCAGCCACAAGAGAAAGTCGATGGAGAGAGGGGCCAACTAGGGTTTGGTCGAACCCCTGGTTCGGCCGAACCAGGCCGAGCTCCTCTCCGCTCGAGCCTCCATGTGGCAGCTCCCTACTGGATACCAAAGGGAGTTATGGGCTAATGACGGTTACTAACTGTCAAACAACCTCCTTAAGAAGCTATTTAAGGGGGGCACCACTTCATTTCAAGACACAACTCAAAGAAGAATAAAGCTTCACTCCAAGGGCTTATTGCTAGGTTCCTAGTACTTAGAAAATAGGTTAGAGAGTGAGGGGAAGCTTCGAAAGAAGTCCCCAAATATTGGAGTTATCTCCGAGGGGTAGTACAGAGGAGTGCCAGGAGTCCCGGTATCAACCTTCGGCCTTGTACCTCGATAAATACTTTCTTCAATAAAGTAAGTGTTCGAGATTTACTATGGTTATACTTTTACCTTGAGTACTTTACTTTACTATATTTTACTTACGGGATCATCATCCATTTCTTTGGGTGCTCTAGTGTAAGACCCCTCATGAAGACGGGTGTTCTTGGCCAAGGCTAGAGTAGTATTCGATAGTTTAGACGTGGTGTCTAGGCTAGAGTTTACCTTTGTTTGCCTCGTACTCCATGGGTGAGAGGTGGGCGGCAGGTGGTGATAGCCCTGTCCGACCATTACATTCCTCCACATTTAGGTATGTCGTAGAGCTGTAGGCCAGAGTCACTCCGCATACCAAGTGTAAGTCGGCGCCTGAAGTAAGTAAAAGAAAAGTAAAGAAATTTACTAGCTTCTTAGAGCCACAACCATAGAAATCCTCTCTATATCTTAGCCTATCTAATCTTGGTTGTCCTTGGATGAACCTGACTCTTTGATAATCCCTACCGTTCCTTGGATTCGATATCCCTTGGAATACTCCCTGGTGAAGTGCTACAACAGTATTTTGTGTGCTTGCGAATTTTTATCTGTGGTCGTAAGAAATACCAACACCGATCACGAGATTACATGGCAAAGTAGTGACGCTAAACTTTGATCTAAACAAAACCCAATTGTTCTTGGCAGCGGCTATCGATGGATGGTCGATCAGTCCTCCCAGGGGGCTACCCGAGGAGGTGAAAGAGTGGTCGAGGCGTCTACCGAAAGGATCCGATGGTTGACTCGAACACAAAGTAAGCCAAGGATTTTTGACTGGTTCGGCCCTCCCGGAGGATAACAAGCCTACATCCAGTGTTCTTTGTTAGGGTGGTATATGAACTGAGAATGAGTACAATGGTGAGAGCTCTAGAGTTTGTATCTGGACTCCAGAGATTGGATCCTCCTACCCGCGCGACCAGCCATCCCTTTATAGCTCAAGGGGGCAGTTACAAAGGACTTGGGGGTCAAGAAAGCTAAGCCCTAAAGTAGAGAGCAAGTACAAGATATTGTCTTAAAAGTACACACAAGTCCTACGGGTCCTAATCACCGTGGTATCTTGTGCGCAATCTTGTCGGGTGACGTCATCTTTGATCGGGTTGTCCCCTCCTTGTCTCTTCTGTGATCCTTATGAGAGAAGCCTCCTTCCCGAGGCAATAGACTTGCTTTCCCCGGGTTGGAGCCATTGTAGAGGTCAGGACTAGAGCGCTGAAGTCGGTCTAATAGGCGGAGGTTGGGATGGCCGACCCCGAATGAGGTTGGGGTCGCCGACCCCGGATGGGGTCGGGCTACCGACTCAAATCCAAGGACTCTTGGCCCACTCTAGCTAGACTTCTTTCCCTTATATGAACTACCCTGGGGTAGTACCCCCCACAGTAGCCCCCTAGCCTAGGGACGCATGGAACATGTGTCCTTAGGTTCTGAATTTCCTTGGTCAGTTCTTCCGGCCAACTCTTGAGGCTTCTTGATTGTGCTTTAGCAGGTGCACCTGCCAGGTGTAACTCCCGAGCCTGGGGCCAGATGGAACATCTAGGCCTAGGGTCAAAGTTTTTCAGGCCGAGGCCATAAGCTCAGCTTTTGAAATTTCTTGAGTATGTTTTGGCCGGTGCACCGACTAGATGCACCTGACTGGTGGCGCAAGGCAAGTTTGAAGTGGAATATTGGGGAAGTCAGGTGTCGCACTGACATCCAAGTTCGGGCGCTCATGTCGCGCATGTGGGCCACTGACAGTTTGAATAGAGCACTTATCACGCTCCAGCAACCCCGCCAAACACGACGTTGGGCAACAATTCGTCAAGCGTCGGGTATCCGACTCACATGCAACGTCCCCCAGATCCAACGGTGGGATTCACTCACACGATGTGGCAGGCCTGGAGGCGGACTCATTGGGACATGTACCGTACACCACACGCGTCGTTAACCGCTCCCTCGATGCGACAGCCTAGATCTGCTATTGGGGTGATGTGGCAGTCAGGGAGGCAAGGAGGCCAGGGCACCTCGGGTGCAGCACAGGTGTCGTTACTAACATTGCGTGCTTTCCAAGGATAGCATGGCCAGCCCCATGATTGCTCTCCTTTTTAAGCTCTGCCATTCTGCCTTCTTCTCTCTTATGCCTTTCGCCAAAAAATTCCCCAAACCCATCGTGCACGCACTCTTGCTTCTGTCTCCCAATCATAGGGCGTTCCTGCACTCGAGATCGTCCTCTCCATCGTCGCTGTGTGAGACCAATGACTCCCACCAATAAAGTCGCGAAGAAGGGGGGAAGAGCTCGGCTGGTGGCAGCGACGATGTTGACCGAAGTTTGGCCTTCGTCCTTCGCATGCTAGAAATGAGATGATGGAGGAGCTGGTGTGGGCCGGCATCCTCCTGCCACGAGAGCTTGTGCTATGGCGCCCGGTGCGAGGGGAACAATTCCCAACTCCCAACTCCGGTGAGTTGGTTGTCTTCGCCTTCTTCCTCCTCCGTGGCTTTGGAGTTCCGGCCCACCCTTTTGTCCGGGGTCTGCTCCATTTCTACCACATCGCTCTCTGCAATCTTAACCCCAATTCCATCCTTCACATTTCCCTTTTCATCCATCTTTGCAAGGCCTATCTTGGGATAGACCCGCATTTCAATCTCTTTCGCCACTATTTCTGCCTCCGTCGAACAGACGGCGGTGTAGTTTGAGGGGCGGGGATCCAATTCTGGGACAGAATGTCCCAACACTATATCCCCGTTGACATGACGACATCCAATAAGGGGTGTCATGCCGATTGGTTCTACGTCGGGAACCTCAAGCCGACGATCTCCGCCATGATCAGTTAGAAGCCAATCCTGGCCACCACCTAGACATCCTCCTTCTCCGACGCCGAGCGCGACCAGGTAGAGGAGCTGGTAGCCAAGGTCTAGGTTCTCCCGGAGCAGGGGCTAACCGGAGCTCAGGTGGCCTTCGATTTTGCTCTCTAGGGACTGCTACCCTGCAAAAGCAGGGCGACCCTGGCCTTCGAGAGCTCGGGGAGCCGAGATTCGGCTCAAGAAACCGTGGATCCCCAAGACCATATGCAATGAAGATTGGGGTCGGTCTTCTCCAGCTCAGCCGACTTCGGTGCGGAGGGGCCACTCGCCTTCAGCCTCTAACCCGCGGCAGAAGGTGAGTCCAACTTTTCTTCTTTTTCCTTTTTTTTGGAATTCAACGTCTCACTTGCCAGGCGTTGGCACTTGACAGGGACTGAACGTTTATGTTTCGCTGCCGCGATTCCGGGGGTGGCGACAGCTAAGGGAGTTGCTCCATGAATCCCGTTCCCTCAATCCTCATCCGATGCAGGGGCCGCATCGGGGAGTTCCAAGAGGAAGTTGGTCGCTTCCTCCGACCAGGAGGGGTCGAGGGAGACCAGCGCGTGACCCGCCATGTCGACGTTGGATTCGAGTAGGTCGTCAAAACTGGTGTTGACGCCCCCCCAGGAAAGTGCCAAAGCGCATCGGCTTCGGGTTCATGGCGTCGGCTAGGTTCATGCCAAATTTGCCCATGTTTCCCTATCTTCATACTTTGTGCAATGATGGATTATATCGGACAGGGAAGCGGAGGACGTCGACCCCCAGGCCGAGGTGCTGATCGTACCAACCAGCCAGGTTGGGGTGGTGATAGTCGGCCCATTCTTGGAAATCGCTGAGTCGACGGGCACGCCCAGGGCCAACCAAGCCGAGGTGCCTCCTGTGACGAAAAAGTCAGACACTGAGTAGCCCTCCCCTTCAACGTTGCACTTGTCGCCGGAGGCCCTTGGGATCGAACCTGCCATGGAGGTGGCCAAGGGGCAACCTTCCTCGAGTGCCAGGGTGCCAGCTAGTGGGCGTCCCGAGGACCAACCAATCCCCGACAGCAGGCTGGTGGTCTAGGGGCGTATCGACCGTGGGTAAGAGCAGGTGGATGAGCTCGCGTGGCGAAGAAACACAACTCCAACCAATCGGCGATTGCCATGTCGGATTCCCACGGATCGGAGGGCCCACAGGTCGGGTGAAAACCGACTTAGAATTGGACCAAACCACCGGGAACCACCTTAGGGGCCCACATGGTAGAGGTGGAGGAAAGGCGATGGCGAATGGCGGTGATGGGGGTTTGGTCGAACCACCCTTGAGCCTGTTGCCACCAACCTTTGACGTGTCACCTCACGATTGGATCACCAAGTCGGTTAGGGGATATGGTGGTTAATAATCGCCATAACAACCACCATTGGAGGCCTATATAAGGATGGAGCTCACTTCAATTCAACACCACACCACAAGAAGATGTTCCTACAAGTTCTAACTTAGTCTCTAGGCTAGTGGAGTTTAGGAGTAGTTTAGAGCTCTTTTCGGTTCCCGAGTCGCTTTTGGAATTCGGGTATGTCTTTAGTACTCTTCTTTCTTTGTATGACTTTGATCTTACTAAAGATATTATCTTCTAGTTCATATGAGTGTGGATCTTCTTGTGCTTTAGTAGATAAGAGTTCCATTATTAGTTTAATTCATAGTCTTATTGTGTTTAGACGAGTAACTCTATTGCCATGGACGTGATCCAATGAGCAATTAGGATGTAGGTTTGCCTTTATCTTGCTCATGAAAGGTTGAGGTATCTATGGTAATGTAAGCATGTTGCTTAGGTTATTTCATAGACATTGGTTATGGTCATATCCCACGAGTGAGAGGTAGGCGGCAGGTGGTAACAGCCCTGTCCGTCTATTGTATTCCTCCATGTTCGGGTATGGTGTAGGGCGAACGGTAAGAGATCACTTCGTGGTGGCAGGTCGGGCCACTAGGCAACGGTACCCCCGAAGTCCTGGGAGCATAGAACTGGGTTTAGGCATGACTAGAATAATTAGTTAAACTATGTACTCATACTAGAAGAACTATAGGAACCTGACTCTAACTATTATCCACTTAGCTCTAGTGTATTATTAAAATAGGACTCTTCTGTGTGTGTCACACTACCTTTACCCCATAATTATCTTACCCCTGTCTGGACTTAGATATCTTATCTATAGCTTATGAATATCCATGGCACCTTACTATCTCTTCCTGACCACAGTCTTCCTTTGGGAATAAATAAATGACGATACCCTTGGAATACTCCCTGGGTGAAGTGCTACAACGGTATATCCATGCGCTTGCGGATTTATCTGTGAACGTAAGAAATACCAACAAGCGTTTCTGGGGCCGTTGCCAGGGAAGACAATGGTCTAGGAAGAAATAATAAGTGCTTGGATATCCATAAAGTTCTATTTTGATATACACTAGGGTGTCCCAATCTTTCGGTGAGTTGATGATAACTATGATTTGGAAGAAACGTTGACGATCCAACTACAACCGTACGAGACGTTGTGTTGCGCCTTAGAGATCGATAAACCTCTTCGTGGGTTGTAGATCTTGCCGGTGCAGATCAACCTTATTCTTGCAAGCAAATTGAAGAAACAAGCAAGAACAAGATAAAAGCAATCTGAATTGCAAATACTGATTTCAGATCTGAATACTCATGAAAAGGTGGGGTTCCGGAGCAAATAGAACGGATGGTCCAACCGACACACGCGTCTATCAGGAAGTAGCAATAGCTAAACTTACATAATCAAAACCCAAATTGTTCCATGGCGGTTATGGGGTATTTATACAGGTGGGGGAACGTTTTGGGGCGTTCTCCAATCCTAGGAAATGTCCATAATGGACTCGACTTGATACAAGACCCATCGGCCCAATTTTGGTGGCGTAGCACCTCGGGCAGAACAAGGTATTTGTACTAAATTGATGATTGCGGCCGGCTTGTAATAGATATGGAAGTGAGGCCGGATCCGTTCAAAAGTAGACTTCATAAGCTTTCTGTGAAGTACTTAAACACCCAAATCAGAGTTCGTATGAAACCGTGGCAACTGTCACACGTTGATGTTGTACTGCAGTCCAAATTAAGTCCCAAATCATATTGGATTAGATCTCTTTCTTTACTTGGGCCAAAAGTGACGTGGTGACCTGGTGGAGGACGTTGGGAATACTTGGATTTGGAGGTTGAGGCGCACCCCACTTGAGCCCCACTTGGGCTAGGGTCCCAGATGAAGTTGCAAGCTCATATGCCCATTATAGGTAATGCAACACCTTATTTCTGTGATTGCGGCTGATTGGGATGGAATTTGGAGATGAGGCTGAATCCTTGGAAAGAGGACTCCGAGAGCTTTTCATCAAGTACTCATGGACCCAAATCGGAGCACATATGCATATTTGGTGACCGTTTGAATTCAGCGTTGTGAGACCTGGATGAATTGGATTCCAAAATTTTTGAAGCTTGAATTTGATGTCTTCCTGTGGACATATGATGTGAGCAACGGTTGTATCCATAGTAGCCATGGTCACATCATATTTGCCTTACCTTTGCTCTAGCAGGCTTATCTTGGTCTATTTTCTCTTTTATGTGAAAATAGGGCAGTGGATGACTAGTTTCAACTTGTCGGATACTTACAATCCAAATCCATAGGCCCTTGTGAAAAGAGTCCGACTTCGTGTCGTTCCTCCTCAGATTTTCCTCTCGCCAATTGAACCGTCATTTACGGCATAGTCGGAATCAAAGACACTTCCCGATTTCTCGGCACCCTCGGCTGCATATGTCCATACTGGACCACCAGTCAACACGGGGGAGGCCAACTTTGAGATCAAGATGGGTCTTATCACCATGGTGCAGGCTAATCCCTTTTGTGGGAAGGCCAACGAGGATGCTAGTGCACATCTCCAAACTTTCCTGGAGATCTGCAACACTTTCACTATCAAGGGAATCACTCAAGATGCAATCCGACTCAAGTTGTTTTTGTTCTCCCTCATCGAGAGAGTGAAGCAATGGTTCTACGCGAACCGAAGTGTTGTGGATACCTGAGACAAGTGTTAAAAAAAGGTTCCTCGCGAAATTTTCCTGATGGGCAAGACCAACGCCCTTCGCAGAAAGATTTCGAGTTTTCAGCAAGCATCAGATGAGACAATCCTAGAAGCATGGGAGCGGTTTCAGGAATACATCCTGGCACGCCCTCACCATGGTATGGACGATTGGCTCCTTATCCAGAACTTCTACAACGGTCTGACTTCAGTGGCCCGTGATCATATTGATGTTGCTACGGGAGGAGCTTTCTTCTTATTAACAGTCGGGAGTGCGACTAATTTAATTGAGAAGATGGTCTCCAACCAAGGATGGAGCGACGATTGTCTCCAGTCCCGGAAGCATATACCGTCAAGGAGACGGATATGCTAGCTGCTAAATTGGACCTCTTGCTGAAGAAGTTCGAGGACAAGGATGAAGGAGTCCAGGCAGTAGACGCTCACATGACGTGCAAGACGTGCGGCAACACTAGGCACTCGGGGAATAACTGCCCCGAGACCAGTGCGGACGTCTACTACCTAAACAACAATGGCTACCGTCCGCAAGGAGGTCAAGGGTGGAACCAACAACGCTCGTACTATCAAGGAGGTAACAACTCCTATCATGCTTTTAATCCTAACCAACCCTCCTTGGAAGATCTTGTCTTAGGTCAGGCTAAAATTAATAAAAACATTTCTAAGAAATTAACGGCCAATGACAAATCCTTGGAAAGCACAAATGCTAAAACGGAAGGCTTCTTCTTTGCTATTAAGAACCAGTTGAGTTTTAATAAGATGTTAGAAACTCAATTAGCTCAGTTGGCTGCTGTTATCCCTTCATGTGAGGCAGGGAAGATCCCGGGGCAACACGAGGCTTCCCTTGAAAATGTTAGTGCGATGACCACACGAGGGGGTAAAACCACTCATGATCCGGCATATCCTAACAATGCAGGGAAGGCAAAAGAGAAAGAGGGTGAGCCAACCAACATTCAGAGCCAAGTACATGAGGGAACATCGGCACCAGAGGAATTCCACGATACCACATTATTGTCGTTCCCTCATCGCAACAGGAAGCCAACCGTGGACGAGTAGTTCGCTCGATTTGTTGAGGTTAACCGGAAGATTCATATCAATGTTCCTTTGATGGAAGCGATGCAAGTACCCATGTACGCTCGCTACCTCAAGGACATCCTCAACAACAAGAGGTCGATGCCTACCACAGAAGTTATCAAACTGACAGAGGAGTGTAGCACTGCTATACTCAAATGGCTTCCTGAGAAGAAGAAGGATCCGGGGTGTCCCACGATCACCTGTTCGATCGGGACACAGCAATTCGACCACGCCTTGTGTGACCTGGGAGCAAGCATCAGCGTCATGCCCAAGGAGGTCTTTGATCGGTTGAACTACACCATGCTAGCATCAACGCCAATGCGACTGCAGCTGGCCGACTCATTGGTCTGCTATCTGGCGAGAATTGCAAAATGCATACCGGTAAGATCCGGGGATGTTTCATTCCCGTGGATTTCGAGGTGCTCGACATGGATGTCGACAAGAGGACGCCGCTCATTCTTGGGCGCCCGTTCCTCAGCACCGCGGATGCCCGCATAGATGTGGGGGATAGAGAAATCCGACTCCATATTAATGGGAAGGAGGAGAAATTCAACTTCCAGCCAAGCGTGGAGTAGTGTTTGATGGTCAAGATCAAGTACGGACCCAATACCAAGAATATTAAGGAGGTCAAAGTCAAGCCCCCGGAGATGGACAACCTCATCAAGTTCATGAAGGACTTCTTGGAGAAGGAATCACCCTTCCAAGGAAAATCAAGAAAGAAAGGCGGGCGGTGTCATCCCAGCCACTGCCGAAGTCCAGAAATCCTTCAACTACACCAAATGAACAAAAGAAAATCAAGAAGGTGTGGCAAGTGAAATCGTATGTGTCTGCTTCTCCGAGACCGGGCGATGCACAAGCCTAATTGAGCGGAGAAACTCCGGCTCATCGGACTTTAAACAAGGAGCCCTGGTAGACAGGTAAAATCGGTATGTATCCCATATTTAATTTCCAAATGCATGTTTACTTCCCTTAATTTTGATTCTTGCATAATCAAGCATGGCATGTTTACTTTCCTCTCATGCATAGAAAAATTAAGAAGTTGAAATTAGGGTTTTTATATTTAAGAATTCTTGTGCTCATCATGGCAAAACTTTAGCCTTTGATTCCACTCATCAAACATGCACTAGGCTGAATAGAATCATGTGAGCAAGCATTGGATCCTTGGGTGGGGGCTAAACTCCATCACTTTGGTTTGGCCAAACCAGTAGTGGGTCCAATAATGCTCAAACTTTTAGGGGTAGTAGGTGATGATGTGGAGATAAGGAATCCAAAGTTTGGAGGAGAGTGGAGCACTCCTTCGTTCGGCCAATCCAAGGGTGTCTCTCCTCTATAAAAGGGAAGGTGGGGAGATTGCTCTCCTCTCACTAACTTGAGGTGCCATAGTGTGCCCTCAAGTTCTCCTCTCTAGAGTTCTTTCAATGTGTTCATCCTGAGTTCACATAAAAAATATTTCCTGAATTTTGCTTGCATTCGGAGTTACCCCGTGCGTTGTCACGCAAGAACGATTTGTGGTGGCGACCAAGCTCCACAAGAACGATTGACTCTCGGATGGCTAACTTAACTTTGAGCTAACTGTTAACCCGTCTTGAGTGTTCTTATGTGTTAGTTCTTTTCAGCTGTAGATGAAGAAAGTGTCAAGCGGTTGTTCAGTGCTATGCGCAAGGGATCGGGATCAAGCTCAAGCCATTCAAGCTCAGCTTCGTCCCCCAATCATGTGCATAGTCCAGCAATGCAGGATGATCTGCAAGCCGCTTCATCAAGAGGAGAGGGAAGTCATCACGCTTCCTCTCTCATCCGCGACAATGAGCTCAATCTGAAAGATGATCGAGAGAGACAGGCGTACATCCTCCTCAAGGACCGGATATTCGCTCCTACGCGAGCATATGATCAAGAAATGCTCAGCAAGACAGGTATGGACTCTGAGTTTCATCTTGTTTGGCAATCAATAGGATGGCAAAATTTTGCACATGTGGAGGAAGAAGGTTCACACCTTCTAACCATCCAATTTCTTTGCACCTTAAAAGAAATAGGAGGTGGTATTTCTTTTCGGTTATTCTGGAAGGAATATTACTACACATGGAAAGAATTTATTCACCTTCTTGGCTTCACTCATCAGTGTTTTGTTGAGTGGGAGTCAAAATTGTCAAATTTTGATAAACATAGTTCTTGGCAAAGTATTTCAGAATCCTTTTGTACTAAGCCAAGAGCTAATGATATTCATAATCCTACCTTAAGGTTGATGCATAAATGGCTAGCATTTACCCTTTTTCCTAGAGAGGATGTCATACCTATTAGAATAGATGAGTTGATGATCTTATATGCCATGGTTAAAAAGATTAAAATCTCTCCTGTTATAGCAATGATTAAATAATGGTTGGAATAATTTAGGATGAAGGGGCCTATAGAGTGCACTTCACTAATTACTCGCACTGCTCATCATGCCGGAGCTATGGGGAATGTTCAAGTCTTGTACATCACCGAGCCCCGTGAAATTATAGATGAAGAGTATTTAGTGAAGGGTCACACTTTCAAGCATGGCCCCGATGGATCCCTTATCTTTTTCTTCCTAGGATATACAAATGAAATTTTGCTTCCTAACCCAGAGTATCATTTGTATAAGTGTCAGGCTCTAACCATTGCTCTCCGTCCAAGAGAGATTGCCCGCAGGAGTAGCATATCAGGTAGGATCACGAGGAGCAAGTCTAGAAGAGCTGCTATGGAGGAAGAACAGCAACCGCCTCCGCAACAAGTGCCGGAGCCGGGATGGGTTCCAACTGGGTACGCATCCGATTGGGACCAACCCCAGCAATATTATGAGGCGGGAGGCTCTTCATGGCTGTCAGCCAGCAGTGCGAAATGGGCACAAGGACCTAGCTGGCACCATGAACAAGCCACGGAGTCATCAAGCTCCAATGGTTTGCCTCCATCGGATGGTGCTCAACGCTCATTCTCAGCACGAGGTTTTCGTAGCCAAAAATATGCAGAGATCACCGAACGACTGGGAAGATTGGACATGAGGACTATAGAGATGCAAGATGAACTCCATCAACTTCATTAGCATGTCCAAGGAACCCAAGCAAAGGATGTGACCAGCATATCAAGGGCAAGCAGCAGACCACCGATCACCTCCAGAGATCAACTCCAATCCGCAGCTAGCCCGACATGCCGGCGTACTTTCGCTGCAAGGGTTTAATCCCTATCGTGGGCCATAAGTAAAAGGACAAGCTTGGGGAGGACCCTCGCATCGTACCCGTATCAACCTTTGTTTTATTTCTTTCTTTCTATTGCATCTAAAATATATATTTAAAACAATCTGAAAAATTAAAAAAATTCAAAAAATATAATAATGTAGACATGCTTGGTAGGAATGTTAATTCCCCATCTTTGGATATGATGAATAGTTGCTCTGTTTTAATTCTATTTTGTGTCTAGTTTACAACTTAGCATTCTCCAAGTTTTGAGTTTGTTGGCTTAGGTATGACACCATGAACTTGAAAACTTTTGGGTAGCAAGTGGATGATCCAAGTCTAAGTTGTTGTGAAATATGAGATGGTAAAAATAGAGTAACTATGATCATATTCCAAGGGAAACCAAAGTTCGGAGAATTTTATATTTAAAAATCCAAAAAATGGTTGAGTTCCTCAAATGATGATACATTCCTACCAGAGCCATATGTTGATTATAAATGAATTATCCTCTACATATGCTGCTTGTTATTAAATAGAGTTTGGTCAAGTAGTTAGACCCTTGTTAGAATCTTTTCATGTTTTCATGGTCTAAGTCTTGTGCATATCCACCATAAAAATGCTCTCCCTCTACACTAAAGGTTTAGCCACAAAACTATTTCATCCCATCATATGCTAACTTCTACTCCGGAAGTTTGCATCCACCAAATAAAGACTCCAAAATTATTATGGTCCTCTATCCTCATGTCCCTGCCAAAAGAGCCATGAGCCAAAAAAAGTGCACGCAAAAATATTAGAAAAATTCATGATGCTTATCAAAAGAAGGAACAATTCTTCTTAAGCATGATGATAAAAAAAGTGTGCTCATAGCCATGATCTCCAAAATAAAGATAGGGAGGTGGATCATACAAAAAGAGTCATCCATTTCCTTTCTACCATTCATATCTCCACCAAATAAATATATGCACAAGCTTGGTCCTGATTGTACGATTAGAGTTCTACTAGGATCTGCTTTTTGACTTTACAAAATAATTTATGCAAGTATGCCTCATGATTTTCCCCTACCTTGAGCTCCACAAATCTTAGTAGAAGTAGGAGAAAAGAAGGCACAATGCCTTGGTAAGGAATCTAAACACATTTGAGTGATACGAGAGTATCATTCGAGGAACTCTCCCTTTTCTTTGTCAAAAATTTTTAAAAATCTCCAGACTAGAGTGGAACATGGATAAGAGAAGTAGCACTGTGGAGATTATGGCAATCGGTTACCCACATGGCAAGCTTATCCGACTGGAGATAGGGATAGGTTACGCCTGCCAATTATGTAAACCAACTATGACTTGGGTGTTACGTTGTCGATTAGATAAGGCAACGGCTCATAGTCACGGTTTGGTAAGGTTGAGGAAACCGACTTAGAGTAAGATTGGGTTTCCGACTTGTAAGCCCGCCTCCCAAGACTATATAAGGGGGGTGAGGGGCGTCCCTTGAGGGATATGAGATATCGGCTTTAGATCAGATTTCATATGCAACACAAGAGCCATAGATCTTGAGATCAATAAACACTCGGCGGATCGAATCCCCGAAACAAGAGTAGGGTATTACCTCACGAGAGGGCCTGAACCTGTCTAAACCTTGTTCTCCACCTAACCCATTGTGCTTGGCGATCTTGACTGCACCCCCAAATTTCTATTGCCGAAACCGAGTTTCGATAGTTGGCGCGCTAGGTAGGGGCCCGCGCGTCAAGACTTCTTCGATAATCTCGCCGGCAAGCGCGATGGGATCTTCTTCAGGCATCGACGACTTCGCCGCCAACGGCTTCAACAAGCTCTCCTTCCCCGACTCAGATTCGGACCAGTTGGGAAGGGGAATCCGCTTGGTGCCATTCGGGTTACCGAACAATGCCGAGATCTGCAACAAAATCCTGACTTCCAAGATGCAGTCTATCCACTCAGAAGGAAGAATCCACTCGGCGCCGTTCGGACTACCGAACGCCGCCGAGATCTATAGTTGTCTTCTCACCCCCCGTCGGAATCAATCTACTCGAAGGGAGAAACCCTCTCGCGCCGTTTGTATTACCAAACACCACCGAGGTCTACCGCAAACTCTTCTCCCGAGTCGAGATCAACCCACTCGGAGGGACCCACGTCATTAAGCTACGACTCGGACTGGAACGATCCAGATTCGAGCAACCCAGGCTCAAGGGAAGTCGCAGTCATCCTCCAACCGTTCAGGTCATGCTCATCCTCTGAGCTCGATGAATACCTCGGCTCTTCGAGCTTCGACGATCTCTACGGCATCCCCTGGACGAGGCCAATGACTCGATCGCGATAAGGACTATGAGCCGAAGTGCTTCGACGTCCTCATGGCCGAGGTGGCCAAGACCGACTCAGCCATGGCCTGTAGGGTCGCAGAAGAAGAACAAGCCAGACTTTCTTGAGCAGGAGCGCAAGCTGGCAGAAGATGAGAGGAGGCGCAAGGAGGAGGCCGACAGGAGAAAGCGGGACCTGAGGGAGACCGGACGATCAGCTCGGGAGGCCATACTTCAGACACGAGTCGACAACACCAATATCTTTCAGACACCCCAACAAAACGCCGTTGCCGCCCTCACCCTCCTCGACACCGTGATCGAGACGGCGCCCCCGACGTGACGCCAATCCTGGACAAGATTAATACCATCGTCGCGGCTGTAGCCAACTGTTCTCCCTCCACCTCGACACGAAGGCCGACTGAGTCTGTGGCAGAAATGCCCGACAGAAGCCGACTTCCGCCACTGCGGTCGAAGGATCACAGGAGGCCCGAACAAGATCGGACGACCACTAGGTCAAGAAACCCCCGCCACGAGGCCGCGCAGAAGCAGCAAGAGCAATCGGCCGACTCCCACGAGAAGCGGCATGGACGACCACCCGTCCACCACCGGGTCCGCCACAGCAACAACTCCAACTACCGAAGCAGCCTGCCAAGGACCCCGCCAAGTGATCTGTGGGAAGTCCTTGACCGGCGCTATCAAGAATGAGATCAGCGCTCCCGCGAAGATTGAAGGGGATCGCCCGACAGCAACGACGATGGAGTACCTGCGTTCACTCGGGACCTGCGTCGAGTGCATTAGCCAAATGGATTTAAGCTGACAGGAATCGAGAAGTACGACGGAAAGACCGACCCTGAGTCGTGGCTAACCATGTACACCCTTGCCATCCGTGCAGCAGGAGGAGATAATAAGGCCATGGCCAATTACTTACCTATTGCACTCGCCAAGTCAGCCAGGAACTGGCTCACCAGCTTGCCAAGAGGCTCGGTCGGCTCGTGGAGCGAACTCAGGGATCACTTCATCGCCAACTTCCAGGGCACTTTTGAAAGGCTCGAGACCCACTTCGACCTCTACAACGTCGTCCAGAAGCCAGACGAGCCATTGAAGGACTACATCCGACGCTTCTCGGAAAAGCGCAACAAGATCCCCAACATCACCGACGACATCATCATCGTCGCCTTCCAGAAGGGAGTCCGTGATGAACTGTTGATCGGAAAGTTTGGGCGTAAGCCACCGAAGACGGTGAAGCAAATATTCGAGACAGCGAACTCCTATGCCAAATCCAGCGACGCGATCAAGGCGGCGCGGCAAGACCGGCCTGACAGAAGGGATGACAAGCAGTCGGGAGGAAGCCGACATCCTAAGAAGGATAATGGCAACAACCAGGCCCAGAAGGACCGCAAGCATCGGCCTGAGGACCTGGTTGCCGCGACGTCCAACTCCCAGCGCCGTCCCCAAGTCGCGGCCTACGACGCAATCATGAACACTCAGTGCACGCATCATTCAAACCACAAGCATGCAGCCAAAGATTGCTTCATCTACAAGCAATTCGCCGAACAATATGCGGCGCAACTAAACAAGAAGCCGACTGATGAAGCCAATTGTTAGCGAAGTGCTGGCAGGAGCCAAAATTCGCTACCCCCAGGTACAAAAATTGCTATATGGTGCTCTGATAGCCGCGAGGAAATTGGCGCACTACTTTCAGGGTCACTCGGTCACCGTCGTCACTTCCCTTCCACTCGGCGATGTCATCCACAACCGGGAGGCGACTAGGCGCATCGCGAAGTGGGCCCTGGAACTGATGCCGCTGGACTTAACTTTCATGGCGAGGACGTCTGTAAAGTCACAAGCCCTGGCGGATTTCCTGGCCGAGTGGACCGAACAACAAGAACATGTACCTCGAGAAGACCTACAAACACAGGACCATGCACTTTGACGGATCCAAGAGGATCACAGGCTTGGGAGCAGGAGTCATGCTGATCTCCCCGATTGGGGAAATGCTAAGATATGTTCTTTACCTCCACTTCTCCGCCTCGCACAACGTCGCCGAGTACGAAGCCCTGTTGCATGGACTGCGACTTGTCGTTTCACTCGGGATACGACGCCGGTCGTGAAAGGAGACTCCCAACCGGTTGTCAACCAAGTCATGAAAGATTGGTCCTGCCTAAATGACACCATGGAGGCCTATCGGCAAGAAGTCCGCAAACTTGAAGACAGGTTTGACGGACTGGAGCTATCCCACGTCCTGAGACATAACAACGAAGCAGCTGACGAGTTGGCGCAGTTCGGGTTCAAGCGAGAAGCTGCCCCAACGGACATCTTCGTAGAGCATCTCTATGAGCCGACTGTTGCAGCCAAACCAACTCCCAATGAGCAAGCTGCAAACGAAGTCGCCATGATCGACGCCGACTGGAGGACACCGCTCATCAAATTCTTAACTCAGCAAGAGCTGCCGGAAGATCGGGATGAGGCGGAACGCATCCGACGTCGTTGCCAAGCTTACGTCATGATGGGTTCTGACGTATACAAGAGGAGCCCTTCTAGAGTCCTAATGAGATGTATCACACCCGAGGAAGGACGGCAACTACTACAGGATATCCACTCGGGCATATGCGGAAGTCACATGGCAGCACGCACCCTGGTGGGCAAAGCCTACAGACAAGGTTTCTTCTGGCTTACGGCGGTCTCCGACGCCGACAAAGTGGTCCGAACCTGTGAAGGTTGCCAGTTCTTCGCTCGACAAAGTCATGTCCCAGCCCAAGAACTACAAACGATTCCATTATCCTGGCCATTTGCGGTATGGGGCTTAGACATGGTCGGTCCTTTCAAAAAGGCTCCAGGAGGATTCACACATTTATTCGTCGCAATTGACAAGTTCTCCAAGTGGATCGAAGCTAAGCCGGTTGCTACGATCACTGCTGACAAGGCACGAGACTTTATCCTCAACATTGTGCACATGTTTGGTATCCCAAACAAAATAATAACCGATAACGGGACCCAATTCACTGGAGGCATCTTTAAGGAATTCTATGAAGACTTCGGCATCAAAATCTGCTATTCATCGGTCGCACATCCCAAAAGCAATGAACAAGTTGAGCGTGCCAACGGCATGGTTCTTCAAGGTATCAAGGCCCGAGTGTTTGACCGGCTAAATCCTTATGCTGGCAAATGGGTCCAAGAGCTCCCCTCGGTTCTATGGTCTCTACGGACTACGCCCAGTCGGGCTACCGGCCAAACTCCTTTCTTCCTGGTTTATGAGGCAGAAGCCATGTTGCCGAACGAAATGGAGTATGAATCCCTACGGGTCCACAGTTTCAACGACGAGCCCTACGATCAAGACCGAGTGGATGATCTAACCCGACTGGAAGAAGCCCGAGAGGCAGCCTTGACCCAGTCGGCAAGATACCTCCAAGGACTAAGACGATACCACAGCCGCAATGTTTGAGGACGAGCTTTCATTGTCATTGATTTGGTTCTACGCAAGATTCAAACCACCAAGGACCGTCACAAATTATCTCCACTATGGGAAGGGCCATATATAATCGCTGAGGTGACTCGGCCAGGAGCATATCGACTAAAGCGTGAAGATGGATCCATGGTGGAGAACTCTTGGAACATCGAACATCTTCGACGATACTATGCTTAAATTGCCTCAAGTTTCATATTATTCTTGACTGCCAACCTCAAGCAAGATGACTTCTTGAGTTGACAGTTGGGGGCTACACTTGTGTCAACAAAGCATGGTTTTCTTTGACAACTTATTTATATTTGGTTTATCATAGTTTAATGTTTTGATTCGAGTTCAATAGATAAGGACTGAGAATTTTTTAATGACCTAATCAAGCTTAGGCTTGGTGACAGTCGGACGAAAATTACTTAAGAAATTTTCTATGAAGACTCGGGTCAAGGCATTAACATAAATAAGCTAGATATCTACAAGTTCACATCAGAGGTGTGAAGGCCGAAGCCGCAGTAGAAGAAAGAGGAAATTTTGGGAAGACGAAGTGACGGGGATGACCTCGAGGCTTCGTAAAAGACTTGAGGGCTTTTGCTAAGTCATCTCACGATTAGGCCGAGCCCATGAGTGACTTGCGGCCCAGCTAAGGTGTGGCTTGACACGTGTCCTTAGGGACTTAAGTGGATGGACTTAAGCAGATTTGCCCTGGCAATATGCACGTGTCACATAGCCCAATACCTTTAAAATCCTTTCATACCGCGGTTTGCGTAACTTCATGAGAAGTTGGCACGATGCAATTTGAAAGGTAACAAATAGTTAAGCTTTTCATGGTTGTCCTGATGACAGGAACTATTTGGTTTTTAAGCATTTGATTAGATGATTATATCAATGCTATTTTTCCACCTTGGTAAAGATCTTTTTAGACTAAGACCAATATTATGGCAGGAGCTATTTAATATTTTGGTCGTATTTTTCTGATGACTGAAAAATTTGTTTATCCGTGAGGGGTGATTAAATTATTTATTCCGGGATGACTCGGGTAGATTAGCTCGGATAAGCATGAGCTTGCCGAGTGAATTGATTTTCTTACCCATGAGGGTCGATAGAATTATTTGTTCCGAGATGACTCGGCAGTTAATTCGGATAAGCATGAGCTTACCGAGTGCTTTTTACCCACGAGGGTTGATTGAGTTGTTTGTTCTGAGATGACTCGGGCAAATTTACTCGAATAAGCATGAGCTTGCCGAGTGATGAGATTTTTTATGATTGCTTTAGCTTGAGCTAGGCATTTATATGAGAATGATTTTTATAGTTCTTGACTATATGCTTAGTCCGTTTTTGACTAACCACATAGTCGGGGCTACATTCTAATTAGGTGCATCAGAGATGCACCTAGATATTTATTTTTGAGAATTTTTGGATATTTTCCAGCCCTTCACGCCTTTGGAGCCACTCGGGAGATTCAGGCAGAGGTGATGGAATCACTCGGCGCCAGAAGCACTCGGCCAAAGAGTTGTTTGGTTGTCTACTATCTTAGTTCGAGGCTGAGTTATCTCATCGACTGCAAAGGACTCGGGGGCTACTGTGGATATTATAGCAATCGGTTACCCACATGGCAAGCTTATCCGACTGGAGATAGGGATAGGTTACGCCTGCCAATTATGTAAACCAACTATGACTTGGGTGTTACGTTGCCGATTAGATAAGGCAACGGCTCATAATCACGGTTTGGTAAGGTTGAGGAAACCGACTTAGAGTAAGATAGGGTTTTCGACTTGTAAGCCCGCCTCCCAAGACTATATAAGGGGGGTGAGGGGCGTCCCTTGAGGGATATGAGATATCGGCTTTAGATCAGATTTCATATGCAACACAAGAGCCATAGATCTTGAGATCAATAAACACTCGGCGGATCGAATCCCCGAAACAAGAGTAGGGTATTACCTCACGAGAGGGCCTGAACCTGTCTAAACCTTGTTCTCCACCTAACCCATTGTGCTTGGCGATCTTGACTGCACCCCCAAATTTCTATTGCCGAAACCGAGTTTCGACAAGCACTCTCATCCACCATTCTGTTTCTCAACCGACAAAGAAAAAAGTGAAGCCGAAGCTCCCACGAGGACTAAGTTAATACAGGTGAGACTACCATTACCAACTTCTTCAATTCAAGGTAGAATACTTGGTTATAGGCATGGTAGTTTAGAGAACTAGAACATGGTAGCAACTCCTAATCCACCGAGGCTAAGTCTTGACTTTTCTTAGGGACGAGCAAAGGATAAGCTTGGGGGAGTTTGTTGATGGTCGTTAAGTAATGATTCCGACCATCATAGACCTCAGAAATAAAAGAGAATTATCATCCTTTACCGACATTTAGGTTTAGAATTAATAAAGTTCCTCATGTCCTTAGACTTTAGTTAAATGCAGGAACAATTATCACATAAATGAAGCAAAGACGAGCTCGCATGGCGAAGAAAGACAACTCCAACCTATCGGCGATGACCACGTCGGATTCCCATGGATTGAAGGGCCCACAAGTCAGGTGAAACCGTCTTAGAATGGGACCAAACCACATGGCAGAGGTGGAAGAAATGCAGTGGCAAATGGTGGTGATGGGGGTTCGCCCGAACCAAGGTTCGGCCGAACCACCCTTGAGCCCGTTGCCACCAACCTTTAACCTGTCACCTCTTGATTGGACCACCAAGTCGGTTAGGGGGTTATGGCGGTTAATAACCGCCATAACAACCACCATTGGAGGCCTATATAAGGAGGGAGCTCACTTCGATTCAACACACACCACAAGAAGAAGTTCCTACAAGTTCTAACTTAGTATCTAGTCTAGTGGAGTTTAGGAGTAGTTTAGAGTTCTTTTCGGTTCCCGAGTCATCTTTAGAATTTGGGTATGTCTTTAGTACTCTTCTTCCTTTGTACGACTTTGAGATTAATAAAGATATTATCTTCTAGTTCATATGAGTGTGGATCTTCTTATGCTTTAGTAGATAAGAGTTCCATTATTAGTTTAATTCATAGTTTTATTGTGCTTAGACGAGTAACTCTATTGCCACGGACGTGGTCCAATGAGCAATTAGGATGTAGATTTGTCTTTATCTTGCTCATGAAAGGTAGAGGTATCTATGGTAATGTAAGCATGGTGCTTAGGTTATTTCATAGACATTGGTTATGGTCATATCCCACGGGTGAGAGGTAGGCGGCCGGTGGTGACAGCCCTGTCCGTCCGTTGTATTCCTCCACGTTCGGGTATGTATAGGGTGCACGGTAAGAGATCGCTTCGTGGTGGCACGTCGGGCCATTGGGCGGCGGTACGCCTGGAGTCCTGGGAGCATAGAACGAGGTTTAGGCATGACTAGAATAATTAGTTAAACTATGTACTCATATTAGAAGAACTATAGGAACCTGACTCTTAACTATTATCCACTTAGCTCTAGTGTATTATTAAAATAGGACTCTTCTGTATGTGTCACACTACCTTTACCCCATAATTATCTTACCCCTGTCTGGACTTAGGTATCTCATCTATAGCTTATGAATATCCATGGCACCTTAGTATCTCTTCCTGACCATAGTCTTTCTTTGGGAATAAATAAATAACGATACCCTTGGAATACTCCTTGGGTGAAATGCTACAGTGGTAAATCCATGCGCTTGTGGTTTTGTCTATGAACGTAAGAAATAACAACAAGGGGGTCGAAGAGATGGAAGAGCGGTTGGCCGAGGCTGCCGAGCGTGAGTTTGCCACCTTCACCTTCTTTCTTTTGTCTTATGCTAAATTCTGCTTTTGCACATGTACCGACGAGGCCATGGCCTACGCTGAAATGCTTCTGGAGACCACCCGGAAGGCTAATGCTTCACTTGCAGAGACCCGGGCGCAACAAGACGCTGCCCAAGGAATGCTCAGGGGCACGGAGCTCACCCAGAAAGAAGCCAAAGCTAGGGCAACAGCGTCGGCTGCCGCCAAAGCAGAGGCCGAGAAGAAATTCTGGATGTCCGATGCTGCGAGGGCTGAGGCCGAAACAAAACGGGACGCGGCCCTGGCCGAGTTGACGACCATGGAGTTGACTAAGGCCGAGGTCGAAGCCGCGAAGGCCGAAGCCGAATCCAGGCTAGCCGCCTTGGAAACGGCAAAGGCCAAAGCCGAGGCCGCGCGAGCCGAGGTCGAGGCCAAACTGGCAGCCTTGGAAGCGGCGAAGGCCATGGCCGAGGATAAGTTGAAGGCATGAGAGGCGGCAAGGGCCGAAGCCGTGGCGGTTCTAACGCTGTCCGAAACATCGAGGGAGGAGGCCATGAGTAAGTGTCTGCATTGGCCACATCCTCTTTCTCTTCTTTTATGTGCTAACCGACCTCTTCCCGTGCAGAGCGCCTGGCCTCGACTCGTCAGCAGATGGACGCCCTTCGGATCCGCATAGAGGTGGCAGAGGACCACTGGCGGTTCTACCTAGAGGGGGTCTAGCGCTCCTCGCCGAGGCCGACCCCGAGTCGGTGTTGGCCGAGGAGACCGAGGATGCACAAGCGACGCATCTACTCGAAGGGCCAAAATGGCTGAAAGCCTTCACCCGAGATGCAGCGAAGACAGCGACAACGCACGTGCTTGGCATGATGCACAAGCTGTATTCGTGTGCCAAGATCGAAGCGGTCGCCGAGAGTTGGCCGGTCGACGTCACCGAGGATGATGTCGACGGGATATACGCCGAGGTCGAGCCAACGGCAGAGAAGATCATCTCCAAGATGACCTTGTAACCTAGTAGCCGAAATCTCTTTAGGTTGGTAGAATTAGCCCGAGTTCTGGAATGTAAAACTGCGTCTTCCTTTTCGTAATAAAGCCTTGGTTCCTCGGCCAAATTTGAAAAATTACTCTTAGTCTGTATGAAGACTCTCCCCTTTTTATTATTGTCTTGAATTCGCTGAATGTCCACCTATCGTGGTCGAGCGACTTAGGCCCTCGATGGAATGGGACCAGGGGTTTGCTAGCTGAGCACGGGTAGCTTAGTAACAGAGGGACAGCCGACCGTTTGTCGCGTGTTTGACCCTCATAGTCAAGCAACTTGGGCCTTCATCAGAACAGATCCGAAGGATTCCCAATCAAGACCGAGCGACTTAGCTATTTTCGCGACAAACGGTCGTGCGAAGAGACAGAAGTATGGCCGACTACCTGCTGTGTGTCTGACCATCGAGGTTGAGCGACTTAGGACCTCAATAGACGGATCCGGGGGATCCCCAATCATGCTCGAACAACTTAGCGATATACGGAGCAAGTAGGCATGCGAGTGACGACCGACTATCTATTGCGTGTCTGACCTTCGAGGTAGAGCGACTTAGGGCCTCGACAGAACAGATCCGGGGGATTCCCAATCATTCTCAGGCAACTTGGCCGTGTATGCAACAAACAGACGTATGAGTGACGACCGACTATCCACCATGTGTCTGACTTTCGAGGCAGAGTGACTTATGCCCTCATCGGAACAGATCCGGGGGATTCCAAGTCGAGCTTAGGGAACTTAGTCGTTTACGCGCGAATAGGCGTTGTAAGCACAAGAACTACTTCACCTGGCACCCGACCGACTCATGATCGGTCTCGACCCTAGCTAGCCTCAGTTAGGGGTCCAGCCCCTAGCGCGAAGGACGTCAGGTCGAGCCATCAGGTTCCGTTAGGTGGGCTAAGAACGAGCCCCCAAGAAGCTCGGGCCTAACCAGCAAACTCCTCTTCCATAAAACCCCGGCTCACCAGGCCAGGGTCGCACAACTCAGGGCAGGCCATGAGTTTCTATGAGGAAGGGGTCGGGTGATCGCCGGTCGTTCAGGAGGGCTATCGAGCCCCCAAGTAACCTAAGCGCACTCAATAGGCTTCCTTCCGAGGAGCCTCGACCATCACTGGTCGAGGACGCACAGCTCAGGGCTGACCATGAGTGTTGCGAAGAAGTTATTAAGTTTGTATAGACTACCCAGGGGTCGGAAGAAAGATCAATTAGAGAAGATAATAATCTGCAGATAGATTAATGGAGAATTGAAACTGCTTAAACAAAGGGGTTAAGCGCAGGATACTTAGCTGCTCGAGCATAGACTCAACGTAGGCGCTCGACATCCTAGGAGCTCGGCACCTCTAGTCCGCCCTCTCGAACTAGCTTGAAGAAGCTTGAGCGAGCGATGGCGGAGGCAATGTCGGAGCCTTCCCGGGGTTCCAGCCACACGTGCATGCCGGCCAAGGATTGCACCTAGCGGAGCGCAAGGTCGCCGACCATGAAAGACCTGCTTCGTTTGTCCCTGTTGTGGTGATAGCAAAGGGCCTGATGGTAATGTCCCGAAGGGGTCAACGGGGCAAGCCGAGCTTCCTCCAGGTTGCCGATGTCCTTGGAACACGCTTGCTCGACCACCAAAAATGTGTGGGAGCTCTTTGTAACATCCTGGGCCCCTAATCGCAGTCGCTATGCTACTAGCGTACCACGACCTTGTGGCCGAACTAGCTGGCTAAGAAGCGCAGGTCGGCACACGAATCGGCGGGGCCCAGAGATGGTCCAAACAGAAATCGTAGAACCCAGGAGAGAACGTCTCGAGAAGGCTTAAACAACGCACATTCTTCATTTCTCACTCCCTTTCTTTACAAGGATCGAGCTGACAAGCCACTCAAGATTGTACAACTTTTTGATGAATCTTGCACCTAAAAGCCTAACTATCTCCGAAGAGGGTTGTCAAAGCCGAATCCTACCCGGCCATGTGTCGAGGGAGACACGGAATTTGCTCCCCGCCAACTTCCTGGGCACTCCTGGAATGTTCATCATTCTCCATTCGCCCACGGGAAACCAACGAGCGTGTATTCTCGCCTCGTCCCCAAGCTTGCTTTGGTCAGCACGGTCTTGGTAAGGTCAGCGTCGGAGAGAGAGACGTCCTCATACTTCAGCAAAGCTGGCACCGACCGCTTGGGAGGCAAGTTCACGCATGCAGTACGAGCAGTCAGCAGCTTCACACAGAGTGAGGCTTTCGCTCTCGCAAGCATAGGAGGTGATGACGTCACCTCGTACAGAGATCATACCATCAGGACCTAGCATCTTGAGGACCATGTACGTGTAGTGCGGTACCGCCATGAACTTGGCGAGAGCAGGGCGCCCGAGCACCTGCATGATAGGCAACCTTGAAGTCCACCATGTAAAACCTGATGAATTCGGTGCGGTAGTTCTCCCGCGTCCCGAACGTCACAGGGAGGGAGACCACACCGAGTAGCATACTAGCCTTGCCCAGGACGATCCCATAAAAGAGGGAGTCACTGAGCTCAAGGACGGCGATAGAGAGGCCAAGATCGCGCAATGTCCCCCAGAAGAGTACGTTGATGCCACTCCCCTCATCAATGAGCACACGCTTGAGGCACACCTTAAGGACCATAGATCCACCACCAGCGGGAAACTTCCAGGCTTCGGGATGTCGGCCCACTGATCCGCTCGGGAGAAGGAGATTGGAACCTCCGACCACCGAAGACAGCCTAGGGGCTCCATGGAGATGGTGTTCACCCGTCGGCGAGCAGCTTCTGCTCTCGGCGGCTTTCCAAGGCAACCTCCCCTCCAAAGATCGTACTGACTATTCGGGTTGGCTCCTGGAAGTCGTCTTCCTCTGGGTGTTCTTCCTTCTGGCGTTCGGCACCGCATCCCCTCCCCCTGCGACCCCTTGGGTGTCGCGGGTTGTCCTGTGTTCCCTAGGCTAGGTGGTCTCGAAGGACGTAGCACTACCGGACGGTGTGCTTGTCCCTCGGTGTAGGATTCAGGGCTTGTCTAGCACTTCCTGGAGAGCTTCGTCCGAGGCCTCACTCCTCGGCCCCGGTCCAGGCTTGCCAATGGCTGCGACCTCGAGGTTCGGTTTTTGCTTCACGTCATCCCACCGAGGACGATTGGGAGGCCGACGATCGACCCTTCTTGGGGACCGACGGATGGACTCGGCCGGCTCCTTGCCCCGGGATTCCCTCGGAGATCGGCTCTCAGGGGGCGCATCTGTTGTTGCTTGGCGTCCTTGACGTTGGCGTAGAGCTCAACAGTGCAGATCATGTCCGCGGGGAAGGTCGGCAGGAACATGACCAAGTTTCGAAATAGCTTGTAGGGCTTGCGGAGGCCTCAGAGAAGATTCTCATAACATCACCGTCAGAGATACTCGTGATGGTATTGCGACGTTCGGAGAAGCATCGTATGTAGTCCCGGATTAACTCATTGGCCCCCTACGGAACCTGATGGAGGTCATAACGGGAGGCCGGTCATTGCCGAATAAAGGCATCATAGAGGTCATCGCAAGAATCGATGGAGTTCTCGGGGAGCCTAGCCAGCTAGTTTATGGCGGTTGGCGCCAACATGACGGGTATGTAGTTCGCCATCATGTGGTCGTCACCGCTGGTGGCCCGAACAGCGGTACAATACAGCCATAGGCACAATGAGGAGTCGGTCTTGCCATCATTGGGGTCGATTCCGGACGGGCGAAACCCTTTGGGCCACGCCACCCGACGGAGATGATCGGTGAAGGCAGGGAAACCATAGTGCCGAGGAGGAGGCTCGATGCCAACGGCGCCCTCGGGGGCTCCGTGCTCTCGGTCATAGTTCTCCCTGCGATACAGCTCCAGGCGTCTGCACTCAGTTACACGACACTCGAGGTGTTACGTGCATCGAGCCACTGCGTGATGTTCCCGCGTGCGTCTCCCACGTAGGAACTGCCTTGCTGCTCAAGGGGCGGGGCTTCCCTCCGAGCCCACTCGAGGCAACAGCGCGGACTTGGCCCCCACCGTGCGATCTTGAGTGTTACGAGGTGACGATGCATGACTCGCGCTAGGAAGTCACCGCGTCCTCTGTCGTCAAGCACTCTAGGGGAGCACTCAAATGGGCCCGGGACGTTGAGTTGTGCGGCTGCTGCTTGAGTCATAGCCATCACTCTCCGCACCTCTGGAGAGTCTGGAAGGGCGACGAGCGCGCGCTCGATGGCCACCAGGTTAGCCACAGGGGTGCGAAGGACCTGATGCCCCTCGAACTCCACGGTGAAGGTAGGGGGCAGGTTACGGGGCTGAATGTGAGCTGGCTGGGCCTGCTCGTGCCACGTAACCCGGTTAGCATTGCAGCACCGGCGAGCGTTGCGATGGGCGTCAGACTCCTGGGAGCCTGTGGCCTCATCGTACAAAACCACCTCCACCATCATGACGAAGTTAGCCGGTCAGCGGTTGCTGGGAGCAAACTCCGCACGACACAACCTCTTGGCCGGAGTCATGTGGCGAGGGGGATCACACTGAGGGGGCTTCTTGGAGCTCTCCTTCCCAGGAAGTTGGAGACACGTCCGACGACAGTAGAGGCGAGTGAGGACACCTTCCGTGGAGGGGAAGCTGAGCGCATCATGCAACACCTGACCATACACTCGATCCGCATCCAGGCGGAGTCCACGCTCAAGAGCATATAATTCTTTATTATAAGTGGAATAATTCAAAACAGGCCCAATTAGCTTCTCACTAAAGTATGCAATAGGTTTGCCTTCTTGTAATAAAACAACACCCAATCCAAGCCCACTAGCATCACATTCAAGCTCAAAAGTCTTATTAAATTCAAGAAGTTGGAGGAGAGGTGCATGTGTCAACTTAACTTTTAACGTGTTGAAGGCAAGATCTTGTGGCGTATCCCAAACATAAGGCACCCCCTTCTTTGTAAGCTCATGCAACGGTGCAGCAATGGTGCTGAAATCCTTCACAAAACGGCGATAGAATCCCACAAGGCCCAAAAGCTTCGAACTTGTGAGATAGTCTTCGGAACTGGTCATCCTTGTATGGCATCAACCTTGGCTTGATCAACTTCAATTCCCTGCGGAGTCACAACATAGCCAAGAAAATAAACTCGATCTGTGCAAAAAGTGCACTTCTCAAGGTTACCAAATAAACATGCATCATGTAAAGCAGTAAAAACAACACGTAAGTGATCTAAATGTTCATCCATAGTCTTGTTGTAAATCAATATATCATCAAAATAGACCACCACAAATTTCCCAATGAAAGATCTCAAAATCTCATTCATTACTCACATGAAAGTGCTAAGTGTATTAGTTAACCCAAAAGACATGACTAACCACTCATATAAACCAAATTTCGTTTTAAAAGAAGTCTTCCATTCATCCCCTAATTTCATGTGAATTTGATAGTAGCCACTACACAAATCAACTTTTGAAAACACAACAGCACCACTCAATTCGTCAAGCACATCATCTAAGCATGGAATAGAATGACGATATCGAATAGTGATGTTATTAATGGCTCTATAGTCTACACACATACGCCATGAACCATCTTTTTTGGGCACTAAAATAACTGGAACAACACAAGGACTAAGAGACTCACGTACATAACCTTTGTCGTGTAGATCTTGCACTTGTCGTTGAATCTCTTTAGTTTCTTTCGGATTGGTCCTATATGGCGCACGGTTGGGCAATGAAGCACCAGGAATAAGGTCGATTTGATGTTCAATCCCGCGAATTGGTGGCAAGCCCGGTGTCATCTCACTTGGGAAGACATTAGCATACTCCTGTAAAATGTTAGCAACAACAGAAAGCAAAGAGTGCTGCAAATCATGAAGTGAAATCAGAACATCTTTGCATATCAAAGCATATGAAGTTGAAGTGGAAGCAATAAAGTCATTTATACCAGATTTGGTAGCAATCAAACAAGTCGATTTTAACTTAATCTCATTTTTCTTATCACTTTTAACATGCTCCTGAGATTGAACTTTTCTAGATCTAGAAAAATCATCTTGAATTATAGCTTCAGGAGACATAGGATGCAACACAAATTTCTTATCATGGTAAAAAAAGAGTACTGATTTGAAAAAGAGTACTGATTTGACTTACCATGATGCATATATTCTCTATCAAATTGCCACAGTCAGCCTAGAAAAATGCTACATGCTTGCATAGGTACAATATCACACTCAAAAATGTTTTTATATGATTCAATGGCAAAATTGATATGCACAAGTTTAGTTACCTTTGCCTTACCACTATTGTTTAGCCACTGAATGTAATATGGATGTGGGTGTGGTTTGGTGGTGAGTGCGAGCTTCTCCACCATGTCGCTGCTAGCCAAGTTGTTGCAGCTACCCTCATCAATAATCACACGACAAGATCGCTCTTTGACAACACAATTTGTTTGAAACAATGTGTGTCACTGATTTTGCTCTGCTTGCTCCATCTGTGGACTAAGTACCTGCTGCACAATGAAGCTCTCATAGTGCACCATGTCATCCACACCAATATGTTCCTCCTCATCATCCTTATCTGCATGGTCAGCTGCAAGCAAAACACATTATCTTCAAATTCACTAGCAGAGGAGTACTCACCATCATCTTTGACAACCAAGACACGCTTGTTAGGGCAGTCCCGTTGCACATGCCCATAGCCCTTGCATCGATGACACTAAACATCCCTAGTTCTCTCTATAGAAGCAACAGAAGAAACACCCTCGATGGTGGTAGGCTTTTGGGAAACCTTCGGATCTGGATTCGTTGGAGGAGCACGTGGCTTGCTGTTAGAGGTGGAAGGAGCAACTCGACTTGGTGATGCAGATGGTGGTGGAGCACGTCCTATTGGTGTAGTAGTTGTATGTGCCAGCCAAGTGTTAGTTTTACCTGCAGAAACGTTAGTCCTGGAAGCCGCATGTCGTCCCTGCACTTCTCGTTCAGCTTTACAAGCAAGATGAAACAAAATGAGTAACATTGTTGTAATCTTTATAAGCAAAGATATCCTGAATCTCACGGTTCAACCCACCCAAAAATCTAGCCATAGCAGGTTCCTCATCCTCCGCTAAGTTACAACGCAGCATACCCATTTGTAATTGCTGATAATACTCTTCTACACTTTTAGTACACTGTCTCAATTGTTGCAACTTATGTAACAGATCACGTGCATAATAAGAAGGTACAAATCTAGCCCGCATGACCCGTTTCAAAACATCCCAAGTTTGAGGCATGTTATCATAATTTTTCTTACCATGTTCGATCCACCAAACAGAAGCAAAATCAGTAAACTCACTAGTGGCAGCTTGAACACGTGCATTTTCAAGAAACTCATGACATGCAAAATTTTTATCAACACCAATTTCCCAAGTTATGTATGCATTAGGATCATATTTTCCATCGAAAGGAGGTATCTTAAATTTAATCTTATGAAAAGCATCATCATTATTGCGTACCTCGCGTCGACGACGTCCTCCCTCCATACCTGGTCGATGATGATTTAAGCGTCGGTGTTACTCCCATGTTCTGTATCAACCGAATAGGCATCCAAATTATCATCGGCTAATCCATCATCTTCGTGAAGTGGTGGGTCATTCACGTCACGAAAGTTGTCAAAATGCCTGAGAAGATTATTAATATTGTTGTTGATGGCGGTCATAGTTGCCTCCAAACTAGCCAACCGGATGTTGGTTGCAATCTGCGTAGCCTCCAATTGTTCCATCTTTTCATTCGTAACCTGCAAGTCATGATCAACACATTCCATGTGTGCCCCCACCTGCCTTTCGAAATGTTGCATAATGCCCTTCATACAAGGAGAATTTGCCATATCCTTGACATCCTTCGATCCTGCCATGATCAACTAACAGAGACAACAAGGAAAATAAGTGAAGGAATAATAGCCCTACAACTAATAGAATGTGGCTACTGCAAGACACTCCCTCACAACTTGTCTACACAAGCTCTTACCAGTTCTTACCTTGCCTGACAAGGGGTGACAACAACCAACAAGTTGGTAACCTTGGGAGAGATGTATCGGTGCAGCAGTAGCAAGAACAACCTATGAAGTTGTAGCTGGGAAGGTGGAGCTGTAGGTGGGCTGCTCTCTCCAAAGGAAAAACTAGAAACCACGTTAGTCAAGCGAGTTGAATAATCGTTCAACGACGGTACTATGTTGGTCCTAGCCTAGACCATGCTAGAGACGCGAGCCTACACACAAAAAAAGTCACAACTCACACCACCTAGAACAAAAGCAAGGAATAATAAAAAAATACCATCCCCTCTCTTTCTTTTTTCCTTTTTCCTTTTCTTTTTTTCTTTTTCTGTCTTTTTTATTTTTTTTACTTTTTTCAGGGGATCCTCAAAACTGAATATATGAACCAAAAGATGACTAATGAACAATTTTTCACACACACTTTTTTTTGAATGACCAGGGGTATTTCGGTAACAAGAAGATTCTCTCTCGCAAATAAGGCCAAACCAATAATGTGTATAGGACGATAGTGCAATTAAGTCGGATTGGGATTCCAACTTGTATATAACTCGGTCTCTCTACCAACAACACAAGACAACGCTTGGTTAGCAAAAATCTAGTCGGCTTAGGACTCCAACTTACACTTCTGAATCAGCCAACAGAGATTGAGTTGGGTTAGATCTTCAGCTACACTTCAGATTCGGACAACATATAGATCAAAGTGGTGCACGGCTATGATAGAACGTGATAAGAACTCGTAACTTTAAAGGACTAAAACTAACACTAGCAACTCAACACAACCGAAGCAACCGAAAACCCAACAAGCTATGACCAACTAGTAACTAATAAAAAGGCTCAAGGGTTTATGGGATCACGAAAACTAAATTAATCTGATCTATTATTTTTTTGGCTTTTTCTAGACGATAGGAATATAACAGATGCAAAAGTAAAAATCTCTCACCGAGCAACTTGCCGCTCTGATACCACCTGATGTGCACTAGGGTGTCCTGATCTTTTGGTAGAGATGATAACCTCGATTTGATGGAGCAACGTTCACGGCCCGACTACAAACTCCACGTAGGAATTACGCCTTAGCAACCGATACACCGACTCCACTGGTTGACGCGATCTTGCGGAGCCCGATCAATCGAACCACTAGGGTTATTCCTGCAAGCAACCGAAGAACTAGCAAGAACAAGATGAACAACAACTCAATTTGCAAATATTAATCTTGGATCTGATTCTCACGAAAGAAGGTGGGGTTCCGAAACAAATAGAAAGGATGGTCTAGCTAACACACGCGTCTATAAAGTAACTATATCTAAACTTACATAAACAAAACCCAAATTATTCTATGACAGCTACGGGGTATTTATACAGGTGGGAGGACGACTTAGGGTCATTCTCCAAGCCTAATACACGTCCGTAATGGACTCAACTGGATACAAGGCCCATCGGCCCAATTTGGCGACGCAACACCTTAGACAGAAAAAGTTAGCTGCACTAATTTGACGATCGCGGACGATTCTGGATAGATATGGCAGTGAGGCTGGATCCGTTGAAAAGTAGACTTTATAAGCTTTTCATAAAGTACTTGCACATCCAAATCGAAGTCCGAATGAAGCCGTAGCAACCGTCACAAGTTGGCGCTGTCCTGCAGTCCGAATCTACCCGGCACAAATCCTTCTCCCTTTTGATCCTCTCCATCGTTCCTAAGCAAAACAAGAGTACATGCATCTCCATTGTCTAAATACAATGAACAGAAGCTTAAAAATAAACTTACTTGATGATTAAGTTAATAGTCACGCCTACGAGTAATAGGACCAAATGAGATTGGGGTATGAATGGATGTATCGATGGTGTTAATGTCCTCATCATCCGACACGAATGCCTTGGCAAAAAGACCTAAATGCCCTTGGTCCCGACTCCGAATCCGCTATTACGAGAGGATGCGAAAAGAAGGCGACAACAGCAGTCGGGACCTCCTCCACCCCCAAGCTCCTTACAAGTGGGACAAGGTTATGTAGGTCTTTTCCTCAAAGCATGAACGTTGGACAGAGCTAAAATGCAAAATGACCAGCCACGTGGATGGAAAACGAGTAAAAATGGCACGTGGGAGAGATTTTGTGGAGACCTGGTGGCAAATGGAAAAAAAAAACCCCTCGGAATCTCCCCTTTTTCCGGCTTTCCCGCACCTTAGGGTTTACATTCCCCTTGGCTTGGGCTGGTTCCCCTCCTATCGATCTCGCTAGATTTTCTCCTAAGTCTTAAGGCGCATCGACCAGGATGTCACCGGCGCTTGCGTTGCGGCGCGTGGTTTCGTGGTTGTCGCGGGGCCGCGTGGCCGCCGCCGGTGCTCCAAGGGCCGCGTGCGCCAGTGCGTTGCTTGGCCTTCGCGGGGCGCAGTCACCGGAGCTCGGATGGCAGGCGGCCGGCGTCGAAGGTAGTCGGGACGCCAGCAGGTTCCTTGGGGTTTGGGCTGGGCCGAACGATGGAACCGGCAAGTCGTGGTGGTTCCGCTGCGCCGCGAGCAGCGTGTTTAGGCCGGGCTTGTTTCTGGAGCAGAGGTTCGTGCACTCGTTCGCAGTCGGTGCGGCGCCGGAAGAGGTGTCTTTCGGAGGTGCGACGGCTTCAGCTGCCTGCGAAGCGGGGGATCGTTCTGAGAAATCTGCAGACGCCTTCGACAAGTATGTTTTTCTCCTCCTCTTTCCTCTCTTGCCGTGTAGGTTTTTTCTTGCGATAATGTTCATTTTAGTAGTCGATGTATTGTCATTTCGTAAATTCTAGTTTGTCTTTGAAAAGATCTTGAGCATTTGCATTTTTTGGGATTTTAGCTGGTCCTCATGAAATGAATTTTGATATAGACATTGTACAATAAATACTCCGGTATTTACTTAAAGTTTTGTTGGCTTGATCCAGAAAATCCAACATAGGTCGATGTGCTATTTTTTAGATTTAACAATTCTAAAAGTCATAAGTAGTTTTTACCACGTTGAGCTTGGCAATGGATTTTCAGCCTACTACTTTTGTTTAATGATTTTCAGGAATTTAGTTTATATGTATTTAAAAAGTTATACTTTACTGGAAGTCTAAACATATTAGTATTTGTGTGATCTAAGAATCAGGATTACAATATAAAATTTCCAATTTTTACCTGGATTGGGTGTCAATTTCATCTAACCACTATAATTTGGCTATATTTTCTTTCTCTCTTGTAACTTGGACTTTTGTCATTGCTGGATAGATCAAATTTGCATTGTACCATTTCTTTTGAGTCTTTGCCTGGAGCTTATGTAAAATCTCGTACTGATCCAGGAAAACTAAATATTTTAGTGGAAATCATGCTTTTGGGTTTTCAAATGGCCAAAAGACAAAAGGGAGACAGGAAGTGCAGTTCAGATTGGCCAGAGTTAAAATATGATACTGGTGAAGTGCCAAAATGTCTAAATAAAATTGCCTGTTGCATATTCTAGTTTTGACTTCTGAACACACAAATGTTCTGAAGACGCCAAACATTTCACATCATTTATCTTGTCTGCTTCATGGTTTATATACTTTGTGTATGACAGCCCCATCAATTAACCGTGCTTGAGGCTGGGTTAGTCGGTAATCCCCTAGTGATGTGAACTTATTTCACATGTCGTACCTACCTTGCACAAGAATGTTCATGTGGAAATTAGAGTTTTTAGAGACTAAAGAAGGGTGGATAGACACACACTAGGTCCAATGGGAGAAGAGTACTTCTGGCAGGGGAAAGACCAATTCATTATTCTTCATGCTTGATTTGTAATATATAAAACATTATCCCTTTTAAGGCTTGTTGAGTGCTCAGTGGCCAAAACTAAATTGACTTGGCGTGGATTTGGCTAGTATCCTGTGGAGGAGTTTATCTAGGTTTTATAGGGGTGGTTTTTACATGGACCCTAAGGTGAACGATATGTGCTATGTGCTATGCCTAATAGTCCAATCGAACTCAGATCATGGAAGACAACTCCCTTGATAAGATAGAAGATTGGAACTGAAACAACCATCTTGCACTGCCCCATGCTGCAGTAACTGTAGTATATTGTAATAGCTGCACGCCTGCACCACTGTTGATGTCGATGGGGACCATGTCCATGAAACCCTTGAAATTGGAAAGGTAAGTACTCTACGAGAACTTTGAGGGCGAGCTGGATGAGGGTGTTTAGAAACCAAAAATGCTGACAAATGTTACTTAATTGTAGAATCAATGTTTCCATGATACTTATGTGATAGGATACCTTCCCCTGACTTATGAGTCTTGTGCATAATCTCAAGGTTCATCATAGAGGTCTATTTTTTTCTATATCGCAGGAGAGGTACTAGCTGGTATCTTTAGCCATTTTAAACCATACCTCAATATTTCAGGCAGCATGCCATTGATCCTGCTGTGACTTTGTAGTCTCATTTTTTGTATTGACAAGATTAATGAATGAAACTATGCCTGACAGATCAACCTTCTGATATAAGCTCTTCAATTGAAATAGAAATATTGCATATTGGTTATTAAACATTACCATGTGGCATTTGTGTATTAGTATGGGTCAAAAGTAATACAATCAAATCGGTTGTAGATGGTTAGAATTGCGCATGTTTATCGGACTCAAGTACCTTTTCTTGGGAGCTGTGGATTAATACTGATTCCTTATTATGCAAATGATGATGTTATCTCTTTGATCTTTCATGAATGAACATGTATTTATGTTCTAAAATATTGGTATCGCTATTTCAGGAATAAGTTTGGGGATAGGTCCTTAAAACTTCTGTCAGGATCATGTTATCTACCACATCCAGATAAGGAAGAAACTGGTGGTGAGGATGCCCACTTTATTTGGGATGAGCAGGCCATAGGGATAGCTGATGGTGTTGGTGGTTGGGCAGGCTATGGTGTTGATGCAGGTCAATATGCTAGGGATCTTATGTCTCATGCAGTAACCGCAGTGCAAGAAGAGCCAAAAGATTCTATTGATCTTTCAAGAGTACTGGAAAAAGCTCATAGAAACACAACAGTGAAGGGTTCATCGACTGCATGCATCATTGCTTTGAGAGATCAGGTTTGCCACTAATCTTGTTATTTTTACATGTGACATTGGCATATAGCCATAAGCTACATGGAAATCAACAATGAACACAATGTTCTTCTGTGAACTCATGACTTCAAATAATTGTTTTGGTGTAAAATTCTAACTGCCGTAAACATAGTTTGTTAGTTACTAGAATTGCACCTAGGAGCCACACACCATAATTTTTATTGCGTACATTGAGTTACAGCTCACCTTGTTGGGGGAAAAACACCTAATTCATGCAAACTTGCTGGAGTAGCAGTCTTGTGAACCAAGGGTCATTAGAATGAGAAGAGGAGTGGAAAGGAAGAGGGAGAGCAAACCATAGACAGTGTTGCTTCCTGTCACCACGTGTCTGCCTCCATCATGATTTAGCATCTCTGCTCGCTGAAGCTGCTCTTGTTTTGCCCTTTGAAGCTGCTGCGTGAAGGACGCAAGGCTGGAACATTGACCTTAGGTCATGTCCAAAATCATCACATAGGAAGCGAGGGGAAAAGGAGGAGGATTGGAGGAACAGTGTAAAGAGAGATGCGGTCTGGATGGACCACAAGTCAGACCAACAGGCCCATTGCTTTTCTAATTCCCCTTTCCTTTTTTTTTCACGATCGCCATGTGTTTTGCAACACTCTATATTTCTACGTTGTCTAATAGGTTGGATTTTGGTAGTCACATCGCCAACTCGCGAATCACATTTTTTTATTTGTAAAATTGATAGGTATACCCTTGGTGAATCTTACTTTCGTCGAGTAGCGAATCACATAATGCAAACCCCATGTTTCGTGGTTCTTGTAACTATGGTTATGTGTCTGCCCAAGTTGCTGTACTCGGTATATTTTTTTAGTTAGCTTAATCCCACCTTTTCATCCTAACAAGCTGCTAGTTTGGTATAATGTCATGAAGGGATCAATCGTCTAGTATTAGTCTCTTATCATTCTTGCTATGACTACATTGTGGTGAAGTTATTGTTGTTTCGCATGTTTGTTTAGCTTCTCTTAAACTAGTCGACTGTCTAGACTTTCGATTATCAAGGACCAGATAATAAAGTGAACATGGTTTTTAGTTGCTGAATTTGGTCAAGTTCACATTGCCCTTGCAGTGATGTTCCTAGGTCATAACAGTGCATCTCTTACCTCTTTATCTGCATACCACAAAATCAATTGAGTTTTGACCTTGTTGTTTGCCTTAGATACTCTAGTGTTACTCTTTGTTAAGCATTATTTCTACACTTTCTCCTGTTTCAGGGAATACAAGCAATTAATCTCGGTGATAGTGGTTTTATACTCATCAGAGATGGTTGCACATTGTTTAGGTCGCCTATACAACAACATGATTTCAATTTCACTTACCAACTTGAAAGCGGCAACTGTAGTGACTTGCCAAGTGCTGCGCAGGTAACTTTGTTTTTAGTTTTATGTTTGCTTCATATACTCATCAGTCACGCTTTTATTTTCACCCACTTATTAGTGATTTGTTCTTTTATATCTTTCAAGACTTTGTCTACTCAGTAGTAAATATGTTTAGCTCATGTTTTTTTATGGAAAACATAATTCGTGTTTTGGTTTGAAGTTTACCCATTATTGACATGGTATCGTCTGGGTTCCAGATCATTTTGGAGGGAGATTCATAGTTTGTGTTCCTAATTCTGATGTGAAGCTGTAAAGAGAACCTTTCTCATTGGTGGACACTAAGCAAAATATTAGGAGTTCTTTAGTCCACCGTAATTGTTAGCCGTTTTCACACTGTTGGACCCTTTCACACCTATTAGGTTCTTTCACACCTATTGGGTATTGTTGGGCCCTTTCACACCTATTAGGTCCTTTCACACCTATTGGGTCCTTTTCACATTGTCGGCCTTTTCTCTAGGATAGGACGGTGGACAGGCTCTCCTACTACTATAGATACTTATTGATATTTTGGCTGCGTAGCCTTGTAACTCATCTTGTAATTCTAGTTACACTTTCATGGTATCAGAGCCTAGGTTCACCTAGATGCCTCTCTCTTCTGCTGCCCCAGCGCGCCTCCTTGGCTGCGCCCCACCCCCGGCTACGTCTTCTTGGTTGCACCATCACTGGTTGCGCCACCTCCGGCTGCATCTTCTTTGCTGCGCCGCTTCACCGGCTGCGCCATCACTAGCTATGCCACGTTCGGCTCCTTCCATGGTCGGACCAACACCACCGACTTCTTCCCACGCCGCTATTGCACAAGTTGCCGTCATGGAGCAGGCTGCCCGTGAGGCGTAGGAGCACAAGGCCTCCGCTGCCCGCCGCAGAGCCGCACAGGCCGCTGCATTGGCTTACGCTGAAGAGGCTGAGCGTGCTGCAGCAGCCGTAGCCTAGGAGCGCGATGCTGCTGCTGCCTGTGCCGTTGAAGCTCTGGCCGCTGCCTCCCAGGCCCGTGCAGAAGCCATCGCTGCGGACAATGACGACGGCAAGTGCGCAGGCGAGTCCGACCACCAGCCGCCGGCCTTTAGAGGCACCCGCGGCACTCTTGGCGACTCCAGCGAGGGCTCGGGGTCCGGCGCAAATACCTCCTAGCCCTCGTTCTTCCACCCATGGACAGCCATCCAGATGTGGCCGACTCCTTGTCCAGGGCTCCCTTCGTCGGCACCACACCACTTCTCGCCGTAGCAGTACCATCCGCAACGATAGCAGGCCCTCCTTGCCATCGCGGGTCAGATGGTAGGCGGAGGCCCCCATTGGGTTCCTGGCGCCCCCAACCCCTGGATAGCACTACCTCCAGGCTTCGGGCTCGACACTCCTACATGGGATTAGTAGTCACTAGCCTCTGCCTTCAGCATCGTCTCCCTGAACCCACAATTTTCTGGGTTTATTTCTCACACAATACGATGCCAACCCAAGGGGTTGGGGATACATATTTATAGGCTGCTAACCAGCCAAGCATATGCCAAGATGCTAGTCTAAGATGCTGTCCTAAAAGACACTAAGATGCTGTCCTAAAAGCAGATGCTAACTGCTGTCCTATAGATGCTAGTCTAAAGTTAGTCCAAGATGCCTAATGGACCAACAAGGACAAAACAAACTATCTGCCACAAAGACCACAAAGATGCCAAGACTTATTCCATCATTTCATCATTCTCCCCCTAAGTCTTGTGCGTCGTCTTGTGGGAAATCTGAGTCATCCCGATCTTGGTGCGAAACTCGAGGAACTTGATCCTCCCAAGGGACTTGGTGAGCAAATCCGCAAGTTGGTCCTTGGTGTTGATGTAGCTTGTCTTGATGCTCCCTTCCTCCAAGCAGCCTCGGATGAAATGGTACCTCACCCGGATATGCTTACTCCGTTCGTGGAAAACAGGGTTCTTCGCTAGGGCCAGAGCGGACTTGCTATCCACCCTGAGCTCCATCGCTCCAGTGTCTCTGCCGAGGAGATCACCAAGCAGTCGAGCAAGCCAAAGGGCCTGTGTCGTAGCAGTGGAGGCCGCTATGTACTCGGCCTCACAACTAGACAGGGCCACCACTCTGCCGCTTGACCGATCGCGCCTAACAAGGCACTTGCCGAGGAAGAACAGTAATCCCGCTCGTGCTTTTGCCGGTGGTCGCTGTCGTTGGCGTGGTCGCTGTCGCTGTACCCGACAAAGTGTGCCTCTCCAGGACACCTCGGGTAGTGGAGACCGTTGTCGAGGGTCCCTGCAACGTAACGGATGATCCTCCTCACAGCTGTTGGTGCTCCGTCGTCGGCCGCTGCATGAACCGACTAACGTAGCCGACGGAGAAAGCCAAGTCTGGCCGTGTGTGGGCGAGGTAGCGAAGGCTCCCCACGAGACGCCGTGCATCGCGTGGCGTCCACCTCCTCCGTCGTGTTGTCGCGACTCGGCTTGCCTCTCCTCCATCGGAGTGAGAGCCTGGGTTGCGTCGGTGAGCCCGGCCCGGCTCGACGATGCGCTTGGCGTAGGCGGTCCGTCGAAGCGTGATCCCGAGTCGTCCCGATGCACCTCGATCCCCGTAGCGGGAGAGAGGCCCCAGGTCACTCATCCGGAAAGTGGCCTTCATCTCTTCCTTGAACGCTGCCACCTCCGCACCCTTGGTGCCGGTGATCACCAAGTCGTCGACGTAGACACCCACCACAAGGCATTTCCTCCTTTGCCCCGCCGTAGATGGCCGCCTCGTGCGGGCTTTGCTCAAGCCCATCCCCTGAGCGTGGAATCCAACTTGGCATTCCATGCCCTCGGTCCTGCCGCGACCGTAGGGGCCTTGTGCGGCGAAGCACCTTGCCCTCCTTCACCGGAATAGCAAATCCCGCGGCGGTGCACGTAGACCTCCTCTTCAAGTCGCCGTTCGTAAACGCCGACTTAACGTCCATGTGATGAACGCACCAACCCTCCGAGCGGCCGGCGCAGGAGGAGTCGCATGGATTCCATCCGTGCTACGGGCGAATGCATCGTCGAAGTCGATCCCCTCGTTGCATGAAGCCGCGTGCCACCAAGCGAGCCTTGTGCTTGACGATGGCATCGGCTTCATCCCGCTTCAGCTTGAACACCCACTTAAGGGTGATCGCTCGGTGACCACGAGGGAGGTCGGCAAGCTCCCAGGTACGGTTCTCCTCAACCGCGTCCATCTCCGATTGCATCGTGGCACGCCATGCCGCGTCTCTCGGCCTCCGCGAAAGACCGAGGCTCACCGTCGTCACACAAGGTGCAACTGCGCCTCCAGATCGCGAGGCACCAATCCCGGCACGGCTGATCGCCGAGAAGGTCCTCCATCGTACGGTACCGTAGCTGCTCGCCGTCGTGGTACGCGTCGATGCGCTCTCCGTTGTGGGAGAGCGGAGTAGCGAACTTCACCGGACTGCGCTCAACACAAGCTGGTGTCGGAGTAGGCGTGTCCGGAGGAGTTCTTTGTTAGTCTTTGAGTGCGTGGGGTCGCCGGCGTGGTGGTGTCGGCGAAGAGCTCGTCGCGGCCGAAAGTCGGTGAAGGCTCGGGGGCCAGGGTAGGCACGCTCGGTGAAGAGGAGCTGCCTACTCCCCCAGCTCCCTCTAAGTGGACGTACTCGACAGTGAAGTTGTCGTACGTCGGGGTCGAACCATGTCCACCGCCTTGTCCCATACCCACCCTCGCCCTTCGTCGAACACTACGTCGCGCGCCGTGCGCACACGCTGTGCCTTCGGGTCGAGGATGCGGTAGGCCTTCGAGCCCTCCGCGTAGCCCATGAACACCCCTGGGGTGCTCCCTGTCGTCGAGCTTGCCGATGTGGCCAAACTCCTTGGTGAACGCGAGGCAGCCGAAGACCCGCAGCGGGGAGACCGCCGCTTGCGCCCATGCCAAGCCTCGTACGGTGTCCCGCCATCGAGGGCCTTGGTAGGAGAGCGGTTGAGGATGTAGACGGCCGTCACCACCGCCTCTCCGAAGATGGCGGCATCCCCTCGCTGAGGAGAGCCCGAGCCATCCCCACAATCGTCCGGTTGCGCCGCTCGACGACACCGTTCGCTGCGGGCGTACGGCGCGGTGTAGTGGCGCCGAATGCCCTCATCGGCCAGCACGACGCGACCCAGCCGCCGTGAGTTCGCCGCCGTTGTCGGTGCGCAGTACACGTAGCTTGCGGCCGCACTCTGCCTCCGCAGCGGCCTACGAACGCCTGATGGCGTCTGCAGCCTCTCCTTTGCTGTCTAAGATCACCACCCACATGTAGCGGGTGAGGTCGTCGACGAGCAACAGGAAGTAGCGTCGTCCTCCTGGTGTGGCCGGTGTCACAGGGCCACACAAGTCCCCGTGTACGAGCTCGAGCCGCTCCTTGGCTCGGAAGCTCGCCTCTGTGGGAAGGGAGCCTCCTCTCGCTTTGTCATGACGCAAGCGTCGCAGAGCCGCTCCACATGGTCGAGGCACGGCAAGCCTCGCACCATCTCCTTGGCGCTGAGCCGCTTTAGGGCCTCAAAGTGGAGGTGCTCGAAACGCTCGTGCCACTGCCACGCCTCGTCATCCCGACGAGCAGCGAGGCAAACGGGTTGTGCCACCTGCACATTGAGGACGTATAGACGATTGATGCTTACTTTTACCTTGGTAAGAAGGCGACGATGGCGTCCCAAATCCTCATGATTCCATCCTCGATCGGGATGCGCAGCCATTCCCATCCAGGCCCGGCCGATGATGGAGTTCCTCGGCGCGGGATGAAGTAGACTCCGGTGAGGAGTCGGTGCTCGCCGATCTTGGCGACAAGGACAATGGAGCCAATGCCCCGATGTCCACACCAAGAGTCGCCGAACTTGATGGAGCCGCGTACGTCGACGTTCGGTCGGAGAACTCCTGCGACTGTCATGTGGTGAGTGGCACCACTGTTGAGGAGCCAGCCATCGATCTTGTCGTCGCTGGAGCCGTCACCAAGGAAGACGTGTGCCTTCGGCTCGTCGAGGTGGAGAGCTGCGGCCGTCGCTGGAGTTATCTCGATGCTCCGTGTGCTAGGAACAGGCGGCTCCTCGGCTGTGCGACGTGAGCACGCCTCGCCTCGGCGTCGGCGAGTCTTTGGCCCAATGGCCAAGCTTGCCACGATTGCGCGGAGTGTCGTCTCGTGTCGGCTTGTGGTTGCCGGCGGCGCCGCCCTGGGCGCCTCTGCGAGCGCCATTCTCGGCTCGTCTTCGTGCCCACCGTAGCTGGACACCTCGACGCGCCTTGCGCGGCTTGCGGCTGCCTGTCGGGGAAGAAGACTTCCCCTTTCTCCCGTCACCCTGAGAGGCCTCCCACTGCTCCCGAGTGAGATGGAGCTTTCCGCCAATGGTGATAGGCCCCGAGAGGGGCTGTGGCTCATCACCGTCGACGACCTTGAGGCGACCCAACGCCTCCTCGATCGACATCGTGGAGAGGTCCAGCAGAGACTCGATTGAGCGAGCGATCTGCCTGTACTTCTCTGGGACGCAACGGAAGAGCTTCTCGACAGCTCTCTCTTCGTCGTAGGTGTCGTCGCCGTACTGCACCATCTTCTGCAAAAGAGTGTTGAGACGAAGGGCAAAGTCATCAACATCCTCACCTGGCTTGAAGGCCAGGTTCTCCCACTCCTTGCGGAGTGCCTGCAGTGTGGACTTGCGGGCGCGGTCGCTGCCAATGCGTGCCGCAGCGATGGCGTCCCCAGCCTCCTTGCGCTCCGCTTCGGGAAAGCGAGAACCGCATCTCGGCGGAACTGCAAAGCAATGAGGGCATCCGCCGCCCGCCGATCCTCGTCGTAGTCGACGCCGCCGCACGGGACCGCCTCCCACATGTGCCGCACTTGAAACCTCACCCTCATCACCGCTGCCCACTCGATGTAGTTGGTTTTGGTGAGGGTAGGCCACCCACCGCCGGGACCAAAATCCCTGACCACCGTCTAAACACCGTGGTGGCCTTGGCGCCGGTCGGGAGGGCGCGCGCGGCCGCGAGGGCCGCGCTCTCCGTCGGCGCCCACCTCCACCGGAGCGCCGCGCCGCCGCGCGCGCCCGCCCGCGCCGCACGCCCGCCAGCTGGGTTCCGCTCGGCGGCGCGCGCGTCCCTTGGTCCGCCGCCGCCGTCGTGGTGCGGGCCGCCGCTTACTGCTTCGCTTCCGCTCCGCGCCCTTCTTCTTGCCAGCCTCCTCAAACTCCCCGTCGGCGGTGATGTCGCCGTCGATGGAGCCGTTGATGCCGCCGCGCAGGTCTCAACCTCTACCTCCGCCGCACGTGCCGCATCTTCCACCGCTCGCTTCCGCCTCCGCCCGGCCGCCAACTCCGCCTGCCGCCGGCCGGTGCCGCCCGGCTGCTGCAGCGGCCCGAGCCGTGCCGCTTGCGCTCTTCTGCTGCGGCGAGCTCGGCGTCCTGCTGACGTCGAGTGCTCGAGGCGACCGAGCGCCGAGACCGAACGTCGGACATGGCGCGCCCGGAGGCTTCGCGTGGAGAGGGGGAAGGAAAGGGAAGGAGGAGCGGCGGGTCTTCTTCTTGCTAGCCGAGAGCTCAACCGGGCTTGGAAGGGGGTGGTTGGAAGGGGTGGAACAGAGATGTTTAGACTACGGGAAAGTGTGGCTCGATACCACTTGTTAGTCGCTGGATCCTTGCTCTAGGAGTGAGCACGATCCTTACTCTCATCGAGAGGATCACACTTGGAGATGGGACAATTTTCTGGGTTTATTTCTCACACAATACGATGCCAACCCAAGGGGTTGGGGATACATATTTATAGGCTGCTAACCAGCCAAGCATATGCCAAGATGCTAGTCTAAGATGCTGTCCTAAAAGACACTAAGATGCTGTCCTAAAAGCAGATGCTAACTGTTGTCCTATAGATGCTAGTCTAAAGTTAGTCCAAGATGCCTAATGGACCAACAAGGACAAAACAAACTATCTGCCACAAAGACCACAAAGATGCCAAGACTTATTCTTTCCCCTCAGCCCAATATTGTCTCTGGCTAGTGGATATTCAAGCATAAGTTCAATGCTAATGGTTCTCTCAAATGATATAAGGCTCGTTGGGTTCTACGTGGTTTCACTCAACGCCTGGCATTTACTTTGCTGAAACTTTCAGTCTATTTGTGAAGCTAGCCATGGTTCGCACAGTCTTATCCTTGGCACGGTCATGTCCATGGCCCATTCATCAACTTGATGTCAAAAATGCTTTTTTCGGGTACTCGTCGAAAACAGTCTACTATGCGCAACCTTTTGGTTTTGAAGACCCAACACATCAAACTATGTTTATCGGCTCAATGGTCTCAAGCAGGCTCCTGAGCATGGTACAACAGAATTGCCTCCTACCTCCTTTCTTTGGGGTTTGTAGAAGCTAAGGCAGACACTTCTTTGTTTGTGTTCCACCGCGACCACGACACTGCTTACCTGGTACTCTATGTTGATGACATTGTGCTCACTGACTCCTCTACGGAGCTCCTCCGACACATCATCTCAGCTTTATAGCATGAGTTCTTGATGAAGGATCTTGGTGAGCTCCACCACTAGGGATGAAAACGGTTGGAAACGGTTGGGAAAAGACCTTAACCATTCCCATTCCCAAATTTTTTAACCGGGAACGGGAACAGGAACGGGAACGAGAACGGGAAAGGCGGACGGGAAAACGAATTCGGTAATACGGGACATCGGGAACGGTCGGGAGCAACTCAATTACAATCGGGAATCGGTAAAAATAAAACGGACCAGGAGACGGGGGAGGACGGGCCAGGAGGACTAAGCGCGTGAAGGACGGGGGCCGCGTCGGGCGGAGAGACGGGGGCCGGCGCCAGGTGGAGAGGCGGGGGCCGGGGATGGGAGGCGTGGGGGAGTAGGACGGACGGGAGGTGTGGCGCGAAGTGGCGGACTAGCGGCGGCCGGGGAAGGAGGCGGGCGTGGGGGAGGGACGGACGGGTGGTGCAGCGTCGGCGTCGTGGCGAGCGAGGTGGTGGCGGCGGCCGGGAGACGGAAGGACGGGGCGAGGTGGTGTGGGGGAGGGGCGGACGGGAGGTCGCGTCGGCGCCATGGCGGGCCCAGCGGTTGCGGCGGCGGGGGACGGCGGGGCCGGGTGCGTGGTGTGGGGCGGTGCCACCGGTGGAGCGTTGGCGCTGCACAGGCGAGGTTTGGACTCCGAATAGGCCACTTACTGGGCCGGTAGGGGTGACCGGATGGTGGCTGGCCTGGGTGGGGTGTGGTGGGCTGTGTGGGCTAAATACGGGAATTTCCCGCGGGAATTTTCCCGGATAAATACGGGATCCGCGAATATTGTCTGGAAAACAGCCCAACTGTTCCCGTTTTTCTCGCGGAAACGGTATTTGGTTGGGATTTTCGGTATTTGATGTCGGTCGGTATGAGATTTTCTCGTCCCCGCTTTCATCCCTATCCACCACTTTTTGGGCTTGGAGGTGCAGCATCACCAGGGGGCCTTTTTCTCTCTCAACGACAGTACATGTTGGAGATCCTTGACCGTGCTGGCATGGCTGAGTGCAAGCCGTGCTCAACACCTGTCGACACCAACCCCAAAGTCGCTGTAGCCGTCAGCAACCCCATTCGAGATGCTACTGACTATCGGAATTTGGCAGGTGCTTTACAGTATCTTACCTTCACCAGGCCCCATATTACTTATGCAGTTCAGCAGGTCTGCCTTCACATGCATGATCCTCAGGAGCCTCATCTCACTGTTTTGAAGCGCATTCTTCGCTATGTCCGCGACACTCTTGATATGGGACTCTTTCTTCGCTCCTCTCCGATTGATAAGCTTGTGGTCTACTTAGACACCGACTGGGCCGGTTGCCCCGACACCCGCAAGTCTACCTTGGGCTATGCCGTGTTCTTCAGTGACAATCTCATCTCATGGTCTTCAAAGCGGCAGCCAACAGTTTCCAGATCTAGTGTTGAGGCTGAGCATCGCGCTGTCGCCAATGCCGTTGCTGAAGTCTCTTGGCTACGCCAGCTCCTCCAAGAACTTCATGCTCCTTTGTGTTCGTCCACCTTGGTCTACTGTGACAACATCGGCACCGTCTACATGTCTACCAATCCTGTTCAGCATCAGCGCACGAAGCATATTGAGAATGATCTTCACTTCATCCACGAGCAGGTTGCTATTGGTGACATACGGGTTCTTCGCAGTACGTTGACATTTTCACCAAAGGGCTACCATCGTCGGTCTTTAGCGAGTTCAGCTCCAGTCTAAACGTCTGCAAAGCCACCGCTCGCACTGCGCCGGGGGGGGGGGTTAGCAGTTTTAACACTGTTGGGCCCTTTCACACCTGTTGGGTACTGTTGGGCCCTTTCACACCTATTAGGTCCTTTCACATCTATTGGGTCCTTTCACACTGCTGGCCTTTTCCTAGGATAGGGAGGTGGACAGTATATATATACTTTGGCTGCTTAGCCTTGTAACTCATCTTGTAATTCTAGTTACACTTTCAGTAATTCTATTTTGTGGACAATATACCAGACAAGCATAATGTATCTGCATTTAGCTTGCATGTGAAACATGATATGCATCATTTAGTGAGTAAAAGTTCCAAAATATTTGTTGCCATCCTCTCCTCAATATACATGTGCACACTAAAAAAAAGCGTTGTCTGATCATTTACCATATATCTTTGGCTAGCCTGGTAACCTGAGAATATAAGTATTTGTTCAATTGTTCTGTTGCTTTACGTATTTACATGATAATGTTTGAAAATTGATGTGCCCAAATTTTTTTTCTAGGTTTTCAAGGTACCTGTTGCATCTGGTGATGTAATTGTTGCTGGAACAGATGGGCTATTCGATAACCTATACAACAATGACATTACCGCAGTGGTGGTTCATGCAATCAGAGCTGGCTTGGAACCTCAAGTGACGGCTCAGAAGATAGCAGCACTTGCACGACAGCGGGCACAGGACAAAAACAGGCAAACGCCATTTTCAAGTGCGGCGCAAGATGCTGGTTATCGATATTATGGTGGAAAGTTGGATGACATCACTGTTGTGGTTTCGTATATAACTGCTTTTGGCACTTCGTGAACATGGGGAAGTTGTCAATATCATTTGGTGCTTCGCTTTTGTTTTGTAGATATCCATCGTAAATTCAAGCGTAGTTTATGTAACCACAATATTGTCCTTCGTCCGTACGTATTATTATCAGGTGCAGATCTACCATTAGTACATACCAGAGCATGTTTTTGCTTACGGGAGAATGTCATGTTTTCTACTAATATTTTTATTTTTATTTTTATTTTTACCTATTATAAAAATTGAAGATGATTTTGTACTCATGTCTCCTTTCGTCCGTCATCCGATCATTTGAGACCGCACAGCTTGGTGCTCTGAAACTGAAACGCTCGCATCCATGGGGGAGCAGGAGAGAGAACGTGGTCTGACTCAGTATTTGCACAGATCGCAGTCGTTCGTGCAACTCAAACGGGGCCACGCAACACGACCGAACATGGATCAGATGGCCACGTGACATGACCGACAGGACCGAATATGGATCAGATTGTCGGATTGTTTTCGTGGCGTCTTCCAAATTACGGGTCGGGGTTGCTTCAATATTATAAATTAAATATTGTATAAATTAAAATATTGAAGCAACCCTAAATACAATATTGCACATCATTAATTAAATAGTATTAATGATGCCAACAAATAATATGTTTAGACTTAATAAGTTCTATTAATTTATTCAGAGTATATGACAAACTGATTCACAAATATGTTTTAGGAGGAATATGTCTAAGATTTAGGACATTCACATTTATATTTACTAGCAAAATGCCCGTGCGTTGCAACGAGACGACAACGTAGAGAGGAAAGCACGCGAAGGGCGAAGGTTCAGGTGGCAGCGCGGGAGCTCCGAGCGGCGACAGGAGGGAGGGGTGCAGGCGGGGCGCGGCGCGGGGCACGGCGCGGATGAGGACGAAAGAGAGGAGCAGGAGGTTTTTTTATCTAAGCCCTTTCTTTTTTAGCATTGGGACTACAGGTTAATTTTATAAACACTCAAGGGGTTTTCTACAAAATAACCTCTTTTTCTTCTTTAACTGGGTTTTTAAAATAGCCAGGCAGACTGTGGGTTAATTTCGAAAAAACTTAAAGGGTTTTCTGTAAAATAACCAGACAAAACAAAATTTTATATAAAAACACTACTTGCTTTATATATAATTATAGATTGTTGATATATATTTACTTTTTATTGGTAGGTGACTTTAAGATAAGAGAAGCTTGTCTCTATTGTCGTTCGTCGTTGTAATTATATTTTTTTCTTGCCTCATATGAACACTAATAAATAATTTGGATATTTCATTATAACGCATGATATTGATATTTACTAATAGATAATTTGGATATTTTTTTATAACACATGAGAATATCGCTAGTTAATATATTATATCTAAATGTTTATTTGCCGTTGGATTTGATCTAATTGCTGTGGTGCTCTTATGTTGAAAGTGTAATCTTGTTTTTTCTCCTACCCTTGTCTCTTAGAGCGTGACTTCGTAAAGTAAATTACTACAGGATTGACATCCCTAGTGAGATTGTTCGGAAGCTACGATGTGGAGCTACTCCATACAATATTTACGCTAGAATGAGGTAAATCACAAAGATACAGAGTTAGGGATTTTTACTAGTTACGGTAGACAACGATGTCAGTTAGAGACTTAGAATCATGCAATCCCAAGTGTATTTCAGTGGATCAATCCATCGCATGACTGAAATTATCTATATCCATGATTAAAGGAGAATGATTATTGATCGAGATTATAGTAATCGGATACCCTCATGGCAAGCTTGTCTAACTGGTAATAGGGATATGTTACGCCTACTAATTATGTAAACCGGCTATGACTTGGGTGTTACATTGCCGATCAGATAAGACAACGACTCATAGTCGTAGTTTGGTAAGATTGAGGAAACCGACTTAGAGTATGATAGGGTTTTCGACTTGTAAGCCCGCCCCCAAGACTATATAAGGGGGTAAGGGGCGTCTCTTGAAACAGATGAGATTAAGGCGAAGCATATACGAGCTATTAGATACACAAGATCTTGAGATCAATAAACACTCGACGGATCGAATCCCCAAAACAAGAGTAGGGTATTACCTCACGAGAGGGCCTGAACCTGTCTAAACCTTGTTTTTCACTTAACCCATTGTGCTTGGCGATCTTGACTGCACCCCCAAATTTCTATTGCCGAAACCAAGTTTCGACAGTTGGCGCGCCAGGTAGGGTCCCGCGCGTCAAGATTTCTTCTTCATCTCGCCGACAAGTGCGATGGGATCTTCATCAGGCGTTGACGACTTTGTCGCCAAAGGACTCAACAAGCTCTTCCTCCTTGACTCGGATTCGGACCAGTCGGGAAGGAGAACTCGCTCGGCGCCGTTCGGGTCACCGAACAACGTGGAGACCTACTACAAAGTTCTGACTTTCGAGTTGGAGTCCATCCACTTGGAAGGAGGAATCCACTCGGCGCCGTTCGGATTACCAAACGCCGCTGAGATCTACAGCCACCTTCTGACCTCCACATCGGAATCCATCCACTTGGGAGGAGAAACCCTCTCGACGCCGTTTGGGTTACCAAACGCCGCTGAGATCTACTGCAATCTCCTCTCTTCCGAGTTCCATTCGACTCACTCGGGAGAACCATCGCCATCAAGTTACGACACGGACTGGAACGATCCAGATTCAAGTGACCCGGGTTCAAGGGAAGTCGCCGTCATCCTTCAACCGTTTGGATCATGCTCATCCACGGAGCTCGACGAGTACCTCAGCCCTTCAGACTTCGACGATCTCTACGGCATCTCCACGGACGAGGCCAACGACTCCGACTTCGACAAGGATTACGATCCAAGGTGCTTCAACGTCCTCATGGCTGAGGTGTCTGAGACCGACTCGGCCATGGCCCACAGAATCGCAGAAGAAGAACAAGCCAGGCTTGAGCAGGAGCGCAAGCAGGCAGAAGAGGAGAATAGGCGTAAGAAAGAAGCTGACAAAAGAAAGCGAGACCTGAGGGTGACTGGGCGATCCGCTCGCGAGGCCATACTTTAGACACGGGTCGACAATACCAACATCTTCCAGACGCCTCAACAGAGCGCCGTCGCCGCCCTCACCCTCCTCGACACTGTTATCGAAACGGCACCCGCTACGGTAACACCAATCCTCGACAAGATCAAGACCATTGTCGCGGCTAGAGCCAATTGCTCTCCCTCCACCTCAGCACGAAGGCCGACTGAGTCAGTCGCTGAAACACCCGACGGAAGCCGACTTCCGCCGCTACGGTCGAAGGACTACAAGAGGCCCGAACAAGCCAAGATGGCCACTAGGTCAAGAGACCCTCGGCACGAGACAACACGGAGGCATCAAGAGCAATCGGACGATTCCCACGAGAAAGGACATGGACGACCACCCGTCCACGACCGGATCCGTCGCAACTACAACTCTGACTACCGCAACAACCTATAAAGAACCTTGCCGAGCGATCTGCAGGAAGTCCTTGACCGGCGCTATCAAGAGCCCACGAAGATCGAAGGAGATCGCCCGACTGCAACGACGACGGAGTGCCTGCATTCACTCGGGACCTGTGCCGAGTGAATTGGCCGAGTGGTTTGAAGCCTATAGGAATCGAGAAGTACGATGGAAAGACCACCCCGAGACGTGGCTGACCGTGTACACCCTCGCCATCCGCGCAGCAGGAGGAGAAAACAAGGCCATGGCCAATTACTTGCCTGTCGCCCTCGCCAACTTAGCCAGGAACTGGCTCACGAGCTTGCCAAGAGGCTCGATTGGCTCGTGGAGTGAGCTCCGGGACCACTTCATTGCCAATTTCCAGGGCACCTTTGAAAGACCTGGGACCCACTTTGATCTCTACAACGTCATCCAGAAGCCAGACGAGCCGCTAAAAGACTACATCCGACGCTTCTCGAAAAGCGCAACAAGATCCCCAACATCACCGACGACATCATAATCGCCGCCTTCCAGAAAGGCGTCCGAGACGAGTTGCTGATTGGAAAGTTTGGGCATAAACCACCGAAGACGGTAAAGCAAATATTCGAGACAGCGAACTCCTACGCCAAATCCAACGACGCAATCAAGGCGGCGCGACAAGATCAGCACGACAAGAGGGACGACAAACAACCGAGAGACAGCCGGCATCCTAAGAAGGATAATAGCAAATACAATCAGGGCCAGAAAGACCGCAAGCGCCGGCCCGAGGACCTGGTTGCTACAACGTCCAACTCCCAACGCCGTCCCCGGGTCGCGGCCTACGACACGATCATGAACGCTCAGTGCACGTATTACCCAAATCACAAGCATGCGGCCAAGGACTGTTTCATCTACAAGCAGTTCGCCGAGCAATACGCGACACAACTAAATAAGAAGCCGACTAATGAAGCCGGCCTATCGGGAACCAAGAAGAACAACCCGAGTGGTAACTCAGAACCTTTTCAAGACCCCATGGGCGAGCTGAATCACATCTTCGGGGGGCCGCAGGCTTATGAGTCCAAGAGGAAGCAAAAGCTGACGGACCGCGAGGTCAACGCGGCACAACCCGAAGTCCCACAATATCTACGATGGTCGGAGGTGGCCATCACGTTTAACCGCTCGGATCATCCTGACCGAGTGGTTCACCCGGGGCGGTATGCCCTGGTACTAGACCCGGTGGTCCGAAACATAAAGCTGAAGCGCGTCCTCATTGATGGGGGCAGCGCCCTCAATATTCTGTTCGCCAAGACCCTGGACGAGATGCAGATTCCAAGATCTGAGTTGAAGGCAAGCTCAGCCCCCTTCCACGGAGTTATCTCAGGGCTGTCATCTATGCCACTCGGGCACATCGCCCTTTCAGTCACCTTCGAAGTTCGGGAGAACTTTCGGACGGAGAACATCACTTTTGAGGTGGCTGACTTTGAAACGGCCTACCACGCAATCATTGGAAGGCCTGCGCTTGCCAAGTTCATGGCGATACCACACTACACCTACCTCTGCATGAAGATGCCCGGCCCCAACGGCGTCATCACCATGCGCAGCGACGTCAAACAAGCCTTCACCTGCGACAAGGAAAGCTACGATATGGCCCAATCTCGTGAGAGATCACGTGGCCAGGAAGAAATCCGACTGGCTGTATCAACATCGAAGAGGGTGAAATCCTGCGAAGAAGATAGGCAAGTCGGGACAAGGCGACGCCAAAATGAAGAAAATCCCCCTTGATCCATCGGATACTTCCAAAACCGCTATAATCGGCGTTGAGCTAGATCCTAAATAGGAAAGCGCGCTCGTCACCTTCCTCCAAAATAATAAAGATGTTTTTGCTTGGAAACCATCTGATATGCCTGGAATTCCTAGGGAGGTGATCGAGCACTCTTTACACGTCAAAGACGACACAAAACTTATCAAATAACGATTACGCCGCTTTGCTCAGGATCGAAAAGATGCCATCAAGGAAGAACTCACAAAACTCTTAGCCACCGGGTTTATCAAAGAGGTTTACCATCCCGACTAGCTAGCTAACCCGGTCCTGGTCCGGAAGAAGATAGGACAATGGCGCATGTGCGTTGACTACACCGATCTCAACAAAGTCTGTCCTAAAGATCCATTCGGATTGCCTCGAATCGACCAAGTCGTGGACTCAACGGCACGCCGCCGCCTTCGAGTTTCTGGATGTTACTCGGGCTACCACCGATCGGCTTGAAGGAATCCGACTGCCTGAAAACATCTTTCATCACACCGTTTGGAGCTTACTGCTACATCACGATGCCCTTCGGTCTGAAGAACGTCGGAGCCACGTACCAGCGCATGATCTAAAGATGCTTTCAGACGCAAATTGGGAAAAACGTGGAAGCTTACGTCGATGATGTTGTCATCAAGACCAAGCAGAAGGAAGACCTGATTCCTGACTTAGAAGAAACCGTCGCAAACATTCGGGCCTTCAGAATGAAGTTGAACCCGGAGAAATGCACATTCGGTGTGCCATCAGGCAAACTGCTTGGCTTCATGGTGTTCCATCGCGGCATCGAAGCTAAACCAAAGAAAATCAACGCTATTTTGAATATGAAGCCCCCAAGTAACCAGAAAGATGTCCAGAAGCTCACTGGCTGCATGGCGGCGCTAAGCCGATTTATCTCTCGACTCGACGAGCGAGGCATGCCTTTTTTCAGGTTACTGAAGAAAACCGATGATTTCCAATGGACCATGGAAGCCCACAAAGCCTTCGAAGAATTCAAACAGTTTCTCATAATGCCGCCCATTCTAGCCTCACCTCAGCCGCAAGAACCCCTGCTATTGTAAGTCTCAGCAACTCACCAGGTGGTCAATACAGTTCTTGTTGTTGAGCGTGAGGAAGAAGGACGAGTCCAGAAGATTCAAAGGCCAATCTACTTTGTTAGCGAAGTGCTGGCAGGAGCCAAAATTCTCTACCCCAAGATACAAAAATTGCTATATGGTGTTCTGATAACCGCAATGAAATTGGCGCACTACTTTCAGGGTCACTCGGTCACCGTCGTCACTTCCTTTCCACTTGGCGATGTCATCCACAACCGGGAGGCGACTGGGCGCATCGCGAAGTGGGCCCTGGAAATGATGCCGCTGGACTTAACTTTCAAGGAGAGGACGTCTATAAAGTCACAAGCCCTGGCGGATTTCCTGGCCTAGTGGATCGAGCAACAAGAAGACGTACCTAGGGAAGACATACAATACTGGACCATGCACTTTGACGGATCAAAGAGGATCACTGGCTTGGGAGCGGGAGTCGTGCTGATCTCCTCGACTGGAGAAAGGCTGCGATATGTTCTTCACATTCATTTCCCCGCCTCACACAACGTCGCCGAGTATGAAGCCCTGCTACATGGCCTGTGACTTGTTGCTTCACTCGGGATACGACGGTTGGTTGTGAAAGGAGACTCCCAGCTGGTCGTCAACCAAGTGATGAAAGACTGGTCTTGTTTAAACGACACCATGGAAGCCTATCGGCAAGAAGTTCGCAAACTTGAAGACATGTTTGATGGACTGGAGTTATCCCATGTCTTGAGACACAACAACGAGGCAGCTGATGAGTTGGCACAGTTCGGGTCCAAACGAGAAACCACCCCAACAGACTTTTCGTAGAGCACCTCTATGAGCCAACTATTGCAGCAAAGCCAACTCCCAACGAGCAAGGTGCAAATCACGTCGCCATGCTCGACGCCGACTGGAGGACACCGCTCATCAAATTTTTAACTTAGCAAGAGCTGCTGGACGACCGGGATGAGACGGAACGAGTCCGACGTCGTTGCCAGGGCTATGTCATGCTTGGCTTTGAATTATACAAGAGAAGCCCCTCTGGAGTCTTAATGAGATGTATCACGCTTGAGGAAGGACGACAACCACTCCAAGATATCCACTTGGGCGTATAACGGAACTCAATTCATTGGAGGTATTTTCAAGGAATTCTGCGAAGATTTCGGCATCAAAATTTGCTACGCATCAGTCGCACACCCTAAAAAGCAACGGAAAAGTTGAACGCACCAATGGCATGGTCCTTCAAGGCATGAAGGGCCGAGTGTTCGACAGGCTAAATCCTTATGCCGGCAAATGGGTTCAAGAGCTGCCCTCGGTTCTATGGTCTCTACGGACTACGCCTAGTCGGGCTACCGGCCAAACTTCTTTCTTCCTGGTTTACGGGGCAGAAGCCATGTTGCTGAATGAAATGGAGTATGAATCTCTTTGAGTCCGCAGTTTCAACGACGAGTGCTACGATCAAGACCGAGTGGATGACTTGATCCGACTAGAAGAGGCCCGAGAGGCAGGCTTGATCTAGTCGGCAAGATATCTTCAAGGACTTACACGATACCATAGTCGCAATGTTCGGGCGCGAGCCTTCATTGTCGGCGATATGGTTCTACGCAAGATTCAGACTACCAAGGACCATCACAAATTATCTCCACTATGGGAAGGACCATACATAATCGCTGAGGTGACTCGGCCAGGAGCTTATCGACTAAAGCGTGAAGATGGATCCATGGTGGAGAACTCTTGGAACATCGAACATCTTCGACGATACTATGCATAAATTACTTTAAGTTCCATGTTATTTTCGACTGTCAACCCCAAGCAAGATGACTTCTTGAGTTGACAGTCGGAGGCTATACATGTGTCAATAAAACATGGTTTTCTTCGACAACTCGTTTATATTTGGTTTATCATTGTTTAATGTTTTGATTCGAGTTCAATAGATAAGGACTAAGAATTTTTTGATGACCTAATCAAGCTTAGGCTTGGTGACAGTCGAACGAAAATTACTTAAGAAATTTGACATGAAAACTCGGATCAAGGCATTAACATAAATAAGCTAAATATTTACAAATTCACACCAGAAGTTATGTACAAAGTTTGCAAAATAATCATGATCGAAAGTTGTTGACTACATCAGCAGCTACCCTTTTGGCCGACTCCTGCGCTTCACTAATCAGCTCTAAGGCCTGCTCATCTGAAGTGCCGTCGGCGAAACCTTCCCCGACTGAGTCAACCTCTATCCGAGGATAGAGTGACTTGGCCTGCGCAAGAGCGAAGACTGCTCCCATGGTGGCCGCTTCTGAAATGTTGGCTATGTACTGATCCAGGGCCCTTCTGAGTTTGTCGAAGACCTCGACGACATCTACTGAGCTGGTCCCGAGCCCATGATGGAACAGCGACAAGAGAATCAGAGTGGCCGCATTAGCAACATCGTCCCTTACGCTTTCGGCCCTTCGAAACTTTCGACGAAGACATCAAATTGCACTCGGGTTTTGACCTTATAAGCTGCAAGAGACATATGAGTACACATACACTTGAAGATGAAGCAAAATAAAGAATGCTATCTTGAAAGAATTTACCTTCAAACTCAGACTCCAGCTCGGCTTTGTTAGCGTTAGCTTCTTCCAGCTGGGTCTGGAGTATATGGACTTCTGACGAGTTCTCTGCAACAAGAAAATTTGCTAACGTCAAGATCAAGACAGACTACAAATAGAGGCATGAAGAGACCGAGAGGATTAAACTTACTCCCGACTGAACCCCGGAGGTCAAGGTTTTCTTCCCAGAGCGCGGCAATCTCTCTCCGCAGGGTAGCTTCTCTTGATGCAGCCTCTTCTCGAGTGGCCTTAAGCTCCCGCTGGATGTTCTGTAGGGAATTCAGGTGGGGGACCAGCTTCTCGAGTGCATCAGACTTGGCCATCGACCGGCGATATACCCTCTGCACGCAAGTTCAGAGTTAATCGACTAAAAGAAACCATAAGGCTAAAACAGAGAAGAGCGATGCTTACATTTAGCAGCCGGGTAGCTTCATTCGGGCTGTCAACAAGCATGTCTCTTTCTTCATTTTCTTTCTACTTGTTCAAGACAGTGCCCTGTTTCAAGCCCTCGGAGTTGCGCCACTCTATTTTGATCGGAGGGACCCAGGTCTCAGAAGACTGCAGCCTGGGGATCTCCTCCTCTTTTGCTGATCGATTTAAAGAAGATAAATGAAGACAAAGAAAAGACAGATTGAAGACTAAAGTCAAAAGAGTGCTTTAAAGCTTACCAGCATCAGTGGCCGAACCCTCGACTGGTACTTCCCGGCTGCCTTTTTCTTCTTGGTTCATGCCCCTCTGGCTCTCAGTCGGGGCACCTTAAGCGGCAGTCGGGAGGTCTTCTTTAGCCGACTGGTTTCCAGTAGGGGTTTCCTGACTGGCAGTCGGGGGCTCCTCCGCTGGGACATCTTCACTGGGAGGTGGGGGCTTCTCACTCGGAGCGCTCTCACTTGGGAGAGGGCCCCGAGTTTCTTGTTCTGCAGGCTTTGTTGCTTCAGCCGCTGCAGATGGCTTTGGGCCCTCACTCTGCCCAGTGGGGTCTATGTTCTGAGGCCTCCTGCAGGGAAAAAGATGGGAACAATCGAGACAAAGGCAGAAAGATTTTCAACAAGGACATGATTTCAATTATGAGATGTACCTGGTTGATCGGCGAATTTTAGGAGTGGATCTGGGGGATGGCCTCGAAGGGGTTACTTCAGCTTGAGGAGTTGGGACATCGTCGTCCGAGTCGTCAATCACCAGCCTCCTTTTGCTCGCCCGCTTGCTGATATCCTCGTCAGCGGCAGCCCTTTTGCCGACTGGATCGCTCCTGATCTTGACACTGCTGGATGATTTCTTGGCAAGCCGAGCTGGCGCGTCGTCATGATGCACCTTGTACGGCTTTGAGATGATAAAATCGTTTTCCTACAAGAGAGATTCTTTGTACACTAAGGGATGCAACATTAATATTGAAAGACATTAAAGAGGTTAAGTCAGCTTACCGGAGGAGGAGGACGGTACAAGCTGAATGGGAGAACAGGCAACATGAGGCTGCGCTCGACTGCGATCCCAGAAGAGAAGATTTTGTACATACGAGTCTTCAGGGTCTCGTAGCTCAAAGAATCACGGTCCTCCCGATTGGGATCCCTTTCGCCCTCATATTCGAATGCAGGCTTGGATCTTTCCTTAATAGGTGCCAGTCGGTTCTTGATGAAGTGCCGAGTGATCTGTTCTCCCCGAAGACCTTTTTTCTTCATCTCTAGGATATTGGCCAAGAGCTTGTTGGCTTCATCCCAATCTGGGGCCACCGACATAGTGCTCCAGTTAGGTCTTGGAACTGGTGCAAGGCCGACAAAGTTGGGCGGGCTGGGTTTGAGATTTGAGATATAGAACCAGTTCACGTGCTAGCCTTTGTTGGAAGATTTGAAGGGGAGAGATAAATAATCTTTGCGGAGAGTTCCGAGGAGTTGAAAGCCGGCCCCACCAACGACGCAGGGCTCATCCTTGTTTGGATGTGGCTTAAGATAAAACATGCGGCGAAAGAGTTGGAAGTGGGGAAGGATGCCAAGAAAAGCTTCGCAGATATGGATGAAGAGTGCAATGTGAAGCATGGAGTTGGGGTTCAAATGGTAGAGCTGAAGACCATAATAATCAAGAAGGCCTCGAAAGAACTCAGAAGTAGGAAGGCCGAAGCCACAGTAGAAAAAGGAGGTGAAAATGACGATCTCACCGGTGTTCGGAGTGGGGAATTCCTCACCGGCTACCGAACGCCAGCCGATGATCTCTTTAGGTGGAAGAACTCCGTTCATTACCATCTCCCAAAGAGTTGATTCCTTGACATCTGAAGTTGCCCATTGCTTGAAGCGGATTTCCTTCTCTCCCGCCATGGACGCGGTTTGGGGGAAGCAGATCTAGCTCGGGAAACGGGGATTTGTGAAGGGGATCTTGGGGGATGGATGCGGAGGCTAGCTTGTGGAGAAATGAGAGCTCATACATCGATGGATTTGGACGCGTGCGAGATTAGGGTTTTCCGCAGAGAGCTGGTGAACAGTACTGCGAAAGAGGAAATTTTTGGGAAGACGAAGTGGCGGGGATGACCTCGAGGCTTCGTATAAAGACTTGAGGGTTTTTGTTAAGTCGTCTCGCGATTGGGCCGAGCCCATGAGAGACTTGCGGCCCAGCTAAGGTGTGGCCTGACATGTGTCCTTAGGGACTTAAGTGGATGGACTTAAGCAGATTTGCCCTGGCAATATGCACGTGTCTAATTGCCCAATACCTTTAAAATCCTTTCATACCGCAGTTTGCGTAACTTCATGAGAAGTTGGCATGATGCAATTTGAAAGGTGACAAACAGTTAAGCTTTTCATGGCTGTTCTGATGACAGGAGCTGTTTGGTTTTCAAGCATTTGATTAAATGATTGTATCAATGCTATTGTTTTCACCTTGGTGAAGATCTTTTTAGATTAAGACTAATATTATGACAGGAGCTATTTAATGTTTTAGTCGTATTTTTCAGATGACTGAAAAATTTATTTACCCATGAGGGTCGATTAAATTATTTGTTCCGAGATGACTCGGGCAAATTTACTCGGATAAGCATGAGCTTGCCGAGTGATGGGATTTTTTATGATTGCTTTAGCTTAAGCTAAGCATTTATATGAGAATGATTTTGTATAGTTCTTGACTATATGCTTAGTATGTTTTTGACTAACCACATAGTCGAGGGCTACACCTAATTAGGTGCATAGATGCACCTAGATATTTATTTTTGAGAATTTTTTGAGATATTTTCCAGCCCTTCACAGTCTTTTTATTAGATGATAAAGCACTCGGGAGATTCAGGCAGAGATGATGGAACCACTCGGCACCAGAAGCACTCGGTCAAGGAGTTGTTTGGCCGAGTGTTATTTTGGTCCAAGGCAAAGTTATCTCATTGACTGCGAAGGACTCGGGGGCTACTATGGAGATTATGGCAATCGAATACCCTCATGACAAGCTTGTCCGACTGTTAATAGGGATAGGTTACGCCTACTAATTATGTAAACCGGCTATGACTTGGGTGTTACGTTGCCGATCAGATAAGGCAACGGCTCATAGTCGTAGTTTGGTAAGATTGAGGAAACCAACTTAGAGTATGATAGGGTTTCCGACTTGTAAGCCCGCCCCCCAAGACTATATAAGGGGGGTAAGGGGCGTCTCTTGAGACAGATGAGATTAAGGCGAAGCATATACGAGCTATTAGATACACAAGATCTTGAGATCAATAAACACTTGGCGGATCGAATCCCCAAAACAGGAGTAGGGTATTACCTCACGAGAGGGCCTGAACCTGTCTAAACCTTGTTTTCCACTTAACCCATTGTGCTTGGCGATGTTGACTGCACCTCCAAATTTCTATTGTCGAAACCAAGTTTCGACAATCAATACTTGTGTTGTTCTCTCTGTCATGTCGATCAATACTCAACGACATACGAAAGGTATATTATAATAAAGTCCCCGCTCATTTAACCATTATAAATAATATCTAAATTAATGAACAAAATAATTCCTTTTTCATAAATTTGTAAGATAGTGTTGGTGTGAATTTTTTACACGTACTGGCCTGGGGATCTGCTTAACTCCAGTGAAAATCCAAATTGGCCGCCTCTGGTGATTGAGCGAGCGTGTCTGTTGGTTTGGTCCTGTAACCAACAAGAAACAAAAGTTAGGCATTTGATTAGGGTTAGATCTTACTCGATCGGCTATGGATATTAATCTAAATTAAATGCATCAAGCCAAGATCGATCGGCTGTTGGTGTAAACTAACATATTGATACCGAGCTTAATACATTTAAGTAGATTGAGATCTTAATATAAAAGGCAATTCTAATACATCTAACAATGATAATACATAAAGATGATCAGAATAGGTAAGACTGGCCGAAACCCCGGTTCTATCTCTAATAGCAAACATTGAACCAAATAAATCTACATAATTCTAGAGGCGACTTAATAGGTCGATTAGATACAACATTAAGTACCAAAAAAATTATAAGATCTATATAGGCTAATGAGAACTCTTCGAGATGGTAGATACGCCATATAACCTAAATCAACCTTTGGATCTAGCTCTGTCAGTTGCTATCTTCGTGGAGATACTAGCCGATAGAGAGATAGATCTAGACATTGATCTAGATTATATGTCGCATATGATAAATTAAGTAGTATGCAACATCAAAATCAGAGTATCATAATGATGAAAGCACTAGCCCCGATACCACAAGCCGCTTGTAACAAGAAATTACCTTTCCTGGAGATCGAAGTCGATGCAGCCCGAGGTCAAAGCAAGAACTCATCAAGAAAAACGTAAAACAAAAGGTTGACGATGCGCCGAAGTTGTATTGATGTGTGCTGATATGTTTTACAAGGTCTCGGGTCATATTTATACCCGAATATACAATGCGTCCGTAACGGACATGATTCCTATTACAGATTAAATCTCTAAACAAACTGACATTATCACAAAAGGAAACTATACAAGATATCCTAACTTAAAAGATACAATTGCCATTGCAGGACCTTATTCGTAGATGGCAATATCTTTAACGCACTTTGGAAACCGAATCCAATAATTATCTCTTAAGCTTCCTTCTGGGATTGGCTTCACCTCCATCTTCAATTAGAATCGGCTATCGGCTGTCCTAGATCGATTCGGACTCAGCCGATGCGGCCTCTGTTTATTCGCAGATCGCGTGCTCCCTCAATTCCGCTTCTCGGCCTCAAACCCGGGGATTTGGTTACCAAATTTGATCGTTAACACATGCCCCCCAAATCCGCGATATGATAGTATTGCGGATTTTGTTCAATTTGAATTCCCGGCACAACCCTAGGTCGAGTCTGTTTTGGCCGTTACAAAAACTCTTTAAATAACGCTTCACCCGCGCCGAGCAACCCGCGCCGTCAAGGCAAATCCACAGAAACAAACACCCTCGAGTTCTCCGGCGACGTCTTCAGCCTCCCCGAGCTTGCGGCGGCGATTCCCTTCTCCGACGACCCCAAGCGCTCTAATGGCTACCTCCGCCGTACCATCGGCTTCCTCCCTCGCCGAGTTTCCTGAGGTACACCTCAATTGGCTAAAACTCTCTTCTTATTTGCTCTTAGCTGTAAATTCGAATGTTTGGGGTTTATGACTCTAAAATTTTCTTCCTTTCCGATTGTTGCACCTCACCCACCAAGTAGTGATCCCAAGTTTGCTCAATAATGAAAGATACTTCTTAGGGCCGATTGGCATCAAGGACCCAACTGACTTTATCATAGCCGAAACCAACAGAATGCCTTATAGAATAAGGAACCCAAGTCTGAACCACTGGGCTGGTACTTTTAAATCTTGGCCCTCCATGGATAAATCTTGGCCGGCATGGTATAAGAGGATGCAGCTGACCAAGCAGAGCCATTGGGAAGAAATGGGAATAGCCCAATGTCTTGCACTGTCGGTGGTCGATATGCCTAAGGACAAACCATTAATGTCGGCTGCCACATACTTTTGGAACAACACCCTGAACGCTTTTGTTTTCCAGCAAGGCCCCATGACTGTCACCTCAGCCGATGTGGTTATGATTATTGGACTAGATGTCTTATCATCGGCTAACCCGAACAGACTGGAGGGCAAAGGCCAGTTTTCGTTTAAGACCAAAGCGATAGGGGGTTGGAATGGTTATGTGGCGATGAACATGGGAGACGGGCCGATTAACCCCAGGGAGCATGCCGCATTCCTCATGATGTGGCTTGAGAAGTTCTTCTGCGGATCGAGCTGTGGGCCGACAGCCAACTGGCAAATAGTAGCCGAGGCCTTAGTTAATAAGAAAAAACTTCCTCTAGGCAAATTCCTCATCGGCTATCTCTACCAAACCCTAAATCAGGCCGTGTCAAAGATTGCAGTCAATGCCAAAATCAATACTAGAGGCCCCTCGTGGTTTCTTCAGCTCTGGCTTGTATTGATGACTCAGAAAATATCCGGTCGGCCAAAGTTGTCTAAAGAGCGCTTCCCCATCCTGGAGCCGATCGAAGATGATGATGGAAATGAGGAGACCACCAGGAGGTGTCAATCTTTTGGAGAAGCGGCAACCATACACGTCGGATCAAAACAGTCAGCCGATCTATTGACCGAATGGTTCCTTTCCCTTTATGATGGATTTGCCAGAGACAATCGGTGTTGGTTTTTCTATGAGGACAGGACATCCTTTGAGTTGCCGATTGAGCTAAACTTTGATGAGATCAACTCGGCTGATCACCTCAGGTGCAGAGAAAAATTCACCACAGCGCTCTCCCCATGCATCCTGCCGACTGGGATCCACCAAGGCCGAAACATTGTGAAGACATATGAGTTTTACTACCCAGTGTTGGCTGGCAGACAATTTGGATTTGGGCAACTGCCCATCGGCTGCTATTATGCCGATAAGATCGAAACCCGAGGGGTGGTGGACTCCAAATTAGTAATGAACAGGCTAATGGATATAGAGGGCCCACCCCTCGGTAGTATTGGGATCATGGAACTGGCCCATAAGAGGATTCGGCCTATGACAGGTGGTGGGTAGAAAAAAAGGCATATCTTTCATCATCAATCTTCCGTGTACATCACCACCCTACTATCAGATGAAATCCCCTCGGTAAGCTCTTCACCCATGAGTACTTTTCCTTTTGAACGATCGGCTGTCTAATACTCGAAACTTTTTCCCCTTGCAAATGACAGAAACGGACCCACTGATGGTGAACAGTTCTGGTGTTGCTATCAAGTACCGTCTGGGTGTCCTTCCAGGCGGCTGTGGATACGCTCCATCGGCCATCGGCTGGGATGCGCCGAAGCTGAAAACGTTGTTGTACGGGCAAACTCATCAACCCGCAGCAAGGAAAAAGAGGGCCGCTCTGCCAGCTGTAAAACCATCGGCTGCTCTTGCGAAGAGACAAAAGAAAGTGAAGCCGACTGCACCAGCCGATAGTCTTCCGTCCATTGACCCAAGCGTTGACGAGCTCCTTAATAAAGAGGTCATGGACGAAGAGATCTCTCAAGCCATTGCGGAGGCGGCTGAATCAAGCAGTTCAAGTCAAAATTCGATCAGCCTGCCAGTCGATGATCCAACCCCTTCAAGTCCTCCTGTTCAGAAATGGCCGGTAAGCACTTTGTCCTTTTAAATCTGGCTTTCAAACCCTGATCACTTAAGCTTTAACCAAAATTTTCTTGTAGTTCAAGACATTAGCCGGTCGCACCCCCCGTCCAGTCTCACCAGTAGTTTTCCTGAACTCATCCCCTTCTTTGCTTATTCTTCTATACTTAGTCGATCATCACTAACACTTGTCTTATGCACAGCTTCCTCGGTCTTCATCGGCTGTCCCCCATGCTTCAAGTGAGCGAACTCAGTCGGCTACAGGCAGCCATGATGCCAAGGAAGCTGCTGTTCCAACCAGCCAACATACTGAAGAAGCGGTTGCTTCGGCTAGCTATGATGCCAAAGAAGTTACTACTCCAGCCAGCCTAGATGCCGAAGAAGTAGCAGCCCCAACTCCTGTCATACGGGTAAGCCTCACTTTTCTTTTTTTTCAGAAGCTTAAGAATCGACTGTCTTATTCCCTCCTTAATTGCTCCGATCTCTTTTGCAGACTCTAGCCGATTTGCTGCCTTTTGACATAAAAGAGTTCATCGGTGAGGAAGAAGCGAAGGTCACCAGTCCAGACACGGCCGCTATAGCCGACGAAGTTAAAGACATGCTTCAAGATATCTGTCGTCGGCTATACATCGATGTAGACCGGCTGGTTGTGGAATGTGGATCGGCTCGGTCACGTTTTTACGAAATCGAAGACAAGCTCCCTGATGACTTGGCCAAGAAGATCTCGAAGGCCGTCTACATTGACTAGCATCGGTCCAGGCTAGAGCATGCAATGTACAGGATGCTTGAGCGGCAGGCTCAAGCCGATCTAGCGGCCAAGATCGACGCCACGGTGAAGAATGTGGTGGGCGAGAAAGCCAAATTAGACGAACTCCTGGTCGGGCCGTCGGCTACACAGGTCGAGATCAATGAACTTGAGCTAGAAGAAGTTGGCCTGCTGTTGTAGTTGGAAGAGTGCAGGGCAAAGATTGCCGCTAAGAAACAATTGTTGGCCGATCTCCCCAAGGCTGTAGACAACCAAAGGGGCAAGGTGACTGCCACCATAAAGCACTTGGAGGAGCTGAATAAATCGGCCAAAGCGGTCCCTGGCACTGAGAAAGAGGATATGGCCATAGTTGACAAAGTAAATGCCATCAAGGATGCAACGATATCGGCCATAGACAACTTCTTGGGGGTGTAATAGGATGCAACCTTCAGAACATCTTAACGCATGTAACTTGTAACCTGTGTTTTGCTCATGTATATATAACTCCATAATCGGCTTGATGTGTCCTTAGTGTTACTCATATGCCTTCCGCCGATTCACATTTTTCTATGTCCTGAACTGTTTGAAAAAAAAATTCGAAACCCCAAAAATTTTGAAGTCCTCTGACTCTGATTCTGACTTTGTATTATATATGCCTACCTAATTTTCTCAATGTTGTCCTCGACATTGATAAAATTATAAGATGAAGCTTGACGTCGCCTGTCGGCTAAACGCGCTCGATTGGAAAAACTTAGGAGGGAAAAAACGTAGAGTCGGGATGTCCTAAAGGCGATGTGCATGACACATCGGCTAGCATGAATCGGCAAGGACGTAGTCGAATCATGAGTTGATCCAAACACTTGGGTAATATCTCTTCAAGTATTTGCCATTAAGAGCCCTTCCAAATACCTCTCCATCTAATCCTTCTAGCATGTAGGCTCCTTTAGAGACGCATCTGTGGATCTTGAAAGGCTCTTCCCAATTAGGCGACCACTTGTCAAATTTGCTATCTCTTGAGCCGATCGGCAGTATCAGTTTCCAAACAAGCTCGCCTTCTTCAAAAGACTTGGGTACAACCTTCTTGTTGTAATGATGAGCCACTCGTTCTTTGTCCCTGGCCACTTTTTCCAATGCACGCATCCTGGACAGAACTAGGTCTTCGGACTCATCACCCATCAGGTTATAATAATCATCGGCTGCCAACTCATCTTGTAACTGAATCCTTCTTGAGTTTCTGAGTTCTGCTCTCTAGGGATGTGTTTCAAGGTTACCAGCCGAAAGCTGTCCATCAAATCTCGGCATTTTTGATAGTAGACCATCAACGTGTCATTCTTGCATTCGTATTCCCATGATAACGGGCGATGACCAACGGTGAATCGCCCATTATTTCGATGGCGTTGGCTCCAACCTCCTTGAGTAGTTGTAACCCTTTAAGAACAGCTTCATATTCGGCTTGGTTGTTTGTGGCATGTGGCGCGATGGAAAAAGCAAACTTGAAGCTTGCCCCCTGGGAGAGATTATCACCAAGCCAATGTCGCATCCATTGGTGCAGACCAAGCCATCAAAAGTCAAAGTCCAAGGCATGATATCCACTGAGCCGATTGAATCATCTCTGTGTTCCACTATGAAATTGGCTATGGCTTGTCCTTTTACTGCCTTGGGTGCTTGATACCTTAAATCAAACTCCATCAAAGCAAATATCCATTTCCCAACTAGCCCTTTCAGGACTGGAGCTGATAGCATATACTTTACTACGTCGGCTTTGCAAACTATAGTGCATTCGTTGGATAACAAATAATGCCTTAACTTTGTGCATGAAAAATATAGGCACAAACATAATTTCTCCACGGGAGAGTACCTTGTCTCTGCATCTAGAAGTCTTCGGCTAAGATAAAAAATTGCCTTCTCTTTCCCCTTGATCTCCTGAATCAGAACTGAGCCGATAGACTTCTCGTCGACTGACAGGTATAATTTGAATGACACTTCCTTTTGTGGAGGAACCAATACTGGAGGGGAGCTCAGATAATTCTCAATATTGTCCAAAGCTTTCTGCTGCTCTGCCCCCCAAGTGAATGCTTGATCGGCTTTCAGCCGAAGCAGAGGTGTGAACGGCTCCATCTTCTCTGACAGATCGGCTATAAAGCGCCTGATGAAGTTGATTTTGCCGATCAAAGACTGCAATTCCTTCTTGTCCTTCGGAGGTTGAATAGTATTGATAGCATTGATGCTTCTCTGGGTGACCTCGATTCCCCTCTCATGAACAAGAAATCCCAAGAACTGGCCAGCCGACATGCCAAACGCGCACTTCATAGGGTTCATCTTCAGGCCATATTTCCTTGTCCTCTCCAGCACCTTTCTTAGATCAGCTATGTGGTCTTCCACCTCCTTGCATTTGACAACGACATCATCAATGTAGATTTCTACTAGGAAGCCGATCAAGTCGTGAAAGATGTAATTCATGACCCTCTGATACGTAGCTCCAGCATTCTTCAGTCCAAAAGTCATGACGACCCACTCATATAAGCCGATTGCCCCTGGGCACCTGAAAGCTGTCTTGTGAATGTCCTCCTCGGCCATGAAGATCTGGTTATAACCAGCGTTGCCATCCATAAAACTTTATGATGTTGTGGCGAGAGGCGGCATCTACCAGCAAATCGGCTATAGGCATAGGGTACTCATCTTTAGGGGTGGCCTTGTTCAAATCTCTGAAGTCGATGCATACCCTAAGTTTGCCTTTTTTCTTCATTACTGGAACTATGTTTGAAACCCACTCTGCATATCGGCAGGGCCGAATAAAACCAACATTATATAGCCGAGTGATTTCGGCTTTAATCGCCTCATACATATCGGCTTTAAACCTCCTGGGAGGCTGTTTTTACTGCCGATATCCAGGCTTAATAGGAAGCCGATGTTCAACGATAGATCGGCTCAGACCAGACATTTCAAAACATTCCCAAGCAAAGCAATCTTTATATTCCTTCAATAATCAATAAGCTTGGTCCTAAAATGAGAAGACAAATTTTTGCTAATGTATGTCGGCCTAGGCCGATCTCCTGGACCTATGTCTACCTCTTCCAAATCGTCGGCCCACATAAAACCTTGCCCCAGTTTACCGTCGATGTCATCCATGGTGTCCTTGTTGTAGATGCTCGAGCCCTCCACAACGCCCTCAAAGTAATAGTTGGGGCTCTTCGTCTCCAATTGGCTGCATGTCAAAATCAGACACCTTCAGAAAATCAGCCTTCCCAACTTTGCCAGACAGGCAATCAATGCCGTCGACTTCCCATAAAGTTAAGTCGGCATTAGCGACGTTGACTGACCTGTCGGCTGGCATGATCTCTATCTTGTCACCTTGCCATTGGATTAAGCTTTGATGCATTGTGGAAGGGATGCAGCAGTTGGCGTGGATCCAATCCCTTCCGAGCAATAGGCTGTAGGACCCCTTCCCGTCGATGACGAAAAACATTGTGGGCATGGTTTTGCTGCCAACGGTCAGTTTGACGTTTAAAACTCCCTTGGCCTCCGATAGGTTGCCGCCGAAATCCTTGAGCACCATATTGGTCTTGATCAAGTCATCGGCTCCCTTGCCTAGCTTTCTGAAGGTTGCATAGGGCATGAGATTGACCGCGGCCCCTCCATCGACTAGCATCTTTGACATCGGCTTGCCGTTGACGAATCCTTTGACGTACAGGGGCTTCAAGTGCCAATTCTGTGTCCCTTCGGGTTTCTCAAAGATGGCATGTTCCGGGGACAATACTAGTTTGGCCAAGGTGTCTTCAACATTGTCTGCATCGGCCTCGACAGCCTCGAACTCGGCCAGCAATATGAACACCATATTGACCGATGCAAAAACTACTCCTTTCATGCTGCCCTCCCGGCTTTGTCTTGGGCTCTCGTCGGCTAGGGCTGCCTGTTTCTTGACATGCCACTGTTTTGTGCGCTGCCGACGTTGTTGCCGTTGAATCATCTGTTGGACTTCTTCTTCCTGTCCTTCGCTTTTCAGCCTTTGGATTTTCCTTTTCTGTGTTTTGGTGAACAGGTCCGAAGGGCACCATTGGGGGTTGGCCGATTGTTCTTTTTCAGCCTCCTCTTCGTCATCTTCCTGGAAGGAGTCCTGGTGGATTGGGCCGAGCCAATCGTGGATGGAAAGTTTCCGCTGGTTGAGTTGAATGGCTCGGGGGACGAATCGGCTAGAGCTTTCCATTGATGGGTCTCTGTATTCGTCCTCTCAGCACTCGCTGCAGGCCGGGCAGTTCTCGAGGGTGGGTAGCCTCATTCCCGATTCCCAACAGAATCAAAAGAACTCACAGTGCCAATGTGGGTCACAGCCGTCATGGCGACGAAAGTATGCCACGCCTAGCAGATCCGACGTCCTCTGGTACGGCTTGCCGTGTCGGTCCTCTTCTTTTTCTTGAACTCTGCGCTGGAACCGCATTCGGCTATCCGTCTATCTGGGGCGTCGGTCGACCGATCGGCCGCTAGTGTAGACCATGTTGATCGGTGCAGCATTTGTCACAGTCGGCTCATGTTGGTCTGAGTCAGCCATGGTTATTTGTTGGGAGTTGGCTGAGCCGTGCGCCATGTTGTACTGTCGATCAGCTCGCCTTTGGCTGGCCTGGACCATGTTGACAAGGAAGGGATTGCCGTCGACTTACATCGGCTTAGCCGATTCTTCGAATATGATTTTCCCTGCCTCAATGGCCAACTGTATCTGTTGGCCAAAGACCTTGCAATCGTTGGTGCTGTGGGAGGTGGTGTTGTGCCACTTGTAGTATCTCTTCTTTTTGAGCTCCTCGGCCGATGGTATGACGTGGTTGGCCAGAAGCTGTATTTGTTTTTTCCTCAGCAATAGATCAAAGATCCTATTGGCCTTGGTTATGTCAAAATCGTATTTTTCCTCCTTAGTTGATTTCTTCAGCCACTCGCAAGTTATAGCCTTTTTGTTCTTAGTCCATTCGGCTGCCGCAACTTCTGTGTTGCTATTGCTCGAATCAGAATCCGTTGCGTAGGCAACGGGGGTGACTTTTTTGAAGGCCTTCTTTGGTTCTTGAAACCTTTGTTTGTTAGTGATATGCCCTAGATGCAACATGGAGATGTTGGATATCATGGTCAATGTTTATGTATAAATGAATAAAGTGTTATTCAATTCCATGAAATAGACATCTTGTATTGATCAATAAGTACGTGACTTATTTATGAGACTCTTTATGCCTGAATCTATTTCTAAATCATCCCTGATCACATGTCATATAATTTGAACAAATATGACTCTAAGATTGGCATGTTTATTGATTGATGATCATGTCTCGTAGATCATGGGTATGGAGATACCAAATCAATAAATATGGACACATGTGTTAGAGAACACATTGTTGGATAGACCCACCATGAGACACTACGGGAATTAATGTGCCATTAGTTGGTCTCAAGTAGTGTTGGTGTAAAGTCCTTAGACCTGAGATCATCATGGATTCCAACATGTGTAGTAGCCTACTTTGGGAATACCAAACGCTATTCTGTAACTGGGTAGTTATAAAAGTAGTCTTCGAGTTTGCTATGAAACATGGAGTGGGATGTGAGTGATCAAGATGGAATTTGTCTGTCCTTTGGAGAGATATCTCTGGGCCCCTTGAGGTAATGGATTATGGAAATGCATGGCCATGCTAAGTTCACTGAGGAGTCAATCAAAAGACAGATAATCCAATACGGTTCGAGTGAATGGTTAAGCTATTGAAGGGATGGCACACATCTTTCTATAGCTTAATTGGTATCATGAGGCAAAGGGATTTGTGTACACATTACAGGTTCAGAGCCGATATTATATTCTTGTATGCTATGGTGTCAATATGTGTTGCTAGGCGCCGCTATTGATGGTCGGCTGAGTTGGACTCGAGCCGACGGTCGGCTGAGTTGGACTCGAGCCGACGATCAGCTAAGTTGGACTATCGCCGAAACCAAGTATACCTGAACCTACAGGGTCGCACGCTTAAGGGGATAAGAACAGGCATTCGGGTTGGACTCGGATACGGCTTGATCGGATAGGGATCCGATCGGATAGAGTCCTATGGGCTTACAAAGTTCGGCCGGCCTACTCTATGAGATTCAGATAGGATCCGATTCAAAATAGAGTCCCGATGGGCCTCTAGGCCCAACCGGCAACTCTATATAAAGGGAAAGGGGTGGAGAGCTGCTGCATGCAATTGGAACCGAATCAATCTGATCACTTATGTCTTCAGAAGTCGGCGAGATCAATCCCCCCGGAAACCCTCCCCACTTTCGAGCCAAACCCTAGCCTTGCATCGCGTGCTAGCACACGGGTGTTCGGCGTTCTGTCCCCGGACGTGTGGATACCGGTAGAGGCGCTGCTACGTTGCGGCGCTATTGATCGGCTTTGGTGGGATCGGCTGCGGCATCAGCGAATCGGCTAATTGGTGAATCGGCTGTCCCCGGGAATCGGCTGTCATCGGCCAACACTGTTCCAGATCGGATAGCCCTGATTGGCTAGTCCGCTGCACTCTACTCCAATCGGTAACGATCTATTGGCCCTTACTTGCAAGTGTTCCTGGTTTGCACGGTAGAAAATTTTGTTATTAGCTATCATTGCTTTCGCGTAACCCTTCAGTGGTATCAGAGCTAATCTTGCTTAGTTTGGTTTTAGATTGGATCTGGAACAAGTTTTGCACACGGGTTGATTAGATCAATCGATTTTACGGGATGTGTAGAGGAGAGTAGGTGGTAATTGCGTTCCTTCATAGTGTATCGAAACGGCGTAATGTGATTACGTCGAAGCAATATCCATAGAACTTGGTTTGAGTTGGGTTCGAGATAGCGTTCCTTGATAGTGTATCGGAACGGTATAATGTGATTATGCCGAAGCTGTCTCGTAGTCTGACCTTGTTTGCTGCCTCACGCCTACGCAAACCATCTCCCTTGATAGTGTATCGGGATGGCATAATATGATTATGTTGATATGGTTTCCGTAAGAGATTTCAAAGATTGGATCTATGGATTTCGTGTGGTGTTCCGGGGCACTGCCCAAAAGCCCGCGAGGGGGCGGCTTCCCCCTTGACCCCCCGCCCGCTAACCGGCTAGTGGGACCGCCGTGTGCGCCCCCCTTTATAGGTCGTCTCGATGCTGTATCTCTGCGATAGGTAGAAAACATTCTACGCCTAACTTCTTTTGTAGAGAATACTTTGAAATGGTATGGCCCTATTGTATGTACGAGATGCATGTGATGCGTGTAATATTCTTTCATATGTGCAATCCCTGTAATATTCTTTCATACGTGCAATGCATGTAATATTGTTTCACGACCTACGAGTCGATGTAATCTTCAATTAGAGCTTCTATAGTAGTAGCTTAGTTTGAAGAAATCAAACATTCAGCACTCGAAAGAACGGTGATGAAGATGGAGATCCTCTACACCGGCATGGAGATGGAGATCACCATGTGAAGGGGGCAATACTATTTCATTATATGCTATTCTACCTGCTTTCATATATGTGATATGTTTGTTTGATAGGATAGCATCCCTCGCAAAATTAAGTAGTAATGATGCCCTTCCAAATGTTGCACCCATCACCGTTATGCTCGTCAATGGTGGGTCTGCAAAGCGAGTGCCATTCTCTATCATAACACGAGGGGTATATGTCGGACATATACAACGGAGCATTTGGTTTACTTAACAGGGCTATCAAAACAGTTTTGGGCCTTGGGGCATAGGTTGACGCCGGGGCATAGAGATGCCACGCCAACAACAAGAGTCACATAGAGATGTGATTAGCAAGGTGTTGCTTACCGATGTTATTAATCTTCTAGGAGTGATGATAAAGCTCACTAGAAATTAATTAACATGTGGATCTTGACCCAGTACGTAACCTAGAGGGAAGGTGCCAAATACGTAATGGGAGTCTTTTGTTAAATTGTTTAACAATAGACATAGCATAAACATTGTGGTAAACTTTGCTTTTTCTGTTGTAGAATAAATGGCAGCTAATACTATTATTCAGGGACTGCGTGGCATGTTTGAGAACCAAGCTCGGGCCGAGAGGTTCAACACCTAGAAGTCCTTGTTTGCGTGTAGGCTTGTTGAGGGGAATCCCGTCAGTCCGCATGTGATAAAGATGATTGGCTATATCGAGAGTCTTGAGAAACTTGGTTTCCCTCTTAGCCAAGAGTTGGCTACAGACGTGATTCTCCAGTCGCTCCCTCCGAGCTTCGAGCCATTCATATCAAATTATCACATGAACAATATGGATAAAACCTTGGCTGAATTGCATGGGATGCTAAAGACGGTGAGGAGAGTATCAAGAAAAACGGTCATCATGTGATGATGATGAAGGCTAAGCGCAAACCACTGTCAAGAAACTTTGCACCAAGAGGAAGTTAACTCCCGATGAGATCGCGAGTACCTCTAATGCAAAGAAGGGCAAAAAGGGGTCGGCGACATCAGATGCCGTTTGCTTCTATTGCAAGGAGACAGGCCACTAGAAAAGGAACTGCAAGAAGTACATGGAGGATCTCAAAAAGAAGCAAAGTATGACTTCTGCTTCAGGTATTAATGTTATAGACATTAATCTTGCTACTTCATCTACGACTCTTGGGTATTTGATACGGATCGTAGCTCATATTTGCAAATTGTTGTAAGAAATGAGAAGAAGTAGAGGCTTAAGAAGGGGCGAGGTGAACTGCGCGTCGGCAATGGAGCAAGCGTTGCTACGGTCTTGTGGCACAGTACCACTTCATCTACCTTCGGGATTAGTTTTGGAATTAAATAATTGTTATTGTGTTCCAACACTATATCAAAATGTTATTTCGCTTCATGTTTGCAAGCGGAAGGATATGATTATAGATCAATGGACAATGGTTGTTCAATATATCTCGAGATATGTTCTATTTTCATGCTCCATTGGTGAATGGATTATACATTTTGAATCTTGAAGCGTCTCCCATCAATAACATTTATACAAAAAGGCAACTCTCTAATGATACAAACCCCACATTTATCCGGCATTGTCGCTTAGGCCATATAAATAAGAAACGCATGGAGAAGCTCCATAAGGATGGATTGCTTCACTCTTTTTATTTTGAATCATTTGAGACATGTGAGTCTTGTTTACTTGGTAAGATGACAATGGCACCTTTCACGGGACACGGTGAGAGAGCAAGTGACTTGTTGGCACTCGTACATACCGATGTATGTGGACCCATGAGCTCAACGGCCATAGGTGGTTATCAATATTTCATTACCCCTTTACCGATGGCTTTAGTAGATATGGTTATATCTACTTAATGAGGCATAACTCCGAATCCTTTGAAAAGTTCAAAGAATTCCGAATGAAGTACAGAATCATTTAGGGAAAACAATCAAGTTTCTACGATCGGATCGTGGAAGGGAATACTTGAGCCAAGAGTTTGGTAATCATCCGAAAGATTGTAGAATTGTTCCACGTTGACTCCACCAGAACTCCACAATGGAACGGAGTGTCCGAACGGAGAAATCGCACCTTGTTGGACATGGTACCATCGATGATGAGCCAAAGTGATCTTCGTTATCCTTCGGGGATATGCTCTTGAAAAGCTGCGTTCACACTAAATAGAGTTCCATCTAAGTCGGTTGAAAAGACACCATATGAGATATGGACAGGGCAACCCCTAGTTTGTCTTTTCCCAAAATTTGGGGATGCGAAGCTTATGTAAAACGTTTACGTCGACAAGCTCACACCCAAGTCGACAAGTGCTTCTTTGTGGGATATCCTAAGGAAACTAAGGGATATTACTTTTATAATCGGGAACAAGGCAAAGTGTTTGTCGCCCGACACGGTGTTTTCTTGGAGAAAGGGGTTTTTCAAGACGGGTTAGTGGGAGCAGGGTGCATCTAGAAGAAGTTCAAGGAACACTAGAAAATGTTTCACCACGGGACCACAACAGGAGGAGCAAAGTGTTGCGCCACCGGTTGTAGATACACCGGAGGTCGAAAGATCACGTCGTGCGCCGACGTACAGTGCGGAACAACGTGATATATTGTTGTTGGACAACGATGAGCCTAAGACCTATGAGGAAGCGATGGGGGACCCGATTCCAACAAATGGCTTGGAGCCATGAAATCCGAAATAGAATCCATGTACGACAATCAAGTTTGGAACTTGGTTGATCCACCCGATGGTGTCAAAACCATTGAGTGTAAATGGGTTTTTAAGAAAAGACCGATATGGATGGAAATGTTCACATCTATAAGGCACGATTGGTGGCGAAAGGTTTTAAACAGATTCAAGGAGTTGATTATGATGAAACCTTCTCGTCCGTCGCAATGCTTAAATCTATTCGGATTATCCCAGCGATTGCTGCACATTTCGATTATGAGATATGACAGATGGATGTCAAAACGGCTTTCCTAAATGGAAACCTAAGCGAGGGTATATACATGATACAACTGAGGGTTTTGTCGATCCACAATCGCTGGAAAGATATGCAAGCTACGAAATCCATTTATGGATTGAAGCCGACATCTCGGAGTTGGAATATTCGTTTTGATGAAGTAATCAAAGGGTTTGGTTTCATCAATAACGAAGAGGAGGCCTATGTTTACAAAAAGGTCGGTGGGAGTGCAATTGTATTTCTAATCTTATATGCGGATGACATATTGTTGATTGGAAATGATATCCCTATGTTAGAATCCGTCAAGTCTTCATTGAAAAATAGTTTTTCCATGAAAGACTTAGGGAGGCAGCATACATATTGGGCATTTTGATTCATAGAGATAGATCCAAGAGGCTAATTGGATTAAGCCAAAGTACATATATTGACAAGGTGTTGAAAAGGTTCAACATGCATGATTCCAAGAAATGTTTCTTGCCCATGTCACATGGCATTAATCTTAGCAAGAATCAATGTCCTCAGACACATGATGAGCGGAATAAGATGGGTATGGTTCCATATGCTTCGACAATTGGATCCATCATGTATGCCATGCTTTGTACACGTCCGCATGTCTCGTACGCTTTGAGTGCTACGAGCGGATACGCGATCCAGTGAAGGTCACTGGATTGCCGTAGTAAGAATATCCTTAAGTACTTAAGAAGAACTAAGGATATGTTCCTAGTCTATGGAGGTGAAGAAAAGCTCGTTGTAAGTGGTTACACCGATGCCGCTTCCAAATAGACAAGGATGATTATAGATGGCAATCTGGGTTCGTGTTCTGCCTGAACGAAGGCGCAGTCAGCTGGAAGAGTTCCAAACAGGATACTATTGCTGATTCTACAACAGAGGCCGAGTACATTGCTGCTTCAGAAGCTGCAAAGGAGGCTATTTGGATCAAGAAATTCGTTTCTGAGCTTGGTGTAATGACTAGTGCGACTGGTCAAATGTCTCTCTATTGTGATAATAGTGGAGCCATTGCGCAAGCCAAGGAGCCGAGGTCACATCAGAAGTCCAAACACATACTTCGGCGATATCATCTCATCCGCGAGATAGTGGACAGAAGTGATGTCAAGATATACAAAGTGCAGACGGATCTCAACATAGCCGATCCATTGAGAAAACCTCTCCATCACCTGAAGCATGAGGCGTACACAAGAGCAATGGGTATTAGATACTTACATGATTGACTCTAGTGCAAGTGGGAGACTGTTAGTGATATGTCGTAGAGGCAACATGGAGATGTTGGATATCATGGTCAATGTTTATGTATAAATGAATAAAGTGTTTTCAGTTCTATGAAATAGACATCTTGTATTGATCAATAAGTACATGACTTATTTATGAGACTCTTTATGCATGAATCTATTTCTAAATCATCCCGGATCACATGTCATATTATTGGAACAAATATGACTCTAAGATTGACATGTTTATTGATTGATGATCATGTCTCATAGATCATGGGTATGGAGATACCAAATCAATAAACATGGACACATGTGTTAGAGAACACATTGTTGGATAGACCCACCATGAGACACTATAGGAGTTAATGTGCCATTAGTTGGACTCAAGTAGTGTTGGTGCAAAGTCCTTAGACCTGAGATCATCATGGATTCCAACATGTGTAGTAGCCTACTTTGGGACTACCAAACACTATTTCAAATCGGGTAGTTATAAAAGTAGTCTTCGGGTTTGCTATGAAACATGGAGTGGGATGTGAGTGATCAAGATGGAATTTGCCCCTCCTTTGGAGAGATATCTCTGGGCCCCTCGAGGTAATGGATTATGGAAATGCATGGCCATGCTAAGTTGATTGAGGAGTCAATCAACGGACGGATAATCCAATACGGTTCGAGTGAATGGTTAAGCTATTGAAGGCATGGCACACATCTTGCCTATAGCTTAATTGGTATCGTGAGGCAAAGGGATTTGTGTACACATTACATGTTCAGAGCCAATATTATATTCTTGTATGCTATGGTGTCAATATGTGTTGCTAGGCGCCGCTATTGACGGTCGGCTGAGTTGGACTCGAGCTGACGATTGGCTGAGTTGGACTCGAGCCGACGATCGGCTAAGTTGGACTATAGCCGAAACCAAGTTTACCTGAACCTACAGGGTCGCATGCTTAAGGGGATAAGTACATGCATTCTAGTTGGACTCGGATACGGCTTGATCGGATAGGGATCCGATCGGATAGAGTCCTATTGGCTTACGAAGTCCGGTTGGCCAACTCTATGAGATTCAGATACGGTCCGATTCAAAATAGAGTCCCGATGGGCCTCTAGGCCCAACCGGCAACTCTATATAAAGGGGGAGGGGTGGAGAGCTGCTGCATGCAATTGGAACCGAATCAATCTGATCATGCGTGTCTTCAGAAGTCGACGAGATCAATCTCCACGGAAACCCTCCCCACTTTCGAGCCAAACCCTAGCCTTGCATCGCGTGCTAGCACACGGGTGTTCGGCGTTCTGTCCCCAGACGTGTGGATACCGCTAGACGCGCTGCTACGTTACGGCGCTATTGATCTGCTTTGGTGGGATCGGCTGCGGCATCGGTGAATCGGCTGATTGGTGAATCGGCTGTCCCCGGGAATTGGCTGTCGACAAATCGGCTGTCATCGGCCAGCACTGTTCCAGATCGGATAGCCCTGATTGGCTAGTCCACTGCACTCTACTCCAATCGGTAACGATCTATCGGCCCTTACTTGCAAGTGTTCCTGGTTTCTACGGTAGAAAATTTTGTTATTAGCTATCGTAGCTTCCGCATAACCCTTCATTGTTTGTGGGCTGTCACCTTCTAAGCCAAATGGGGTAAGCTCTCGAAATCTTGAGCCGAGAACCTCTCACGGATAGGGGCCAAAAGGCCATGAAAGGCTAAATCGGCTAGCTTTGAGTCTGACAGTACCAGGCTATTGCAGCGGTTCCTCATGTCCCTAAACCGCTGGATGTAGTCTTGCACTGACTCCTTGTGCTTCTGCCTGATACTGGTCAAATCCAACAACTTCATTTCGTGCGTGCCGAAATAGAAGTAGCTGTGGAATTGCTTCTCGAGATCGGCCCAGCTCCGGACCGAGTTGTAAGGCAGGGATGAAAACCAAGTAAAGGCCGATCCCGAGAATGACAGTGGGAATAAGCGCACTCTGAGAGTGTCAGTAGCTAATGCTTCTCTGCATTGTGCCAGGAATCGGCTGATGTATTCGTAAGTTGATACGTTGTCTTGCCCAGAGAACTTCGAAAAGTCCGGCACCTTGTACCGGTTTGGCAGGGGCACCCTCTCAAAATATTCTGGATATGGGTACCGGTACATGTTGCCAGAGTCTTTTGTCTTGGGGCTGAACTGATCGCGCATAACATCTGCGATCAAATCGGCCCACGGCCTGTTTTCCTTCAATGGTGGTATCGGCTCGTATTGCTCGTGGTGTACGGGTCCTTGCCGATACTGCATTGGTGGCGTCTGAGGCCGATAATATTGCTCGTGGTTGCCTCTAGGAATTGATGCTAAAACTGGTTTATACCAGGAGGCGTCCGAGGGGCAAACGGTGGTGTTTGCTCGGGGAGAGGACGATTGCCGCCGAAGTTGTGAGGTGGATCCGGCAGATAGTTACCAATCGACACGTTATGTATGATGGATTGCCGATTGGTGTTAAACATGTCCTTCGCCTGCTCCTGAGTTGTCACTGGAATGCCGAGGCCCTGATGTTGAGGCTGTGGCCGAACCAGGACCTTGGGATGTGGCCGCGCATCCGATGATTGCGCATTCGGCTGGATTGGGGCTCCCCCTAGAGGAATTGGCTGCCCGAGCGGAGGGACTGGCAAACCGTGCGTTGATAGTGTCCTATATGGTGGAAACTGGCCATCAGTGAAATACGTCGGCCCTCTCGGCAGCTGCTCGGCTATCTTTGAATCAACCACGGTGCTTATCATATTGTTCAATGTGTTCACCAGTATCCCTGACGGTTGACAAGCGTGTGGTGGACAGCCAAGTTGATCCGATCTTGCAGCGTGTGGAGCTCTGAATCGTCCTGTTCTTGCTTGACTTCCTCCATCTTTTTCTTCCCTTTCTTGTCTTCGCTGGAGGAAGTATCAAGGTCTTCAATGTTGAACTTGAATTTCTGGAGGATTGCCCCAGATCTGGTCTGGACGAAAGATTGCAGATAATGTGTTTGCAACCTCTCAACCATGTGCTGTTATTCGACCTTTTGTTCAGCCGAAAGCTTGTCCATAGTCACCGGGATGATGTTTTCCTGGTCGAGATCAGCCGATGTGACGTTCACCATTGCGCTGGATCCGAAAGATGAGGTCCCACCAGCGTGTTGGTGTGAATTTTTTACACGCACGAGCACAGGAGATCGCTTAATTCCGGTGGAGTCCAAATTGGCTGCCTCGGTGATTGAGCGGGCATGCCGGTTGGTTTGGTCCTGTAACCAACAATAAACAAAAGATAGGCGTTTGATTAGGGTTAGATCTTACTCGATCGGCTATGGATATTAATAAATATACAATTGCTATCCCAAAGCACATTTAGACTAAGTGATTGGGATCGATCGGTAGTATACTGAGACATTTTAAATCACTTAGGTCCAAATGTACATTAGGAACACAATAACGTAGCCGATGTCGCAGATCTAATGTAAATCAGCTAGTACTCTGATATGTTTTATAAAAAAATATTAATCTGAATTAAATGCATCAAGCCAAAATCGATCAACTGTTGGTGTAAACTAACAGATTGATACCGAGCTTAATACATTTAAGTAGATTGAGATATTAATATAAAAGGCAATTCTAATACATCTAACAGTGATAATACATAAAGATGATCATAATAGGTAAGACCGGCTGAAACCCCGGTTCTATCTCTAATAGCAAACATTGAACCAGATAAATCTACATAATTCTAAAGGCGACTTAATAGGTCGATTAGATGCAGCATTAAGTACCAAAAGGATTATAAGATCTATATAGGCTAATGAGAATTCTTCGAGATGGTAGATACGCCATATAACCTAAATCAACCTCTGGACCTAGCTCTGTCGGCTGCTATCTTCGAGGAGATATTAGCCGATAGAGAGATAGATCTAGACATTTATCTAGATTATATGTCGCATATGATAAATTAAGCAGTTTGCAACATAAGAATCAGAGTATCATAATGATGAAAGCACTAGCCCCGATACCACAAGCCGCTTATAACAAGAAATTACCTTTCCTAGAGATTGAAGTCAATGCAGCCCGAGGTCAAAGCAAGAACTCGTCAAGAAAAATGTAAAACAAAAGGTTGACGATGCGCCGAAGTTGTATTGATGTGTGTTGATATGTTTTACAAGGTCTCGGGTCATATTTATACCCGAATATACAATGAGTCCGTAACAGATATGATTCCTATTACAAATTAAATCTCTAAACAAACTGACATTATCACAGAAACTATATAAGATATTCTAACTTAAAAGATACAATTGTCGTTGCAGGACCTTATTCATAGATGGCAATATCTTTAATGCACTTTGGAAACCGAATCCAATAATTATCTCTTAAGCTTTCCTTCCGGGATTGGCTTCACCTCCATCTTCAATCAGAATCGGCTACCGGCTGTCCTAGTCCGATTCGGACTTAGCCGACTGGCTCCGTAGCCGATTCGGACTCAGCCGATGCGGCCTCTGTTTTATCGCAGATTGCGTGCTCCCTCAATTCCGCTTCAATCTCGGCCTCAAACTCGGGTATTTGGTTACCAAATTTGGTCGTTAACAGATATACACCATGAACCATTTTTTTGGGTACTAAAATAACTGGAACAGCACAAGGACTAGGAGACTCACGTACATAACCTTTGTCGAGTAGATCTTGCACTTGCCACTGAATCTCTTTAGTTTCTTCTGGATTGGTCCTATATGGCGCACGGTTGGGCAATGAAGCACCAGGAATAAGGTCGATCTGATGTTCAATCCCGTGAATTGGAGGCAAACCCGGTGGCATCTCACTTGTGAAGACATCAGCATACTCCTGCAAAACGTTAGCTACAGCAGGAGGCAAAGATTGCTGCAAATCGTGAAGTGAAATCAAAACATCTTTGATACCAAAGCATATGAAGTTGAAGTGGAAGCAATAAAGTCATTTATATCAGATTTGGTAGCAATCAAACAAGTCGATTTCAACTTAATCTCATTTTTCTTATCATTTTTAACATGCTTCTGAGATTGAACTTTTCTAGCTCTAGCAACATCATCTTGAATTATAGATTCTGTAGACATAGCAACACAAATTTCTTATCATGGTAAAGAAAAGAGTACTGATTTGACCTACCATGATGCATAGATTCTGTATCAAATTGCCATGGTCAGCCTAGCAAAATGCTACATGCTTGCATAGGTACAACATCACACTCAACAACATCTTTATACAATCCAATGGCAAAATTGATACGCACAAGTTTAGTTACCTTTACCTTACCACTATTGTTTAGCCATTGATTGTAATATGGATATGGGTGTGGTTTGGTGGTGAGTGTGAGCTTCTCCACCATGACGCTCCTAGCCAAGTTGTTGTAGCTACCCCCATCAATAATCACACGGCAAGATCGCTCTTTGACAACACACTTTGTTTGAAACAACGTGTGTCGCTGATTTTTCTCCGCTTGCTCCATCTGTGCACTAAGTACCCACTGCACTATGAGGCTCTCATAGTGCGCCACGTCATCCGCACCAATATGTTCCTCCTCCTCATCCTTATCTGCATGGTCAGCCGCAAGCAAAACACATGTATCATCTTCAAATTCACTAGTAGAGGAGTACTCACCATCATCTTTGACAACCAAGACACGCTTGTTAGGGCAGTCCTGTTGCACATGCCCGTAGCCCTTGCATCGATGACACTGAACATCCCTAATTCTCCCTATAGAAGCAACAGAAGAAACATCCTCGGTGGTGGTAGGCTTTTGGGAAACCCTCAGATCTGGATTTGTTGGAGGAGCACGTGGCTTGCTGTTGGAGGTGGAAGGAGCAACTCGACTTGATGATGCAGATGGTGGTGGAGCACGTCCTATTGGCGTAGTAGTTGTGCGTGCCGACCAAGTGTTAGTTTTACATGTAGAAACGTTAGTCTTGGAAGCCACGCATCGTCCCTGCACTTCTCATTCAGCTTTACAAGCAGGATGAAACAAAACGAGTAACATTGTTGTAATCTTTATGAGCAAGGATATCCTGAATCTCACGGTTGAACCCACCCAAAAACCTAGCCATAGCAGGTTCCTTATCCTCCTGTAAGTTACAACACAACATATCCATTTGTAATTGCTGATAATACTCTTCTACACTTTTAGTACCCTGTCTCAATTGTTGCAACTTATGTAACAGATCACGTGCATAATAAGAAGGTACAAATTTAGCCCGCATGACCCGTTTCAAAGCATCCCAAGTTTGAGGCATGTTATCACAATTTTTATTACCATGTTCAATCCACCAAATAGAAGCACAATGAGTAAACTCAATAGTGGCAGCTCGAACACGTGCGTTTTCAAGAAACTCATGACATGCAAATTTTTGATCAACACCAATTTCCCAACTTATGTATGCATTAGGGTCATAGTTTCCATCAAAAGGAGGTATCTTAAATTTTATCTTATGAAAAGCACCATCATTATTTCGTACCTCGCGTCGACGATGTCCTCCCTCCATACTTGGTCAATGATGATTTCAGCGTTGGTAGTTACTCCCATGTTCTGTATCAGCCGAATAGGCATCCAAATTATCATCGGCTGATCCATCATCTTCATGAAGTGGTGGGTCATTCACATCACGAAAGTTGTCGAAACGCCTGAGAAGATTATTAAGATTGTTGTTGATTGCTGTCACAGATGCCTCCAAACCAGCCAGCCGGACATTGGTTGCAATCTACGTAGCCTCCAAATGTCCCATCTTTTCATTCGTTACCTGCAAGTCATGATTAACACCTTCCATGTGTGCCCTCACATGCCTTTCGAAATGTTGCATAATGCCTTCCCTACGAGGATAATGCGCCATATCCTTGCCATCCTCTGATCCTGCCATGATCAACTAAGAGAGACAACAAGGAAAACAAGTGAAGGAATAATAGCCCTACAACTAATAGGATGTGGCTACTGCAAGGCACTCCCTCACAACCTGTCCACACAAGCTCTTACCAGTTCTTACCTTGCCTGACAGGAGGTGACGACAACCAGTAAGTCGGTAACCTTGGGAGAGGTGTATCGGTGCAGCAGCAACAAGAACAACCTATGAAGTTGTAGCCGGGAAGGTGGAGCTGTAGGTGGGCTGCTCTCTCCAAAGGAAAAACTAGAAACCACGTTAGTCAAGCGAGTTGAATAATCGTTCAACGGCGGTACTGTGCTGGTCCTAGCATAGACCGTGCTAGAGATGCGAGCCTACACACGAAAGGAAGTCACAACTCACACCACCTAGAACAAAAGCAAGGAATAATAAAAAATATCAGCCCCCTTTTTTTCTTTTCTGCCTTTTTTAAACTTTTTTCACTTTTTCAGGGGATCCTCAAAACTGAATATATGAACCAAAAGAAGAATAATGAGCAATTCTCCACACACTTTTCTGGAATGAGTAGGGGTATTTTGGTAACAAGAAGGCCGAACCAATAATGTGTATAGGACGATGGTGTAATCAAGTCGGGTTGGGACTCCAACTTGTATAGGACTAGGTCTTGTCTACCAATAACACATAGACAGTGCTCGGTCAACAGAATTCTCGTCGGATTAGGACTCCAACAAACACTTCTGAATCGGCTAATAGAGACCTAGTAGTGCACGACTGTGATAGAAAGTGATTCAGCTACTGTTGATTCCAAAATATACTAGAGTTGACTTGGAAAACCACTCACTGGCCTGAGAGATTTGCTTTACTCTAGTGCAGGTCCAAAGTATTGCTCCTTAGGTTCGTAGGCATGCCAGTTGATTTGATCCTGCAATCAACAAGAACAAAAAAACAAGTATTAGTCTATAAACGATAGCCGATCGGCTGGTGGCTGATGACGTATCGTCTGGTGTTAAGCCGATGCCGTATGCACTGAATCAGCTAAGATAATTAAACCTAATCGATCGGCTGAAGATATTCATAACACATAATCTAAATATCAAAATGCATTTAAACCAAGTGATTGGGATAAATCGGTAGTGTACCGAGACAGTATAAATCACTTAAATCCAAAGGCACTTCAATATGCAGATTATGTATATTTATAACATAGCCGATGTCATGGATTTAATGTGTATCGGCTAGTGCTCCGATACCACTTTATACTAAGATATCATTACAGATCAAATATATTAAACAAGAACAGATCGAGTATTAAGATAATTTAATAGATTGATAACAAGCTTAGCATATTTAATTATAGCGAGATCTTAATATAAAGGGCAGATTTAACATATTAAGTAAATATAAAACATACAAGACAATTAAAACAGATAAGATCGGCTAAAACTCCGATACTATCTCTAATAATGATCATAAAACAAGATAGATCTGTTATAATTCTAAAAACGACTTAATAGGTCGGACCTAACGGATGTAGCATTAAGTATAAAAAGAAGCATATGATCTATACGAATCTATGAACACCTTTCAAAATGTTGGATACACTGTATAATCTAAATCGATGACAAAACCTAACCCTATCGGTTGTTATCTAATAACAGAGACTAGCCGATTAGGGTTAGATCATATTATCGATCTAGGTTATACAGTATATATGATAAATCAATGATTTACATAAACAAGATTAGAGTATCATAATGATGGAAGCACTAATCCCGAGAATGCAAGACGCTGTGACAAGGTTTACCTTTTCGCTGGAGATCAAACGATGCAACCCAATTAGAAGTAAGAACTCGTCGAAACTATTAAAAGAAAAGGTAGCGATGCGCCGAAGGTTGTATTGAACTTGGTTGTAATTTACATGGTCCTGGGTTGTATTTATACCCATATACAAGATAAGTCCGTGACGGACACGATTTCTATCTCTATTATAAATTGAATTACAGATATGCCTAAAATAAACTAACATTATCTATAAGAAAACTATTAAAAATATCCTAATTAACAAAAACAATTGTCTTTCTTCGACTCTATCCACGTATGGCAATCCTCATGAAGCACTTTAACCCAAATCGGAGGATAACTCCAACGCCCTTTTCCTTAGGATTGGTCCACCAACTGTCCTTATCGGAATCGGTTGCATCGGCTATCCTTTACCGATTCGGTATCAGCCGACAGTTACCTTAGCCGATCCGATTATCAGCCGACAAAACCCTCAGCCGATTCGGTCTGCACTTGACGTGCACTCCATCTTCAAAAGAACTCGATTCTCTCCAAATTGGCTTTGGCTTTAGATCCAAACCTGATAATTTGCTTACCAAATTTGGTCGATAACACATGCCTCCCAAGTACACTATATTGTTAATGTTGTAGATTTGTCGAATCTTATCTTGGAGAGATTTCAGGGCTTTTCCGTTTCGGCCGTCACCATGTTTCTTTAAATAACAGCCACCGCCATATCTTGGAGAGTTTACCTCCGCCGCCTTAGCTCCAAACAATTCTAATCTGCACCGGCGACCTCCCCAGTGTTCTCGGCGAACTCGCAAGCATCCTCCGCGCGGCGACGAACTCGTCCTTGGGGATGTCGACTTCGACCACCCCGTCCATGGCGCCATCGGCCGAATTTCTAGAGGTAAGCTCCATCGGCTTCAACTTCTCTTTTATTACCGCAATCTAGCATCCGCCCTTTGTGATTTTCCCTTTCTCTTTCTTGTTCATTGTAGCATCTTGCTCACCAGATTGCAATTCCCAGCCTCAACCACTCCAATCAGTACCTCTTAGGGCCAATCGGCAACATAGATCCCTCAGAGTTTATCAATGCAGAAACCAGCCGAATTCCCTTTAGGCTGTTGAACCCTAATCTGGCTCATTGGAATGGAACTTTTAAATCATGGCCATCAACCGATAAGACCTAGCCAACATGGTATAATATGGTGTCGGCTAGTAAGCAAATCCATTGGAAGGAACTAGAGATAGCACAATGCTTAGCCCTATCAATAGCCGACATGCCTAAAGATGAGCTCCTACTATCGGTTGCATGTTACTTCTGGTCCAATACACTAAATTCTTTTATGTTCAACCAAGGACCGATGACACCCACTCTGTTGGACATAGTTATGATCACAGGCCTTGACATCACATCATTGGCTAAACCTGTCAGCTTAAATACCAAGTGCGAATATTCTTTCAAAACCAGGACCATTGGGGGCTGGAATGGATTTATAAGCCTGAATATGGGAACTGGCCCAATGGAGTCTAGAGAACACGTAGCTTTCCTTCTTATGTGGCTAGAAAAATTCTTGTTTTGTGGATCAAGCTGCGGTCCCACAACCAATTGGGAACACATAGCCGAGGCCTTAGTAGAAGAGAGGCATATTCCCTTAGGAAAATGTGTGCTAAGGTACCTATATCAGATGTTGAACAATGTATCGGCTAAAATTGCTGCCAACTCGGCTATCGGCACTGGAGGTCCCTGGTGGCTGATGCAAATATGGCTAAATCTGCACACATACAAAGTTGCTCAGAGGCTAGACCTGCAAGATACCAACTTCCCATTAGCACAGCCGACAACGAATGTGAAGCGTTACGCGGAGGCTACGCTAGCCGAAAACAAAAACTTTTCTACCACACAAACCAGGAACACTTGCAAGTAAGTGCCGATAGATCGTTACCGATTGGAGTATGCAGCGGAAACAGCCAATCAGGGTTATCCGATCTGGAACTGTGCTGGCTGATGACAGCCGATTCCCGCAAGCCGACAGCCGATTCCTAAGGACAGCTGATTCGCCGATGTAGCCGATTCTCCGAGTCGTCTGACCGCATTCTCGCGCCTCGACCGCAGCCGATTCCACCACAGCCGATTCATAGCCGATCAACAGCGCCGCAACGTAACAGCGCCTCTACCGGTATCCACATGTCCGGGAACAGAACGTCGAACACCCGTGTGCTAGCACGCGATGCAAGGCTAGGGTTTTGGCTCGAAGGTGGGAGGGTTTCCATGGAGATTGATCTCGCCGACTTCTAAAGTTGTGTGTGATCAGATTGATTTCGGCGCAATTGACTTCAATTGACGTACCTCAGCTCTCCACCCCTCACCCCTTTATATAGAGTTGGCCGACTGGGACTAGTGGCCGATCAGGACTCTATTTTGAATCGGATCTCATCCGAATCTCATAGAGTTGGCCGCCCATACGTCGTAAGACCATAGGACTCTATCCGATTGGATCCCTATCCGATCGAGCCGTATCCGAGTCCAACTCGAATGCCTGTTCTTATCCCCTTAAGCGTGCGACCCTGTAGGTTCAGGTATACTCGGTTTCGGCTATAGTCTAACTTAGCCGATCGTCTGCTCAAGTCCAACTCAGCCGACCTGTCAATAGCGGCGCCTAGCAGCACATATTGACACCATAGTATACAAGAATATAATATCGGCTCTGAACCTGTAATGTGTACACAAATCCCTTTGCCTCACGATACCAATTAAGCTATAGGCAAGATGTGTGCCATCCCTTCAATAGCTTAACCATTCACTCGAACCGTATTGGATTATCTGTCTGTTGATTGACTCCTCAATCAACTTAGCATGGCCATGCATTTCCATAATCCATTACCTCGAGGGGCCCAGAGATATCTCTCCAAAGGAGGGGCAAATTCCATCTTGATCACTCACATCCCACTCCATGTTTCATAGCAAACCCAAAAACTACCTTTATAACTACCCAGTTACGGAATAGCGTTTGGTAGTCCCAAAGTAGGCTACTACACATGTTGGAATCCATGGTGATCTCAGGTCTAAGGACTTTGTACCAACAGTACCTGAGACCAACTAATGGCACATTAATTCATGTAGTGTCTCATTGTGGGTCTATCCAACAATGTGTTCTCTAACACATATGTCCATGTTTATTGATTTGGTATCTACATACCCATAATCTATGAGACATGATAATCAATCAATAAACATGCCGATCTTAGAATCAGATTAGTTCCATTAATATGATATATGATCACGGATCTTTTAGAAATAGATTCATACATATAGAGTCTCATAAATAAGTCACGTACTTATTGATCAATACAAGATGTCTATTTCATGGAACTGAATAACACTTTATTCATTTATACATAAACATTGACAGGATGAAGATGGCGATGAAGTCACAACATGCCGATGCATGTCATTCGGAGAGGCAGCATCATCATATTCAGGATCTAAACTCTCAGTCGATCCTTTTAGGAATTGGTTTGGCAACTTCTATGATGGTTTCCCGAGAACCTCAAGAATTTGGTTTGCCTATGAGAACTCCGAAGACTTTGAACTTCCAAGTGACTTCAGATTCGATGATATAAAGTCTGAAAAATTTGAGAAGTCCAGGGAAATCTTCACATCGGCTATCTCACCCTGCATACACCCAGTCGGCATTCATCAAGGCATGAATGTACAAGTTACAGATGAATTTTACCATCCTATGAGTGTCGCCAGACAACTGGGCATGGGACCACTGCCGATTGGGTTGTACTTCACTGAGAAAATCGAAACCAGAGGCAAAATCAGCTCAGGCCTCATGATGGATCGGCTACAAAATATTGAAGGCCCTCCTCTTGGAAGTATAGAGAACATTGAGTTGGTGATCACAAGGACTGCAGCCTTCAGCCGATGGTGGAGTGAATGGAAAAAAACATCTCTTTCACAAATCGGCTTCCATGTACCTCAGCACCATATATCCGGAGCTGATCCCAGAGGTAAACACTTCTTCCTCGTCACTTTTTATTTATCATCAACTGCCCTTCTTTATCATTTGACTAACTCTTTTTATTTGCAGACTACCGATTTATCTCACCCTCATATCAACAACACCGAGATTGCCATCCAATATGCTACATGACTCATCCCAAGTGGTGGCCTTGCCCATTCGGCAATCGGTTGTAACGCGCCGAAGGTGACCTCCCTACTGCATGGCCAAACCCGTGAAGCACTTCAAAGGAAGAAGAGGGCCAAACCATCGGCTGCCGATCCATCGGGCATAGATCCAGACCTAGAGGCCTTCCTGAATCAAGAGAAAATAGAAGAAGCCATCGATGAATCTGCTGCCGAAGTAGACGAACCGAGAGCAACCGCTCAAACACCACCAGCCGACGACCAGCCCCAAGGAACGCCAAGTCCTCCAAGACATCAGTCTCAACCTCGACCTCAGCCGGTATGTATTTATCAAGAATCTTCCCACTTCAAATTCATATGCAATCCTTCATTAAATTCTGTCTTGTAGAAAAAGAAGTTGGCTTCAAGGAATAAATCGGCTCCGGCCCCATCGGTAACTTGGCTTCAAACTCCTCTTGATTATTAAACTAACCGATGCTTAGTCAAACTTGTCTTTCTTTGCATATGGCCTCCTCGCGCTCCAACACTTGCCCCCCAAGCATCGAGCGAAAGAACTCCATTGGCCAGGGCAGCCACAACATTGAGGAAGAGGTCGCGTCGGCCCCCGTTATCCAAGTAAGTTCTTCCTTCTTGATTCTAAATCGACTGTTTAAATTTGTCTAGCACTTAACCATCTCAATTCCCACTCTGCAGACTCTAGCCGATCTATTTCCATTTGATATCAAGGAGTTTGTGGATGACGAGGAAGATACCAACAAGACCTTGGCCCCTATAGCCGATGACCTGAGGGCAACTTTATCAGATATAGCCAAGTGTCTGGAGTGCTTCCTTGCCTTCCTAGTCACCAATTGCGGAGCAATAAGGCACAGATTTGAAGAGATCCAAGACCAGCTCCCAGATCAATTGGCTAACATTATCTCCCCGGCTGCCTACCTTGAGCTTCATCAACACAAATTTGAAAGGGTCATGCAAAGATTAGCCGATCGGTGAGAAAAGAAGGCCCTAGAGGCAACTGTCGAAGCCATTCGGCAAGCATTTATCGATGAGAAGGCCAAGCTGGATGAGATGACGACCGAGCCCAACATCAACCTTGATCGGCTGTGCAAGCGGAGAGAAGAAGTGGAAGCTGAACTTGCCAAGCTTGATGCCGACATATTGTTGGAAGAACAACACATTGCCAATCTCCCCAAAGCCATCGAAGATCAAAAGTCAAAGCTGAAGGCCTCAATGAAAAATCTGGCAGATCAATTTGCAAATACTAATTTCAGATCTGAATCATACTAAAAAGGTGGGGTTTCGGAAACAAATAGAATGGATGGTCTAGCCGACACACGCGTCTATCAGGAAGTAGCAATAGCTAAACTTACGTAAACAAAACCCAAATTGTTCTATGGCAGCTACCGGGTATTTATACAGGTGGGAGGACGACTTAGGGTCGTTCTCCAAGCCTAATATGCGTCCGTAATAGACTCAACTGGGTACAAGGCCCATCGGCCCAATTTGGCGGCGCAGCACCACGTACAGAAAATGTTAGCTGTACCAATTTGACGATTGCGGACAATTCTGGATAGATATGGCAGTGAAGCCAGATATGATGGAAAGTAGATTTTATAAGCTTTCCATGAAGTACTTGAACATCCAAATCGGAGTCCGAATGAAGCCATGGCAACCGACACAAATTGGCGCTGTCCTGCAGTCCGAATCTACCCGGCGTGAATCCTTCTCCCTTTTGATCCTTTCCATCGTTCCTAAGCAAAACAAAAGTGCACACATTTCCATTATCTAAATATGATGAAAAGGAGCTTAAAAATGAACTTACTTGATGGTTGAGTTGACGGGCACGCGCACGAGTAATAGGACCAAGTGGGGTTGGGATAGGAGTGGATGTATCGATGGTGTTAATTGTTAGTGATATGCCCTAGAGACAACATGGAGATGTTGGATATCATAGTCAATGTTTATGTATAAATGAATAAGAGTTATTCAGTTCCATGAAATAGAAATCTTGTATTGATCAATAAGTACGTGACTTATTTATGAGACTCTTTATGCATGAATCTATTTCTAAATAATCCATAATAACATGTCATATTATTGGAACAAATATGACTCTAAGATCGGCATGTTTATTGATTGATGATCATGTCTCATAGATCATGGGTATGGAGATACCAAATCAATAAACATGGACACATGTGTTAGAGAACACATTGTTGGATAGACCCACCATGAGACACTACAGGAATTAATGTGCCATTAGTTGGTCTCAAGTAGTGTTGGTGCAAAGTCCTTAGACCTGAGATCATAATGGATTCCAACATGTGTAGTAGCCTACCTTGGGACTACCAAACGCTATTCCGTAACTGGGTAGTTATAAAAGTAGTCTTCGGGTTTGCTATGAAACATGGAGTGGGATGTGAGTGATCAAGATGGAATTTGCCCCTCCATTGGAGAGATATCTCTGGGCCCCTTGAGGTAATGGATCATGGAAATGCATGACCATGCTAAGTTGATTGAGGAGTCAATCAACAGACAGATAATGCATACGGTTCGAGTGAATGGTTAAGCTATTGATGGGATGGCACACATCTTGTCTATAGCTTGATTGGTATCGTGAGGCAAAGGGATTTGTGTACACATTACTGGTTCAGAGCCGATATTATATTCTTGTATGCTATGGTGTCAATATGTGTTGCTAGACGCCGCTATTGATGGTCGGCTGAGTTGGACTCGAGCCGACAATCGGCTAAGTTGGACTATAGCCGAAACCAAGTATACCTGAACCTACAGGGTCGCACGCTTAAGGGGATAAGAACAGGCATTCGAGTTGAACTCGGATACGGCTTTATCCGATAGGGATCCGATCGGATAGAGTCCTATGGGCTTACGAAGTCCGGTCGGCCAACTCTATGAGATTCGGATAGGATCTGATTCAAAATAGAGTCCCGATGGGCCTCTAGGCCCAACCGGCAACTCTATATAAAGGGGAGGGCTGGAGAGCTGCTGCATGCAATTGGAACCGAATCAATCTGATCACGCGTGTCTTCAGAAGTCGGCGTGATCAATCTCCATGGAAACCCTCCCCACTTTGGAGCCAAACCCTAGCCTTGCATCGCGTGCTAGCACACGGGTGTTCGACGTTCTTTCCCCGGACGTGTGGTTACCGGTAGAGGCGCTGCTACGTTGAGGCGCTGCTACGTTGCGGCGCTGTTGATCGGCTTTGGTGGGCTTGGCTGCGCATCGCAAATTGGCGATTGGTGAATCGGCGTCCCAGAATCGGCCGTCATCGGCCAGCTGTCCCGATCGGATAGCCCGATTGGCTAGTCCACTGCACTCTACTCCAATCGGTAACGATCTATCGGCCCTTACTTGCAAGCGTTCCTGGTTTGCGTGGTAGAAAATTTTTTTATTAGCTATCGTAGCTTCCGCGTAACCCTTCATTAATGTCCTCATCATAAAGTAAGCTTGAAGTTTAATTTTGTTTACCTCATAACCATTTCACTTGGAGGTTTAGCCAAGTAAAGCGATTAGGTAGGACCCCAATAAGCCAATTGCCAGGTCTTAGCAGGGTCACACCTGAAGGGTTACGCGGAGGCTACGATAAGTATTAACAAAAATTTCTACCGTGCAAACCAGGAACACTTGCAAGTAAAGGTCAATAGATCGTTACCGATTGGAGTAGAGTGCAGCGGATATAGCCAATCAGGAGCTATGCGATCCGGAACTATGCCAGCCGATCACAGTCGATTCCTGAGTACAACCGATTCACCGACTCGACAGCCGATTTGCCACAGCCGATGCACCGATTCCACAACTGATCCGCCGTAACCGATTCGCTGAACTGCGCTCGCGCTGCCGATCTGCCGCAGCCGATCCGCTCTGATGCGCCGCAGCCGATTCGAAGCCACCGAACAGCACCACAATATAGCAGTGCCTCTACCGGTATTCACATGTCCAGGGATAGAACGCCTAACACCCGTGTGCTAGCACAAGATGCAATGGATAGGGTTTGGCTCGAGAGTGGGGAGGGTTTCCGTGGAGATTATAAACTCACCAACTTCTGAAGTTGTGCTTGTTTTAATCTATTGCGCAATTAGATTGATTTGGTTCAATTGCATTCACACAACTCTCCACCCCTCATCCCTTTATATAGAGTTGTCGACTAGGCCTATAGGCCCATCGGGACTCTATCCGATCGGATCCCTATCCGATCGAGCCGTATCCAAGTCCAACTCGAATGCCTGTTCTTATCCGCTTAAGCGTGCGACCCTGTAGGTTTAGGTATACTCGGTTTCGGCTCTGAACCAGTAATGTGTACACAAATCCCTTTGCCTCACGATACCAATCAAGCTATAGGCAAGATGTGTGCCATCCCTTCAATAGCTTAACCATTCACTTGAACCGTATTGGATTATCTGTCTGTTGATTGACTCCTCAATCAACTTGGCATGGCCATGCACTTCCATAATCCATTACCTCCAGGGGCCCAAAGATATCTCTCCAAAGGAGGGGCAAATTCCATCTTGATCACTCACATCCAACTCCATGTTTCATAGCAAACCCGAAGACTACTTTTATAACTACCCAGTTACGGAATAGTGTTTGGTAGTCCCAAAGTAGGCTACTACACATGTTGGAATCCATGATGATCTCAGGTCTAAGGACTTTGCACCAACACTACTTGAGACCAACTAATGACACATTAATTCCTGTAGTGTCTCATGGTGGGTCTATCCAACAATGTGTTCTCTAACACATGTGTCCATGTTTATTGATTTGGTATCTCCATACCCATGATCTATGAGGCATGATCATCAATCAATAAACATGCCGATCTTAGAGTCATATTTGTTCCAATAATATGACATGTGATCAGGGATCATTTAGAAATAGATTCATGCATAAAGAGTCTCATAAATAAGTCACGTACTTATTGATCAATACAAGATGTCTATTTTATGGAACTGAATAACACTTTATTCATTTATATATAAACATTAACAATGATATCTAACATCTCCATGTTGCCTCTGGGGCATATCACTAACAGATGCCATTGTTAGTACCTTCTCCCATGTTGTTAGTACAAACAACACAACAAATTACTACGTACCTATATTCTGGACACTATCATAGAAGGTTCAATTCCATATATCATTTCATTTTTTCCACCATGTTGCATTTCTAGATTGATACGGTTAAATTTGGTGCATAAATTTCTGGACACATGGTTATGGACACATACATAACTAGAATATAAATCTGAATTTTTTGTTTTATGTTCCTAGGCTCAAATGGAGGCTTATGTTGCACAACCAACAGAAGAAGGCAAAGATCCGAAGACTCCTGTTGAAGCTATAGCTCATGTTCTGCCCAAATCAACTTTTCTTCGCAATATTGGCACGCAGTCCGCAGAGATGAAGAGAAATGCCAAAGCTGCTGCACTGCAAGATCGTGTATGTGAGCATGAGAGTGAATTGCAAGCTGCGAGGATTGCATCAGCTGGAATGAGATCACAAATGGCCGATCTGCAGAAGCAAGTAGGGGACCAGAAAGAGGTAGCGAGGAAGAATGAAGAAGAATCTGAGATGTTGAGGCAGCAAGGTACCAAAATCCAGAGTTTCCTTCGCTCCTTGTTTGGCAGCAAGTTTGCATCACCTGATGCTCAGCATTGAGCTCCAATTAGGCTCTATCTATTTTGTTGATAATGAACCTGTGGTTGTTGTGCTTGTGGGATGTTATTTTTTGTGCTGCTATGCTGTTTTGGTGGTGCACTGCTGCTGTACTATTTTGGTGATGCTATTTTGTAGCAGCAAGATGAAATGTGAGACTTGAGATACTAATGTGCTGAAATATTGGATGAATGTAATATTTTACATTGACTTGTTAAATGCTAATTATGATATGGGTTGAAATGTGATATGGCTGAATTGTGATATGGGTTGGGCTAAATTGTGATATGGGCTAGGCTACATGCTAAGTTGTATGGGATGAAAAATATTAGTTGAACCATTAAAATATGGGCTGAAAAAAATATCGTTTGAATTATGTGGGCCAAAAATGTGTGCAGGCTGCAATTATAAAAAAACTAGAAAAAATTCTGGGCCACCTAACAACAGCCCAGAAAATATTTATGACCCATGAGCTACATGGGCTTTTGCAGGCCAAATCTTATTTTATGACATTTTTCTTTTCTGCCATGTCAACTGCCATGTGTCAAAGGCTTAAGATTTTGTGACATTTAAGCAATGTCATATGCTTATGACAACAAATATACAAACGTCACAGACTAATTTTATGACGGTGGCTTTGTGACGTTTGGATTTATGTCAACTGTATGTCATAAACATTAATTTGTGACATAAATTTTATATATTATGACGTAATAAAACGTCAAAAGCGAAGGATTTCTTGTAGTGTCCACTCCAGTATGTCAAAAACTCATATTTTGGAGCTTTTTGAACTATTTCGTTCCAGTGAAAAACATTGCATCCACATACGCCAATATCGTCCTTAAATGTAAAAAGTTGGCTGCGCGAGTCACAGAGAGATTTTTCGAAACGAACACACCCAATCCACTCTAGTATGTCAAAAACTCATGTTTTGGTGCTTTTTGAACTAGCTACTTTGTTTCGGTGAAAAACATTGTATCCACGAGAGCCAATACCGTCGTTAAATGCAAAAAGTTTGGCGCTCGAGTCACGGAGAGATTTTTCAAAACTAACGCACACAATCCACTCCAATATGTCCACAACTATTGTTTTGGTGCTTTTTAAACTATTTCGTTCCGATGAAAAACATTGCATCCACGAGAGCCAATATAGTCATTAAATGTAAAAAGTTTGATGCATGAGTCACGGAGAGATTTTTCAAAACGAACACACCCAATCCACTCCAGTATGTCAAAAACTCTTGTTTTGGTGATTTTTTAACTATTTCATTCCGGCGAAAAACATCGCATCCACGTAAGCCAATATCGTCATTAAATGTAAAAAGTTGGCTACGGGAGTCACGGAGAGATTTTTCGAAACGAACACACCCAATCTACTCCAGTATGTAAAAAGCTCGTGTTTTGGTGCTCTTTTTGAACTATTTCGTTTCAATGAAAAACATCGCTTCCACAAGAGGCAATATTGTCGTTAAATGTAAAAAGTTTGTCGCGCAAGTCATGGAGAGATTTTTCGAAACAAAAACACCCAATCCACTCCAGTATGTCCACAACTCATGTTTTGGTGCTTTTTGAACTACTTCATTCTTGTGAAAAATATCGCATCACGTGAGCCAATAACGTTGTTAAATGTAAAAAGTTTGTCGCTCGAGTCACGTATCGATTTTTCGAAAAGAATGCACCCAATCCACTCCAATATGTCCACAACTCTTGTTTTTGTGCTTTTTGAACTATTTCGTATCGTTGAAAAACATCGCATCCACTTAAACCCATATCTTCATTAAATGTAAAAAGTTGCTGCGCGAGTCACGGAGAAATTTTTTGAATCGAACACAACCAATCCACTCCAGTATGTCAAAAACTCATTTCCGTGCTTTTTGAAGTACTTCGTTCCGGTTAAAAACATCGCATCCACGTGAGCCAATATCGTCGTTAAAGGTGAAAACTTCGTCGTGTGAGTCACAGAGAGATTTTTCAAAACAAAAACACCCAATCCACTCCAGTATGTCCACAACTCTTGTTTTGGTGCTTTTCGAACAGTTTTCTTCCAGTGAAAAACATCACATCCACAAGAGCCAATATCGTCGTTAAATGTAAAAAGTTTGCCGCTCGAGTCACGAGAGATTTTTTTGAAACGAACGCACCCAATCCACTCCAATATGTCCACAACTCTCGTTTTCGTGTTTTTGAACTATTTCGTTCGATGAAAAACATCGCATCCACGTAAGTCAATATCGTCATTAAATGTAAAAAGTTGTATGCGTGAGTGACAGAGAGATTTTTCGAAACGATAACACCCAATCCACTCCAGTATGTCCACAACTCATGTTTTGGTGCTTTTTAAACAATTTCATTCCGCTGAAAAACGTCGCATCGAGTGAGCCAATATTGTCGTTAAATGTAAAATGTTTGCCGCTCGAGTCACGAAGAGATTTTTGGAAACGAACACACCCAATCCACTCCAATATGTCCACAACTCTTGTTTTGGTGCTTTTTGAACTATTTCGTTTCGGTGAAAAACATCGCATCCACGTAAGTCAATATCGTCGTTAAAAGTAAAAAGTTTGCCGCTTGAGTCACGGAGAGATTTTTGGGAACGAACACACCCAATCCATTCGAATATGTCCACAACTCTTGTTTTGGTGTTTTTTGAACTATTTCATTCCGATGAAAAACATCACATCCACGTAAGTCAATATTGTCATTAAATGTAAAAAGTTCGATGCGCGAGTCACGGAGAGATTTTTCGAAACGAAAACACCCAATCCACTCCAGTATGTCCACAACTCATGTTTTTGTTCTATTTAAACTATTTAGTTCTGGTAAAAAACATCGCATCACGTGAGCCAATATCGTCGTTAAAGGTAAAAACTTCATCGCGTGAGTCATGGAGAGATTTTCTGAAATGAAAAGAACCAATCCACTCCAGTATGTCCACAACTCATGTTTTGGTGCTTTTTGAACTATTTTGTTTTGGTAAAACATCGCATCAATGAGAGCCAATATCATCGTTAAATGTAAAAAGTGCCACGAAGAGAATTTTCGAAAGGAACGCACCCAATCCACTCCAATATGTCCACAACTCTTGTTTTGGTGCTTTTTGAACTATTTCGTTCCGGTGAAAAACATCGCATCCACGAGAGCTAATATCATCGTAAAATGTAAATTGTTTGCCGCTTGAGTCACGAAGTGATTTTTGGAAACGAACGCACCCAATCCACTCCAACATGTCCAGAACTCTTGTTTTGCTGCTTCAAATGTTGGCAGCGCGAGTCACGGAGAGATTTTTCGAAACGAACATGCCCAATCCACTCCAGTATGTCAAAAACTCCTGTTTTGGTGCCTTTTGAACTATTTCATTTCGGTGAAAAACATCGCATCCACGTAAGCCAATATCGTCCTTAAATGTAAAAAGTTGGCTACTCGAGTCATGGAGAGATTTTTCGAAACGAACACGCCCAATCCACTTCAGTATGTCAAAAACTCATGTTTTGGTGCTTTTTGAACTATTTTGTTTCGGTGAAAACCTCGCATGAACAAGAGCCAATGTCGTCGTTAAATGTAAAAAGTTTGCCGTTCGACTCACGGAGAGCTTTTTTGAAACGAACGCACACAATCCGCTCCAATACGTCACAACTATTGTTTTGGTGCTTTTTGAACGATTTTGTTCCGGTGAAAAACATCGCATCCACGAGAGCAATATCGTCGTTAAATGTAAAAAGTTTGCCGCCCAAGTCACGGAGAGATTTTTCGAAACGAACGCACCCTATCCCCCTCCAATATGTCCACAACTCTTGTTTTGGTGCTTTTTGAACTATTTCGTTCCGATGAAAAACATCGCATCCACGAGAGCCAATATCGTCGTTAAATCTAAAAAGTTTGCCGCTCGAGTCACGGAGAGATTTTTGAAACGAACAAATCCAATCCACTCCAATATGTCCACAACTCTTGTTTTGGTTTTTTTGAACTATTTCGTTCGATGAAAAACATCGCATCCACGAGAGCCAATATCGTCGTTAAATGTAAAAAGTTTGCCGCTCGAGTCACGAGAGATTTTTCGAAACGAACGCACACAATCCACTCCAATATGTTCACAACTATTGTCTTGGTGCTTTCTGAACTATTTCGTTCTGGTAAATAACTTCGCATCCACGAGAGCAATATCATTGTTAAATGTAAAAAGTTTGCCGCTCGAGTCATGGAGATATTTTTCGAAACGAACGCACCCAATCCACTCCAATTTGTCCACAACTCTTGTTTTATTGCTTTTTGAACTATTTTGTTCTGATGAGAAACATCGCATCCACGTAAGTCAATATCGTCATTAAATGTAAAAAGTTGGCTGCGCGAGTCACGGAGAGTTTTTTGAATCGAACACACCCAATCCACTCCAGTATGTCAAAAACTCATGTTTTAGTGCTTTTTAAACTATTTTTTTCTGGCGAAAAACTTCGCATCACGTGAGCCAATATCGTCGTTAAATGTATAATGTTTGCTGCTCGAGTCACGGAGAGATTTTTGGAAACTAACGCACCCAATCCACTCCAATAAGTCCACTACTCTTGTTTTGGTGCTTCTTGAACTATTTTGGTTCCAGTGAAAAACATCCCATCCACGTAAGTCAGTATCGTCGTTAAATGTAAAAAGTTTGCCGCTCGAGTCACAAAGAGATTCTTCGAAACGAACACACCCAATCCGCTCCAATATGTCCACAACTCTTGTTTTGGTTCTTTTTGAACTATTTCATTCCGATGAAAAGCATCGCATCCACGTAACTCAATATCGTCATTAAATGTAAAAAGTTGGATGCGCGAGCCACGGAGAGATTTTTTGAAACGAAAGCACCCAATCCACTCCAGTATGTCCACAACTCATGTTTTGGTTCTTTTTAAACTACTTCGTTCCGGTGAAAAACATCACATGACGTGAGCCAATATCGGCGTTAATGGTAAAAACATCATTGCGCGAGTCACAGAGAGATTTTTCGAAACAAACACACCCAATCCACACCAGTATATCCACAACTCATGTTTTGGTGCTTTTTGAACTATTTTGTTTTGGAAAGACATCGCATCCACGAGAGCCGATATCATCATTAAATGTAAAAAAGTTTGCCTCTTGATTCACGAAGAGATTTTTCGAAACGAATGCACCCAATCCAGTCCAATATGTCCACAACTCTTGTTTTGCTACTTTTTGAACTATTTCGTTCCGGTGAAAAGCATCGCATCCACGTAAGCCAATATCGTCATTAAATGTAAAATGTTGGCAGTGCAAGTCACGGAGAGATTTTTCGAAATGAACACACCCAATCCACTCCAGTATGTCAAAAAGTCATTTTTTGGTGCATTTCAAACTATTTCGTTCCGGTGAAAAACATCGCATCCATGTAAGACAATCTCATCCTTAAATCTAAAAAGTTGGCAACCCGAGTCATGGAGAGATTTTTTGAAACGAACACACCCAATCCACTCATGTATGTCAAAAAGTCATGTTGTGGTGCTTTTGAACTATTTTGTTTCGGTGAAAAACCTCGCATCAACGAGAGCCAATATCGTCGTTATATGTAAAATGTCCGCCGCTCGAGTCACGGAGAGATTTTTCAAACGAACGCACCCAATCCACTGCAATAATGTCCACCACTCTTGTTTTTGTGCTTTTGAACTATTTTGTTCCGATGAAAAACATCGCATCCACGTAAGTCAATATCGTCATTAAATGTAAAAAGTTGGATGCATGAGTCACAGAGAGATTTTTCGAAACGAACACACCCAATCCACTCTAGTATGTCCACAACTAATGTTTTGGTGCTTTTTGAACTATTTTGTTTTGGTAAAACATCGCATCCACGAGAGCCAATAACATCGTTAAATGTAAAAAGCTTGCCTCTCGAGTCACGAAGAGATTATTCGAAACTAACGCACCCAATCCACTCCAATATGTCCACAACTGTTGTTTTGGTGCTTTTCCAACTATTTTGTTCCGATGAAAAACATCGCATCCATGAGAGCTAATATCAACGTTAAATGTAAAATGTTTGCCGCTCGAGTCACGAAGAGATTTTTTGAAATGAACGCACCCAATCCACTCTAATATGTCAAAACTCATGTTTTGGTGCTCTTTGAATTATTTCATTCCGGTGAAAAACATCGCATCCACCTAAGCCAATATAGTCATTATATGTAAAATGTTGGCGGCGCGAGTCACTTAGAGATTTGTTGTAACGAACAAACCCAATCCACTACAGTATGTCAAAAACTCATGTTTTGATGCTTTTTGCAACTATTTTGTTTCGGAGAAAAACCTCGCATCAACGCGAGCCAATATCGTCGTTAAATGTAAAGTTTGCCGCCCGAGTCACGGAGCTATTTTTCGAAACGAACGCACCCAATCCACTCCAGTTTGTCCACAACTCTTGTTTTGGTGCTTTTTGAACTATTTCGTTCGATGAAAAACATCACATCCACGTATGTTAATAATGCCATTAAATGTAAAATGTTGGTTGCGCGAGTCACGGAGAGATTTTTTGAAACGAACACACCCAATCTACTCCAGTATGTAAAAACTCAAGTTTTGGTGCTTTTTGAACTATTTTTTTCAATGAAAGCCAATATGATCGTTAAATGTAAAAAGTTTGCCGCTCAAGTCATAGACAGTTTTTTCGAAACGAACACACCCAATCCACTCCAATATATCCACAACTCTTGTTTTGGTGCTGTTTTGAAGTATTCCGTGCTGATAAAAAACATCACATCCACATAAGTCAATATCGTCATTAAATGTAAAAAGTTGGATGCGCGAGTCACGGAGAGATTTTCCAAAACGGAAACACCCAATCCACTCTAGTATGTCCACAACTCATGCTTTTGTGCTTTTTAAACTCTTTCGTTCTTGTGAAAAACATCGCATCACATGAGCCAATATCGTCGTTAAAGGGAACAACTTCATCGCGTGAGTCACGGAGAGATTTTTTGAAACGAACACACCCAATCCTCTCCAGTATGTCCACAACTCATGTTTTGGTGCTTTTTGAACTATTTCGTTCCCGTGAAAAACATCGCATCCACGAGTGCTAATATCATTGTTAAATGGAAAATGTTTGCTGCTCGAGTCACGAAGAGATTTTTCAAAACGAACGCACCCAATTCTGTCCAATATGTCCACAACTCTTGTTTTGGTGCTGTTTGAATTATTTCGTTCCGGTGAAAAACATCGCATCCACGTAAGCCAATATGGTCATTAAGTGTAAAAAGTTGGCAGTGCTTGTCACGGGGAGATTTTTTGGAACGAACACACCCAATCCTCTCCAGTTTGTCAAAAACTCATGTTTTGGTGCTTTTTGAACTATTTTGTTCCGGTAGAAAAATAACACATCCAAGTAAGCCAATATCGTCCTTAAAATGTAAAAAGTTGGCTACGCGAGTCACGGAGAGATTTTTCGAAACGAACACACCCAATCCACTCAAGTATGTCAAAAACTCATGTTTTGGTGCTTTTGAACTTTTTGTTTCGGTGAAAACCTCGCATCAACGAGAGCAAATATCATCGTCAAATGTAAAAAGTTTGCCGCTGGAGTCACGATGAGATTTTTCGAAACGAACGCACCCAATCCACTCGAATATGTCCACAACTCTTGTTTTGGTGCTTTTTGAACTATTTTGTTCCGATGAAAAACATTGCATCCACATAGGTCAATATTGTCATTAAACGTAAAAAGTTGGTTACGCGAGTCACGAAGTGATTTTTCAAAACGAACAAACCCAATCTACTCCAGTATGTCAAAAAACACATGTTTTGGTGCTTTTTGAACTATTTCGTTTCAATGAAAAACATCGATCCACGAGAGCCAATATCGTCGTTAAATGTAAAAAGTTTGCCGCTCGAGTCACGGAGAGATTTTTCGAAACAAACACACCCAATCCACTCCAGTATTTCAAAAACTCATGTTTTGGAGCTTTTTGAACTATTTCATTCTGGTGAAAAACATCGCATCCACGTGAGCCAAAATCGACGTTAAAGTTAAAAACTTCGTCGCGCGAGTCACGGAAAGATTTTTTGAAATCAAAACACCCAATCCACCCCAGTATGTCCACAACTCATGTTTTGGTGCTTTGTGAACTATTTCGTTCTAGTGAAAAACATCGCATCAATGTAAGTCAATATCGTCATTAAATAAAAAATTTTGCTGCGCGAGTCACGGAGAGATTTTTCAAAACGAAAACAACCAATCCACTCCGGTATGTACACAACTCATGTATTGTGCTTTTTGAACTATTTCGTTCTGGTGAAAAACATCGCATCCATGTAAGCCAATATCCTCGTAGAATGTAAAAAGTTGGTTGCACGAGTCACGGTGAGATTTTTTGAAACGAAGATACCAAATCCACTCCAGTATGTCAATAACTCATGTTTTGGTTCTTTTTGAACTATTTCATTCCAGTCAAAAACATCGCATCCACGTAAGCAAATATTGTCATTAAATGTAAAAAGTTGGCAGCGCGAGTCACGGAGAAAATTTTCGAAACGAACTGTAACATCCTGAAAATCGAAGAAACTAAAATCGGAACGTAAAAATCGGAACTTTCAAAAACCTTCGATTGTTGCTTTTTCCTCGGGTTTGTTGCTTCTTATTTGCCAGCTCGGTTGCATAAATCTTTTTGTGATCAATTCCCTTTTGGTGTTTGTGGATGATTTGGAGTTTGTCGGAGAGAAAAATTCGAAATTCAGAATTAGGAATTTTAAAAGGAAATCGGAAATGAGATGCGGATTTATGAAAATGCGAATTTGTGAAATAGAGTATTAATTGTGGATGGTGGAAGATTAATTAGGGTATACAATAGACAATAAAAATATTTAGGGATTTACAAGAAATCTGGGAAATTTTTGGAAAATAAAATAGGTGAATTATGAAAATTAGGAAAAAGGAAATTAAATAAATATGAAAAATAATTGTGGAAAAATAAAAGTGGAGAAAAAGTTGAAAATATAGTAATAAAAATTATTTTTGGAATATTGGAATTTATTTTGGAATTTTTAAAAGGGAAGAAAATAGAAATAGGAAATCGAAATTGAAAATCGGGAAAATATAAAACTGCACTGTCCATTGCGCATGAGGTGCTCGACGCGGTACTCGGCCCCGGAGCGCGCCCGCTGCGCGTCGCCCGGACCCCGCCGCGCCCCGCGCCACGCGCCGCGTGCACACGCGCCCGTGCCGGACCCCGCCGCGCCCGCGCCCGTAGCCGCGCGCCCGTACCCCGCCCGCGCCCGCGCCCGCTCGCCGCGCCACGCACACGGCCGCCGCGACGGATCCCGCCGCGATTCGCGCCCTCGCGCGCGCCCGCGCCGCCGGACCCGCCCGCACCCGTGTGCTCGCCCACGCGTTCGATGCCGTACGCAGCCCCGTTCGCGCGCCGCGCCCTCCCGCCACGCCGCAAACGCCCGCGCCGCCCGGCCTCCCGCGCCGCATGGCAACCGCCGAACCTGCGCCGGCCCCTTCCTCCCATTTCCTCCCCGCCGCGCCTATAAATAAGCCGAAGCCCCTCCCTCTCCCGCACCGCCGCCCTCTCTCTTCTCTTTCCCGAGCACCACCGGCGCCTAACCGCCGAGCGCCGCCGTCGCCGAAGACCGCGAGCCGCCGCCGCCGCCGCCGACGCCCGAGCTCCCGCCGCCCTAGCCGCCGTGAGCCGCCGTCGCCGGTAAGTCCACCGCCGCCCCGTTTTCCCCCATGTGTTAGCGTCGGCCACAGCCTCTGTTTTCGCCCGAGCCTCGGTCGAACACGTTACGGGCAATGAACAGTGGCGCAGAGAAAATAAAGAAAAAGAAAATAAAGAAAAAGAAAAAGAAAAAGAGAAAAAGAAAAAATAGGGGAAAAATTTGGAAAAATTTTAGAAAATTTGGAAAAATATTTTAAGAGGACTTGAGTAAAATTTTGGGCAAAAATAAATTATTTTCTTGCATGATTTCTCGGTGAAAAATTTAAAAATCAAAATGCGACTTTTCCGAAATACCGTTTCGCGCCGTTTTAAATCCGGGTTTCGTTTAATGTGTTCTCGCCATTTAAATATGCTGCTCTTTTGTAATCAAATCTTCAAAACCTCGAGCACCAATCCCTCCGCGGATATTTTCAAATCTATTTTGTCGAATAAATCGCGATCGTCGCTTTGCGAAAACCCTAAGTCATCGACCCGATGTCAAAACTTGGAGTTTTCCCTGTCGATCCTCGTACAAACTCAAGTAGAAATTGAGGCTAAGCGCTTGGAATCATTTTCGTGGCTTTTATGGTTCTTTTCGATCTTTTGGTGTTATATTGAATTCTAATCGAATTCGATTGATCTCTCGCACGTACGGATAGCACCTGAAGAGGCCGGCATCGACCCCATTGAAGACACCACTCCACAAGAGTGCGAGCAAGGCAAGTCATCACACTCTTTGAACATATTGATCCCAATTGTGAAATGATGTTATTTTAAACTCTAAACATGCATGCTATACAGAGTTACCTATACTTGTTATGCCATACCTTGCTATTGATTACCTTTAGAATTACTCCTTGTAACTTTCGATGTGATACAAACAACCGAAGAGTAACTTCGGTAAACTGCTTAGCCCTGCTAAACTTAGATCCATGCATACTCATGACTTTATGAAAAGCTTTGGGCAACTACCTTAGGGAAGGTAGTAGAGATGCGGCCTGTGGAGACATGAGCGCCACATGGCCATGAGAATGATGAACTAAGTTTGATGAACATTGAAAGTACTACACAACTGTTTTAGACCGGGGCGGCCGGATGATTTGGGTGGATTCCGGAAAAGGCAAGTGCCGACCCTGGTCAATTAAGGACCGAGCCATGAGATAGCCGGGAAATGAGCCAGTAAACCGTACTTCTCGAATGGGTATAGACCTAGCTGATTAGATAGCCGAGCGGAGGCAGTATCCTTGCATAGATGGTTCTTTATGATGTGGTTTGTGTGATGAAGATGAGGCTGCGGCCTATGTTGTGGATGGTAAAATTGAATCGATATTAATTGAACTTAAAGATTGAGGAAGTCTTCCCTTACCCCGGGTGCGCCAGAACTCCTCTCACTGCTAGAAAATGACGGCTAGAGTGCATGAGGGCTTAAGTTCATGGAGCGGGTACTGCCAAAGTGAGGTTATCGAAAGGCTTTGCCGTGACCATCTCATGTGTTGGGACGTAGGCTCATTTGTTGGGTTGTCACGGAGTACGGGTAAAGTGTACATCCACTGCATGTGTGAATGAATCAATCTATTCGAATAGCCGTGCTCGCGGATATATAGCATCGTGACAAGACTTTCGCTTGGCTAGACTTTAAACTTAAAATGATGGGATGGGTTTGCATGATGATTCTATTCGCTGGTGGATCAACTTCTCGAGATGCGAGAAGGGGTGGACTCCCCAGAAAAACCATGACGAATCGGAGGCGGGAAGCCATCCTTGGAATCACGATGGATGGTAGACAAAACCGTCGCCGAATTAATGAACTATGGAACTAAAACTTGACTTGGCTAGTTGTTAGGCTTGTGAAAAGATTTATGAAAATTGGCTTTACGCAAAAGAGCTCCAGCCATTCCTTGAATAACCCTATCATATATGCATCACTCCTGTGTTGGCTTGCTGAGTACGGTTGGTACTCACACTTGCTATACACACAAAACTTCAGATGTTGAGAATGAAGAAAGGGAGGATCCTTACGCCTACTAGCAGGAAGGCGAAGAAGCTGGAGGCGCTTACTAGGTCTTAGTCCCCGGTCGTTGCCTGTGGCAACCGACATGCCGTTGCCTTTATTCCGCTGCCTTATCTAATTTCCTCTTTCTTGTTGTAACCGGACCATGAGGTCCTATGTGGTGAACATTGCCTTCGGGCCTATCATTGTAATAATTTCGTTGTAAGACTATTCGTTCATGTGCACCTGGTTATTCAGCACTGTATTTCGTTGGTACCAACTACTCGATACAAGGAAATGGTAGTAAGAACACGAAAGATTCCCGTTCCAAAAATGGGGGTCCACACGAGCACACTCAATACACTCCAGTATGTCAAAAACTCACATTTTGGTGCTTTTCGAACTATTTCATTGCAGTGAAAAACATCGCATCCACGTAAGCCAATATCGCCCTTAAATGTAAAAAGTTGGCTGCGCGAGTCATGGAGAGATTTTTCGAAACGAACACACCCAATCCACTGCATTATGTCAAAAACTCATGTTTTGGTGATTTTTGAACTATTTTGTTTTGGTGAAAAACATCACATCCACGAGAGCCGATATCGTCGTTAAATGTAAAAAGTTTGCCGCTCGAGTCACGGAGAGATGTTTCGGAACGAACGCACCCAATCTACTCCAGTATGTAAAAAACTCATGGTTTGGTGCTTTTTGAGCTATTTTGTTTCAATGAAAAACATCGCATCCACGAGAGCCAATATTTCGTTAAATGTAAAAAGTTTGCCGCTCGAGTCACGGAGAGATTCTTCGAAAGAAATGACCCAATCCACTCCAATATGTCCACAACTCTTGTTTTTGTGCTTTTTGAACTATTTCGTATCGTTGAAAAACATTGCATCCACGTAAGCCAATATCCTCATAAAATGTAAAAAGTTGGCTGCATGAGTCACGGTGAGATTTTTTGAAACGAAGATACCAAATCCACTCCAGTATTTCAAGTGAGCCAATATCGTTGTTAAAGGTAAAAACTTCATCGCGCGAGTCACGGAGAGATTTTTCGAAACGAACACACCCAATCCACTCCAGTATGTCCATAACACATGTTTTGGTGCTTTTTAAACTATTTCGCTAAGGTGGAAAACATCGCATCCACGTTAGTCAATATCGTTGCTAAATATAAAAATTTTGCTGCGCGAGTCACGAAGAGATTTTTCGAAACGAAAATAACCAATCCACTCCGGTATGTCCACAACTCATGTATTGGTGCTTTTTGAAGTATTTTGTTCCGGTGAAAAACATCGCATCCACGTAAGCCAATATCCTCATTAAATGTAAAAAGTTGGCTACACGAGTCACGGAGAGATTTTCTGAAACGAAGATGCCCAATCCACGCCAGTATGTCAAAAACTCATGTTTTGGTTTTTTTGAACTATTTCGTTCCAGTCAAAAACATCGCATCCACATAAGCCAATATCGTCCTTAAATGTAAAAAGTTGGCTGCGTGAGTCATGGAGAGATTTTTCGAAACGAACACACCCAATCCACTCCAGTATGTAAAAAACTCATGTTTCGGTGCTTTTTTAACTATTTTGTATCGGTAAAAGACATCGCATCCACGAGAGCCAATATCGTCGTTAAATGTAAAAAGTTTGTCGCTCGGGTCAGGGAGAGATGTTTCAAAACGAACGGACCAAATCCACTCCAATATGTCCACTACTCTTGTTTTGATGATTTTTGAACTATTTCATTCCAATGAAAACATCGCATCCATGTAAGTCAATATCCTCATTAAATGTAAAAACTTGGCTGCGCGAGTCACTGAGAGATTTTTCGAAACAAACACACCCAATCTACTCCAGTATGTAAAAAACTCATGTTTTGGTGCTTTTTGATCTATTTTTTTATAATGAAAAACATCGCATCCATGAGAGCCAACATCCTCGTTAAATGTAAAAAGTTTGTCGCTCGAGTCACGGAAAGATTTTTTGAAACAAACACCCAATCCACTCCAGTATGTCAAAAACTCATGTAATGGTGCTTTTTGAACTATTTCATTCCGACGAAAAACATCGCATCCACGTGAGCCAAAATCGTCGTTAATGTTAAAAACTTCGTCGCGCGAGTCACAGAGAGATTTTTTGAAATGAAAACACCCAATCCTCCCCAGTATGTCCACAACTCATGTTTTGGTGCTTTGTGAACTATTTCGTTCTGGTGAAAAACATTGCTTCAATGTAAGTCAATACCGTCATTAAATAAAAAATTTTGCTACGCGAGTCACTGAGTGATTTTGAAACGAAAACAACCAATCCACTCTGGTATGTCCACAACTCAAGTATTGGTGTTTTTTGAACTATTTCGTTCCAGTGAAAAACATCGCATCCACGTAAGCCAATATCCTCATTAAATGTAAAAAGTTGGCTGCACGCGTCACGGTGATATTTTTTGAAACGAAGGTACCCAATCCACTCCAGTATGTCAATAACTCATGTTTTGGTTCTTTTTGAACTATTTCATTCCAGTCAAAAACATCGCATCCACGTAAGCAAATATTGTCATTAAATGTAAAAAGTTGGCAGCACGATTCACGGAGAAAATTTTCGAAACGAACACACTCAAACACTCTAGTATGTCAAAAACTCATGTTTTGGTTCTTTTTGAACTATTTTGTTGCAGTGAAAAACATCGCATCCACGTAAGCCAATATCGTCCTTAAATGTAAAAAGTTGGCTGCGCGAGTCATGGAGAGATTTTTTGAAACGAACAAACCCAATCCACTGCAGTATGTCAAAAACTCATGTTTTGGTGCTTTTTGAACTATTTTGTTTTGGTGAAAAACATCGCATCCACGAGAGCTGATATCATCGTTAAATGTAAAAGTTTGCCGCTCGAGTCACGGAGAGATGTTTCAAACGAACGCACCCAATCCACAACTCTTGTTTAGGTGCTTTTTGAACTATTTCGTTCCGATGAAAGCATCGCATCCTCGTAAGTCAATATCGTCGTTAAATGTAAAAAGTCGGCTGTGCGAGTCACGGATAGATTTTTTGGAACGAACGCACCCAATCAACTCCAGTATGTAAAAAACTCATTTTTTGGTGCTTTTTGAGCTATTATGTTTCAATGAAAAACATCGCATCCATGAGAGCCAATATCTCGATAAATGTAAAAAGTTTGCCGCTCGAGTCATGGAAAGATTTTTCGAAATGAACACACCCAATCCACCCCAGTATGTCAAAAACTCATATTTTGGTGCTTTTTGAACTATTTGGTTCCGGTGAAAAACATCGCATCCACGAGAGCCAATAATGATGTTAAATGTAAAAAGTTTGCCACTCGAGTCACGGAGAGATTTTTCGAAAGAACTGACCCAGTCCACTCCAATATGTCCACAACTCTTGTTTTTGTGCTTTTTGAACTATTTCGTATCGTTGAAATACATCGCATCCACGTAAGCCAATATCTTCATTAAATGTAGAAAGTTCGCTGCGCAAGTCACGGAGAGAGTTTTCGAAACAAACACACCCAATCCACTCCAATATGTCAAAAACTCATGTTTCGGTGCATTTTGAACTATTTCGTTCCGGTGAAAAACATCGCACCCACGTGAGCCAATATCGTCGTTAAAGGCAAAAACTTCGTCGCGCGACTCATAGAGATATTTTTCGAAACGAACACACCCAATCCACTCCAATATGTCCACAACTCTAGTTTTGGTGCGTTTTGAACTATTTTGTTCCGATGAAAAACATCGCATCCACGTAAGCCAATATCTTCATTAAATGTAAAAAGTTGGATGCGCGAGTCACAAAGAGATTTTTTCAAAATGAAAACACCCAATCCACTCGAGTATGTCCACAACTCATGTTTTGGAGATTTTTAAACTATTTCGTTCCGGTGAAAAACATCACATCAAGTGAGCCAATATCGTCGTTAAAGGTAAAAACTTCATCGCGCGAGTCACGGAGAGATTTTTCAAACGAACACACCCAATCCACTCCAGTATGTCCATAACTCATGTTTTGGTGCTTTTTGAACTATTTCGTTAAGGTGGAAAACACATCGCGTCCACGTAAGTCAATATCGTTGCTAAATATAAAAATTTTGTTGCGCGAGTCGCGGAGAGATTTTTTGAAACGAAAATAACCAATCCACTCCGGTATGTCCACAACTCATGTATTGGTGCTTTTTGAAGTATTTTGTTCCGGTGAAAAAAATCGCATCCACGTAAGCCAATATCCTCATTAAATGTAAAAAGTTGGCTGCACGAGTTACGGAGAGATTTTTTGAAATGAAGATGCCCAATCCACGCCAATATGTCAAAAACTCATGTTTTGGTTCTTTTGGAACTATTTTGTTCTAGTCAAAAACATCGCATCCACGTAAGCCAATATCGTCCTTAAATGTAAAAAGTTGGCTGCGCGAGTCATGGAGAGATTTTTCGAAACGAACACACCCAATCCACACCAGTATGTCAAAAACTCATGTTTCGGTGCTTTTTTAACTATTTTGTATCGGTAAAAGTCATCGCATCCACGAGAGCCAAAATCGTCGTTAAATATAAAAAGTTTGTCGCTCGAGTCACGGAGAGATGTTTCAAACGAACACACCTAATCCACTCCGATATGTCCACTAATCTTGTTTTGATGCTTTTTGAACAATTTCGTTCCGATGAAAACATCGCATCCATGTAAGTCAATATCCTCATTAAATGTAAAAAGTTGGCTGCGCGAGTCACGGAGATATTTTTCAAAACAAACACACCCAATCTACTCCAGTATGTAAAAAACTCAAGTTTTGGTGCTTTTTGATCTATTTTGTTATAATGAAAAACATCGCATCCATAAGAGCCAACATCGTCGTTAAATGTAAAAAGTTTGCCGCTCGAGTCACGATGAGATTTTTTGAAACGAACACACCCAATCCACTCCAGTATGTCAAAAACTCATGTAATGGTGCTTTTTGAACTATTTCATTCCGACGAAAAACATCGCATCCACGTGAGCTAAAATCATCGTTAAAGTTAAAAACTTCGTCGCGCGAGTCACGGAGAGATTTTTTGAAATGAAAACACCCAATCTACCCCAGCATATCCACAACTCATGTTTTGGTGCTTTGTGAACTATTTCGTTCTGGTGAAAAACATCGCATCAATGTAAGTCAGTATCGTCATTAATTAAAAAAATTTTGCTACGCGAGTCACGGAGAGATTTTTCGAAACAAAAACTACCAATCCACTCCGGTATGTCCACAACTCATGTATTGGTGCTTTTTGAACTATTTCGTTCCGGTGAAAAACATCGCATCCACGTAAGCCAATATCCTCATTAAATGTAAAAAGTTGGCTGCACGAGTCACGGTGAGATTTTTTGAAACGAAGATACCCAATCCACTCCAGTATGTCAATAACTCATGTTTTGGTTCTTTTTGAACTATTTCATTCTAGTGAAAAACATCGCATCCACGTAAGCAAATATTGTCATTAAATGTAAAAAGTTGGCAGCGTGAGTCACGGAGAAAATTTTCGAAACGAACACACCCAATACACTCCAATATGTCAAAAACTCATGTTTTGGTGCTTTTTAAACTATTTCGTTGCAGTGAAAAACATCGCATCCATGTAAGCCAATATCGTCCTTAAATGTAAAAACTTGGCTGCGCGAGTCATTGAGAGATTTTTCGAAACGAACACACCCAATCCACTCTAGTATGTCAAAAACTCACGTTTTGGTGTTTTTTGAACTATTTTGTTTTGGTGAAAATCATCGCATCCACGAGAGCCGATATCGTCGTTAAATGTAAAAAGTTTGCCGCTCGAGTCACGGAGAGATGTTTCGAAACGAACGCACCAAATCCACTCCAATATGTCCACAACTATTGTTTTGGTGCTTTTTGAACTATCTCGTTCCGGTGAAAACATCATCCACGAGAGCAATATCGTCGTTAAATGTAAAAAGTTTGTTGCTTGACTCACGGATAGATTTTTTGAAACGAACGCACCTAATCCACTGCAACATGTCCACAACTCTTGTTTTGGGGCTTTTCGAACTATTTTGTTCCGATGAAAAACATCGCATCCACGTAAGTTAATATCGTCATTAAATGTAAAAGTTGGATGCGCGAGTCACGGAGTAATTTTTCGAGCGAAAACCCCCAATCCATCCAAGTATGTCCACAACTCATGTTTTGTTGCCTTTTGAACTATTTCGTTCCGGCGAAAAACATCGCATCCACGTAAGCCAATATCGTCATTAAATGTAAAAAGTTGGATGCACGAGACATAGAGAAATTTTTAGAAACAAATGCACCCAATCCACTCCAGTATGTCAAAAACTCATGTTTTGTTGCTTTTTGAACTATTTAGTTTCGGTGAAAAACATCGCATCAACGTAAGTCAATATCATCATTAAATGTAAAAGTTGGCTGCGCGAGTCACGGAGAGATTTTTGAAACGAATACACCCAATCCACTCCACTCCACTATGTGAAAACGCATGTTCTAGTGCTTTTTGAACTATTTCGTTTTGATGAAAAACATCGCATCCACGAGAGCCAGTATCGTCGTTAAATGTAAAAAGTTTGTCGCTCGACTCACAGAGAGATTTTTTGAAACGTACACACCCAATCCACTCCAGTATGTCAAAAACTCTTTTTTGGTGATTTTTGAACTATTTCATTCCGGTGAAAAAATCGCATCCACATGAGCCAATATAGTCGTTAAAGGTAAAAACTTCGTCGCGCGAGTCACGGAGAGATTTTTTGAAATGAATACACCCAATCCATTCTAGTATGTCGAGAACTCATGTTTTGGTGCTTTTTGAACTATTTCGTTCTGGTGAAAAACATCGCATCCATGTAAGTCAATATCGTTGTTAAATGTAAAAAGTTTGCTGTGCGAGTCATGGATAGATTTTTCGAAACGAAACCACCCAATCCACTCCGGTATGTCCACAACTCATGTTTTGGAGCTTTTTGAACTATTTCGTTCCGTTGAAAAACATCTCATCCTTCTGAGCCAATATCGTCATTAAATATAAAAACTTCGTCGCGCGAGTCACGAAGAGATTTTTCGAAACAAAAACACCCAATCCACCCCAGTGTGTCAAAAACTCATATTTTGGTGCTTTTTGAACTATTTCGTTCCAATGAAAAAACAACATCCTCGTAAGCCAATATTGTCATTAAATGTAAAAAGTTTGCTGCGAGTCACGGAGAGATTTTTCGAAATGAGAACACCCAATCCACTCCAGTATGTCAAAAACTCATGTTTTGGTGCTTTTTGAACTATTTCGTTCAGGTGAAAAATATCGCATCCACGTGAGCCAATATCGTCATTAAAGGTAAAAAGTTTGTCGCGCGAGTCACAGAGAGATTTTTCGAAACAAAAACACCCAATCCACTCCAGTATGTCCTATTGATGACCAATTTTTGCAAGCTAATCCTCAGGTTTGAAGCTACAATTGAAGCGAAATTGAAGAAACGCGCGATTCTTAGAGTCAGAGCGCGTGTCGGCTAAGTCCGAAACGGCTGAGGAGACAGTCGGCTAAGACCAAGTAGGACAGGGATATCTGACATAGCCGATTCCGATTATTAAATGTGACTGATCCCGGTGGGAATGGGTGAAGATCATTATTGGATTCGGTTTCTAGTGCTTCAGAGATATTGCAATCTACGGATAAAGTCCTGAAAAGGCAATTGTATCTATTAATTAGGATATTTTGTATAGTTTCCTTACAGATAATGTCGGTTTGTTTTAGGCATATATGTAATTCAATTTGTATTAGAGATAAGGATTGTGTCCGTCACGTACTCATCGTGTATCTTGGTATAAATATGACCCAAGACCCTGTAATCAATATCAATCAACACACAATCAATACAATCTCAGCGCAATGCCACCTTTTCCTTTTAGTTTCGACAAGTTCTTGTTTGGGTTGGGCTGCATCGGGTTCCGATCTCCGACAAGAGGTATTTCTTCTTACAAGCGGCTCGCGCTCTCGAGATTAGTGCTTCCTTCGTCATGATACTCTAATTTCATTATCGTAATATGCACAGTTATCATATATGCTATATAATTTAGATCAATGTTATAATCTAATTTTCAATCGGTTAGCATCAATCGCTAGATGATAGCCGATAGGGTTAGATCTCATTGTTGATATGGATTATATAATATATCTACTATCTTGACAGGCAATCATTAAGCTATTTTAGATCATATGCTTCTTTTGGTACTTAATGTTGCATCGGTTAAGTTCGATCTGTTAAGTCTCTCTTATAATCATAAAGATCTAATCTGTTTGATGATTGTTATTAGAGATAGTATCGAAGTTTCAGCCGATCTTACCTAATTTAATTATCTTGCATGTTTTAGTTTTGCTTGATATATTAAATCTGTCCTTTATATTTAGATCTCATCTTATTAAATATGTTAGGCCTGTTATCAATATGTTAAAGAACATTAACATGTGATTGTTGTTTGTTCAACATATTTAGTTTATTATGATATCTTAGTATAAAGTGGTATCGGAGTACTAGCCGATACAGGGTAGATTTATCTTTTCGGCTATGCTGTGAACAAGTATAATCCTTATCTCATAGTACTTTTAGATCCAAGTGATTTATACTGTCTCGGTATACTATTGATCTATCCCAATCACTTGGTTTAAATATCCTTTAAGGTTTGGATTGTATTATGTTAAATTCTACATCCGATAAGACAAATCTAGTTTATGACGATTCAATGCATGTTGCATCGGCTCAATGTCAAACAATATGTCATCGGCCATTAGCCGATTGGCTATCGATCTAACATTGTTTTCTTTTGTTAGTTTCTTGTTGGTTGTAGGAACAAACCAACTGGCACGCCTACGAACCTCGAATCAATACGTTGGACCTGCACTAGAATTAAGCAGATCTCTTAGGCCAGTGCATGGAAAATTTTCTCATCAACACGCTTTTGGCATGCTTGGTGGGACCCAGATCACAAGACAGACACCATGGTAGACATCAAGACTTCCGATGTTGATCCTGAAAACATCATCCCAATCACCATGGATAAGTTGACGCCAGAGCACAAGGCCGAGCTTGAAGACATAATGAACAAACTGCAAAGTCGTATCCGCACTCTTTTACCCAAACTCGGTCCTGCAAGGTCGTCCAGAGATACAAAGTGAAATTGCCGGATGATGACGAACCCGAATCTAGCTCTGGCAAGGGCAAAAAGCCTCAAGAAATCAAGCAGGAGGATGGGCCAGAGCTAAACAATCTCCAAGACAGGATCGATTATGCTGTCCATCATGCTTTGATTAACCAGTCTGGAATGTTGGTCAATACCCTCAACTACATGATCAGTACAGTTGTCGACTCCAGGATAGCTGAACATCAAGCCAGGGGATCAATATTCCTCCCTAAGGGCAAATTTCCTCAATACAGGGCCTTCGCAACAGATGGGTTGCCGACTGCTTCATGAATTCCTCCAAAAGAATCGATCGCACCCGGATCGGTTCCCCTCAAGCCATTCGTGCCACCATCGGCATCGAAGCCACCAAAATTTCAACCCAGGGTCCTGATGAGGCCACAACCTCAGCATGCGGGCTATGAGCTCCCTCAGGTGTCTCCAGAACAAACTGGGGCCATGTTTAGCACAGGTCGGCCACCTGTTCTGCCCAAGGTGCCGATAGGATCCTATCCATAAAGCTTCCCTCAACATCCTATCGGTTCTCAGCCTCTGCATGATCAGCAGCCTCACATGGCGCATCAATCCCCTCAGCAGCGCGCAGGAGGAAATTTCAAGCACCAATATTAGCCTCATTCGCCTCGGATGTCGTATCGACAGGGATCTCTCCAGTTCGACCAATACGAGCCAATACAACAGCAAGCGTAAGAGACACATCAACAGAGTATGCCTTGGGTGGACCAAATTGCCGATGTGATGAGAAAGCAGTTCAGTCTTAAGCCCAAGGACACTGGCAACATGTATCGTATCCATATCCTGAATATTTTGAGAGGGTTCCATTGCCCAACCGATACAAAGTACCAGATTTCTCCAAATTCTTAGGGCAAGACAATATTTCTACCTATGAGCACGTCAGCCGAATTTTAGCCCAGTACGGAGAAGCATCGGCTAAAGACGCCGTGAGGGTTAGGCTTTTTCCCCTCTCCCTCTCTGGATCGGCTTTTACTTGGTTTTCTTTGCTCCCATACAACTCTGTATAGAGTTGGGTCGATCTAGATAAGCAGTTTCATCGGTACTTCTACACCGGCATCCATGAGATGAAACTGTCCAACTTAACTGTCATCAGGCAAAAGCATGACGAGTCAGTCCAAGACTATATTCAAAGGTTTAGAGACATGAGAAATCAGTGCTATAGTCTGGTGCTATCCAATTCCCAGCTAGCCGATCTTGCCTTCCAGGGTTTGCTAACACCCATCAGGGAAGGATTTTTGGCTATGATTTTGAAAGCTTGGCACACTTGGCCCAGAAGATCACTTCCCATGAACAACATTTCCAGGAAGACAAGAAGCCCTTTAATAAAGTTCGCCACGTTACCTACGCTTCTAACTCTGATTCAACTGATAGTGAAACCGAAGTGGCAGCAGCCGAATGGGCTAGGAACAAGAAGATCATAACCTGTCAATGGTGAAAAATTCGGTTAAAGAGGAGAAGAACAATTTTGACATTACTAAGGTTGATAAAATCTTCGATGTGCTGCTTCGGGGAAAATAGATCCATCTTCTGGCCAATCACGTCATCCCATCGACTGAAGAGTTGAAAAAGAGAAAATATGGCAAGTGTCACAACACCGGTTCCCGTAACACAAATGACTGCAAGGTGTTTCGCTAGCTAATCCAGTCAGCTATAGAGGCTAGGAAGATTAAATTCGAAGATCCAAAGAAGCTGATGAAGGTTAATGGGAACCCTTTTCCCGTTAACATGGTTTATGCCAGCCGCTGATCAGCCGATCATCACCACCGAGAGATGGATAGCCTAGTCAAATTCATGAATGGGCATGAAGAAAGAGTGACAGGCAGAGTCACAGAGTACATCCAAGAAGACTCAATCGGCAAGAAGAGGTTTACCATCGGCAACATGACGGCTTCGACCCCCATTGGAGCTGTGAATACTTCAGGTTTTGCTGGGATCAGGGGATGAGGCTACCATCACTCCAAGACTGCCCAGCTTGCGGTGGTTATGAAGATGAGCAGGCTAAAAGCTCTAGCCGATTGCCGGTCAGAGAGAATCGGCTGAGGTAGAGGAAGCGCCCTGTTCACAAGAGGCTGGGCCCAATCAATGAAGATTTATTTTAGGAGGACTTCGAGGATCATGAAGAACAAACTGCCAACCCACAATGGTGCCCCTCCGACACTTTTACGAAGACCCAGAAGTGAAAGGTGCAACGGCTAAAGAGCGAGGGTCGGCTGCAAGAGGTTCAAGCCGAAATTGACTATCGGTTAAGAAAGAAGAAAGAGCAAAAGCGCCCGAGGAAGCAATGGTGCGTAAAAAAACAATGTCGTTGCAGCCAATGAAGACCAAGCCAACCAGGCAAAGAGAAAGGCCAAAGGAAAGGTTGTGGCCTCTGCATCGGTTAACATGGTTTTCGTGTGACCAATCGAATTTGAAGCGGCCCAAGCCGATGCAGACGTCATAGAGGAGTCACTGGCAAACTCGTGTTGTCCCCGGAGCAAGAAATCTTTGAAAAACTAGAAGGGACAGAACATTGTCATCTTAAGCCTCTTTATGTCAAAGGATTTGTCAATGGGAGGCCAATGTCAAAAATGCTAGTTGATGGGGGAGCTGCTGTCAATCTAATGCCCTATGCTACTTTTAGAAAGTTGGGCAAGGGCTCCGATGACCTCATCAAGACAAATATGGTCCTTAAGGATTTTGGCAGGAACCCATCTGAAACAAAAGGAGTCCTTAATGTTGAGCTGACCGTCGGCGGTAAGACAGTGCCTACCACCTTTTTTGTCATCGACGGGAAGGGGTCATACAGCCTGCTGCAGGGGAGGGATTGGATCCACGCCAATTGCTGCATCCCTTCTAACATGCACTAGAGCTTGATCCAATGGCAAGGCGACAAAATCAAAATCGTTCCAGCCGACAGGTCAGTAAACGTGACCAATGCCAATTTAACCCATTGGGAAATTGTGGACCCCCGATTTTGAGTCGGGAACCTTTCGTGTTCATAGTACCATTTCCCTGGATCAAGTAGTTGGTACCCACGAATGCAGTACTGGATAATCAAGTGCACATGCACGAATAGTCTTACAATACCATTATTACATAAATAGGCCCGAAGGCATTGTTCATCCCACAGGACCTTATGGTCCGAATACAACATAAAAACAGAGTTTAGATAAGGCGCGGAAAGAGGCGCGCTTGTCCATTGCCACAGCAACGACGGGACTAAGGTCTAATATGCGCCGTCGTTCCTTCGCCCTCCGGGTAGTACGCGTAGGGGTCTTCGGCTCTTCATTTCCATCACGGAGGTTTGTGCGTATAGCAAGGGTGAGTACCAACCGTACTCAGCAAGTCAACACGAATTGATGCATATGGTAGGGTTATTCAAGGAATACGGCTAGAGTTATTTTTGCGTAAGGCCGTTTCACAATTCTTTTCACAAGCCTACCGACTAGCCAAAAACCAAGTTTTAATTTCATAGTTCATTAATCCGGCGACGGTTCGTCTACCATCCATCGTGATTCCAAGGATGGCTTCCCGTCTCCGATTCGTCATGATTTTTCGGGAGTCCACCCCTTCTCGCATTCTCGAGAAGTTGATCCACCAAGAAATGAAACCATCATGCAAACCCATCCCAGTATTTTTAAGTTCAAAGTCTAGCCAAGCGAAAGTCTTGTCACGATGCTCAATATCCGCGAGCACGGCTATTCGAATAGATTGATTCATTCACACTGCGGTGGATGTACACTTTACCCGTACTCCGCGACACCCAACAAATGAGCCTACGTCTCAACACATGAGACGGCCACGGCAAAGCCTTTCGATAACCTCACTTTGGCGTACCCGCTCCATGAACTTATGCCCTCATGCACTCTAGCCGTCCTTTTCTAGCGGTGAGAGGAGTTCGCGCACCGGGGTAAGGGAAGACATTTCCAATCTTTAAGTTTAATTAACGGTAGTTTAATTTCACCATTTATAACAAAGGCCGCAGCCTCATTCTCATCCCATAACCACATCATAGAGAACCATCTATGCAAGGATACTGCCTCCGCTCGGCTACCTAGTCAGCTAGGTCTATACCCATTCGAGAAGTACGGTTGTATGGCTCGTTTCCGGCTATCTCATGTTTCGGTCCTTAATTGACCGGGTCGGCACTTGCCTTTTCCGGAATCCACCCAAATCATCCGCCGCCCCGAGTCTAAAACATTTGTATAGCACTTTCAATTTCCACCAAACTTAGTTCATCATGGCCATGTGGCGCTCATGTCTCCACATGCCGAATCTCAACTACCTACCCTAAGGTAGTTGCCCAAGCACAAAGCTTTTTCATAAAGTCATGAGTATGCATGGTCTAAGTTTAGCAGGGCTAAGCAGTTTACCGAAGTTATGCTTCGGTTATTTGTATCACATCGCGAGTTACAAGGAGTAATTCTAAAGGTAAACAATAGCAAGGTATGGCATAACAAGTATAGGCGACCCGGTAAAGCATGCATGTTTAGAGTTTAAAATAACATCATTTCGCAAAGGGGATCAATATGTTCAAAGGGTGTGAAGACTTGCCTTGCTCGCACACTTGAGGGGTGGGATCTTCAGCGGTGTCGATGCCGGTTTCTTCAGACGCTACCCGTACGTGCGAGAGATCAATTGAATTCAGTTAGAATTCAACTAAACACCGAGAGATCGAAAAGAACCACAAAAGCCATGAAAACCACTTCAAAGAGTTTTGCCGAAAATTCTACTCGAGTTAGGACAAGGGTTGCGAGGAAAATCCGGGTTTTGGAGTCGAGTTGGTGTCCTAGGGTTTCGCAGAGTCGTCGATCGCAATTAAATTTGGAACTTATGTTTGAAAATATCCGCGAGAAAATTCGTGCTCGAACTTTGAGGTTTTGAGCACAAAAGCGAAACCCATTTCGATGGCGGAAAAGAATTAAATGGAATCCGGATTGAAAAACGATGCGAAATAGAATTCGGAAAACGTCCGATTCCGATTTTTCAAACTTTGCACCGAGAAAACATGCGAGAAAATAATTTATTTTTGCCCAAAATTTTACTCAAATCATCCCAAAATATTTTTCCAAATTTTCTAAAATTTTTCCTAATTTTCCCTATTTTTCTTTTTTTTTTTTCTCTTTGTTCCATGCCCGCCAAGTGCTCGACCGGTGCCGGAGGAGAACAGAGGCGGCGGCAGAGAGGGGAAAAGCGGCGCAACGGGGACTTACGGCGACGGTGGCTCGGGGAGGAGCAAGGGGGCACGGGGCGAGCTGCGCACGGCGGCGACGGCTAACGGCGGCGGCCCTTGGCGGTGGTGCTCGGAACAGCGACAACACGGCGGCGGTGCGGTGAAATGTGGCGGGCGCGGCCTTTTATAGGCGTGGCGTGGCGCGGGCGCGAGAGGAGAGGGGGACGGCTCGGGCGTGCGCGGCGCGGTGCGACACGCGGCGCAGCTCGGGGGCCGGGTACGGCCGGCGAAACGCGGCGCGAGGCGCACGGCGCGGCGGGTCCGGAGCGGCGTGCGCGCGCGAGGTAGGGGCCGGAGCGTGGCTTCGGCCGCGTGGCGGCAGCGCGGCGCGGGGTGGCCGTGCTGGGCGGGCGCGGCGCGGGCGCGGCGCGCGGGCGCGCGGGTCCGCTCGGCGCGCGCGCTCGCGCGCGTGGCGCGCGGGTGGGGGCCGAGGCGCGGTTGGGCGCGGCGCGGCGCGCGGCGCGCGCGTCTTGCGGCGCGCGCTACGGCCGGGCAACGCGCGGCGCGCGCGCTGCCGGGCCGGTACGGCGTCGAACAGTGGTGACCGATGAACAGTGCGACTTGTTAATTTCCCGATTTTCTATTTTCTTTTCCCATTTTCTATTTTCTTTCCTTCTAAAAATTCCAAAATAAATCCCAATATTCTAAAATAATTTTTAACTTTATATTTTAAACTTTTTCTTGACTTTCATTTTTTTTCCACAATTATTTTTCATACTTATTTAAATTCTTTTTCCTAATTTTCATAATTCACCCATTTTTAATAAAATAAAATTCCCAAATTTCGAGTACGCCTCCGAAAATTTTATTATTTATTTTGTGTTTTAATTTATCTTCTCCCAACCAAAATTTTTATTTTATATTACTCGAAATGCGTTTTCACAAATCCACACTTTTCCGATTCTTTTTAAAACCACGATGCGACTTTCGCACCATCATTTTGTCAACTCCGAAAACTCCAAATACGCCGAAAAGGGAATTGACCACGACTAAATTTATGCAACGAGCGGCAAATAAGAAACAACAAACCCGAGAAGAAGCAATAAACCAAGGTTTTTGAAAGTTCCGATTTTACGTTCCGATTTCGGTTCTCCGATTTTCGGGATGTTACAAACCTACCCCCTAACAATAAATCTCGTCCCGAGATTTCTTACCGGCTGCCGAGTAGGTGTGGATATTCGTCCCTCGGGAACTCTTCGCTTCCCAGTAGCCTCTTCTTCCGTGTGATTGCTCCATTGTACCTTGTACATGCGCCATGATTTGGTCCGCGTCTTCTTTTCGCCTCGTCTAGTATCTTAATTGGATGTTCGGGTAAGTAAGATCACGTGGACGTGGATGGCTTCTAAAGGGGCTTGCTCTTCGGTACCCGCAAACATTTCTTCAGCTGCGATACGTGGAATACGGGTGGACATCGGAGAGATTCTCAGGCTTCAATTGGTAAGCCACTTCTCCTCTCCTAGCGCTTATCAAGAATGGGCCCACGTATCGTGGTGCGAGTTTCCCTTGACTTTGAATCTCCGAGTTCCCGTAGTGGTGAGACTTTTAGATACACGTAGTCACCTTCTTTAAATTCCAATTCTCTTCGACGGGTGTCCGCGTAGCTCTTTTGTCGTGATTGAGCCGCTTGTAGTCGGTCCCGGATCGGCGAACCTTTTCCTCCGCCTCCTTGATTATGTCGGGCCCGAATACGGTTCGTTCACCGGTTTCGACCACATTAGTGGGGTTCGACATCGGCAACCAAATAAAGCTTCGTTTGGCGACATCTTCAAGCGGCTTGGTAGCTATTGTAGTAGGAGAACTCGGCGTACGGCAAACATTTCTCCCAATCCTTGGTGAAATCCAACGCACGAGCTCTCGGCATGTCTTCTAGCACTTGATTTGTCCTCTCGCCCGCCCGTCGTCTGCGGGTGGTAAGCGGTACTAAAGGCAAGGTGACTGCCGAGTGCTTCGTGAACCTTGCTCCAGAAATGAGATGTAAATTGGGTACCACGATCCGATATAATCCTTTTTGGTACACCGTGGAGACACACAATCCTACTCATATATAATTCCGCTAGCTTGGCACTGTTGTAGTTAGTTTTCACGGGAATAAATGCGCGCTTGGTGAGCCGATCTACTATTACCCAAATGGAATCGTAACCAGCAGTCTTAGGTAGTCCTACTATGAAATCCATGCCTATCTCGTCCCATTTCCATTCGGAATCTTGAGTGGTTGCAGCAAGCCGGTGGCGTTGATGTTCGGCTTTCACCCTTTGGCACACATCGCACACGGCTACGTATTCGGCTACATCCCTCTTCATATTAGGCCACCAGTATTCTCCTTTCAAATCCTGGTACATTTTTGTGCTCCCGGGATGTAACGAATATGCCGATTCGTGGGCTTCCTTTAAGATCAATCCCCTCAAACCGCCTCGTTCGGGCACACGATTCTTTTCTTGTACCACAAGATTCCCTTGTCATCTACGAAAACTCCCGAGCGCGTCCAGCGCCATGCGTTCCTTGATTCCCGGGTTTCCTCATTCCCTCTTTGGGCTTCCTCTATTTGAGTTCTCGGTAGGGTGGATTTCCGTGAGTTCACTTCTCCGTGAGGGATCAGTGCGGATTGAGTTTAGCCATTTCTTCTTGAAGTTCGCTGGCCATATCTCCCAATCCCATGTGGTTGCATTGGGCTTTGCGACTCAGCGCATCGGCCACTACATTTGCCTTGCCGGGATGATAGTGGATTCCTAGATCGTAATCCTTGATCAACTCCAGCCATCGCCTCTGTCGTAGGTTAAGATCGAGTGAGTAAAGAAATATTTTAAGCTCTTGTGATCGGTATACACATCACGGTGGTTCCCGATCGGATAGTGTCTCCAGGATCTTCAATGCGTGTACCACCGCGGCTAATTCCAGTCATGTGTGGGGTAATTCTCTTCGTGGGGTCGTAATCGCGAGAGGCATACGCTACGACCTTTCCATCCTGCATCAATACTCCTCCCAATCCTTGCCGGGATGCATCACAGTACATCACGAAGTCCTTCCGGTTGTCGGGTAAGGTCAAGATTGGGGCAGTGGTTAACTTTTCTTTTAATTGGTCGAAGGCTTTTGGCACTTCTCATTCCATTCAAACTTCTTTTTCTTCTTCGAAGTTGAGTCATAGGTCGGGCTACGGTGGAAAACCTTTCGATAAACCGTCGGTAATAACCGGCCAAGCCCAAAAACTCCGAACTTCCGTCACGACTTGGGTGCCTTCCATTCCATAACGGCTTCGACCTTGGCGGGGTCTACTGCTACTCCTCCGGCTGAAACCACGTGGCCGAGAAAAGCGACTTCCTTGAGCCAGAACTCGCATTTGCTGAACTTGGCATACAGCCGGTGCTCTCGTAGCTTTTCCAGTACCAGTCGTAGATGCTCCGCGTGTTCCTCATCGTTCTTGGAGTAGATAAGTATATCGTCGATGAACACCACTACGAATTTGTCCAGTACTCCATGAATACCTTGTTCATCGGGTTCATAAAGTACGCAGGGGCATTGGTCAATCCAAAGGACATCACTGTGAACTCGTATAAGCCGTATCGTGTAGAGAATGCCGTCTTAGGAATATCTTCGGCTCTAATCTTCAACCGATGATATCCCGACCGTAGATCAATCTTGGAGAACACCGCGCACCCTTAAGTTGATCGAATAGGTCATCGATTCGAGGTAGCGGGTACTTGTTCTTGATAGTGACTTCGTTCGGCGATCGGTAGTCCACACACATTCTCATGCTCCCATCCTTCTTCTTGACGAAGAGCACCGGAGCTCCCGGGGAGAAGAGCGGGGCGAACGAATCCCTTCTCTTGTAGTTCCTTTATTTGCTTCTTGAGTTCCTCCAACTCATTGGCGGCATTCGATAAGGCCTCTTGGATATGGGGGCGTGCCGGGCATTAGATCGATGATAAACTCTATGTCGCGATCCGGGGCATTCCGGCAATTCCTCGGGAAACACGTCCGGTATTCTTGTACTACGGCATTCCGCCTAGAGGTAGCATGGTGAACACTCCCGCAGCTTGTTCACATAGCTTTGGGTTTTGATCCATAGTTATGCTCATCGGTGATCCCCACGGGGTGGATACCGTGACTTCCCTTCGATCGATCTATGATTCCATTATTTTTGGTCAACCAATCCATTCCGAGTATGACATCTATGGTTTGGGCGATAACACCATAAGGTTTGAGAGAAACACCACGTCTCTAATCCGTATGGGCACATTAATGCGAGGCATGGGGTACGGTTATGTCTCCCCGGTGAGTGTACCAACATAGGCCTCTTAAGTGCTACTTGGTGTAGGTGGTGTTGTTTGCTTACTTGGGAAGATATGAATGAATGCGAGGCTCCGAATCGAATAAAACTTTAACCGGTGTACGAGTTGATAGAGAACATACCCATCAATACGCTCCGGTCCTCCGTGCTTCTTCGCCCTCACATGATTCACTTGGCCACGTCGAAACCCGGTGGCGGCCTCGTTGGGTAGCGGGGTCTGAAGGACCTCGTCCCCGCCGGGTGGGGGTTCCTCGGACGGGTGTTGCATTGGCGCCGTGCGAACAGGGTGTTGCGTGGTTTTGGGCAGCTATTGGAGTAATGCCCGTATTCTCCGCAGCTTGAAACAGCTCACATTCCTTCTTCCGGAGCGGCTAGGGTTGGTGTGGGTGTACGAAGCCGTGGTGTAGCCGACTGTTGACATGGTCGGAAGCGAGAGGACGTCCGCTTGCGGACGTTTGGCTTCCATCCGACGGGGTGGCTCCCTTGGGGCGTTGTGGCGTTCCCGAAATGGGCGAGCCATAGCGAGCCTCCTCTTGCGGTTATTGTCTACCACCTTTTGGTCATGCTCAAGTCGGACGACCTTGTTGATGAGGCTTTGGAACCGGTGTGATCCGCCCGATCATTGGTCCCCTCGCCCGTCATTTAGTCCCTCAATGAATTTGTCTATCTTTTCTTCTTCGTCCGCCAGTCACCGGTGGCGTAACGGGCAAGCTGGGTAAACTTGTTCGGATACTCCTGTACCGAGGTGTTCCCTTGACGCGTCTGCGGAACTCGTTCTTCTTCATCCTCATTACTGCAGGGCACGAAATTCTCACGGAACGCAGCCGTGAATTCCTCCCATGTTGGCTCGCCGGCGTCTTCAGCTCGTGTCTCCTTGTAGGTGTCCCACCGCCACTCGCGGGACCCTCCAACCGGTTAGTAGCGAAGACAACTCTATCCGCTTCTCGGACTCGACGAGGGTTAGCTTCTTCTCTATCACTCTTAGCCAATCTTCGCGTCCATAGGTTCCTCGGCCGTGGAAAAAGTGGGCGGCTTAGCTCTCATGAATTCTCCCAGACTCGATCCTCCTCGACCTCCTTGATTATTGGCAATCGCTTGGAGTAGTTGTGTCTGCATAGCCATGACCTCCGCCGGGGTGGAGGTTAGGTTACGCGGGTTCTCGTGTGGTCATTGCGGCCCTTCGGCGATGTGCCATCGAAGAAGAGAGATGAATCAAGAGATCGGACTAGTTTATGTCATAGTACACAGGGAATTTTTCTTCAAGCTCCTTCGAATGATCTTCCATCAACAGACAGGGTGAAATAATAAGCATACGAATCAATACGTCTCAAGGCGATGCCCAGGTTCATCATATTACATAAAGGGGTACATGGACTGTACACACACAGTCCTCCATGCCAGGATGGCAATAATAATTATATCGTTCAACTAGATCAACTAATTAAGGGTAAATAGGAAGTGCTGCCGGGCCGGGAAGGTCCTTCCGCCTAGTCATCCAACCATCCGCAAGAGCGCCGGAAGTGGGTGGTCTGCCGCTGAAGCAAACCGAAGTCCCCACGGCTCGGAGGTGGTGGCCTCGGAGTCACGCCGAATCTTCCGACTCGGTGGCCGCGTACTCTTGCGAGCAGTCTGGCGGGTGAGGGGGCCTCCCGTGTGAGTCAAGCGACGAGGGGGAACTTCCTCCTCCATTGAGTCGGTGTCGCTAGACTCCCATTTGATCTCCATGGGCTCTGCCTCAGACTCCGTATCGGTGCAGATCTGGATGGGGTTACCCTCTCCTGATCCCGGCTCGGATGGTACTGGTACGGAGCTCCGGGTGGGTCCCATGGATGTAGCAGCAGTGGGGTCGACCAGGTAGGGTGCAGGCTCTGTGCTCAACATGAAAGCTTGCTCCATCATAGCTTGGAAAGTATCAAAGCTTGCTGGAGTCATGTGGTAATAGTGGTCGGGCACAGGGGCAGGATGTGATGGTACAGGCTCAGTGGAAGTACCTGCAGCGTAGACAGGACGAGTGCGCAGCTGTTCCTCTAGCTGGTTGATCTGCTGCTTGCTTTTCCTGAGCTGCTCTTCCAGCTCCACCAGAGCCTCCCCTCGGGCCATATAGCGGTCCGAGAGTTGCTCATACTGAGCACCATTGGCTGCACTGCGTGTCAGATGCTTATCTGGTCTCCACGGCCTTGGTGGCGTCGACCGATCATTGAGGCGTGATCGCGATCGTTGATTTCGAGGGGCCTCCTCATAACGATCGTCTGCTGTCTCCGCCCAACGCGATAAACGCGTGACCATCGGGTTGTAGCAGGGGGTAGCTTCCACGGTGCGAGACCGGGTTGCCCTCTTCGCGGTAAGGATGATGCACGAACTCTGTCATTGTGAGTTCGGCACGGTGTTCCGCATTAAGGCGAAGGAAGGCCTCGCGAGCCGCATCCCGAATAGCCGCTTCGCTAGGTCCCGGTGGTAGCGAGTGTGGAAGCGTGGGATGTCTCACTCCCCATGCGGGCTTCTATGGATACGGCCGCCTCCCGTGCTGGATACATCTCGGAGCCATGTCTCTTGGTGTGATAAGTGGGCGGTTCCGGGTATCTCAAGCACCATAGTAGAGACTGGAGTTGTACCACGAACCCCTCGTCTCGCGGGATAGTGACTTCCCAGGTTCCGTCGTGGTTTGACATCCGCTTTACAGGGCAACTTAGGGTTAGCGAGAGGGAGCTATCATAATCTTTTGGTAAAAAGAAATACAGTGTAGAAAAGATATATTTGCATTTTCGGAAATAATAGTTTAAAACTGATCCTACCGTAGGGATATTTCCCTTTAGCCATCTAGTTAGGGTAGGGCGCCATTTGGTCTTAGCCTACGGTAGCATGGCTCGATACCACTCTGTGGACCCCGATTTTGAGTCGGGAATCTTTCGTGTTCATAGTACCATTTTCCTGGATCAAGTAGTTGGTACCCACGAATGCAAGATCTTGGATAATCAAGTGCACATGCACGAATAGTCTTACAATACCATTATTACATAAATAGGCCCGAAGGCATTGTTCATCCCACGGGACCTTATGGTCCGAATACAACATAAAAACAGAGTTTAGATAAGGCAAGAAAGAGGCGGCGGCTTGTCCATTGCCACAGGCAACGACCGGGACTAAGGTCTAATATGCGCCGTCAGTTCCCTCGCCCTCCGGGTGGTACGCGTAGGGGTCTTCGGCTCTTCATTTCCATCACGGAGGTTTGTGCGTATAGCAAGGGTGAGTACCAACCGTACTCGGCAAGTCAACACGAATGATGCATATGGTAGGGTTATTCAAGGAATACGGCTAGAGTTATTTTTGCGTAAGGCCGGTTTTCACAATTCTTTTCACAAGCCTACCGACTAGCCAAAAACCAAGTTTTAATTTCATAGTTCATTAATCCGGCGACGGTTCGTCTACCATCCATCGTGATTCCAAGGATGGCTTCCGTCTCCGATTCGTCATGATTTTCTGGGAGTCCACCCCTTCTCGCATTCTCGAGAAGTTGATCCACCAGCAAATGAAACCATCATGCAAACCCATCCCAGTATTTTTAAGTTCAAAGTCTAGCCAAGCGAAAGTCTTGTCACGATGCTCAATATCCGCGAGCACGGCTATTCGAATAGATTGATTCATTCACACGCAGGTGGATGTACACTTTACCCGTACTCCGCGACAGCCCAACAAATGAGCCTACGTCTCAACACATGAGACGGCCACGGCAAAGCCTTTCGATAACCTCACTTTGGCGCACCCGCTCCATGAACTTATGCCCTCATGCACTCTAGCCGTCCTTTTCTAGCGGTGAGAGGAGTTACGCGCACCCGGGTAAGGGAAGACATTTCCAATCTTTAAGTTTAATTAACGTAGTTTAATTTCACCATTTATAACAAAGGCCGCAGCCTCATTCTCATCCCATAACCACATCATAGAGAACCATCTATGCAAGGATACTGCCTCCGCTCGGCTACCTAGTCGCTAGGTCTATACCCATTCGAGAAGTACGGTTGTATCGGCTCGTTTCCGCTATCTCATGTTTCGGTCCTTAATTGACCAGGGTCGGCACTTGCCTTTTTCCGGAATCCACCCAAATCATCCGGCCGCCCGAGTCTAAAACATTTGTATAGCACTTTCAATTTCCACCAAACTTAGTTCATCATGGCCATGTGGCGCTCATGTCTCCACATGCCGAATCTCAACTACCTACCCTAAGGTAGTTGCCCAAGCACAAAGCTTTTTCATAAAGTCATGAGTATGCATGGTCTAAGTTTAGCATGGCTAAGCAGTTTACCGAAGTTATGCTTCGGTTATTTGTATCACATCGCGAGTTACAAGGAGTAATTCTAAAGGTAAACAATAGCAAGGTATGGCATAACAAGTATAGGCGACCCGGTAAAGCATGCATGTTTAGAGTTTAAAATAACATCATTTCGCAAAGGGGATCAATATGTTCAAAGGGTGTGAAGACTTGCCTTGCTCGCACACTTGAGGGGTGGGATCTTCAGCGGTGTCGATGCCGGTTTCTTCAGGCGCTACCCGTACGTGCGAGAGATCAATTGAATTCAGTTAGAATTCAACTAAACACCGAGAGATCGAAAAGAACCACAAAAGCCATGAAAACCACTTCAAAGAGTTTTGCCGAAAATTCTACTCGAGTTAGGACAAGGGTTGCGAGGAAAATCCGGGTTTTGGAGTCGAGTTGGTGTCCTAGGGTTTTCGCGAGTCGTCGATCGCAATTAAATTTGGAACTTATGTTTGAAAATATCCGCGAGAAAATTCATGCTCGAACTTTGAGGTTTTGAGCACAAAAGCGAAACCCATTTCGATGGCGGAAAAGAATTAAATGGAATCCGGATTGAAAACGATGCGAAATAGAATTCGGAAACGTCCGATTCCGATTTTTTCAAACTTTGCACCGAGAAAACATGCGAGAAAATAATTTATTTTTGCCCAAAATTTTACTCAAATCATCCCAAAATATTTTTCCAAATTTTCTAAAATTTTTCCTAATTTTTCCCTATTTTTCTTTTTTTTTTTCTCTGCGCCTGTTCCATGCCCGCCAAGTGCTCGACCGGTGCCAGGAGGAGACAGCAGGCGGCGGCAGAGGGGAAAAGCGGCGCAACGGGGACTTACCGGCGACGGTGGCTCGGGAGGAGCAAGGGGGCACGGGGCGAGCCGCGCACGGCGGCGACGGCTAACGGCGGCGGCCCTTGGCGGTGGTGCTCGGGAACGGCGACAACACGGCGGCGGTGCGGTGAAATGTGGCGCGGGCACGGCCCCTTTTATAGGCGTGGCGCGGCGCGGCGCGAGAGGAGAGGGGGACGGCTCGGGCGTGCGCGGCGCGGTGCGACACGCGGCGCAGCTCGGGGGCCGGTGACGGCCGGCGAACGCGCGGCGGCGAGGGCGCACGGCGCGGCGGGTCCGGAGCGGCGTGCGCGCGCGAGGTAGGGGCCGGAGCGTGGCCGGCCGCGTGGCGGCGCGCGCGGCGCGCGGGGTGGCGGTACGGGCGGGCGCAGCGGCGCGGCGCGGCGCGGCGCGGCGCGCGGTCCGGCTTCAGCGCGGCGCTCGCGCGGCGCGGGCGCGCGGCGGGGGCCGAGGCGCGGTTGGCGCGGCGCGGCGCGTGGCGCGCGCAGGCGCTGCGGCTGTGGCTCGGGCGACGCGCGCGCGCGCTTGCCGGGGCCGTACGGCGTCGAACAGTGGTGACCGATGAAGTGCGACTTGTTAATTTCCCGATTTTCTATTTTCTTTTCCCATTTTCTATTTTCTTTCCTTCTAAAAATTCCAAAATAAATCCCAATATTCTAAAATAATTTTTAACTTTATATTTTAAACTTTTTCTTGACTTTCATTTTTTTTCCACAATTATTTTTCATACTTATTTAAATTCTTTTTCCTAATTTTCATAATTCACCCATTTTTAATAAAATAAAATTCCCAAATTTCGAGTACGCCTCCCGAAAATTTTATTATTTATTTTGTGTTTTAATTTATCTTCTCCCAACCAAAATTTTTATTTTATATTACTCGAAATGCGTTTTCACAAATCCACACTTTTCCCTGGATTCTTTTAAAACCCCGATGCGACTTTCGCACCATCATTTTGTCAACTCCGAAAACTCCAAATACGCCGAAAAGGGAATTGACCACGACTAAATTTATGCAACGAGCTGGCAAATAAGAAACAACAAACCCGAGAAGAAGCAATAAACCAAGGTTTTTGAAAGTTCCGATTTTTACGTTCCGATTTCGGTTCTCCGATTTTCGGGATGTTACGAAATCGACGATATCGATTGTTTGTGCGGCAAGGTTTGGGAGGCTGATTTTCTAAAGGTGTCCGATTCTACTATACAGCCAATTGGAGACGAAGAACCTCAATTATTACTTTGAGAACGTCGTGGAGGGCTCAAGCGTCAACGCCAAGGACACCATGGACAATCTCTATGGCAAGCTAGGACAGAGTTTTATGTCGGCCGACGAGCTTGAAGAGGTTGATATAGGTCCAGGAGATAGGCCTAGGACGACATAAATTAGTAAAAATTTGTCTTCACTTTTTAGAACAAAACTTATTGATTTATTAAAGGAATATAAAGATTGTTTTGCTTGGGAGTATTTTGAGATGCCAGGTCTTAGCCGATCAATTATGGAACATCGGCTCCCTATTAAGCCAGGATAACGGCAATACAAACAACCGCCCAGGAGATTTAAAGCCGATATGTATGATGCGATTAAGGCCGAAATCACTCGACTATATGATGCTGGTTTTATTCGGCCGTGCCGATATGCTGAGTGGGTGTCAAACATAGTCCCAGTGATCAAGAAGAACGGCAAGCTTATGCTATGTATCGATTTTTGTGACTTAAACAAAGCTACCCCTAAGAATGAATATCCCATGCCGATTGCGGATTTATTGTTCGATGCTGCTTCAGGGCATAAAATCATAAGTTTTATGGATGGCAATGCTGGATACAATCAAATCTTCATGGTTGAGGAAGACATTCATAAGACTGCTTTTAGGTGTCCTAGTGCAATCGGCTTATATGAGTGGGTCGTCATGACTTTCGGTTTGAAAAATGCTAGGGCTATTTATCAGAGAGCCATGAATTATATTTTTCATGACTTAATCGGCTTTTTAGTGTAAATTTCATCAGGCATTTTATTGCTAACTTATCTCAGAAGATGGAGCCGTTCACGCCTTTGCTAAGGCTAAAAGCCGATCAAGAGTTCCCTTGGGGGGCAGAGCAGGAGAAAGATTTGGACAACATCAAAGATTATTTAAGCTCCCCTCCAGTTTTGATCCCGCCTTAGAAGGGAGTGCCTTTTAAATTGTATTTGTCAACCAATGAAAATTCAATCGGCTCAGTTGTTATCCAAGAGCTTGAAGGCAAGGAAAGAGCAATATTTTGTCTCAGGAGAAGGCTTTTGGATGCAGAGACATGGTACTCTCATGTGAAAAAGTTATGCTTGTGCTGTACAAAGTTAAGGCATTATTTATTATCCAACGAGTACACCATTATTTGCAAAGCCGATGTAGTGAAATACATGCTATCGGCTCCAGTTTTGAAAGGGCGAGTTGGGAAGTGGATTTTTGCTTTGACAGAATTTGACCTAAGATATCAAGCACCCAAGGCACTTAAGCGGCAAGCAATAGCCGATTTAATTGTTGAACACCGAGATGATTCGATTGGCTCGATTGACATGGTGCTTTGGACATTGTTCTTTGGCGAATCAGTTTGCAGCCATGGTTGTGGCATCGGCTTGGTTATCATATCACCCAGGGGGATGAGTTTTGAGTTTGCTTATACTATTGCACCCTACTCTACAGACAATCAAACTGAATACGAAGCAGTCCTCAAGGGTTTACAACTTTTGAAAGAGGTCGAAGCTGATGCTGTGGAGATTATGGGTGATTCCTTGTTGGTCATTAGCCAATTAGCAAGAGAATATGAATGCAAGAATGACACGTTGATGATCTACAATCAAAAGTGCGAAGAATTGATGGATGATTTTTGGCTTGTGACTTTCAAACATATCCCTCGAGAGGAGAATGCTGAAGCAAACGATTTGGCTCAAGGGGCATCAGGCTACAAGCCAATGATCAAAGATGTTGAAGTTGAAGTTGCAGCAATCACAGCCGACGATTAGAGGTATGAGGTTTTCAATTATTTAAAGAACCCTTCCAATCGGCTTCAAGAAAATTGCATTATAAGGCTTTCATATATGTTTTGCTTGACGACGATCTCTATTATCGGACGATTGATGGAGTGCTACTTAAATTTTTGAGTACTAATCAAGCAAGAGTTGTAATGGGAGAAGTACACAAAGGCATGTGTGGTACTCATCAATTGGCTCACAAGATGAAATGGTTACTCCAGAGAGAAGGATATTTTTGGCCGACAATGCTGGAAGATTGTTTCAAATATTACAAGGGTTGTCAAGATTGTCAAAGATTTGGAGCAATTCAGAGAACAGCAGCGTCGGCTATGAACCCTATTATCAAGCCTTGTCCATTCAGAGGATGGGGAATTGATATGATCGGTCAGATTAATCCACCCTCGAGTAAAGGACACAAATTCATATTTGTGGCAACCGATTATTTTACAAAGTGGGTGGAGGCAATTCCTTTGAAGAAGGTTGATTCTGGGGATGCAATCGAGTTTGTCAAAGAACACATCATTTACCGATTCGGCGTTCCACAAACAATTACAACCGATCAGGGATCTATCTTTATCTCAGATGAGTTTGTCCAGTTTGCAGAAAGTATGGGGATTAAACTTTTGAATTCTTCACCACATTATGCACAGTCTAATGGGCAAGCAGAAACATCCAATAAGAGTCTAATCAAGTTGATAAAGAGAAAGATCTCTGAATATCCAAATCAATGACATAGCCAATTGGCTGAAGCATTGTGGTCCTATTGGATGGCTTGTCATGGATCAATCCAAGTGCCTCTTTACAAATTGGTATATCGGCATGAAGTTATACTGCCATGGGAAAGTGTCATCGGCTCAAGAAGGATTCAATTGCAAGATGAGTTAATGGCCGATGATTACCACAATCAAATGGTGGATGAATCGGAGGACTTGGTTTTTCCAGGATATGTGCTTTGCAAAAAGTGACCAAGGACAAAGAGAGAGTTGCTCGTCATTATAACAAGAAAGTTGTACCTAAACCATTTTCACAAGGCGAGCTTAGTCTGGAAATTAATCTTGCTGAAGTGTACAAGAGATAATAAATTTGGCAAGTGGTCACCTAACTGGAAAGGGCCCTTTAAGATCCATAAATGTGTTTCCAAGAGAGCTTACATGCTAGAAGGACTCGATGGAGAGGTATTTGGAAAGGCTCTGAATGGAAAGTATTTGAAGAAATATTATCCCAGTATATGGATCAACTCATGATTCAGCTGTATTGAGCCAATACATGGTAGCCGATGTGTTTACATCGCTTTTAGATGGCCGATATGATACATATCACCCTTAGTCTCTTCAACTTTACTATCTGTCGATGTTTGTTGACCGATATAAAGTATATCACCCTTAGTCATTTTATTCATATCATAATCAGTTATTATTTAACGTATACATGTTGGCCTCATGTGTTGTTCGTGACATATAATTTTGTCAATGATCAACTCACATTGAAAAATTAGGGGGGCACATACATTATCTAAAGTCAGAATCGAGTGGACTTCAAAATTTTTTAGGACTTTGAAATTTTTCAGGACAAGATAGGCTGCAGAAATCGGCAAAAGGATCTATATTACAAGACGAATGGACTAAAGTTTACAAGTTTGCCGATACACCCAATCTCCTTCGGTATGTCCACAACTCATGTTTTGGGGCTTTTTGAACTATTTCGTTCCAGTGAAAGACATCGCATCCATTAAAGTTAATATTGTCATTAAATGTAAAAAGTTGGATGCGCGAGTCACGGAGTAATTTTTCGAAGCGAAAACCCCCAATCCACTCCAGTATGTCCACAACTCATGTTTTGGTGCCTTTTGAACTATTTCGTTCCGGTGAAAAACATCGCATCCACGTAAGCCAATATCGTCATTAAATGTACAAAGTTGGAAGCACGAGACACAGAGAAATTTTTCGAAACGAATGCACCCAATCCACTCTAGTATGTCAAAAACTCATGTTTTGTTGCTTTTTGAACTATTTAGTTTCGGCGAAAAACATCGCATCCACGTAAGTCAATATCGTCATTAAATGTAAAAAGCTGGCTGCGCGCGTCACGGAGAGATTTTTTTAAATGAATACACCCAATCCACTCCACTCCAGTATGTGAAAAACGCATGTTCTGGTGCTTTTTGAACTATTTCGTTTTGATGAAAAACATCGCATCCACGAGAGCCAGTATCGTCGTTAAATGTAAAAAGTTTGCCGCTCGACTCACAAAGAGATTTTTTGAAACGAACACACCCAATCTACTCCAGTATGTCAAAAACTCTTTTTTGGTGCTTTTGAACTATTTCGTTCCTGTGAAAAACATCGCATCCACGTGAGCCAATATCGTCGTTAAAGGTAAAAACTTCGTTGCGCGAGTCACGGAGAGATTTTTCAAAATGAATACACCCAATCCATTCCAGTATGTCAAGAACTCATGTTTTGGTGCTTTTTGAACTATTTCGTTCCGGTGAAAAACATCACATCCATGCAAGTCAATGTCGTCGTTAAATGTAAAAAGTTTGCTGTGCGAGTCATGGATAGATTTTTCGAAACAAAACCACCCAATCCACTCCGGTATGTCCACAACTCATGTTTTGGAGCTTTTTGAACTATTTTGTTCCGTTGAAAAACATCTCATCCTCGTGAGCCAATATCATCATTAAATATAAAAACTTCGTCGCGCAAGTCACCAAGAGATTTTTCAAAACAAAAACACCCGATCCACCCCAGTGTGTCAAAATCTCATATTTTGGTGCTTTTTGAAATATTTCGTTCCAATGAAAAAACCACATCCTCGTAAGCCAATATCATCATTAAATGTAAAAAGTTGGCTGCACGAGTCACGGAGAGATTTTTCGAAATGAAAACATCCAATCCAGTCCAGTATGTCAAAAACTCATGTTTTGGTGCTTTTTGAACTATTTCGTTCCGGTGAAAAACATCGCATCCACGTGAGCCAATATCGTCGTTAAATGTGAAATGTTGGCAGTGCAAGTCACGGAGAGATTTTTCGAAACGAACACACCTAATCCACTCCAGTATGTCAAAAACTCATTTTTTGGTGCATTTTGAACTATTTTCGTTCTGGTGAAAAACATCGTATCCACGTTAGCCAATACCGTCATGAAATGTAAAAACTTCGTCGTGCAAGTCACAAAGAGATTTGTCAAAACAAAAACACCCAATACACTCCAGTATGTCCACAAATCATGTTTGGTGCTTTTTGAACCATTTCGTTCCGGTGAAAAACATGGCATGCACGTGAGCCAATATCGTCGTTAAAGGTAAAAACTTTGTCGCGCGAGTCACGGAGAGATTTTTCGAAAGGAACACACCCAATCCACTCCAGTATGTCAAAAATTCATGTTTTGGTGCTTTTTGAACTATTTTGTTCCGGTGAAAAACATCGGATCCACATGAGCCAATATCGTCGTTATAGGTAAAAACTTCGTCGCGCGAGTCACGCGAAGAGTTTTTGAAACGAAAACACCCAATCCACTCTAGTATGTCAACAACTCATGTTTTGGTACTGTTTGAGCTATTTCATTCCGGTGGAAAACATCACATCCAAGTCAGCCAATATCATCATTAAATGTTAAAAGATCATTAGGCAGAAACATGAGGAATCGGTTCAGGATTACATTCAAAGATTCAGAGAGATGAGGAACCGTTGTTATAGCCTAGTGCTGTCTGATTCCCAGTTATCCGATTTGGCTTTTCATGGACTGCTGCCGCCGATCCGTGAAAGGTTTTCAGCTCAAGACTTCGATAGCTTAGCCCATCTGGCGCAAAGAGTGACGACCCACGAGCAAAGATTTCAGGAATCAAGGAAGGCCGTCAAGAAGGTTGCCCACATCATCGTCGAGTCTGATTCAGAAACAAGTGATGATGACGTAGAAGTACCAAAAATAAAAAGACCATCGTCTGCCAATGGCTGATGAAAACGGCTAAGGAGGAAAAGTACGACTTTGACATCACCAAAGCTGATAGGATCTTTGACTTATTGCTTAAAGAAAAGCAAATTCAGCTTCCGGCCAACCACACGATTCCATCGGCTAAAGAGCTCAAAAGGAAGAAGTACTGCAAGTGGCACAACTCCACTTCCCATAGCACTAATGACTGTAAAGTTTTCCGACAGCAAATCCAGTCGGCCATTGAAGCCGGGAGGTTGAAGTTCACCGATTCACCTCGGCCAATGAAAGTTGATGGCAATCCCTTCCCGGTTAACATGGTTTAGGCCGGCCCCAAGCGAGCTGATTGGTAGAATAGAATGACGTACGGCTTAGCCAAAACTCTCAAAGGGGTTAAGACCGAAAAGAAACTGGCCGGAGACCAAGCCGCACCGGTCAATATGGTGCATTCCAACGGCCGATCGGCTGATCGGCGACCCAGGGGCATGGACCCCATGCCCCATTTTCAACAACACTTTTGTGAGGAAGAGGAGGTCCGGCATGGCAAGCCTTATGTGAGGGAGCCTGAGGTCAGGGGACTCCAACTCGTCATAAACCACAGTGGTTAGGACCCACACTGGCACTGTGAGTTTTTTCGATTTTGTTGGGAATCGCAGATGAAGCTACCGACGATAGACAACTGCTCGGCCTACAGCGAATATTGTGAAGACGAATACAGGGATCATCCGATGCAAAGCCCTGCCTAATTCGTCCCTAGGGCCGTACAGCTTAACCAGAGGCGAATCGGTACATGATCGGTTTGGGCCGATCCACCAAGACTTCTTCGAAGACGAAGACGAAGACGAGTATTATGAAGAAGAAGCCGAAGATGAGCAATCGGCTAACCCCAATGGTGCCCTTTGAACCTCTTCACTAAAACACAAAAGAGGAGCATCCAACGGCTCAAAAGCGAAGGGCGAGAGGAAGAGGTATGTCACAGCCCTATTTTCGTTCGGGATTAAAAATCATTAAGTAAATCATTTTCCACAAATTAAATAAAAAGGAAAAATAAGTTATCAAGTGAAAGTATTAAGGAAATTGAAATTTCCTTTAAAAATCATGGTGGAAATATTTTTGAAATATTCTCCATGCCCTAAAGTATTCTCCGAAATTTTTCGCGAAATTTTGGAGCTCTAGAAATAATTTTTAATGGTATAAAGAGCATTCTAGTTATTATTTAATAAATAAATTGATCACTAAATGGTCTAGATATATTTTTATTAAATACTTTGAGTGTCCATCTATTTTTAAGAATTTTCTTGGAATTATTTGAGCATTGAAAGTATTTATAAAAAATCCAAAACTGTTTATGCGATTAGTTTAATTGGAAAACAAATTAAAAATCCCCGTGGTTCTCGGGCCACTTTCGGCCAAAACTCCTTGTAGTCTGTTTGACCTACCTGCCCGCACGCGCCCCTCTCTCTCTCCTTCCTCGGGCCGGCCCAGAGGCCGCGGCCCATCTCCCGCGCGTGCGCCCGCCAAGTCCATCCGGCCTTCCTCTTCCCTTCGAGCCAATGACAGGTGGGGCCCACCTGTCATCTCCTTCTTCACGCCCGGCCGCCATTGGTGCCGCAAGCCGCGACCACGCGCCGCGATTCCCGCGCATCCCCACCGCTCCCACGCGTGCTTTGACGCCGCATTCAAGCCGCCGGCTTTCCCCTTTATTTTTCCCCAAATCTCGCGCCTTCAATCGCCATGTAAATCCCCGCACCTTTCCACCGCCTCTCCCTGAGCCTATAAAACGCCCCGCCGAGCTCCCTCTCCCTTTCTCCCCAACCATCTCGAGCCTGCCGCGCTCTCACCGCCCCTCCCGCTTCTCTCCTCTCGCTCGCCGCCGCCTCCGACCGAGTGCCGCCGCCGTACGAGCCCGCGCCGAGCGCCAAGGCCGCCGCCGCATTCCCGCCTCGCCGCACCCGGCCGCCGCTCCCCACGCTCGGATCACCGCCGGAGCGCCTTGCCGACGTGCGACGACCGCGCCGCCGCCATAGCCGCCTCCGCCGCCGCTCGCCGCCTCGCTGTCCCCGAGCCGCACCATCCCCTCCATCGGCTCTCGCGTCTCCCAGTGTGCGGCCGCCCCTTCACCGCCGCTAATCATGGCCGGACCGCCGCCGCGTCGTCCGGCGTCGGTCTTGGTGCCGCTCGCCGCCGTCGCTCGCGCCGCTCTCTCCCGCTGCGCTCGGTGAGCCATCTCTCCTCTCCGTCTTTCCGCCCTCCTCGCCATCCTCCGCCGCTCGCCGCCGGCCGTTGTCGGCCGTCGTCGCCTCTCCCGGCCGCCAGGCTGCCTCGTGGCGAGATCGTGGCCGTCCATCCGGCGCCCACATGGCTGCCGCGTGGTCGCCCAGCGTGGCTGCCGCGTCGCGCCACGTGTGCGCCACGTGGCGCGCCCGCTGTGGACCGCCGCGGGCGCGTCGGCCCTAGCCGGCGACGTCATGCCTTCATCCAGCGGCGTCGGCCCTCATTCTGCGACATCAGCATCAGCCTTTTCCTTTGAAAAATAATTAAAAATTGTGCAATAAATTTAATTAATTTCCGAATTTATTTAAATGGTCCAAAACTTCTAAAATTTATATCTAATTCATTCGAACTCCAAATTGGGCCATTCAAATTGCAAAATTCATCTAAAATTGAGCTCTACATATTGGTTTTCTTTTCATGTACTGTTATTTGGTTTCTATTAGGTTTTTCCACATTTGCGTGCGAGCGTGTAGTTTTCGTTGTTTCGGAGTTCGCGCTCGCGAAGGGTTCGGAAGTTGGTTGGAAGAAGCAAGGCATGTGTGGACCCCCGATTTTGAGGCGGGAATCTTTCGTGTTCGTAGTACCATTTCCCTGGATCAAGTAGTTGGTACCCACGAATACAGTACTGGATAATCAAGTGCGCATGCACGAATAGTCTTACAATACCATTATTACATTAATAGGCCCGAAGGCATTGTTCATCCACAGGACCTTATGGTCCGAATACAACATAAAAACGAGTTTAGATAAGGCGGCGGAAAGAGGCGGCGGCTTGTCAATTGCCACGAGCAACGCCAGGAGCTAAAGTCTAATATGCGCCGTCGGTTCCTCGTCCTCCTGGTGATACGCGTATGGATCTTTCGGCTCTTCAACTCCATCAGCTGGAGGTTTGTGCGTATAGCAAGGGTGAGTACCAACCGTACTCGGCAAGCCAACACAGAATTGATGCATATGATAAGGTTATTCAAAGAACATGGCTAGGGTTATTTTTGCGTAAAGCCGGTTTTCACAATTCTTTTCACAAGCCTATCGACTAGCCAAAGCAAGTTTTAATTTCATAGTTCATTAACCCAGACGGTTCTGTCTACCATCCATCGTGATTCCAAGGATGGCTTCCCGCCTCTGGTTCGTCATGATTTTCTGGGGAGTCCACCCCTTCTCGTATTCTCGAGAAGTTGATCCACCAGCGAATAAAATCATCATGCAAACCCATCCCAGTATTTTTAAGTTCAAAGTCTAGCCAAGCGAAAGTCTTGTCACGATGCTCAATATCCGCGAGCACGGCTATTCGAATAGATTGATTCATTCACCTGCAGTGGATGTACACTTTACCGTACTCAGACAGCCCAACAAATGAGCCTACGCCTCAACACATGAGACGGTCACGGCAAAGCCTTTCGATAACCTCACTTTGGCAGTACCCGCTCCATGAACTTATGTCCTCATGCACTCTAGCCGTCCTTTTCTAGCAGTGAGAGGAGTTCTGGCGCACCCGGGGTAAGGGAAGACATTTCCAATCTTTAAGTTTAATTAGCATTAGTTTAATCCCACCATTCATAACAAAGGCCGCAGCCTCATTCTCATCCCATAACCACATCATAGAGAACCATCTATGCAAGGATACTGCCTCCGCTCGGCTATCTAGTCGGCTAGGTCTATACCCATTCGAGAAGTACGGTTGTGCGGCTCGTTTCCGCTATCTCATGGCTCGGTCCTTAATTGACCAGGGTCGGCACTTGCCTTTTCCGGAATCCACCCAAATCATCCGGCGCCCGAGTCTAAAACATTTGTATAGTACTTTCAATTTTCATCAAACTTAGTTCCTCATTCTCATGGCCATGTAGCGCTCATGTCTCCACATGCCGAATCTCAACTACCTTCCCTAAGGTAGTTGCCCAAGCACAAAGCTTTTTCATAAAGTCATGAGTATGCATAAATCTAAGTATAGCATGGCTAAGGTTTACCGAAGTTATGCTTCGGTTGTTTGTATCACATCGCGAGTTACAAGGAGTAATTCTAAAGGTAATCAATAGCAAGGTATGGCATAACAAGTATAGGTAACTCGTAAAGCATGCATGTTTAGAGTTTAAACTAACATCATTTCGCAATTGGGATCGATATGTTCAAAGGGTGTGAAGACTTGCCTTGCTCGCACGCGGTTGAGTGGGGTCTTCCGCGTAGTCGGTGTTCACTTCTTCGGACGCTATCCGTACATGCGAAAAGAAGGGTTGAATCCAATTAAAATCCAACAATATCAACGAAAAGAAAGAGATCTCAAAATGATCACGGAAAGCGGATTCCAAACACAACCTCAAACTTCGGAGATTTTAATAGTTGAATCAACAAAAAAGGAGTCCAGTTAAACCGAGCGAACCATCTCGTAATAAATATATATTTTGTACTTAAATTTGAAGATATCCTAGAATAATTAGATTTCTAATTTCCATATCTCCAATAATTGATCTTTAATGTTGCAATTATATTTGTTAGGGGTTTTGTAATTCTAACGACAGAATAATAACATTCATGCTTAACCTATATTTAAAAAGGTCTCATGTGAACTTCGATAACAATTTAGAGGTCGGACAATATTTGAATTCATAAAAAGGAAAAATTTAATCTATAAATTATTTTCACAAAGTATTTCTTTTTGGAAGGAAAAAGAATATTATACTCATTCCTAGATAATAATTTTTCAAAAACCTTATTGTATATCCTAAAATATTTCCAAAATAATTTTTTTTTCTTTACCTTTACCCTAATTCCTTTATTATTTTCTTTCCCTTATTTTTTCTTTCTTTTCTTTTTCCTTTCTTTTCTTTCTTCCTCTCGCTTCTTCCCTCCCTTTCCCCTGCTCTGCTTTCCACCGGCGGCCGACGGTGAGAGAGGGCGCCGACGGCGAGGAGGGCCGAGCTAGGGAAAGAGGGGCGCTACACCATCTTGGGACCACGAGGGTTCCATTTCTTCACTCACCCGAGACCGGGAGCGGCGGAAAGGGCTGCGACGGCGAGGTGGTTCGGCGGCGGTGGCGCTCGTCGGCAAAATCCGGCGAAGCTCGGCTAAAGTGAGGGTCTACGAGCTTCGGTGAACCCTAGGGATGCTAAAGGTGGGGTTGGTTCGGCCGGAGAGGCACTGCAGCGGGCTGGCGACGGCGAGGTGGTTCGGCGGCCGAGACGGGGAATTCGAGGGTTCGTCGCCGACGATTTTCCGGCGACCATTTGGCTCGGGAAGCTTAGGGGAATTAATACCTAGAGCACGGGGATGATAATGGTACCTTTAATTCGGGAGAAATCGGCGAGGGTGACGAATTTCGGAGTGTCGCACGGGCGGTCGAATTAGGGTTCTTCCGCCGAGCACCGATCTTTCCCAAAATTCGCGCAATGTAGTGGCTAATCCTTGGGGGAAATTGGGGGAAAAGCACGAGTGAGCACTGGGGAGTATTTTTGATGTTGGGGGCCGGGTGCGGGAGGCTTCTTATAGGCGGTCGACGGCGAGGGCGACGCGACGGCAGCAATGGCGCAGCGTCGCGGCATGGCGCGGTCGCGGGGAGATCGTGCGCGACTTGCGGCAACTGCACGATGTGTGTGCGTACGGTGAGCGCGGCGAGGACGGTGCGTGCGGACTGTCGACGCGCGGCGCTCACTCGCAAGACGGCGACGACATGGCGACGGCCTAGCGCGGCGTCGGCGGCGACTTCGGCGACCGCGGAGTGGCGCGGCTTGTACGGCGGCCAGGCTGTGCGCGGGGACGGTGTCGTCGGCGAGCACGCGTGCGCGGGCGTTCTGGTACGGTGCGGCACGGCGCTCGGCGCGTGGCGCGCACGAACGTGGCTGACGGTTTGGTCGAACACCTGCTGACGCGATGAATAGTGCACTTTTCCATTTATCCCGAATTTGAAATCCTATTTTCCATTTCCATTTCTTTTATCCCTAAAAATCCCAAATAAATCTTGATATTCACGAACCATTTCTAAAATTATATTTTCCATTTTTCCCTATATTTTTGTTTATAGATATTTTCCATTTTTTTTATTTTGTCTATTCTCTAATGTTCAAGAAAATGAAATTTTGATTTAAGCCACATTTCAAATTTTATTTCTCTTTTTCCAAAAATATTTTTGCCATCCAATTCCAATTATTTATTATATTTCCCCATCAATTAGAGTTTAAACATTAATATATCCCTTTTTGTAATGCACCATATTATATACATATATATATCTATATGCTCTTTTCGGGTACACACATGTTCATTTTGAAATTGTTTTCACCGGCTGGGATTGCAAAGCTTAGGGTTGTACTCCATTTTACCTCAAGGTAATTCTAGAAGAAAATCTTATATCGCTGATCTGGCAATTAAGATCGAAAAACACGATAAGAAGTAATGATTCCAAAAAGTTTTTGTGAGTTCCGATTTTCACGTTCCGAATTCTACTCCTTCGATTTTCAGGATGTTACAAACCTACCCCCCTAACAATAAATCTCGTCCTCGAGATTTCTTACCGGTTGTTGAGTAGGTGTGGGTATTCTGTCCTCAGGAACTCTTCGCTCTCCCAGGTAGCTTCTTCTTCTGTGTGATTGTTCCATTGTACTTTGTACATGCGCCACGACTTGGTTCGTGTCTTCTTTTCTGCTTCGTCTAATATCTTGATTGGATGCTCCGGGTAGGTAAGATCACTTTGTGGACATGGATGGTTTCTAACGGGGCTTGCTCTTCCGCACCCGCAAACATTTCTTTAGCTGCGACACGTGGAATACGGGGTGGACATCGGAGAGATTCTCGGGCAGTTCCAATTGGTAAGCCACTTCTCCTCTCCTAGCGCTTATCAGGAATGGGCCCACGTATCGTGGTGCGAGTTTCCCTTTGACTTTGAATCTCTGTGTTCCCCGTAGTGGTGAGACCTTTAGATACACGTAGTCACCCTCTTTGAATTCCAATTCTCTTCGTCGAGTATCCGCGTAGCTCTTTTGTCGTGATTGAGCAGCTTGTAGTCGGTCCCGGATCAGGCGAACCTTTTCCTCAGCCTCCTTGATTATGTCAGGCCCGAATACGGTTCGTTCACCGGTTTCTGACCACATCAATGGGGTTCGACATCGGCGACCAAATAGAGCTTCGTTTGGCGACATCTTCAGGTCGGCTTGATAGCTATTGTTGTAAGAGAACTCGGCGTACGGCAAGCATTTCTCCCAATCCTTGGTGAAATCCAATGCACAGGCTCTCAGCATATCCTCCAGTACTTGGTTCGTCCTTTCAGTCTGCCCATCGGTCTGTGGATGATAGGCGGTACTGAAAGCGAGATGACTTCCGAGTGCCTCGTGGACTTTGCTCCAAAAATGAGATGTGAATTGGGTACCACGATCCGATATGATCCTCTTTGGTACACCGTGAAGACATACAATCCTACTCATATATAGTTCCGCTAGCTTGGCACTTTGTTGTAGTTAGTTTTCACGGGTATAAATCGGCGGTCTTGGTGAGCCGATCTACTATTACCCAAATGGAATCGTAACCGATCGTAGTTTTGGGTAGTCCTACTATGAAATCCATGCCTATCTCGTCCCATTTCCATTCGGGAATCTTGAGTGGCTGCAGCAAGCCAGCTGGCCGTTGATGCTCAGCTTTCACCCTTTGGCACACATCGCACACGGCTACGTATTCGGCTACATCTCTCTTCATATTGGGCCACCGGTATTCTCCCTTCAAATCTGGTACATTTTCGTGCTTCCGGGATGTAACGAATATGCCGATTCGTGGGCTTCCTTTAAGATCAATCCTCTCAAACCGCCTCGTTCGGGCACACGATTCTTTTCTTGTACCACGGATTCCCTTGTCATCTACGAAAACTCCCGAGCGCGTCCAGCGCCATGCGTTCCTTGATTTCCTGGGTTTCCTCATTCCCTTTTGAGCTTCCTCTATTTGAGTTCTCAATAGAGGTTGGATTTCCAGCGAGTTCACTCCTCCGTGAGGAATCAGGTGTAGATTGAGTCTAGCCATTTCTTCTTGAAGTTCGCTGGCCATACCTCCCAATCCCATGTGGTTGCATTGGGCTTTGCGGCTCAGCGCATCGGCCACTACATTTGCCTTGCCGGGATGATAATGAATTCCTAGATCGTAATCCTTGATCAACTCCACCATCGCCTCGTCGTAGATTGAGATCAGCTGAGTAAAGAAATATTTTAGGCTCTTGTGATCGGTATACACATCACGGTGGTTTCCGATCGAGATAGTGTCTCCGGATCTTCAATGCGTGTACAACCGCGGCTAATTCCAGTCGTGTGTGGGATAATTCTCTTCGTGGGGTCGAATCGTCGCGAGGCATACGCTACGACCTTCCCATCCTGCATTAATACTCCTCCTAATCCTTGCGGGATGCATCACGGTACATCACGAAGTCCTTCCGTTGTCGGGTAAGGTCAAGATTGGGGCGGTGGTTAACTTTTCTTTTAATTGGTCGAAGGCTTTTGGCACTTCTCATTCCACTCAAACTTCTTTTCCTTCTTCAGGGAGTTGAGTCATAGGTCGGGCTAGAGTGGAAAACCCTTCGATAAACCGTCGGTAATAACCGGCCAAGCCCAAGAAACTCCGAACTTCCATCACGACTTGGGTGCCTTCCATCCCGTAACGGCTTCGACCTTGGCGGGGTCTCTGCTACTCCTCCAGGCTGAAACCACGTGGCCAAGAAAAGCGACTTCCTTGAGCCGAACTCGCATTTGCTGAATTTTGCATACAGTTGGTGCTCTCGTAGCTTTTCCAATGATTCGTAGATGCTCCGCGTGTTCCTCATCGTTCTTGGAGTAGATAAGTATATCGTCGATGAACACCACTACGAATTTATCCAGGTATTCCATGAATACCTTGTTCATCAGGTTCATAAAGTATGCGGGGGCATTAGTCAATCCAAAGGACATCACTGTGAACTCGTATAAGCCGTAACGTGTAGAGAACGCCGTCTTAGGAATATCTCCGGCTCTAATCTTCAACGATGATATCCCGACCGTAGATCAATCTTGGAGAACACTGCGCACCTTTAAGTTGATCGAATAGGTCATCGATTCGAGGTAGCGGGTACTTGTTCTTGATAGTTACTTCATTCAGCGATCGGTAATCCACACACATTCTCATACTCCCATCCTTCTTTTGACGAAGAGTACGGGGCTCCCAGGGAGAAGAGCTGGGGCGTACAAATCCCTTCTCTTGTAGTTCCCTTATCTGCTTCTTGAGTTCCTCTAACTCGTTGGCCGGCATTCGATAAGGTCTCTTGGATATGGGGGCGTACCGGGCATTAGATCGATGATAAATTCTACGTCGCGATCCGGGGCATTCGGTAATTCCTCGGGAAACACATCCGGTATTCTTGTACTACGGGCATTCCGCCTAAGGGTAGCATGGTGAACACTCCCGCAGCTTGCTCACATAGCTTTGGGTTTTGATCCATAGTTATGCTCATCGGTGATCCCCATGGGGTGGATACCGTGACTTCCCTTCGACCAATCTATAATCCCATTATTTTTGGTCAACCAATCCATCCCGAATATGACATCTATGGTTTGGGGTGATAGCACCATAAGGTTTGAGAGAAACACCACGTCTCTAATCTGTATAGGCACATTAATGCGAGGCATGGGGTACGGTTATGTCTCCCCGGTGATTGTACCAACATAGGCCTCTTAAGTGCTACTTGGTGTAGGTGGTGTTGTTTGCTTACTTGGGAAGATATGAATGAATGCGAGGCTCCAGAATCGAATAAAACTTTAACTGGTGCAGAGTTGATAGAGAACATACCCATCAATACGCTCTGGTCCTCCTGAGCTTCTTCCGCCCGCACATGATTCACCTGACCACGTCGAAACCCGGTGGCAGCCTCGTTGGGTAGCGGGGTCCTGAAAAGACCTCGTCCCGCTGCGGGGGGGGGGTTCCTCGGACGGGCGTTGCATTGGCGCCGGTGCGCACGGGCGTTGCGTGGTTTTGGGCAGCTATTGGAGTAGTGCCCGAATTCTCCGCAATTGAAACACTCACATTCCTTCTTCTGGAGCGGCTAGAGTTGGTGTGGGCGTACGAAACGAGGTGTAGCTGACCATTGACATGGTCGGAAGCGGGAGAACGTCCGGTTGCCGGAACATTTGGCTTCCATCCGGACGGGGTGGCTCCCTTGGGGCGTTGTGGCGTTCCCTGAAATGGGCGAGCCATAGCGAGCCTCCTCTTGCGGTTATTATCTACCACCTTTTGGTCATGCTCAAGTTGGACGACCTTGTTGATGAGGCTTTGGAAACCGGTGTGATCCCGCCCGATCATTGGTCCCCTCGGTTCGTCATTTAGTCCCTCAATGAATTTGTCTACCTTTTCTTCTTCGTCCGCCAGTCCTTGGTGGCGTAATGGGCAAGCTGGGTGAACTTGTTCGAGATATTCTTATCGAGGTGTTCCCTTGACGCGATCTGCGGAACTCGTTTTTCTTCATCCTCATCACTGCAGTGGCACGAAATTCTCACGGAACGCAGCCGTGAATTCCTCCCATGTTGGTTCGCCGGCGTCTTCAGCTCGTGTCTCCTTGTAGGTGTCCCACCGGTCACTCGCGGGACCCTCCAGTGGTTAGTAGCGAAGATAACTCTATCCGCTTCTCGGATTCGACGAGGGTTAGCTTCTTCTCTATCACTCTTAGCCAATCTTCGGCATCCATAGGCTCTTCGGCCGTGGAAAAAGTGGGCGGCTTAGCCCTCATGAATTCTCCCAGACTCGATCCTCCTCGACCTCCTTGGTTATTAGCAATCGCTTGGAGTAGCTGGGTCTGCATGGCCATGACCTCCGCCAGGGTGGAGGGGTTGGGTTCTGGCGGGTTCTCGTTGGTTGCTGCGGCTCTGCGGCGATGTGCCATCTGAAGAAGGTAGATGAATTAAGAGATCGGACTAGTTTAGGTTATAGTTCCCAGGGGGATTCTTCAATCAACAGACAGGGTGACATAATAATAAGCTTACGAATTAAGACACCACAAAGCGGTGCTCAGGTTCATCATATTACATAAGGGGGTACACGGACTGTACACACACAGTCCTTCATGCCAGGATAGCAATAATAATTATATCGTCCACTACATCAACTAATTAAGGGGAAATAGGAAGTGCTGCCGAGCTGGGAAGGTCCTCCCGCCTAGTCCTCCATCCACCCGCAAGAGCCAGGCGCCGGAAGTGGGTGGTCCGCTGCTGAAGCAAACCAAAGTCCCCACGGCTCGGAGGTGGTGGCCTCGAGTCACGCCGAACCTTCCGACTCGGTGGCGCGTACTCTTGCAAGCGTCCGGCGGGTGAGGGGCCTCCGTGTGAGTCGCGACGAGGGGAACTTCCTCCTCCATTGAGTCGGTGTCGCTAGACTCCCATTTGATCTCCATGGGCTCGCCTCGGACTCCGTGTCGGTGTAGATCCGGATGGGGTTACCCTCTCCCGATCCCGGCTCGGATGGTACTGGTACGGAGCTCGGGGTGGGTCCCATGGATGTGGCAGCAGTGGGGTCTACCAGGTACGGTGCAGGCTCTGTGCTCAACATGAAAGCTTGCTCCATCATAGCTTGAAAAGTATCTAAGCTTGCTGGAGTCATAAGGTAATAGTGGTCGGGCACAGGGGCAGGAGGTGATGGTGCAGGCTCGGTGGAAGTACCTGCAGCGTAGACAGGACGAGTGCGCAGCTGTTCCTCTAGCTGGTTGATCTGCTGCTTGCTCTTCCTGAGCTGCTCTTCCAGCTCTACCAGAGCCTCCCCTCGGGCCATGTAGCGGTCCGAGAGTTGCTCATACTGGGCACCATTGGCCTGCAGCTGAGTCTGCAGCATGTTTATCTGGTCTCCACGGCCTTGGTGGCTTGACCGGATCATTGAGGCGTGATGCTGATCGTTGATCTCGAGGGGCCTCCTCGTAACGATCGTCTGCTTGTCTCCGCCCATCGCGATAGACGCGTGACCATCGGGTTGTAACACGGGGGTAGCCTCCACAGTGCGGCAGGTTGCCCTCTTCGCGGTAAGGATGATGCACGAACTCTGTCATTGTGAGTTCGGCACGGTGTTCCGCATTAAGGCGAAGGAAGGCCTCGCGAGCTGCATCCTGAATAGCTGCTTCTGCTAGGTCCCGGTGGTAGCGAGTGTGGAAGCAGTAAGATGTCTCGCTTCCCATGCGGGCTTCTATGGATACGGCTGCCTCCCAGGCTGGATACACCTCGGAGCCATGTCTTTTGGTGTGATAAGTGGGTGGTTCCGGGTACCTCAAGCACCATAGTAGGGACTGAAGTTGTACCACGAACCCTCGTCTCGCGGACATGTGACTTCCCGGTTCCGTCGTGGTTTGACATCTGCTTTTATAGGCAACTTGGGGTTAGGGAGAGAACTTTCATAATCATTTGGTAAAAAGAAATACAGATGTAGAAAAGATATATTTGCATTTTCGGAAATAATAGTTTAAAACTGATCCTACTGTAGGGATATTTCCCTTTAGCCATCTAGTTAGGGGTAGGGCGCCATTTGGTCTTAGCCTACGGTCGCATGGCTCGATACCAGCTCTGTGGACCCCGATTTTGAGGCGGGAATCTTTCGTGTTCATAGTACCATTTCCTGGATCAAGTAGTTGGTACCCACGAATACAGATCTGGAGTGCGCATGCACGAATAGTCTTACAATACCATTATTACATTAATAGGCCCGAAGGCATTGTTCATCCCACAGGACCTTATGGTCCGAATACAACATAAAAACGAGTTTAGATAAGGCGCGGAAAGAGGCGGCGGCTTGTCAATTGCCACGAGCAACGACCGGAGCTAAAGTCTAATATGCGCCGTCGTTCCCTCGTCCTCCCGGTGATACGCGTATGGATCTTCCGGCTCTTCAACTCCATCACTGGAGGTTTGTGCGTATAGCAAGGGTGAGTACCAACCGTACTCGGCAAGCCAACACGAAATTGATGCATATGATAAGGTTATTCAAAGAACATGGCAAGGGTTATTTTTGCGTAAAGCCAGTTTTCACAATTCTTTTCACAAGCCTATCGACTAGCCAAAGCAAGTTTTAATTTCATAGTTCATTAACCCACGGTTCGTCTACCATCCATCGTGATTCCAAGGATGGCTTCCCGCCTCGGTTCGTCATGATTTTCTGGGAGTCCACCCCTTCTCGTATTCTCGAGAAGTTGATCCACCAATGAATAAAATCATCATGCAAACCCATCCCAAGATTTTTAAGTTCAAAGTCTAGCCAAGCAAAAGTCTTGTCACGATGCTCAATATCTCGCGGATGAGATGATATCGACGAAGTATGTGTTTGGACTTCTGATGTGACCTCGGCTCCTTGGCTTGAGCAATGGCTCCACTATTATCACAATAGAGAAACATTGGACCAGTCGCACTGGTCATCACACTAAGCTCAAAAACGAATTTCTTGATCCAAACGGCCTCCTTTGCGGCTTCCGAAGCGCAATATACTCGGCCTCCATTGTAGAATCAGCAACGGTATCCCGCTTGGAACTCTTCCAGTGGCTCGCCTCCGTTTAGGCGAACACAAACCCGATTGTGATCTATAATCATCCTTGTCTGTTTGGAAGCTAGCATCGGTGTAACCACTTATAACGAGCTCTTCTTCACCTCCATAGACTAGGAACATATCCTTAGTTCTTCATAAGTACTTAAGGATATTCTTTACTGGCATCCAGTGACCTTCACTGGATCTCGATCGTATCTGCTCGTAGCACTCAAAGCGTACGAGACATCCGGCGTGTACAAAGCATGGCATACATGATGGATCCAATTGCCGAAGCATATGAAACCATACCCATCTTATTCCGCTCATCATGTGTCCGAGGACACCGATTCTTGCTAAGATTAATGCCATGTGACATGGGCAAGAAACCTTTCTTGGAATCATGCGTGTTGAACCTTTTCAACACCTTGTCAATGTATGTACTTTGGCTTAATCCAATTAGCCTCTTGGATCTATCTCTATAGATCCGAATGCCCAATATGTATGCTACCTCCCTAAGTCTTCCATGGAAAACTATTTTTTAATGAAGACTTGACGGATTCTAGCATAGGGATATCATTTCCAATCAACAATATGTCATCCACATATAAGATTAGAAATACAATTGCGCTCCCACTGACCTTTTTGTAAACACAGGCCCCTTCTTCGTTTTTTATGAAACCAAACCCTTTGATTACTTCATAAAAACGAATATTCCAACTCCGAGATGCTTGCTTCAATCCATAAATGGATTTCGTAGCTTGCATATCTTTCCGGATTCTAGATCGACAAAACCCCGACGCCGTATCATGTATACATCCTCGCTTAGGTTTCCATTTAGGAAAGCCGTTTTGACATCCATCCGCCATATCTCGATAATCGAAATATGCAGCAATTGCTAGGATAATCCGAATAGATTTAAGCATTGCGACGGACGAGAAGGTTTCATCATAATCAACTCCTTGAATCTGTTTAAAACCTTTCGCCACCAATCGCGCCTTATAGATGTGAACATTTCCATCCTTGTCGCCTTTTCTTAAAAACCCATTTGCACTCAATGGTTTTGACACCATCAGTGGATCAACTAAGTTCCAAACTTGATTGTCATACATGGATTCTATTTCGGATTTCATGGCTCCAAGCCACTTGTTGGAATCGGGTCCCACCATCGCTTCCTCATAGGTCTTAGGCTCATCGTTGTCTAACAACAATATATCATGTTGTTCCGCACTGTGTACCTATCGATACACGACGTGATCTTTCAAACCTCCGTTGGTGTATCTACAACGGTGGCACAACATTTTGCTCCTCCTATTGTGGTTCGTGGTTCTTGAAACATTTTCGGTGTTTCTTGAACTTCTTCAAGATGCACCTTGCTCCCACTAGCCCTTCTTGAAAGAAACTCTTTCTCCAAGAAGACACCGTGTCGGGCGACAAATACTTTGCCTTGTTCCCGATTATAAAAGTAATATCCCTTAGTTTCCTTAGGATATCCCACAAAGAAGCACTTGTCGATTTGGGTGTGAGCTTGTTAGACGTAAACGTTTTACATAAGCTTCGCATCCCCAAATTTTGAGAAAAGACAAACTAGGGGTTGCCCTGTCCATATCTCATATGGTGTCTTTTCAACCGACTTAGATGGAACTCTATTTAGTGTGAGCGCAATGTTTCAAGAGCATATCCCCAAAAGGATAACGGAAGATCACTTTGGCTCATCATCGACCGCACCATGTCCAACAAGGTGCGGTTTCTCCGTTCGGACACTCCGTTCCATTGTGGAGTTCTGGTGGAGTCAATGGGAACAATTCCACAATCTTTCGGTGATTACCAAACTCTTGGCTCAAGTATTCCCCTCCATGATCTGATCGTAGAAACTTGATTGTTTTCCCTAAATGATTCGTACTTCATTCGGAATTCTTTGAACTTTTCAAAGGATTCGGACTTATGCCTCATTAAGTAGATATAACCATATCTACTAAAGTCATCTAAAGGTAATGAAGTACTCATAACCACCTCTGGCCGTTGAACTCATTGGTCCACATACATCAGTATATGTACGAGTGCCAACAAGTCACTTGCTCTTTCACTGTGTCCCGTGAAAGGTGCCTTTGTCATCTTACCAAGTAAACAAGACTCACATGTCTCAAATGATTCAAAATCAAAAGAGTGAAGCAATCCATCCTTATCGAGCTTCTCCATGCGTTTCTTATTTATATGGCCTAAGCGACAATGCCGGATAAATGTGGGGTTTGTATCATTAGAGAGTTGCCTTTCGTATTAATGTTATAGATGGGAGACACTTCAAGATTCAAAACGTATAATCCATTCTCCAATGGAGCATGAAAATCAAACATATCTTTGAGATATATTGAACAACCATTGTCCATTGATCTAAAATCATATCCTTCCGCTTGCAAACATGAAGCGGAAATAACGTTTTGACATAGTGTTGGAATACAATAACAATTATTCAATTCCAAAACTAATCCTGAAGGTAGATGAAGTGGTACTATGCCGACAAGAACGTAGCAACGCTTGCTCCATTGCCGACGCGCAGTTCACCTCGCCCCTTCTCAAGCCTCTACTTCTTCTCATTACCCGCAACGACTTGCAAATATGAGCTACGATCCGGTATCAAATACCCAAGAGTCGAGTGGTGAAGTAGCAAGATTAATGTGTATAACATTAATACCTGAAGCGTCGTACTTTGCTTCTTTTTGAGATCCTCCATGTACTTCTTGCGCCTTTTCCAGGGCTCTGTCTCCTTGCAATAGAAGCAAACGCATCGATGCTTGCCGACCCCTTTTTGCCCTTCTTTGCATTAGAGGCACTCGCGATCTCATCGGGAGTTAACTTCCTCTTGGTGCAAAGTTTCTTGACAGTGGTTTGCGCTTAGCTTTCGCATCATCATCACATGATGACCGTTTTTCTGGATACTGTCCTCACTGTCTTTAGCATCCCATGCAATTTAGCCAAGGTCTTATCCATACTGCTTCATGTGATAATTCAATATGAACGGCTCGAAGGTCGGAGGGAGCGACCGGAGAATCACATCGTAGCCAACTCTTGGCTAAGAGGGGAACCAAGTTTCTCAAGACTCTCAATATAGCCAATCATCTTTATCACATGCGGACCGATGGGATTCCCTCAACAAGCTCGCACGCAAACAAGGACTTCGAGGTGTTGAACCTCTCGCCCGAGCTTGGTTCTCAAACATGCCACGAAGTCCCTAAATAATAGTGTGAGCATCGTTGCTCTCATATTGCTTCGAAGCTCGGGGACATTGTAGCAAGCATGAGACACTTATATCTAGGGCATCATTAGTGTGTTTCTCGTAAGCTCTCCGTGCAGTTGCAGTGGCATTATTAGGCAAATCCTCAGGATAGGGTACTTCAAGAACGTACTCCTTACGCTCTTGCTTGAGAACAATTCTCAAGTTGCGATACCAATCCATAAAGTTTGTTCCATTTAATTTTTCTTTTTTGAGAATAGATCGCAAATTAAAAGTACTGGGTGTAGTATTAGCTGCCATTATTCTACAACATGAAAAGCAAAGTTTAGCACAATGTTTATGCTATGTCTATTGTTAAACAATTTAACATTAGACTCCCATTACGTATTTTTCACCTTCCCTCTAGGTTACGTATTGGGTCAAGATCCATATGTTAATTAATTTTCTAGTGAGCTTTGGCATCACTTCTAGAATATTAATAACATCGGTAAGCAACTCCTTGCTAATCACATCTCTATGTGACTCTTGTTGTTGGTGTGGCATCTCCATGCCCCGGGGCCAACCTATGCCCCAAGGCCCAAAACTGTTTTGATAGCCTTGTTAAGTAAACCAAATGTTCCAGCATGTATATGTCTGACATATACCCCCTCGTGTTATGATAGAGAATGACACTCTGCTTTGGCAGACCCATCATTGACGAGCATAACGGTGACGGGTGCAACATTTGGAAGGGCATCATTAGTACTTAATTTTGCAAGGGATGCTATCCTATCAAACAAATATATCACATATATGAAAGCAGGTAGAATAGCATATAATAAAATAATATGGCCCCCTTCACATGGTGATCTCCATCTCCATGTCGGCGGTGAGGATCTCCATCTTTGGCACCATCTTCCAATGTGCATGATGCTTGATATTTTCAAACTAAGCTACTACTATAGAAGCTCTAATTGAAGATTACATCGACTCGCAGGTCGTGAAAGAATATTACAAGCATTGCACGTATGAAAGAATATTACATGGATTGCACATATGAAAGAATATTACATGCATCACATGCATATCATACATACAATAGGGCCATACCATCTCAAAGCATTCTCTGCAGAAACAAGTTAGGCGTAGAAAATGTTTTCTACCTATCGCAGAGAAACGGCATCGAGACGACCTATAAAGGGGGTGCACACGGCGGTCCCGCTATGAAATCACTTACGGAAACCATGTCGGCATAATCATATTATGTCGTCCCGATACACTATCAAGGGAGATGGTTTACGTAGGCGCGAGGCAGCTAACAAGATCGGACTACGAGATAGCTTCGGCATAATCACATTATACCGTTCGGATACACTATCAAGGAACGCTATCTCGAAGCCGACTCAAACCGAATTCTATGGATATTGCTTCGACGTAATCACATTACGCCGTTCCGATACACTATCAAGGAACGCAATTACCATGAACTCTACTCAACAAATCCCGTAAAACCGATTGATCTAATCAACCCGTGCGCAAAACTTGTTCCAGATCCAATCTAAAACCCGAACTATGCAAGATTAGCTTTGATACCACTGAAGGGTTACGTGGAGGCTACGCTAGCCGAAAACAAAAACTTTTTACCGCACAAACCAGGAACACTTGCAAGTAAGGGCCGATAGATGGTTACCGATTGGAGTATGCAGCAGAATTAGCCAATCAAGGCTATCCGATCTGGAACTGTGTTGGCCGATGACAACCAATTCCTGGGGACAACCGATTCACCAATCAGCCGATTCGCCGATGTAGCCGATTCGCCAAGTCGTCTGACCGCGTTCTCGCGCCTCGCTCCGATGCGCTCGACCGTAGCCGATTCCACCAGAGCCGATCCGTAGCCGATCAACAGCGTGCAACGTAGCAGCGCCTCTACCGATATCCACACGTCCGAGGACAGAACGCCGAACACCCGTGTGCTAGCATGCGATGCAAGGCTATGGTTTGGCTCGAAAGTGGGGATGGTTTCTGTGGAGATTGATCTCGGCGACTTCTGTTGTGGATTAGGTTCAATGCAATACCGCAACTCTCCACCCCTCGCCCCTTTATATAGAGTTGGCCGACTGGGACTAGTGGCCGATCAGGACTATTTTAAATCGGATCCTATCCGAATCTCACAGAGTTGTCCACCCATACGTCGTAAGCCCATAGGACTCTATCCGATCGGATCCCTATGCGATCGAGCCGTGTTCGAGTCCAACTCGAATATCTATTCTATCCCCTTAAGCGTGCGACCCTGTAGGTTTAGGTATACTCGGTTTCGGCTATAGTCTAACTTAGCCGACCGTCGGCTCGAGTCCAACTGAGCCGACCTGTCAACAGCGGCGCCTAGCAGCACATATTGACACCATAGTATACAAGAATATAATATCGGCTCTGAACCTATAATGTGTACACAAATCCCCTTGCCTCACGATACCAATTAAGCTATAGGCAAGATGTGTGTCATCCCTTCAATAGCTTAACCATTCACTCGAACCGTATTGGATTATCTGTCTGTTGATAGACTCCTCAATCAACTTAGCATGGCCATGCATTTCAATAATCCATTACTTCGAGGGGCCCAGACCTCTCCCTTTCCCCCAACCATCCCGAGCCCACCGCGCTCTCACCGCCCCTCCCCGCGTCTTCCATCTCTCCACCGCTCCCCGCCGCCCTTCGACCGAGGGCCGCCGTCGTACCGAGCCCCGTCGCCGAGCGCCAAGGCCGTCGCCGCATTCCCCACGCCTTGCCACACCCCGGCCGCCGCTCCCCAAGCTCGGATCGCTGCCGAGCGCCTTGCCGACGTGCGACCCGAGCCGCCGCCGCCATAGCCGCCTCCGGCCACCGCTTCCCGCCGCCTCGCCGTCCGCCGAGCCGCGCCATCCCCTCCATCGGCTCCGTCGCGTCTCCCCGAGCACCAGCCCGCCTTCGCCGCCGCTAATCACGGCCGGGACCGCTGCAGCTGCTGCCCCGGCGTCGGCTCTCCTCGCCGCTGCGCCGCCGCTCGCGCCGCCTTTCCACCGCGCTCGGTGAGCCGTCTCTCCTCTCCGCCTTTCCGCCCTCCTCCGCCGACCTCCGCCGCGCCGCCGCCGGTCGTCGTCGCCTCTCAGCCACCCGATCTGCCTGTGGCAGATCGTGGCCGTCCATCCGGGCGCCCGCGTGGCTGCTGCGTCGGCACCACGTGTGCGCCACGTGGCACATCTGCCCGTGGACCGCCGTGGACTTGGTCCACGGTGGACCGGCCCGTGGACCACGCCGCTGCCGCCGCTGACATCAGCCCTAGCCGCTGATGTCATGCCGCGCTCGTGCCCGCTGACGTCAGCATCAGCCTTTTTCCTTTGAAAAATAATTAAAAATTGCGCAATAAATTTAATTAATTTCCAGAATTTATTTAAATGGTCCAAAACTTCTAAAATTTATATCTAATTCATTCGAACTCCAAATTGGGCCATTCAAATTGCAAAATTCATCTAAAATTGAGCTCTACATGTTGGTTTACTTTTCATGTACTGTTATTTGGTTTTTATTAGGGTTTTTCCTTGTTTTGCATGCCAGCGTGTAGTTTCCATCGTTTCGGAGTTTGCGCTCGCGAAGGGTTCGGAAGTTGGTTGGAAGAAGCAAGGCAAGTCACATTCCCCTTGAAGCATATTGAACCTATTTTACAAATGTTTTACTGTTTTCAAATAAAATTGCATTGTTTTGCTAATTACAAGAAATGATGGGATTACCTACCTACTTGCTTGTGCCTTACCTCTTGATATCCATCCTTTGTTAACCTTGGGTGAAAATTTGACTAGCTTTAGTCACTTACATAACTTTTGCTAGAATTATGTGCTTAGCCATGCGTAATTACCACTAGCTCACTAAATGGGATAATCACATTATCTATAATTAGTCCAGATGAGCTGCTCGCTCGAAACACCCATATCTTTTTGGTCATAATTATCCCAACTAAAATATGACTAACTGGTGGGCTGTGGGTGCATGATTTTGGCTTGTCGCACCCATGGCAATTAAGGACCAGTTCATGGGAAACCCTGGAAGACATACAGTGCTTACCACAAGCAAGAATGGGCAACTGCTGGATCCGTGGTATAGCTTTTCCCTAGCCGACGATCCATGGCGAGGGTGGGCGTGATGGAGTTTCAGTCGGCCCCGATATAAGGGTTACTGGGCTGCCGGATTCACCGCGGCACTCGGGGGGGCTGCCCACATCCCAAGGTCCGGGAGTGGGGGCGAAACCTTGGTGTGGATTTGCTTGGTTAGGGGGAGTTATGCTATAGGTCTTGTCATGATTTCCCCCTTCGCAGTATTGTGGCCGTACTTCGGGGCATGGCAACATGTGTGGAATCGTGTCTTGTGGGTAAAGTAGTGCACCTCTGATCAGAGTAAAACTATTCGAATAGCCGTGCCCACGGTTATGGGCGATCGACCAGCTTCATCATGATTAGTCCCACCCTTAATAAATTGGCTTAATAATCTGGATTAGACCAGGTGGGAATTGGTTGGGCCTGTTCAACGTGGGGACAACATTGTTCAGTGGAGGATTAATACTGACTTAACTACTCAACAGTTTTCCCAGTTTCTGAAATAAAGTATTTTGCAATCGCCTTCCGCAAAGTAGCCCCAAGCCCCTCCTTGCCTCCCCTCGCTTGTCTGCATTCCTTGGTGTGGCTTGTTGAGTACGTGGTTGTACTCAGCCTTGCATTTTCTCCCCCTTCAAAAGTGTAGTGCTTCTGAGTTGAAGACGGTGTTTGAAGACCAAGGCACAGACCCCAGTTGAGTTTGCCTGTAGAGTGGAGCTGAAGCCCCGTTGGGATCGTCCTTCTTTTCCGTTGCTATCCCCTTCTGGGTGTGAGGACTAAGTGCCTCTTTTGTAAGTATTTATACGCTTTATTTATACGTATGGATCTGTGTATTGATTTGTCATTTTGTGTACCCTGGTTGATGCCTGGACAGGGATTAAATACACAGAATAGTCTGAAATTCGGATTTGAATTTCTGGGCGTGACAAGGTACGACGGATGATCCGACAGCAACAACGTCGGCAAGGCGCAAAACAATGGCGCGTCAAGAGACAAGCGCCGACTGCCGACGAGAACCCATCCGATGAGAGCCCAGTCGACCAAGCTAGGAGGGCAGCAAAAGAAAAAGGAAAAGCTACTGCATCGGTTAACATGGTCTTTATACTACCACCGAATTCAGTGCCACAGAGGCCGATGCAGATAGCGTGGAAGACGCCTTGGTGAAACTAACACTTTCTTCCAGAACAAGCCGTTTTTGAAAAAACAGAGGGAAATGACAATCGGCACCTCAAACCACTGTACGTGAAAGGATTTGTTGACGGGAAGCCGATGTCAAAGATGCTAGACGATGGAGGGGTAGCAGTCAATCTCATGCTCTATGCCACTTTTTGGAAGCTGGGCAATGGAGCCGAAGATCTAATCAAGACGAACATGGTGCTCAACGACTTCGGCGGCAACCATCGGAGGCCAAGGGTGTGCTTAATGTTGAGCTGACCGTCGGTAGCAAAACCATGCCCACAACATTCTTTGTCATCGACGGGAAGGGATCTTACAGCCTACTATTTGGGAGGGACTGGATTCATGCAAACTGTTGCGTCTCTTCCACAATGCATCAAAGTATGATCCAATGGCAAGGCGATAAGATTGAAATTGTGCCAGCCGATAGGTCAGCGAGCGTTGCTAACGCCGATTTGCCACTTTGGGAAATCAATGGTATTTATTGTCTGTCCGGCAAAATCTGGCAAGCCGATTTTCTAAAGGTGTCCGATTATGCCATACAGCCTATTGGAGACGAAGAGCCCCAGTTATTACTTTGAGGGCGTCGTGGAGGGCTCGAACGTCTACGGCAAGGACACCGCGGACGACGACGATGGCAAGCTTGGGCAAGGTTTTATGTTGACCGATGAGCTAGAAGAAATCGATATAGGTCCTGGAGATAGGCCTAGGCCGACATACATTAGTAAAAATTTGTCTTCGCGTTGTAGATCCTAGCTTATTGAATTATTAAATGAATATAAAGATTGTTTTGCTTGGGAGTATTTCAAGATGCTTGGTCTTAGCCCGTCTATTATTGTGCATCGGCTGCCTATCAAGCCAGGGTATCGGCCATACAAACAGCCTCCTAGGAGGTTTAAAGCCGATATGTATGATGCGATCAAAGCCGAAATCACTCAGCTATACGATGTTGGGTTCATTCGGCCTTGCCAATATGCAGAGTGGGTTTCCAATGTTGTTCCAGTAATGAAGAAGAATGGTAAACTTAGGGTGTGTATTGATTTCAGAGACCTCAACAAAAGCTACCCCTAAGGACGAATACCCAATGCCCATAGCCGATTTGCTCGTAAATGCTGCTTCTGGCCACAAGATCATCAGTTTTATGGATGGTAATGCAGGTTATAATCAGATTTTTATGGCCGAAGAAGACATCCACAAGACTGCTTTCAGATGCCCAGGAGCGATCGGCTTGTATGAATGGGTCTTCATGACGTTTGGCTTGAAGAATGCTAGAGCAACTTATCAAAGGGCCATGAATTACATTTTCCAAGATATGATCGGACCCCTGGTCGAGATTTACGTTGATGATGTTGTTGTCAAATCCAGGAAAATGGAAAACCATATAGCCGATCTTATACAGGTTCTGGAGCGGACAAGGAAATATGGCCTGAAGATGAATCCACTGAAATGTGCGTTCGACGTGTCGGTTGGACAATTTTTAGGGTTTCTTGTAACACCAAGGAGTATTAATGCCATCAAAACGATACAGCCTCTGAGGGACAAGAAGCAACTGCAATCTTTGATTGGCAAAATCAATTTCATAAGGCGATTCATAGCCAATCTTTCAGAAAAGATGGAGTCGTTCACACCATTGTTTTGGCTAAAGGACGATCAAGCATTCACTGGGGGGCAGAGCAGCAAAAAGCATTGGACAATATCAAGGATTACTTGTGCTCACCCACAGTCTTGATTTCTCCGCAAAAAGGGGTACCATTCAAACTATACCTATCAGCCGACGACAAGTCCATCGGCTCAGTCCTGATTCAAGAGATCGAACAAAATAAAAAGCCATCTTTTATCTCAGCCGATGGCTGCTGGACGCAGAGACAAGGTATTCACCAGTTTAGAAATTATGCCTTTGCCTGTATTTTTCATGTACAAAGTTGAGGCATTATTTATTATCCAACGAGTGCACAGTGGTATGCAAAACCGATGTAGTCAAGTACATGCTATCAGCTCCAGTACTCAAAGGACGAGTTGGAAAGTGGATTTTTGCTTTAACGGAATTCGACTTAAGATATCAGGCACCTAGGGCAGTTAAAGGACAAGACATAGCCGATTTCATCGTACAACACAGAGATGGTTCAATCGGCTCGGTGGAGATCATGCCTTGGGCTTTGATGTTTGATGGCTCGGTTTGCACGAATGGATGCGGTATCGGCTTGGTCATCATATCACCAAGGGGGGCAAGCTTCGAATTTGCCTTCTCAATCAACCCCCATGCCACAAACAATCAAGCTGAATACGAGTCAGTTCTTAAGGGATTACATCTTCTCAAGAAAGTTGAGGCTGACGCCATCGAAATAATGGGAGATTCACTGTTGGTCATCAGCCAGTTGTCAGAGGAATACGAGTGCAAAAATGATGCGCTGATGGTCTAATATCAACAATGCCGAGAATTGATGGACAACTTTCGGCTAGTAACATTAAAACACATCCCCAAAGAGCAGAATGCAGAAGCCAATGATATAGCTCAAGGGGAATCGGGCTACAGGCTGATGACAAAAGATGTTGACATAGAGATTGCCACCATGACACCCGACGACTGGAGGTTTGAAGTTTACAACTATCTGCAAAGCCCCTCCCAGACGGCTTCAAGGAAGTTGCGCTACAAGGCTTTGAGATATGTCTTGCTTGATGAAGATTTATACTATCGGACAATTGATGGAGTGCTGCTCACGTGCCTCAATGCCGATCAAGCCAAGGTAGCTATCGGAGAGGTGCATGAAGGGATCTGCGGCATGCATCAATCGGCTCACAAGATGAAATGGCTACTTTGGAGAGCAGGGTATTTTTGGCCGACGATGCTGGAGGATTGTTTCAAGTACTATAAGGGCTGGCAGGATTGTCAGAAGTTTGGAGCTATAAAAAGGGCACCAGCGTCGGCTATGAACCCAATTATCAAGCTTTGGCCGTTCAAAGGTTGGGGAATCGACATAATCGGCTAGATCAATCCACCCTCGAGCAAGGGACATAAATTCATATTGGTGACAACAAACTATTTCACAAAGTGGGTGGAAGCAATTGCTTTAAAGAAGGTTGATTCAAAGGACACAATCGAGTTTGTTAAGGAGCACATTATATACCGATTTGGCGTCCCTCAGACAATAACAACAGGTCAGGGGTCTATCTTCATATCGGATGAATTTGTTCAGTTTGCCGATGGCATGGGCATCAAGTTGCTCAATTTTTCACCGTATTATGCTCAGGCTAACGGACAAGCAGAGGCCTCAAACAAGAGTCTAATCAAGCTGATAAAGAGGAAGATCACTGAATATCCTAAGCAATGGCACAGCCGATTAGCCGAATCACTTTGGGCTTATCGGATGGCTTGCCACGGATCAATCCAAGTCCCTCCATATAAACTGGTCTATGGACATGAAGCAGTCCTGCCATGGAAACACATTGTCGGCTCAAGAAGAATCCAGTTACAGGATCAGCTTACAGCCGATGATTACTACAACCTGATGGTAGAGGAATCAGAAGACCTGGTGTTGTCATGGATGAGGGCCTTGGAAAAGGTAACAAGAGATAAGGAACGAGTAGCCCGCCATTATAACAAAAAGGTTGTGCCTAAATCTTTTGAAGAGGGCGAACTCGTTTGGAAATTGATATTGCCGATTGGATCAAAGGATAGTAAATTCGACATGTGGTCACCAAATTGGGAGGGGCCGTTCAAGATCCACAAATGCGTCTCTAAAGGAGCTTATATGCTAGAAGGTTTGGATGGAGAAGTGTTTGGGAGGGCTCTGAATGGCAAATATTTAAAGAAATATTACCCAAGTGTATGGATCAACTCATGATTTGGCTGTGATTATGCCGATTCGTGTTAGCCGATGCGTTGTGACGCATGCATCGCCTTTAGGACATTTTTACGCCAAGTTTTTCCCTAATCACTCTACATCGGCTCAGGTTAGCCGACAGCGACAAGATATGTGATTTCATAATTTTGTTAACGCTGGGAACACCATCAACAAAATTAGGGGGCATCTACAATACAATATAGCATCAAGAAGACAGAGCGAATTTTTGAAAATTTTAATCAGTGAGCATACGTATGAACAGCATTAAACAATGGTTAAGTTGCAACTAGCCGATTACAAAAGATCGTTCAAATCAATTACAGAGGATGTTTAAGCCAATTACAAAGCGCATAGAGAGTTCAAGTACAAGGATGCCTACAACTATTACAAGTAACTCAGCGCGAGAGGAAATTGGTGATGGCCGATATCGCCTTACGACGGATCCCGTCTATCTCTTCAATGGCCTTGGCATCGCCTGCATCGTTCCCTAGGATCGGCTTCATTGCTCTGGCCATATCAGACAAATGTGATACGGCTTCCTTGATCTTCGCTCATTGGTCCTCGATCTCCTTCGGCAGGCCGGCCACATGTTATTCTTTGGCCACGATATCGGCTTCGATGCTGGCAAGTTTGGCCATCAGTTCTTCCCAACGCTTGCGAAGACGATCATGTTTGGCAATCGGCTCGGTCTTCAAAGCATCAAACTTGGCCTTCTCAGTGGTGATTTCTTGTTGGCTAGCTTTGATGGTGGCTTCTAGCGCTTGGTTTTCTCAGCGATCGGCTATTCTTTGTTTAGCCCGTTCAAACTTGTGCTGATGCGCTTCCATAAAGGTGGCTGGTGAATGATGTCAGCCAGCTGATCCGGTAGCCAATCCTGGATGTCTTCAAACCGACTACGGATCGAGCCGCATTCGGTGACCAGGAAGTCGAGGGAGCACTCTAGCTGTTTTGCTATGTCTGACAAGGTATTCCATAGTTCCTCATCCGACACCACCATGGCCTTGTCGGCGCCATCATCAGGATCAAGAAACTCTGAGAGGTCGAAGTCCAGGAGATCGGCCACAGTCTGCAAGATAGGAGAGGGTTAGGAGAGCCGACAAAGTTGATGAGCCGATTCATAAGGCTGAACGAAACTTACTCGGATAGCTGGGACTGAGGTGGCCATGTCCTCGGCGTCATCATCACCTGCAGACATTGGAGTGTGCTCGCTTGAGAATTGGGGGGCAGGTGTTGGAACTCGTGGAGGCTGAAAAAGAGTTAGTTGAAGAATCGGCTGATTAAACAAGGAAAATACAATGGTTAAAAGCTTACTGGAGAAGGGGCTTTTCTCGGCCTAGTGACCACTTTCTTCCTCAGCCGATGCAACAAGGACAGTGAGAAAATGCGAATGAAGTTATTAAAAGATTGAGCAAGGAGAGTGGCTTACTGGCGTCAGACGAGCAGCCCGTCGGGGTTTTCTGAGCCGATTGTTCGCCGGCCGACGGTGTCTCAGCGTACTTTTCCGAAGAGCTGGTGTCGGCTGTGGCTTCGTGAACGGCTCTCTCCATTTCTTCGGCTCTGACCTCATCTTCCAGGAAGGCATCCACATCTGGATCGATTGGGGGGAGGTCAAACACTGGAGCTCGTTTTAGCTTCTTCGAAGCTCTTTTCTTTCGTTCAGCGGCAGGGGTGGCAGCAGCTGATGGTTTTGTCCTCTTCGGCCGCTGGAGTGGTTCATGAGTCTGGCCATGAAGGAGTGTGCCCACCTTCAGTGCGTTATGGCCGATGATGAACGGTGCCAGCCCGCAGCCGTTAGGAAGGACGCCACGAGCATAAAGGATGGCCACTCCTGTGTTGCTAGTATGCGATGGGGAGTCATCGATTGTCTGCAAAACAATAAGATGCGGTCAGTTGAGAGCACAAATGATAGCCGATGAAGAAAAGGATTAATAGAAAAAGTACTCACCGAAGGGACTAAGTCAGGGTCGACGATCGTCAGGTACATCAAAGCCGATGGATGGAACAGATGTTGTTTCCATTCATTCCACCATCGGCTGAAGATAGTTGTCCTTGTCACTGCCAAGTCAATATTTGTTGACCCCCTTTTTGAGGATGGGAATCATTCGTGTTCATAGTATCATATCCCTAGATCGAGTAGCTTGGTACCCACGAATACAGTTCTGAATTACCAGGTGCAAAGTGCACGAATAGTATTACATAAAAATTATTACAATAATAGGCCCGAAGGCAATATCCAATACATATAGGACCTACTAGTCCGGATACAACCAAAAGCAGAATTTAGATAAGATAGCAGTCGAAAGGCAGCGGCATGTCGATTGCCACAGGCAACGACCGGGGACTAAGACCTAGTTGACGCCTTCTCCTCCTTCGCCCATCTGGCAGTAAGCATAGGGGTCCTCCAGTTCTTTGTTTCCTCCATCTGAAGGTTTGTGCGTATAGCAAGGGTGAGTAGCCAACGTACTCAGCAAGCCGACACGGAATGATGCACATGATAGGGTCATTCAAAGGATGGCTATGGTTCATTTGCACAAAACCAATTTTCACAAATCATTTCACAAACCTAATATCTAGCCAAGTCAAGTTTTAGTTTCGGAGTATATTAAAACGGCGACGAATCTGTCTACCATCCATCGTGATTTCACAGGATGGCTTCCCGCCTCCGGTTCGTCATGGTTTTCTGGGGAGTCCACCCCTTCTCGCAGTTCGAGAAGTTGATTCCACTAGCACACAAAATCATTATGCATTCCCATCCCATCATTTTAAAATTTATGAGTCTAGCCATGGGAGAAACTTGTCACGCCGCTCATTAACCGCGAGCACGGCTATTCGAATAGATTGATTTACTCACACTGCAGTGGATGTACACTTTACCCGTACTCCGCAACTGCTCATTGAATGAGCTTTCGTCCCTTCATATGGGATGGTCACGGCAAAGCCTTTCGATAACTTCACTTTGGCAGTACCTGCTCCATGAACTTAAATCCTCTTGCACTCTAGTCGTCCCTTCCTAGCAGTGAGAGGAGTTCTGGCGCTCCCGAGGTAAGGGAAAACTTCACAACATCCTCATTCATTACTCAACACTTAGGCCGCAGCCTTATCTCGATAACCAAAACCACCTCTTCACTCAAGAACCACTATGCAGGGATACTGCCTCCGCTTGGCTATCTACTCCGCTAGGTCTATACCCATTCGAGAAGTACGGTTGTACTGGCTCGTTTTAGGTTATAAGTCTCATGGCTCGGTCCTTAATTGACCAGGGACGGTTCTTGCCTTTACCGGAATCCACCCAAATCCAAACCATCTGCCCCAGTCTAAAAACATTGGTTTTGTACTTTTCATTTTTCCATCAGAACCATTTTCATTATGATCAAGGCAATGTGGTGCTCATGTCTCCACATGCCGTATTCCAACTACCTTCCCAAAGATAGTTGCCCAAGCACGAAGCTCCTTTGTAAAATCATGAGTTTGCACGAATCTAAAATAAGCATGGCTAAGCATCTTACCGAAGTTATCCTCCGGTTATATCACATCGAAGGTTACAAAGATTATATCTGAGGGTAATCAATATCAAGGCAGGGCATATCAAGCATAGGTATCCATTTGTGTATAGCATGCATATTTGTAATTTAAATCAACATGATTTCGCAAGGTAGGATCAATATGTTCAAAGGGAAGTGTTGACATGCCTTGCTCGCATGCTTGTTGGACGGGGTCTTCAACGTAGTCAGTGCCTGCTTCCTCGATTGCTATCCGTACGTGCGAAAAATCAATTGAATTCGATCAGAATTCAATAAAAATACCAAGAGATCGAAAAGAACCATAAAAATGAATTCAAATGTTTAGCCTAAAATTCTAATCGGGTTTGGGCAAGAGGTTAGGGATGAAATCCGATTTTAAAAAGCGAGTTTGGGATTTTTAGGGTTTTCGCAAAATATCGGTCCAATTTGATTAAGAGTATAAACCTAAAAAGCGTTGATCAAAAGAATTGGTACTCGAAGTTTTGGAGGTCCGAGTACCAAAACAATATATTTTTAATGGCGGAAAGAAAATAGATAAACTCCAAATTAAAAACGACGCGAGAACGAAATCTTCGAAAATTCAATTTTTGAATTCGAGATTACTCGAGAAAATACACGAGAAAACATTATACTTTTGCCCAAATATCTTCCCAAATATTTTCCAAATATTTTTCCTAATTTTTCCAGATTTTTCCTAATTTTTCCCATTTTTTTCTCTTTTTCCTTTTTCTTTTCTTTTTCTTTTTTTCTTTTCCCTTTTCTCTTTTTTCTCTCTCCTTTCCTTCCTTCCTCTGTTTTTCTTCCCCACGCTCTCCCTTCTCTCTGCTTTGGCCGACGGTCGGCGCAAGCGCAAGGGTGGCGGCCTGGGACTTACCGACGGCGACGGCGATGGCGAGGATGCGGCGGAGCTCCGGCGCGCGGTGGACAACGGCGGCGGCCTCGGCGCACGACGCGACGACTTGCGGCTTCGGCGCACGACGACGGCGGCAATGGGGAAGAGCGGGAATGGGAGGGCGAGGCGCGACGGTTTGGGGAGAATAGGAGAGGGCTTGGCCCCCCTTTTATAGGGCTCCGGCGAGAGGGGAAGGGGGCCGTGGCACGGGCGCGGCGAACGGCACGCAGCCGACGCACGGACAGGGCGGGTACGGGCGGGCGCGACGCGGTGGGCGTAGCGCGCGGCGCAGCGGGTCCGGCGTGGGGGCGCGGCGAACGGCATGCGGCGACTTACGGGACGGGGCCGGGTACAGGCGGGCGCGACGCGGCGGGCGTAGCGCGCGACGCGGCGGGGTCCGGCGCGGGCGCGACGCGGCGGCGGGGACCGGCGCGGCGAGCGGCGCGTGGCACGCGCGGGAGTAGGGGCATGGCGCGGGCAAGCGCGAGCGTGCGGCGCGAGGGTAGGGGCGCGGCGCGTGTCGTGCACGCGGGCGGGGCGCGGTACGGCCGGTACGGCGTTGAGCACGTGGCGTGCAATGAACAGTCCAATATCCGAATTTCCCGATTTTAATTCCTAATTTCCAAATTCTATTTCCTTTCAGCCTTAAAATTTAAAAATAAAATATAGAATACCCAAAATTAAGTTATAAAATATATTTTCAACCTTTTCACCCACTCTTATTATTTTAAAAATATATCACATATTTAATTTAATCCTTTTCCTAAATTCCGAAAAATGCGATTTTGATTCGAAATAATTTCTAGACTTCATATATATCCTTTTAAAATATTTTATTACTTATTTTGCTCACTAATTAATATTACTCAACCACAAAAATAATGTTTTGATCCCAAATATATATATTTATAAATCCACAACCCTTTCCTATTTTATATTTAAGTTCGCAACTCTAAACTTCGAAATTCTTCTCCCCATGGAAATTCAAATCATTAGAATTTTCTCAAACACCGAGATGAATTACTCATCAAATAAATTTTATGCAACAAAGCTGGCAAATAAGAAGTAATAAACACGATAGGAAGCAATGAGCCAAAAGTTTTTGTGAGTTTCGATTTTTAATTCCCGATTTTAAATTCTCCAATTTTAGGGTGTTACAAACCTACCCCCTAACAATAAATCTCATCCCCGAGATTTCCTACCGTTCGCGGAATAGGTTTGGGTACTCGATTTTCAAAAAGTCTTCTTTTTTCTAGGTGGATTCATCTTCAGTGTGGTTGCTCCATTGCACCTTGTACATTCGCCACGTCTTGGTCCTAGTCTTCTTCTCGGCCTCATCCAAAATCTTCACGGGATGTTCGGGGTATGTGAGGTCTTCGCTGATAAGGACGTCTCTCGAGGGAATTTGCTCTTCTGGTACTCGCAAACATTTCTTCAGTTGTGACACGTGAAAGACAGGGTGTACCTCGGAAAGATTTTCCGACAGGTCCAGTTGATAGGCCATTTCGCCTCTTCTGGCGCTTATCGGGAAAGGTCCAACATATCTTGGCGCCAGTTTTCCTTTGACCTTGAACCTCTTGGTTCCTCTTAGCGACGAAACTTTTAGGTACACAAAGTCACCTATTTTGAATTCCAACTCTCTACGTCGAGTGTCCGCATAGCTCTTTTGCCAGGACTGGGGTACCTTAAGCCGATCTCTTATCAGACGAACTTTCTCTTTGGCTTCCCTAATGATGTCTGGTCCAAATACGGCTCGCTCACCGGTCTCCGACCACATCAACGGGGTTCGGCATCTTTGTCCAAACAAAGCCTCGTTCGGCGACGTGGACCCCCGTTTTTGGAACGGGAAACTTTCGTGTTCATAGTACCATTTCCCTGGATCGAGTAGTTTGGTACCCACGAAATACAGTACTGAATAATCAGGTGCAAATGCACGAATGGTCTTACACAGGAGTTATTACAGTAATAGAGCCGAAGGCAATGTCCAACACATAGGACCTCATGGTCCAGATACAACCCAAAAGTAGAAATTAGATAAGGCAGCGGAATAAAGGCAGCGGCTTGTCAGTTGCCACAGGCAACGACCGGAGACTAAGACCTAGCAAGCGCCATCAGCTTCTTCGCCCTCCTGGTAGTAGGCATAGGGATCCTCCAAGTCTTCATTTCCACCATCTAAAGGTTTGTGCGTATAGCAAGGGTGAGTACCAACCGTACTCAGCAAGCCAACACGGAATTGATGCATATGATAGGGTCATTCAAGGAATGGCTGGTGTTCTTTTGCATAAAGCCAATTTTCACAACTCTTTTCACAAGTCTAACAACTAGCCAAGTCAAGTTTTAGTTCCATAGTTCATTAAGTCGGCGACGGTTCTGTCTACCATCCATCGTGATTCCAAGGATGGCTTCCCGCCTCCGGTTCGTCATGGTTTTCTGGGGAGTCCACCCCTTCTCGCACCTCGAGAAGTTGATCCACCAGTGAATAAAAGTCATCATGCAACCCATCCCATCATTTTAAAGTTAAAGTCTAGCCAAGCGAAAGTCTTGTCACGATGCTCAATATCCGCGAGCACGGCTATTCGAATAGATTGATTCATTCACACTGCAGTGGATGTACACTTTACCCGTACTCCGCGACAGCCCAACAAATGAGCCTACGTCCCAGCACATGAGACGGTCACGGCAAAGCCTTTCGATAACCTCACTTTGGCAATACCCGCTCCATGAACTTAAGCCGGGGTAAGGGCAGACTTCATTCATCATGTTATAATAAATTCCAATTTCCATTATCCCTGTCAATCTCATTTCATACATCAGAACCACTATGCAAGGGTACCGCCTCCGCTCAGCTATCTACTCCGCTAGGTCTATACCCATTCGAGAAGTACGGTTGTACTGGCTCGTTTCCCGGCTATCTCATGGCTCGGTCCTTAATTGACCAGGGTCGGCACTTGCCTTTTTTCGGAATCCACCCAAATCATCCAGCCACCCCAGTCTAAAACATTTGTTTAGTACTTTCAATTTTCATCAAAACTCATTTCATCATTCTCATGGCAATGTGGCGCTCATGTATCCACATGCCGTATCTCAACTACCTTCCCTAAGGTAGTTGCCCAAGCATAAAGCTTTTCATAAAATCATGAGTATGCATGAATCTAAGTATAGCATGGCTAAGCAGTTTACCGAAGATATTCTCCGGTTGTGTGTATCACATCAAGGGTTACAAGGAATAATTCTAAAGGTAATCAATAAGAAGGTACGGCATAACAAGTATAGGTAATTCTCTATGTATAGCATGCATGTTTAAAGTTTAAAATAACATCATTTCGCAATTGGGATCAATATGTTCAAAGAGTGTGATGACTTGCCTTGCTCGCACGCTTGTTGAGTGGGGTCATCCACGTAGTCAGTGCTCGCCTCTTCGGACGCTATCCGTACATGCGAAAAGACGGGTTGAATCCGATTAGAATTTAACAACATCAAAAAAAAATCCCAAAATGATTGCAGAAAGCGGTTTCTAAAAACAACCTATAACTTCGGAAATCTTAAAGGTTGAATCGACGAAAAATGAGTTCAATTATACCGGGTGAATTATCTTATGGTTAATATGTAGCATTTAAGTTTGAAGATATCCTAGAATAATTAGGTTTCTAATCTTATATTTCCAATAATTAATCTTAATGTTGCAATTATATTTATTAGGGTTTCTAGAAATCTAATGACAGGATAATGTCATCTATGCTTAACCAATATTTAAAAATGTTTTATGTCAACTTTGATAACAATCTATAGGTTGGATAATATTTGGATTTACAAAAAAAAATTGGTCTATAAATTATTTTCACAAGGTATTTTATTTTAGAAAGAGAACAATATTATATTTATCCCTAAATAATAATATTTCAGAAACCTTATTTTATCCTAAAATATTCCCAAAATAATTTATACATTCTTCCCTATCCTTTTCCTATTTTTCTTTTCTTTTCTTTTTCCCTTTTATTTTCTTTTTTTTCCTCTGGTTCTCTCTGTTTCTCTCTCCTGGCCGGTCGGTAGGGAGGAAGACGGGCTCGCCGGCGGCGAGGGAGGGGCGGAGCTCGGGAAGGGGTAGCTTTTCACCATCTTGGGACCACGGGGGTCCCATTCCACCACTCGGCCGTGACCGGGGAGCGGCGGAGATGGCTGGCGACGGCGAGATGGTTCGGGCGGCGGTGGCGCTCGTCGGTGGCTTGTTCCGGTGATGGCACGGCCAATGTGGCGGTCCTAGGAGCATCTATGGAGCCTAGCGGTGCTACTGGTGGTGGCGGTTTGGCCAGAAAAGCGCTGTAGAGCTCTTGCACCGTGCGGGGTCGCGACGGTCCGAACGGACGCCCACGGCGGGACTTCGTCGGCAGCGGGTTCCGGTGGCTGTTTGGGGTCGGCAAGCTAGGGAAAAGCTAGGTAGTGATGTAAGGAAGGTGTTCTCACCTGTGAATCACGCGAAACTTGATCGGTGATGACGAATTTCGGACAACAGCTCCCGGCGGGTCGACCGCGAGTTCTACCGACGAACTTTGGTATTTTGCGAAATTGAAGCAATGTGATGGCTAACTTTTGGGGAAAATCGGGGGAAAAGCACGAGTGAGCAATGGGGAAGATTTGCTATGTTGCAAGCTAGGTCTGGGGCGGCCAATTTATAGGTGATCGACGGTGAGGTGGTTCGGTCGGCCTAGCGCGGCGGTCGGCTGGCGAGCACGCGCGAGCGTGCACACGTCGCGGCGACGTGCAGCAACTGCAGCCGACGCGTGCGTGTACGTCGAGCGCGGCAAGGGCAGTGCGCGTGTGCAGGAGCATGGGCGACGTGGCAAGGACGGCGTGGCGTGGACTGTGCATGTGCGAGGCTAACGCGGGCCGGGCATGGCACGCGTGTACGGCGACGACTTCGGGAGCGACGGCATGCCGCGGCTGTACCGGCGATCCCTGTGTGTGATCGGAGCCGATGACGGTGGAACGTGCACGCACGAGGTCTCCGGTACGGCGGATGATGCGTGGCGTGTGCGAACGGGGTGGTGGCACCGATCGAGCACCTCCTGATCAATGAATAGTGCAATTTCCTATTTTTCCCGAATTAAAATCCTATTTTCCCATTTCCATTTCTTTCCACTCTAAAAATTCAAAATGGATTCTAATGTTCCTAAAATAATTTTTAAAATTATATTTTCAACTTTTTCCCCACTTTTTATTATCCCAAATATATTTTTATTATTTATTTTATTTCTCCTTTAAATTCAAGAAAATAGGGTTTTTGATTAAAATAAATTTCATATTTCATATTTCTTTTTTTTTCAAAAATATCCTTATCATCCAATCCCAAATATTTATTATCTTTCCTCCACCAATTAGGTTTTCAACCAACATATATCCTTTTCAAAATACCCTTTTGTAATCCACCAAATTATATATATATGCTCTTTTCAAATATATATATATATATATATATATTTATTTTGAAACCTTTTTCACCGGCTGGGATTTCAAGGCTTAGGGTTTTATTCAACTTTACATCAAAGTAATTCCAGAAGAAAATCTTACACCACTGAACTGGCAATTAAGATCGAAAAACACGATAAGAAGCAATGACTCCCAAAAGGTTTTTGTGAGTTCCAACTTTTACGTTCCGATTTTAATTTCTTTGATTTTCAGGATGTTACAGGCGACATCTTTAGACTAGCTTGGTAGTTGTTGCTATAGGAGAACTCTGCATAGGGCAGGCATTTCTCCCAATCCTTAGTAAAATCCAATGCACAGGCTCTTAGCATATCCTCAAGGACTTGATTTGTCCTCTCGGTTTGTCCATCGGTCTGAGGGTGATAAGCAGTACTGAAGGTGAGGTGAGTTCCCCACGCCTCGTGAAACTTATCCCAGAAGTGAGATATGAATCGAGTACCACGATCTGACACAATCCTTTTGGGTATTCCATGTAGGCACACAATTCGGACATGTACGGTTCGCAATTTGCGCCGCTATACGAGTCTTGACCGGGATAAATCGGGCGATCTTGGTCGGCCTATCCACGATCACCCAAATGGAATCGTATCCTGTAGCAGTTTTGGGTAGTCCCACTATAAAGTCCATACCTATTTCATCCCATTTCCACTCAGGGATCTTGAGTGGTTGTAGTAATCCTACTGATCGCTGATGCTCAGCCTTTACTCGTTGGCATACATCACATATGGCCACATATTCCGCTATGTCTCTTTTCATGTTGGGCCACCAGTATTCCGTTTTCAAATCCTAGTATATCTTGGTGCTCCCTGGGTGTAGCAAGTAGGCTGACTCATGGGCTTCTTTTAAGATTAGCCTTCTCAATCCGCCTTTCTCCGGTACGTAAATCCTTTTACGATACCATAGGACTCCATCGTTGTCGGCTATGAATTCCTTAGCCAGTCCTTCGGCCATGTGCTCCTTGATTAGCTGGATTTCCTCACAATCCTTTTGGGCTTCCTTAATCTGACTTCGTAGGAGAGGTTGTATCTCCAACGAATTCAGTTGTCCATGAGGAATCAGCTGTAGGTTAAGCCGAGCAATCTCTTCTTGAAGCTCGTTGGCCATACATTCCATCCTCAGTTGGTTGTACTAGGCTTTGCGGCTCAAAGCGTCAACTACAACATTGGCCTTACCAGGGTGGTAATGGATTCCGAGGTCATAATCCTTGATTAGCTCTAGCCATCTTCTCTGGCGCAGGTTAAGATCTGTCTGGGTAAAGAAATATTTCAAGCTCTTCTGGTCCGTGTATATATCACAGTGTTTTCCAATCAGGTAGTGCCTCCAAATTTTCAAGGCATGCACTACTGCGGCCAATTCTAAGTCATGGGTGGGATAATTCTCCTCATGCGGTCGTAGTTGTCTTGAGGCAAGCCACAACCTTTCCATCTTGCATCAACACGCCTCCTAATCCTTGTCGGGATGCATCACAGTATATGACGAAGTCTTTCCGGTTGTCTGGTAGGACTAAGATCGGGGCGGTGGTTAACTTTTCTTTGAGCTGGTCAATGCCTGTTGACACTGCTCAGTCCATGCATACTTCTTTTTCTTCTTTAATAGTTGGGTCGGGGTCGAGCTATCTTAGAAAATCCTTCAATAAACCTCCGTAATATCCACCAATCCCAAGAAACTTCTAATCTCTCATCGATCGGGGTGCCTTCCACTTGGTAACAGCTTCGACCTTGGCGGGGTCTACTGCTACGCCTCCAGCTGAGATTACATGTCCTAGGAAAGCTACTTCCTTAAGCCAAAATTCACACTTGCTGAATTTGGCATATAGTTGATGCTCTCGCAACTTCTCTAGTACTAGGCGCAAATGTTCTGCGTGTAATTCATCATCCTTGGAATAGATGAGGATATCATCAATGAACACTACCACGAACTTGTCCAGATACTCCATAAATACTTTGTTCATGAGGTTCATGAAGTACGCTAGGGCATTGGTCAGTCCGAAAGACATCACTGTGAACTCGTACAAGTCATAGCGTGTAGAGAACGCAGTCTTGGGTATATCCTCAATCCTAATTTTCAGCTGATGGTATCCATATCGAAGATCGATCTTTGAGAACACTCGGGCTCCCTTGAGCTGATCGAACAGGTCGTCGATTCGAGGTAACGGGTACTTGTTCTTAATGGTAACCTCATTCAATGACTGATAGTCTATGCACATTCTCATGCTTCCATCCTTTTTCTTAACAAACAGCACTGGGGCTCCCCTCGGTGAAAAACTAGGGCGTACGAAGCCTTTCTCTTGTAGTTCCCTTATCTGCTTCTTAAGTTCTTCCAATTCGTTCACCGGCATCCGGTAGAGTCTCTTAGCTATGGGGGCGGTGCCAGGCATGAGGTCAATCATGAACTCTATGTCTCAGTCTAGGGGCATTCCCGATAGTTCCTCAGGAAATACATCTGGGTAATCCTGGATTACTGGCATTCCAACTATGGGCAGCATGGTGAATATTCCCGTAGCTCGGTCACAGAGCATAGGGTCTTGATCCATGGCTACTGTCATCGGTGATCCCCATGGGGTAGATAAGGTAACTTCTCTTCGTCCACAGTCTAATACCCCCTGGTTCTTGGTTGACCAATCTATTCCTAGTATGATGTTCAGGGTTTGGGGTGGCAAAACCATAAGGTTGGACAGGAATACCACATCCTTGATCCGAATGGGCACATTAATGCACGCATGGGGTATAGTTATATCTCCCCCGGGTGAATGTACTACCATTGGTCTCTTAAGGTCTACTCAGCGCAAGTTGTGCTCTTTGCTTACTCTTGACGATATGAATGAATGCGAAGCTCCAGAATCAAACAAAACTTTAATTGGTGCAGAATGGATAGAAAACATACCCATTAGCACGCTTTGGTCCTCCTGTGCTTCCTAAGCACGCACATGGTTAACCTGACCACGGCGGAATCCGGTTGCAGCTTCCTTTGGTTGGGGTGTTCTGAACAAACTGCGTCCAGGTGCCGGAGCAAGGGTTCCTTGTACTGCGATGGCATTGGCTCCGGTGCGGTTGGGGGTGTTGCGCAGCTTAGGGCAGCTGTTGGCGTAATGCCCAAACTCTCCGCAATTGAAGCAGTTGACATTCCTGGTTCCTGGGGCTGCCAGGGTAGGTGCCGGAGTGCGAGACGGTGTTGCAGGTGGCCTGCTAACGTTGCCGGGTGCGGTAGGGCGATTGGTTGTCACTATGGCTGTCTTCCAACCTGACAGGGTTGCTCCCTTGGGTCGCTGGGGTGTTCCCTGAATTGGACGGGCCATTGCAAGACTTCTCTTTCGGTTGTCTTCAGCCGTCCTTTGGTCATGCTCAAGCCTCACGACCTTGTTGATGAGGCTCTAGAAGCTGGCGTGGTCCTGACCGATCATCGGTCCTCTCAGCTCGTCGTTCAGTCCTTCGATAAACTTATCCATCTTCTCTTCTTCATCTGCCAGGTCGCTTGTGGCGTAATGTGCAAGCTACGTGAACCTGTTAAGGTACTCTTGTACCGTGGTGTTGCCTTGGCGCAGCCTACAGAACTTGTTCTTCTTCATCCTCATGACTGCAGCAGGGACGAAGTTTTCACGGAAGGCTGCCGTTAATTCTTCCCAAGTTGGTTCATCGGCATCTTCAGCCCGGGTTTCCTTGTAGGTGTCCCACCAGTCACTTGTGGGTCCTTCCAGCTGATTGGTGTCGAAGACGACTCTGTCGGCTTCCCGTACTCGGACGAGAGTCAACTTCTTCTCTATTACTCTCAACCAATCTTCAGCATCCATGGGTTCATCTGCTGAGGAGAATGTCAGCGGCTTTGCTCTCATAAATTTGCCGAGGTTTGATCCTCCGCGTTGTCCTTGGTTGTTGACGATAGCTTGAAGCAGTTGGGTCTGTAAAGCCATGACTTCCGCTAGGGTGGAGAGGTTAGGCTTGGGCGGGTTCTCAGTAGCTGCTGGGGCTCTACGACGATGCGCCATATGAACAATGTGGATAAGGTAAGAGACTTGATTTGCTAACGTCACGATACTAAGGAATTTTTCTTTGAGTTGTTTAAGGTGATTTTTCAAAGCAAGTTTGGTGGAATAAACTCATTTATGACATAACATGAAACTTCTTATCAGTTCATATATGTTACATCAGGGGGATACATTGGACATTTGTAGTCCATAAAACACAATACAACAACATTAACATCGATCTAGGGTCTCATGCATAAAGGGGTAGGGGCATGGTCATTGCTGTCTTAACTCCATCCAAAGCAAGACCAGAGCTGCTGCAGGTATCCAAACTAGTCATCCAGCCATCCGCATGATCTAGGTGCTGTTTTGGCTCTTGTGGACTATCGGTGTTGCAGGTCATGCGGTCGCCTTGAGACTGGGGGCTTGGGCAGTGGGCAATTTCTGGCTTCATGTCCTGCTCCGCCACAGTTGAAGCAACGTCGGTCTTCTTTTGCCGATCTCGGGAGAGGGCATTTATTGAAAAAGTGTCCCAACTTACGGCAGTTGAAACAGATCATACCCGATTTGTCACGAGGTGCACTCTTTTGGGTATGTAACATGCCTTTGTTACCACTATTGGCCTTCACCGGAGTTGGGGCTGTCTCAGGATCCGGAACATCTCTTTTATTAGTGGTACCATCCAAGAGTTGATTTGCGGATTGCCGGAATACCTTTCGATCCCTCTTCTACTTGTCTAAGATTATCATTAGTTGATAGTCCTTAGGTACATGATCTGTCCCTTCATACATGAAGCACGTAACGGCTCTCATGGGGCACTCTTCTGGCATGTGGGTGTCTTCACCGCAGCTACAAAGGTAGTTGCACTTACTTGCAGAGTGTCCAACTTCTCCACAACGAGTACACGCCTTGGGTCTCAACTCTCCTTCACTATCACTTTCCATGTTTTCTTCTTCATCATCCTCGGAGGACGTCTCTTCTGATGTGTCGTCTTCTAGTTTGGGCAGTCCATAAAGCTGGAGATGTCAGGTTAACTGACGCGCACCACGGAAGGTGATGTTCCTTAGGTGTCGGGGAATTTTGCAGCATCCTCGGGCGTAAACACCATGTCTGTGACGATCATTTTGCGATCACAACTTATATTCCAGTTTAGTGACTTTCTCTTCTTGTGCGCTGCCTCTTTTCTTGGGTCAGGATCCGGGTATACCCATCCCTTGTTCCAATTCCGATCATGGCCCGCCATCTGCTTTTGAAGGTAACTTAGGGTCAGAGAGGGGTAAGATCAAAACAATTTTAGTAGAGGAATGGGGATAAGAATATGAGTGAAAACATATTTGTTTTGTGAAAATAGTCTGTATTTTGAAAATACTCCTATGTGGGGATATTTCTCTTTAACCAGCTATTCAAGGGTAGGGCGCTAGTTGGTCTTATCCTACAGTAGCACTGCTTTGATACCAGTTCTGTCGACCCCCGTTTTTTAGGACGAGAATCATTCGTGTTCATAGTACCATATCCCTGGATCGAGTAGTTTGGTACCCACGAATACAGTTCTGAATTACCAGGTGCAAAGTGCATGAATAGTCTTACATCGAAATTATTACAGTAATAGGCTCGAAGGCAATATCCAATACATATAGGACCTACTGGTCCGGATACAACCAAAAGAAAAATTTAGATAAGATAGCAGTCGGAAGACAGCGGCATGTCGATTGCCACAGGCAACGACCGGGGACTAAGACCTAGTAGACGCCTTCTCCTCCTTCGCCCATCTGGAAGTAAGCATAGGGGTCCTCCAGTTCTTCGTGTCCTCCATCTGAAGGTTTGTGCGTACAGCAAGGGTGAGTATCCAACGTACTCAGCAAGCCGACACAGAATGATGCACATGATAGGGTCATTCAAAGGATGGCTATGGTTCATTTGCACAAAGCCAATTTTCACAAATCATTTCACAAACCTAATATCTAGCCAAGTCAAGTTTTAGTTTCAGAATATATTAAAACGGCGACGGTTCTGTCTACCAAGGATGGCTTCCCACCTCCGGTTCGTCATGGTTTTCTGGGGAGTCCATCCCTTCTCGCAGTTCGAGAAGTTGAGTCCACCAGCACACAAAATCATTATGCATTCCCATCCCATCATTTTAAAATTTATGAGTCTAGCCACGGGAGAAACTTGTCACGCCGCTCATTAACCGCGACCACGGCTATTCGAATAGATTGATTTACTCACACTGCAATGGATGTACACTTTACCCGTACTCCGCAACTGCTCATTGAATGAGCTTTCGTCCCTTCCTATGGGATGGTCACGGCAAAGTCTTTCGATAACTTCGCTTTGGCAGTACCCGCTCCATGAACTTAAATCCTCTTGCACTCCAGCCGTCCTTTCCTAGCAGTGAGAGGAGTTCTGGTGCTCCTGGGGTAAGGGAAAACTTCACAACATTCTCATTCATTACTCAACACTTAGGCCGCAGCCTTATCTCGATAACCAAAACCACCTCTTCACTCAAGAACCACTATGCAGGGATACTGCCTCCGCTCGGCTATCTACTCCGCTAGGTCTATACCCATTTGAGAAGTACGGTTGTACTGGCTCGTTTCAGGTTATAAGTCTCATGGCTCGGTCCTTAATTGACCAGGGACGGTTCTTGCCTTTACCGAAATCCACCCAAATCCAACCATCTTGCCCAGTCTAAAAACATTGGTTTTGTACTTTTCATTTTTCTATCAGAACCATTTTCATTATGATCAAGGCAATGTGACGCTCATGTCTCCACATGTCGTATTCCAACTACCTTCCCAAAGATAGTTGCCCAAGCACGAAGCTCCTTTTAAAAATCATGAGTATGCACGAATCTAAAATAAGCATGGCTAAGCATCTTACCGAAGTTATCCTCCGGTTATATCACATCAAAGGTTACAAAGATTATATCTAAGGGTAATCAATATCAAGGCAGGGTATATCAAGCATATGTATGCATTTGTGTATAGCATGCATATTTGTAATTTAAATCAACATCATTTCGCAAAATAGGATCAATATGTTCAAAGGAAAGTGTTGACTTGCCTTGCTCGCACGCTTGTTGGACAGGGTCTTCAACGTAGTCAGTGCCTGCTTCCTCGGTTGCTATCCGTACGTGCGAAAAATCAATTGAATTCGATCAGAATTCATTAAAAATACCAAGAGATCGATAAGAACCATAAAAATGAATCCAAATGTTTAGCCTAAAATTCTAATCGGGTTCGGGCAAGAGGTTAGGGATGAAATCCGATTTTAAAAGCGAGTTTGGAATTTTTAGCGTTTTCACAAAATATTGGTCCAATTTGATTAAGAGAATAAACCTAAAAGGCGTTGATCAAAAGAATTGGTTCTCAAAGTTTTGGAGGTCCGAGTACCAAAAGAATATATTTTTAATGGCAGAAAGAAAATAGATAAACTCCGAATTAAAAGCGACACGAGAACGAAATCTCCAAAAATCCAATTTTTGAATTCCGAGATACTCAAAGAAAATACACGAGAAAACATTATATTTTTGCCCAAATATCTTCCCAAATATTTTCCAAATATTTTTCCTAATTTTTCTAGATTTTTCCTAATTTTTCCCATTTTTTTCTCTTTTTCCTTTTTCTTTTCTTTTCTTTTTTTCTTGTCCCTTTTCTTTTTTTTTCTCTCCCTTTCCTTCCTTCCTCTCGTTTTTCTTCCCGGCTCTCTCTTCTCGCTTTGGCCGACGGCCGGCGCAAGCGCAAGGGGCGGCGGCCCGGGGACATACCGGCGGCGACGGCGATGGCGAGGGATGTGGTGGAGCTCCGACGCGCGGTGGACAACGGTGGCGGCTTCGGCGCACGGCGCGATGGCTTGCGGCTTCGGCGCGCAATGGTGGCGACAGTGGGGAAGAGCAGGAATGGGAGGGCATGGCGCGGAGGTTTGGGGTGAATAGGAGAGGGCTTGGCCCCGCTTTTATAGGGCTCCGGCGAGATGGGAAGGGGGCGGGGCACGGACGCGGCAAACGGCATGCAGCGATGCACGGGATGGGGCCGGTACGGCGCGGGCGCGACGCGACGGGCGTAGCGCGCGCGGCGCGGGGTTCGTGCGCGGGCGCGCGAACCGCACACGGCGACGCATGGGACGGGGCCGGGTACGGCAGACGCGACGCGGCGGGCGTAGCGCGCGGCGCGGGGCACGGCGCCGCGCGCACGGAGCGGCGTGGGGGGGGGGGACGGCGCGGCGAGCGGCGCGTGGCGCGCGCGGAGTGAGGGCCAGTGCGGGCGAGCGTGGCGCGCGGCGCGAGGGCAGGGGCGGGCGCAGCGCGGCGGCGCGGGCGCATGTCGTGCGCGCGAGCGGGGCACGCGGTACGGCCGTCGGAGTCGAGCACGTGACGTGCAATGAACAGTGCAATATCCGAATTTCTCGATTTTAATTCCTAATTTCCAAATTCTATTTCCTTTGACCCCTAACATTTAAAATAAAAAATAGCATACCCAAAATTAAGTTATAGAATATATTTTTAACCTTTTCACCCACTCTTATTATTTTGAAAATATATTTCACATATTTAATTTAATCCTTTTTCCTAAATTCCAAAATGCAATTTTGATTCGAAATAATTTCTAGACTTCATATATATCCTTTTTAAATATTTTATTACTCATTTTGCTCACTAATTATTATTACTCAACCACAAAAATAATGTTTTGATCCCAAATATATATATTTATAAATCCACAACCCTTTCCTATTTTATATTTAAGTTACCAACTCTAAACTTCAAAATTCTTCTCCCAATGGAAATTCAAATCATTAGAATTTTCTCAAACATCGAGATGAGTTACTCATCAACTAAATTTTATGCAACAAAGTTGGCAAATAAGAAGCAATAAACACGATAGGAAGCAATCACCAAAAGTTTTTGTGAGTTCCGATTTTTAATTCTCGATTTTAAATTCTCCAATTTTAAGGGTGTTACAATATTGCCGATGCTGCCCAAGGGGGGACCAGGGATGCGTAACAGCCGATGCATCATGATATCGCCTTCAATTTTTCCTCTGGTCTGGATTTTGTCGGCATAATAAAGACCAATTGGCAGTTGACCCAGTCCGAATTACCTTGCAGCTACCATTGGGTGATAAAATTCATAATTCTTGGTGACATTGCGCCCTTGATGGATGCCGACAAGGAGGATGCAGGGAGTGATGGCTGTTACATAGATTTCCCTCGGCTTTAAATACTTTTCAGAATTAAGCTTGTCTAGCCGAAGATCATCTAGTTGTTCAAATCTATCAAAGTTTTCGTAGGCAAACCAGATCTTCGAGGTGTTCGGAAAACCACTGTATAGGTGGTCAAACCAACTCTGGAACTACTCGGCTGTTAACTTGGACCCGAGATAAAGTGGCAGCTGCCTCCCCATATGACATGCATCGACGAGTCGTTTTCTCTTCATCATCTTCGACTCGTGGCTCGGGCAAAGGGAAATCGGCTTCAACTGGGGGTGGTCTTTCAGCAACTTGGTAGAGGTGAAGGTTGAGCCAAAGCTGTAGTAGCCACCAGGGCCCTCCTGTGCTGATGGCTTGTTTTGAAACCAGCCTGGCCGACATGTTGCTCAACATTTGATACACATAAGTGAGCAGATACTTTCCCAGAGGGATCTTTTTCTTGCTCACTAGGGCTTCGGCTACATGTTGCCAATTGCTAGTTGGTCCGCAGCTTATCCACAAAAGACAAACTTTTCTAGCCACATCAAGAGAAAAGTTGTGTGTTCCCTTTCTAAGATCGGCCCATCCTTCATGTTCATTGCTATAAAGCCACTCCAACCCCCTATGCTTTTGGTCTTAAAATTGTGGGAGCATTTGATGTTGAGACCCGCTGGGTCTACTGTGGATGTTATATCTAGTCCGGTGATCATTGCCACATCCAGGAGCGTTGGGGTCGTTGGTCCTTGCCTAAACAGGAAGGCGTTGAGAGTGTCAGACCAGAAGTAACTTGCAGCCGATAGAAGGGGTTCATCCTTAGGCATGTCGGCTATTGTCAGTTCTAGGCATTGGCTTATGCCAAGCTCAATCTAGTGGGTTTGCATCCTAGCCGACATCCTAAGGTACCATGCTGGCCAAGATTTATCCGTTGAAGGCCAAGATTTAAAGGCACTAGTCCAATATGCCAGATCTGGGGTTGAAAACCTATAGGGGATCCGATCGGTTTCGCCGTTAATAAATTTACTTGGGTCTGGGTTGCCGATCGGCCCTAATAGGTATTGGTCGGGATGAACAAGATCTCGATTGGCAATTTGATGCGAAAGGTGCTACAAGGTTGCAGGAAACAACGAAGGAATTACAAAAGGCGAAAAGATTAAATCGCGAAAGGAAAAGAGCTATGGCCGATGAGACTTACCTCGGGGTACACCTGTTGAGGTGCGTCGGCGTGGGTGCTTGAGGACGCCATTGGCGAAGAGGATTGCTGCTGCAGGGAGATCACCTGAGAGGATCTGCTTCGGTCCACCGGAATCGCCAAAGGAAGAAAGAGAGTTTTTCTGGCTAGGTCTTGAGGAATAAAAGTGATGGCGTGGCTTGTTTCGGTGTCGGGCGAGCGGTATTTAAAGAGTTTTTCTTGACAGCCGAAACGGAATAGGACGGGAGTCGCGTGGGAATTCATAAAAGCGACAAATCCACGATATTATCTTATCATGGACTTGGGGGGCATGTGTTAACGACCAAATTTGGTAAACAAATCCCTAAGTTCAAGGTCGAATTTGAAGCAGAATCGGATCGAGAAGGTGATCTGCGGAGAAACAGTGGTCGCATCAGCCATGATCAAATCAGTCGGGAAACCAGTCGGCTGAGGCCGAATCGGATGGGGATAGCCGATACCCGATTCCGATTTAGAGAAGAAGATGGAACCGTTTTCGATAAGGAAGCTTGAAGATAAAAGGAAGATTTGGTTCTCAAATGTTTGTTAAGATATCGCCATCTATGGATAGAGTCCTGTAACGGCAATGTATCTGCAAAATAGGGATTTGTATAGTTTTTCCTTTTGTGTCATGGTATGGGATTACTTCCCGGAATATTGTCGTACCGTGTATAGTAGGAAGATAGAAACTGTGTTCCACATGGACTTTGTTGTACTTGGGTATAAATAGGACCCGAGACCTATTGTAAAATAACAACACACATCAATACAAACTCGGTGCATCGTCAACCTTTTCTTTTAGACGAGTTCTTGATCCCGCTTTGGGCTGCATCAATCTCGACCCCCGAATAAGGTAAATGCTTGTCATTAGCAGTTTGTATCGTCGAATCTAGTGCTTACATCATCATGACACTCTAGATTCAATGTTATAGATTGCGCAATTTATCATATATGGTGTATAATCTAGGGTAATATCTAGACCTATCTTGCCATCGGCTCGTTTCTTTCAGGAGACAGCAGCCGATAAACCTAGATCTAGATGTTGAACTAGTTTATATGTTCTATCCACCGTCTCGAGGGGTTTACATCGGTTTATATAGATCTAGTACTTTTTTTGTACTTAATGCTGCATCATTATGACCTATTAAGTCGCTCTTAGAATTATTAAGATCTATTCAACTAGATGTGTATCATTAGAGACAGTGCTGGGGTTTCAGCCGACCTTATCTATTTTAATTATCTTTTAGCATTATTTACTATTAGATATATTAAAGCTGCCTCTTATATTAATATCTTAACCTGGTTAAATGCCTTAAGCCGGTATTAATCCGTCGGCATCAGCTGACAGCCGATTGATCTAGGTTTAACGCATTTAGGTTAGATTAATATCTTTTCATAAGATGTATCGGAGTAATAGCCGATCCACATTAGATCTGCAGCATCGGCTAGGTTTTAAATGCATATATTCGTTACCCTGATGTATATTTAGACTAAGTGATTTATACTGTCTCGGCATGGCCGATCTATCCCAATCACTTAGTTTAGATGTGCTTTGAGATAGCAAATATATGTAAATTGATTTCCTGAGCCGATCGGGTAGGATCTAACCTTAACCTCAACGCATGTATTTGTTTATTATTTTTTGTTGGTTAACACATCAAACCAGCTGGCACTCCTAATTCATCAAAGGTAGCCAAGGATGAATCTGCACTGGAGTTAAACAGATCTCCCAGGCCAGCGCGTGGGAAAGATTTCTCATCAACAGTTACGTGGCTTGTAGTCGATAGAGAACTCGCCCATTTCCAAGGCCCACTGGACTATCCGACCAGTAGCTTCGCGATTCTGAATGATGTCCCCGAGGGGAAATCCGGTCACCTCCACAACCTTGTAGGCTTGGAAGTAATTTTTTAGCTTTCTGGTGGTGATGAGGACAATGTACAACAACTTCTGCACCTGAGGGTATCGCGTCTTCGACAGTCCAAGGACCTCGGAAACATAGTAAACAGGCCTTTGGGCCGGATAAGCGTGACCTTCCTCAAGGCGCTTGACAACCAACACCGTGCTGACGACCGATGTGGTTGCGGCGACATACAGAAGAAATTGTTCCTCCGGGTTCGACGTGGTGAGTACCGATGATGTGGTCAAGAGGTGCTTGAGGTCGGTGAAGGCTTTGTCAGCGTCGTATGACCACTGAAAGCCTTTGTCTTTCCTGACTAGCTTGAAGAATAGCGCTCCACGCTCACTGAGTCGAGAAATAAACCTTCCAAGTGATGTCATGCTTCCTATGAGCTTCTGCACGTCCTTGACACAGGACGGCTTGTGCATGTTCAGGATCACTGAGATCTTCTCAGGGTTGGGCTCGATCCCGTGGCTAGAAAAAACAAAACTGAGGAGCTTCCCGGACGGTACGTCGAAGACTCATTTCTCGAGATTAAGCTTCCATCGGTACGTGCACAGATTCGAAAAGGTCTCAGCTATATCGGACAGGAGATCATCGGGGTCCTGCATCTTAATCACCACGTCATCCACGTAAGCCTCTACTTTTCGACCAATCTGGCTTGCTACACAACGCTGAACGGCTCGCTAATAAGTCGGCCTTGCGTTCTTTAGGTCGAAAGCCATTGTGGTGTAACAGAAGGCCCCGAACAGCATAGTGAAAGACGTCTTCTCCTGGTCGAACGCTTTGAGGCCTATCTGATGATAGCCTGAGTAGTAGTCCAGGAAACACAGGAGGGAACAACCCGCGGTGGAGTCGACAACTTGGTCGATGCGGGGAAGAGTAAACGGGTCCTTGGGACAATAAGATTGGTATAATCCACACACATTCTCCATTTCCCATTTTTCTTCTTTACAAGGACCGGATTGGCTAGCCATTCTGGATGATACACTTCTCTAATGAAACCTGCATCCAGAAGCCTGGTCAACTCCTTCCGGATCTCGTCCTTGCGCTCCTGAGCGAATCGCCGCAGCCTCTGTCTCACCGGCTTGGCGTCGGGGGGAACGTGGAGCTCATGCTCGACCAACTCCCTAGGCACTCCTGGCATGTCTGCCGGTTTCCAAGCGAACATATCGATGTTCGCATGCAGGAAGTCAACGAGCATGCTTTCCTATTTCTCCCTGAGGCTTGTGCCAATCAGCGCCGTCTTGGATGGATCGGTGTTGAAGAGGGAGACTATCATGCCCAGAAATTCAGACCCAAATTTCTGAAGCTATGTGTGTATTAAAATCCCTGTCCAAGACCAGCCAGTGTACACATACGACAATTGTTGATATTACAGTTCCACGTCTTAGAAACATTACAAAAAGATTACAAAAGAGCAGCGAAAAAAGGAAAAAGGGGCCTAAGCCTAAGCTCGACGCTGGCCACGTGGCTTCGACCACTCCACAGGCAACTTCCAGAGTGTAGGACAAAGCCTACTCCACTTCGTCTTCTTCTTCAGCTTCTGGCCCAGGCTCTGGTGAAGATGCAAGGATGAGTACTTCCATGTACTCAGTAAGTCACACCGGAAGGGGGAGAGAAATGAATGCAAGGAAGTCAAGGGTTTGGCTATGGTTTGCTTTTGCGCAAACAGCGGGGGTTTTCCAAACAATAAGGATTTTGAACACAGTCAAAACAACAGTAATTTAAGTAATTAAGGCATTTTGAATCCAACACTGTCCAACGTTATCCCCACGTTGTGACAGGCCCAACCCATCCACCTATACTAGTCATGTTCCATTAATCAGGGTTTCAAAAGTGTGGACTAATCACGGTGAGCTCGGTCGATCGCCCCATTACCGTGGGCATGGCTATTCGAATAGTTTTACTCTGATCAGAGGGGTGCAACTGTACCCACAAGAGACAGCCCCACGACACGGTCTCCCGTGCGTCGGAATACCACCATGGTACCCCAGAAAGGAAAATGTGATAGGACCTTTCGTATAACCCCCCACTAACCAAGCGAACCCCACCAAGGTTTCGCCACCACTCCCGGACCCTGGGACGTGGGCAGCCCCCCCAAGTGCCTCGGTAAATCCGGCAGCCCAGCAACCCTTATACCGGGGCCGACTGAAACTCCATCCAGCTCACCCTTGCCGATGGGTTCGTCAACTAGGAGAGACTATACTACGGGACCCACCTTACCCATTTCGGCTTGTGGTTTACACGGTCATTCTCCCGAGGGGTCCTGTGAACCGGTCCTTAATTGCCATGGGCACCACTAACCAAAACCATAGCGCCCACAGCCCACCATTTGTCACATTTTAGTTATTAATCCGGTTCACCAGGATCTTTAATTATAATCCTCCGAACAGAAGTCCAGGAGAGACATATTAAGTGAGAATGACCCATTTAGTGAACTAGTGAATCTAACCCAAGCTAAGCACAACCTAGTCCTAAATCTAATCATATTATTTTTCCAAGTTTAACCAAAGGGTTTGGAGTGTCAAACCTAAGGAATAGACTAAATATATGGTGTACTATTTCCCATGAAATGACATTATAAAATACATGTAATTTAATAGAGTAAAACAGGTCTTTTAGCAAAATGGGAGCAATATGATCAATAATATAGCATGACTTGCCTTGCTCTTCAACTTGGGGTCTTCAGCAACGACTTCGAAGTAAACTGGCACAGCGGAACTACCGGGATCTACACGGCAAACAAGCAATTCAACAAAACAGGCTAAAAAGCTACTGAAACAGAGAACAAAACTATTTTTAATGGATTCTTGGAATTTTTATGAATTTAATGAAATTTGAATGGGCCAAAACGGAGGTCGGATTGAAAAGATATGATTTTTAGAAGTTTTCTGGGTTTTTTTACTAAAACAGAAAAATCCTTAATTGATTTATTGCGCAATAAAGCCCGTGGGAGGCGTCCGCGGCTAGGGCTGACGTCAGCGATCCGTGGGAGCGCCAGTCCACGGTGGACCGGGTCCACGGGCCGGACGAGCGGTGCACCACGTAGCGCACACGTGGCGCCGAGGTGGCAACCACATGGCGTGTCACACGGGCGAGCGGGAACGAACGGTGTTGATCGACCGAAGCCGATCAGACGGTCGAGAGGAAGGGCGTGGGCGCGGTCGGCCGACGGCGGCGGCAGCTTGGCCGAACGCCGGCCGGGCCATTCGGCGGCGGCACGAGCGGCGGAGTGCCGCGGCTCACGCGCGGCGGAGCCGCGTGCACCCGAGAGGCGGCACGAGCGGCCGAGAGCGGAGTGAGAGACGCGGCTCACCGCGGGAATCGCCGGAGTTGGGGAAGACGACGATGACGGCGGCGACGAAGACGGTGGGAGCTCGCGGGAAGGGCGGCCGAGGAGGACGGACGCCGACGACGGAGAGGAGGCGGCGGCAAAGGCCGGAACGACTCGGGGCGATGGGAAATCGCGGCCGAAGTCCGGCGGCGAGCTCCGAAGCAAGGGCGCACGGTGCGGGAGCAAACGAGAGCAAGGGAGTCATGGGTGAGAGCGTGGGAGCTCGGGGAGGGTGCGGGGATGCTTAAATAGGTCGTGGGGAGGTCGGCGGTGACCGGATAAGGGCGGAATTACTCGCCGGAGTTAATGTGGAGACAGGAATGGGGAATTGATGGCCGGCGATCAATTCCGGCCATAAAGGGGCGCGGAAGAGGCGGCCGGGGGCTTTAAAGGTCTGCGGACACGGAGGGGAGTAAAGGCGGCGAGATCCGAGCGTGCGGGAGAGGCGATCGGCCGAGATCCGCGAGGGGGCGGCGAAAATGGCGCCGGGGCGGCCGGAGGTAGGGGACGACGGCCTGACAGGCGGGCCCCACCTGTCGGCGTCTCGGGGTAAAGGGGAGGCAAACTGGACTTATTCATGGCGCAAGAGTGAAACGGGTCGTGCCCTTCGGCCAGCCCGCGAGCGAGGAGAGAGGATAGGCGCGTCTCGGGGGGGACGGCCGGAGTCGGTGGCCGATTGGTGCGCGCGCACGGGAAGGGATGGGCCGTCGGCTCGGGCTGCGGCCCACGGCCAATTAGGCGGGAAAAGGACGGATGAGAGAGAAAAAGGAATTTCCTGGGATTTATTAATTCTGATTTTGATTTTAATTGGTTAAAAATTATTTCTAGTGCTTTGAAAATTCCACTAAAAATCCTGTTAGGGTTTTTTGACATGTAGAATTTAAGAAAAATCCTATCATGCCATTTCCATTTAGAATTTGGCTTTTAAAATTATTTGTTCTCTCCAGTTAATTCCAATGATTGTCTTTTACGATTTTCTTTTGGATTTTTAAAAAAGGAAAAACACCTCGGGGTGTTTACAAACCTACCCCTTAAACGGGACCTCGACCACGAGATTCGGAGGTGCGGTGAATGATAGGGATGAGCACCTTTAGCTCATCTTCCCTTTCCCCAGGTTGCTTCTTCTTCGGAGTGATGAGTCCATTGAACTCGGCGAACCCGATAACCTCGTTCCGGGTTCTCCGCTCACCGGTTTCGAGGATACGTGCTTTGGTTTCTCCACATAGTTAGATCTTCCTGAATTTTGATCTGATCCGGACTAGCCTGTTCTTTCGGTACTCTCAGACATTTCTTGAGCTGGGAGACGTGGAAAACGTCATGGATTCTCGCCATGGTGGGTGGCAATTCAAGTTGCTATGCTACTTCACCTCGTCGCTCTTGAATCCGATATGGTCCCACATAGCGTGGTGCCAACTTGCCCTTGGTTTGGAATCGGTGTACTCCCCAAAGTGGGGTGACACGGAGATATACATAGTCTCCGACTTTGAAAGCTAGCTCTCTACGGCGGTTGTCTGCATAACTCTTCTGATGAGACTGTGCAACTTTTAGCCTTTCTCTTATGATTCTAACTTTCTCTGCGGCGTCACTTAACACTTCAGTCCCAAACAATTGACGTTCGCCAGTCTGATCCCAGAAAAGCGGGGTACGACACTTTCGTCCATAAAGTGCTTCGAAAGGTGCCATCTGTAAACTGGCTTTATAACTGTTGTTATAGGAGAACTCTGCATAGGGCAGGCTCTTATCCCAAGCTCCTCCGAAATCCAGGGCACAAGCTCGCAGCATATCTTCCAAAACCTGGTTTACACGTTCCGTCTGACCATCAGTTTGTGGGGTGATAGGCCGTGCTAAAATTCAATCGAGTGCCAAGTTCCTCTTGTAGCTTCTGCCAAAACTTGCAGGTGAACTGACTACCACGATCAGACACTATCTTCTTGGGTACCCCATGAAGACACATAATCCTTTCAAGGTACAATTCTGCTAACCTTTTGCCCGTATAGGTGGTGTGTACTGGAATGAAGTGAGCCACCTTACTGAGGCGGTCGATGATAACCCAGATAGAATCATGTCCTGACGATGTCCGAGGTAAACCGGTGATGAAATCCATCCTGATTTCCTCCCACTTCCTTTCCGGGATCTGGAGTGGCTGTAGTAATCCAGCAGGCCTCTGGTGTTCTGCCTTCACTCGCTGGCATACATCGCATAGTGCCACGAACTCTGCTATTTCTCTTTTCATCTTAACCCACCAAAACTTCTCCTTAAGGTCCTGGTACATCTTGGTACTTCCCGGGTGGATAGAATACTGACTCTGATGAGCTTCAGTAAGGATTAACTTCTTCAACTCCTTATCCTCTGGCACGCATATCCTGTTGCTGATCCATATGGTTCCGTGCTCATCTTCCATGAAGTCACAAGCTTTTTCAATCCTCATGTTCTTCTTAAGCTCAGTTATGTCAAGATCCGAGGCTTGAGCTATGCGAATTTGGTCTAAGAGTGTAGGTGGGCTTCAAGAGCAGCCACAAATTCGGGTTCGACAATTCCCAGGTTTAGACGCTCTAGGTCCTGTTGTAGCTGTTCACATTTCCCTTCTATGTGAATAGAGTTGCAGTAACTCTTTCGGCTCAAAGCATCAGCTACCACGTTAGCTTTGCCAGGGTGATAGTGTATACTTAGATCATAACCCTTGATCAAATCCAACCACCTTCGCTGACGGAGGTTCAAATCCGGTTGGGTGAAAATGTATTTCAGGCTATTATGATCCGTATATATTCCACATCGATTATCAATGAGGTAATGTCGCCATATTTTCAAAGCATGGACGACTGCTGCAAGTTCCAAGTCATGTGTTGGGTAGTTAGACTCATGAGGTCTCAACTGGCGGGAAGCATAAGCGACCACTTTTCCTTCTTGCATCACCACACAACCTAACCCTTGGCGTGATGTGTCGCAATAGACTTGGAAATCCTTGGTTTTATCTGACAAGATCAATACGGGTGCGGACACCAGTTTTCTCTTAAGAGTTTCAAAACTCTGGTTGCGCCTCGACAATCCATATAATCATTTCATCCTTCTTTAACAACTGTGTCAAAGGCTTGGCGATCTTTGAGAAGTTCTCGATGAATTGACGGTAATATCCCGCAAGTCCTAGAAAACTCCTGATCTGGGTGATGGTTTTGGGTGGAGTCCACTTGGATACTACTTCCCCATTGGAAGGATCCACTGCGACTCCTTGGGCATTCACGATATGTCCGAGGAATTGCACTTCCTTCAACCAGAAAGCACATTTGCTAAACTTAGCATAGAGCTGGTGGTCTCTTAATTTTTTGAGTACCAACCGGAGATGGTGCTCGTGTTCCTCTTCCGACTGGGAGTAGATCAAGATGTCATCGATGAACACTACGACGAACTTGTCTAGGAATTCCATGAACACTTTGTTCATCAAGTTCATGAAAAAGGCTGGGGCATTGGTAAGTCCGAAGCACATGACTGTGCACTCATACAGACCATATCGAGTGATAAAGGCGGTCTTGGGAATGTCCTCTTCTCGAATTCTTAGCTGGTGATTGCCTGACCGCAGGTCTATCTTTGAGAACACATTTGCTCCCTTTAATTGATCGAACAGATCGTCAATCCTAGGGAGAGGGTACTTGTTCTTGATAGTGACCTCGTTGAGTGTGCGATAGTCGACGCACATCCTCTTGGTCTTATCCTTTTTCTCCACAAATATTACTGGAGCACCCCAGGGCGATGTGCTCGGGTGGATATAGCCTTTCTGTAACTGTTCATCTAAAAGCTTCTTGACCTCTGCCAACTCATTGGCTCCCATTCTATAAGGTCTCTTGTGGATCGGAGCAGTGCCAGGGACTAGGTCAATCCGAAACTCTATTTCTCTTTCGGGTGGCATCGTGGTTAGGTCTTCCGGGAAGACTTCCGGGTACTCACCATCCACTGGAATATCTTCTAACTTCGCCTGGTCCTTCCCTTTCTCTTCGGGTTTGTCCTTAGCCGAGATCCGATTCAGACTTGCCACTACCCTCAATGGTTTAGGGGAGCGATAAATCACTTTCTTTCCTTCGCCATTGGTCAAGGTGATCGTGCGGCTTGCGCAATCGATCATGCCTTTATGACGGGTTAGCCAGTCCATCCCAAGGATGACATCCAGGACTTTTGATTCTAGAAGGATAAGATTGGCTAGAAAGGGGGATCCTTGGATTTCTATTGCCACTGAAGGGCAGAAATGGGCGGTGTCCAAATTTTTTCCGGGAGTTTGAACCCGCATGGGTATCTTAAGTTTTAGTACTGACAACCCATGTGTCCCCACAAATTCTTTTGATATGAAAGAATGGGTTACACCCAAATCAAACAAGACCAATGCGTTAAAGGAGTTCACAGGGAACATACCCAGTATGACATCTGGTGCGTCCTGTGCCTCCTCTTCCGAAGCATGATTTACTCTTGCCTGAATAAACCGGGGCGCGCGTTTTGGTCTTGGACATTTGTCTGCAAAATGTCCAGGTTCTCCATAGTTGAAACAGTTGCCGGGTTTGAATCCCGAGTCCTTCTTTGGTGGTACTGGTTTGATTTGAGGTGGCGGCTGCGCCGTTGGCGGACACGGAGCCGGGTTCCACTGTGGCTGTCCGGGACGGCTTCCACTGGGTTGGAAATTCCCGGGATGGTATGGGCGATGTTGGCGAATGATCATAGTGGTAGGTCCACTTTGACCACCTGGAGTGAAACGCGGCCGTTGGGGATTCCCTTGCTGAGGTTGTGGCCTAAACTGAGTAGCCCTCCGTTTTCTGAGCATTTTATTGCATTGATCTTCTTGACGGATGGCTTTGTCGACTAACTTCTCAAAGTCGACATATTCTCCGGAGATGAGTTTGTCTGTTAACTCATCGTCCAGGCCGGCCAAGAACTTTTCTTGACGCTCGGCGCCAGTGCGTACGTCCTCTGGAGCGTGTCACGCTAAGTGATTAAACTCGTGCAGATACTCGGTGACAGTTCGAGTGCCTTGCTCTAAGGATCTGAACTCCATCTTTTTCTGGGCTACTATTCCCCCGGGGATGTGCGCCTTCCGAAATTGGTGGCAGAACTCTGCCCAAGTAACCGCAGGTGCATCTGCCCGATGGGTAGCCAAGAAGTTGTCCCATCGAGCTGAGGCGGGGCCTTGGAGTTGGTGGCTGGCGAAGGACACCCTTTCTTGGTCCGTGCACTGGAGAAGGTCCAACTTCTTTTCTATGGCGATGATCCAATCATTAGCCTCCATGGGGTTGGTGGTGCTGGAGAAAGTTGGGGGTCAGACCCGAAGAAACTCTGACAGTTTGTTTTGTGGGGGAGGTGGTGGTGCGAAATGGTCGTGCTAATTATGGTTCTGCTGTTGAAACTGTTGCATCATTTAAACCTGCATCTGTTGATGCTGCTGTTGCATTTGTTGCATCATTGCAGCCATCATCTGGGTCTGGTTGGCTAAGACTTGAGCCAAAGTGATGTTCTCGGGTGGAGGAGGTGGGTTGTTAACATTGTTTCTGGTGTTGTTCTCAGCTGACTCAGTGCTGGTGTTGGTACTGCCGTTCCTGGTGTTCACCATCTGAAGGAGCGGAACCAACAAGGCGGGAGAAGGAGTAAAACAGATTGGACAGAGAAGCTGATCTTTATTACTTGTTTTGATATGTTCTTTATTTAAAAAACTTAAAACACACTCAACTTCCTTAATTGGACAACCCATACCCACACTTGATACAGGTTGACCACTACCCACGCACAACACTCCTAGCACACAGCAACTAAACAAGCAGGAAAACTAGGAAAACGGTAAACTAAGGGTGGCGATGCTCTAGGGGTCGGAGCGGCTTCCGCGGTCGGTGGAGTCGAAACCACTCCCTTAGGAATTCCCGTCTTTCTTTTCCTTCGAGCGGCTTCGAGAAACTCTTCTTTTCTTCCGGCGCTCTTGGAGCCGCCGCCGCACGCCTTTACTCTGCTGGACACGGAGATCCATCCACCTCCTCTGCTCGGGGCAGGGAACAGAGCAGGAGTAGGATCTGGCATTGGGGCGGGAACTGGGGAAGATGGGGGTGCAGGAAGGGGAACCCTGGGCGCCAACTGCATCCTCACCGGGGCCTTGGTGTTCTTCCACAGCGTGATCCTGATCCGAAAGATGTTGGGAGGTGGAAGTCCCTTCAGACTGGCGATTTCTCTCTTGAGACGATCCACTTCATCCTTCAAGCTCTTGATCCTTAGGATCTTCTGGTCATTCAGGGCCTTGGCTGCCATGTGAAGATCTGCGTGCATCTTGTCCAGCCCTTCAATCACAATCCTCATGTGAGAGAAGGTGGTGTCGTTCTCCCCTTCGGCCGATTGGAAGGAGTTGACTGCTGATGAACTTCCACGCCGGGGATGGTACCGGTAGGAAGAGTGGCGGAGATGATAGTCATGCATCTCCCTCATCCGGGCCAGCATCAGATACACAGCCTCTTGGCAGGCATGTTCATCCATTCCTCCCAAAGCAGTGACCACCATGTTCGGGATGTTGGTGCCGACGAACCCATGCATCTCCAGGCGGACTTGGTGGGGCAACTCGCTGCCGAACGGTGAGACGACAGTGTACTCGGCAGCATCCGGATAGCCTACTGCCAAGGCCATCCTCGCTAGATCTGCGACGAATCCCTTCAAACCCTGACCGTTGTGGGTGACTGGACGGCCTACCATCTAGAGAAGACAAGGTAGGGGATCAATGCATGCTCAAACCCAAGTTAGATAAACGGTAAAGGACTCAAGTAAAGTAAACAAGAGAAAGAGGGTTTTGAGAAACATTTTTATGAGGCTAAGTAAAACTTCTAACGACATCCCCCTAGATGATGCGATAATGCTTAAAAATAGATGCTTAGTTATAATAAAATTAGCGACCATTCCCTCCTATCTTGACTTAGGACTCAGCTCCCTTAGAAAAAACCCGACTGATGGTCGAATAAGAGAGCAAATGATTTTTCAAATTTTAGATTCAAAATCCTATCACTTAGACTAACCTGGTTTTCAAAAATTTTCTGCTTTGAAAGAGACTCAAAATTCTTCCCAATCCCGAGGAAACAAGACCCATTTTCGAGAAACGACTCCAAAAGCGAGGACTTATGCATATGAAAAGGTTCAGAGGGCTCCTAAGGTTTTTCCATTTGGCTTTTCCTACGGTCTAGAATTTGGCTTTGATACCAACTTATCACGCCCAAAAATTCAGACCCGAATTTCCGAAGCTATGTGTGTATTAAAATCCCTGTCCAGGACCAGCCAGGGTACACATACGACAATTGTTGATATTATAGTTCCATGTCTTAGAAACATTATAAAAAGATTACAAAAGAGCAGCGGGAAAAGAAAAAAGGGGCCTAAGCCTAAGCTCGACGCTGGCCACGTGGCTTCGACCACTCCACAGTCAACTTCCAGAGTGTAGGACAAAGCCTACTCCACTTCGTATTCTTCTTCAGCTTCTGGCCCAGGCTCTGGTGAAGAGGCAAGGATGAGTACTTCCACGTACTCAGCAAGTCACACCGGAAGGGGGAGAGAAATGAATGAAGGGAAGACAAGGGTTTGGCAATGGTTTGCTTTTGCGCAAACAGCGGGGGTTTTCCGAACAATAAGGATTTTGAACACAGTCAAAACAATAGTAATTTATGTAATTAAGGCATTTTGAATCCAACACTATCCAACATTATCCCCACGTTGTGACAGGCCCAACCCATCCCCTATACTAGTCATGTTTCATTAATCAGGTGTTTTAGCAAAAATGGGAGCAATATGATCAATAATATAGCATGACTTGTCTTGCTCTTCGACTTGGGGGACTTCAGCAACGACTTCGAAGTAAACCGGCACGGCGGAACTACCGGGATCTACAAGGCAAACAAGCAATTCAACAAAACAGGCAAAAAAAGCAACTGAAACAGAGAACAAAACTATTTTTAATGGATTCTTGGCATTTTTATGAATTTAATGAAATTTGAATGGGATAAAACGGAGGTCGGATTGAAAAGATATGATTTTTAGAAGTTTTCTGAGTTTTTTTACTAAAACAGAAAAATCCTTAATTGATTGATTGTGCAATAAAGCCCGGGGGAGGCGTCAGCGGCTAGGTCTAATGTCAGCAGCCGAGGGCCGATGTCAGCGGTCCTCGGGAGCACCGGTCCACGGTGGACCGGGTCCACGGGCCGGACGGGCGGTGCACCACGTGGCACACACGTGGCGTCGAGGTGGCGACCACGTGGCATGCCACGCGGGCGAGCGGGATCGGACGGTGCCGATCGGCCGAAGCCGATCGGACGGCCGAGAGGAAGGGCGCGGGGTGCGGTCGGCCGGCGGCGGCGGCCGGTGGCCGGAGGCCGACCGGGGCCATTCGGGCGACGGCGCGGGCGGCGGAGTGCCGCGGCTCATGCGCGGGCGGAGCCACGCGGACCGAGAGGCGGCACGAGTGGCCGAGAGCGGAATGAGAGAGGCGCCTCACCGCGAGAATCGCCGGAGTTGGGGAATACGGCGGCAACGGCGGCGACGGAGACGGTGGGAGCTCGCGGGGAAGGGCGGCCGAGGGAGGACGAATGCCGACGACGGAGAGGGAGGTGGCAGCGAAGGCCGGAACGACTTGGGGCGGCGGGAAATCGCAACTGAAGTCTGGCGGTGAGCTCCGAAGCAAGGGCGCATGGTGCGGGAGCAAACGAGAGCGAGGGAGTCTTGGGTGAGAGCGTGGGGAGCTCAAGGACGGTGCGGGGATGCTTAAATAGGTCGCGGGGGGTCGGCGGCGACCGGATAAGGGCGAAATTACTCACCTGGAGTGAATGGGGAGACAGGAATGGGGAATTGATGTCCGGCGATCAATTCCGGCCATAAAGGGGCACGGGAGAGGCAGCCGGGGGCTTTAAAGGTCTGCGGACACGGATGGGAGTAAAGGCGGCGAGATCCGGGCGTGCGGGAGAGGCGGTCGACCGAGATCCGCGCGGAGAGGGGCCGTGGAAATGGCGCCGGGGCGGCTGGAGGTAGGGGACGACGGCCTGACAGGCGGGCCCCACCTATCGGCGTCCTGGGGTAAAGGGGAGGCAAACTGGACTTATTGGTGGTGCAAGGCTGAAACGGGTCGTGGCCTTCGGCCGGCCCGCGAGCAAGGAGAGAGGATAGGCACGTGTCGGCTGGGCCGATCGGCTGGGTGCACGCGGGGAGGGGATGGGCCGTCGGCTCGGGCCGGCGGCCCATGGCCGATTGGGCAGGAAAAGGACAAAGGAGAGAGAAAAAGGAATTTCCCAGGATTTATTAATTCTTATTTTTATTTTAATTGGTTAGAAATTATTTCTAGTGCTCTAAAAATTCCACTAAAAATCATGTTAGGGTATTTTGACATGTAGAATTTAAGAAAAATCCTACCATGCCATTTTCATTTAGAATTTGGCTTTTAAAATTATTTTTTCTCTCTAGTTAATTCAAACGATTTTTTTTATTTTTAAGAAAGGAAAAACACCTCAGGGTGTTACAGAGACAACCTTGTGCTCGGTGAAGCCAGCGGGGGGTCTCGACGCTGGCGGCGTCGGGCTCGGGACGTCCTCGGCCATTTGCTCCTTTCCTTTGGGGTCGGCATGCAAGGGGGTGAATCCACCGATGTGGGCCGAGGGGTCGGCGGACTCACCCAAGGTGAGGCTCTCGGATTCATTGGCGTAGGAGGTGGCGACGTCTCCCTGTACGGAGAACTCCCCTTCAGGCCCTGGTACCTTGAGGACCAGGTATGTGTAGTGCGGGACCGCCATAAACTTGGTGAGGGCTGGGCGGCTGAGCATCGCATGGTAGGCGGTCTCAAAGTCCGCTACATAAACCCTAACGAACTCGGTACGATAATTCTCCCGTGTTCCGAACGTTACGGGGAGAGAGATCACACCGAGGGGCAGGCTTGCCCTGCCAGGGACGATGCCGTAGAACGGCGAGTCAGTGGGCTCCAGAGCAGATAGGGAGACCCTGAGCTCGCGCAGGGTACCCCAAAAGAGGACATTGATGCCGCTCCCCCGTCAACGATAACACACTTGAGGTGCACCTTGAACACCACCGGGTCCACCACCAGCGTAAACCGGCCTGGCTTCGGGATGTCGGCCCACTGGTCAATCCGAGAGAAAGAGATCAGGATTTTTGACCACCGGAGGCGCTCGGGCGGCTCAATGGAGATGACGTTCACTCGGCGGGAGAGAATCTTTTGTTGGAGTCGACTCTCCAAGGTTGCCTCGCCTCTAAGGATCATGTTGATGGTATGGGTCGGCACCTGGAAACCGCCCTCCCATCAGTGATCCTCCTTCCAGCTCTTCGGGTCGGCACTCCCCTTCTGAGGCCTTGGGGGTCGGGGGTTCTGAGCCTCCCGAGCCATGTGGTCCTAGAGGGTGTAGCACTGACAGATGCTGTGACTCCCATTCGGGTGGAGGAAGCACGGCTTGTCTAATGCCTCCCAGAGTGATTTGCCCGTGGGCTCACCCCTTGTGCTCGGCTTCTTGATGGCCGCAACTTCAGGGGTCGGCTTGTGCTTCACCTCGTCTCGCCGAGACCGCGGGAGCGGTAGGCGGTCCGGTCTTCTCGGTGATCGATGCTCGCGACCAGCTCGCTCCTTTCCCTGAGACTCCCTTGGGAAGCGAGAATCAGGGGCGAGCATTTCCTGTCGTTCCGCTTCCTCGGTGTCGGCGCAGCTCATGGTAATGGTGACCATGTCAGCCGGAGAGGTCGGCTTTGGCCGGACAAGGAAGCGGAATAACTCGGAAGGCTTCCAAAGGCCCTCAGAGAAAATGTGCAAGAAGTCTTCATCGGTGATGCTCGCAACGATGTTCCGGCGCTACGAAAAGCGTCGGATGTAGTCCCGGATAGACTCGCTAGCCCCTGCCAGACTTGGCGGAAGTCGTAGCGCATGGTCGGGCGCTGCTAGGTGCCTTGGTAGTTGGCAACGAAGGCATCACAGAGCACGTCCCAAGAGTCAATTGAGCCCTTGGGGAGCCCCGCAAGCCAGTTTATGGCAGTCGGCGCCAGCATGATCGGTAGGTAGTTCGCCATCATGTTGGCGTCACTGTCGCTACTCGGACAGCTATGCAGTACAGCTGGAACCATAGCGTGGGGTCGGTCTTAATATTGTAAGGGTCGATCCCCGTCGGACAGAAACCTTTGGGCCATGTCACCCGTCGGAGGTTGGCGGTGAAGGCTGCGAAGCCATCGTGTCGGGGCGCGACGTTAGGGGCTCTATCAGGAGGTCCATGCTCCCGGTCGTACTCGTCCCAGCGCCGCATCTCCTAGTGCCTCCGATCGGCGACGCGACGCTCTATAGGTGTTACGGGCATCGAGCTTCTGTGTGATTATCTTGCGCATGTCCCCCATATACGAGCTTCCCTGGTGCTCGGTCGAGCGGATACTCCTAGAGCAGTCGACTGTGCCAACAGAGGTGGCTCTAGTCCTCGTGGCCGCGTCCTTAGCAAGACACGGGGAGGCCGAATGACCGGCACTCCGCTGCCGCCGAGATCTTGAGCGTCGAGCGCTCTCGGAGGGGCGCTCAGACGAGCCTGGAACGTTGAGCTATGAAGTGGCCGCCTGTGTCATGGCCATGGCCTTTCGGACCTCCAGGGAGTCGGGTAGGCCGTTGAGTGCACGCTCGATGGTGACCTGGTTGGCCACGGGCGTCCGAAAGACCTGGTGTCCCTCGAACTCCATGGTGAAGTCGGACTCCAGGCACCGGGGCTGGACGCAGGGTATTCGAGCTTGCTCACGCCATGTGATCCGTCCCGCATTGCACGTATGGTGCATGTTGCGGTGAGCGTCGGACTCCTAAGAGCCCGAAGCCTTGTCCTCGGACACCACGTCCGCCATCATGATGAAGTTAGCAGGCCAGTGGTTGTCAGGAATGAACACTAGACTGCGAAGCGGCCTGGCTGGCGCCACGCGAGAAGGAGAGGCACGACAGGCGATCTTGCCGGAACTCACCGTGCCGGGAGGTGTGGCAGTATGTCCAGTAGCGAGCGAAGGTGAGGGAGGCGACCCTTATGGTGGGGAAGCCGAACGCATGGAGCGGAGCCGACCAGGATGCTCGATCTGGGTCCATGTGAAGTCCGTCCTCATGACTGCTGAGCGGGCAGTCGGGAGCTTGGGCTGCCAAACCTTGGTGGTCGAGTGGATCATGGGGGCCGGGGCCATCGGGCGCAAGACCGCGCTCCTTGGCCTCGCCGCCGCGCGCCGCGGCGTGACAGCACACTCTAGCTCGCCGAAGGCCGCCTGAGAGAGAGTGAGGCGGTGGAAGTTGTCGGCGCAGAACACTAGGGTGCCGAAGACGAAGGTCGTCCTGGTGGGAACCGCGAAGTCGATGGAGAAGGAAACCGCCATCAGATCACCGAGAACGAAGAACAGTGCCCCTACCTGGCGTGCCAACTGTCGACAGGTGAGTCGGCAGTCCTCAAAGGGGGGTGCCCAAAGAGGTTAATGGAAGTGGTCGGGAAGCTGCCTTCCGATGGATCTGATGGTCGACTCGAGTCCGAAGACGAACCAAAAGAGCAAAGACACAGAGAATTATACTAGTTCAGCCGTCCCGAAGGATAATAGGCCTATGTCCAGTGTTCTTTGTTGGGGTGGATGATGAACAAGGGTTACAAGGGTGAGTTCTTGGGGCTTAGAGCAAGCTGGCCAAAACTAAGAATGAGAAAGCTAGAAAATCAATCCCCCGACCTCCTTGGCATGCCCTCCCTTTTATAGCTCAAGGGGGCAATTACAAGAGGACTTGGGGGCCAAGAAAGCTATCACTAATGGTCTAAAAGGTAAGTACAAACAACATCTTAAAAGGTACATGATGGTCTGTTGGGTCCTATACCCCGTGGGCATCTTGTGCTCTCTCTTGCTTTGGGATCCCTCCTTCGCAGGTGATATATGTACTGTGTTGTCGGGTGACATCAATCTTTGTCGCGTTGTCTCCTTCCTCCTTCTTCTTGCGTGCCAAGTCTTGTCCCGAAGAGGCTTGAGGTCGGGTCGTGGAATCGGGCTCACGAAAGGGGAACCGAGGTTGGACTCGGGGAAAGGTCGGGACGGCCAAGCCCGTGAGGGGGGTCGGGCTACCGACCACATCCTGAGGACTCTCGGTTTGACTTCTGTAGGACTTTGACTCTAGTCCATGGGTACCCCAGGGTGACACCGCCCATAGATACAAGATGATAAGATTAGATCGAATGAGCTTTGCAAGATAAAGACTAACTGGAGCTATTGGGATGATGACTTCACGATGGCTTTCGTCGGCACGATTTTTGTTGGTGGCAGAGGGAGTGCGCTCGCTTGAGGTTTGAAGATGAGGAGAAGCCGATGGGATTACTAGATGCATCAAGAGGTGTACCGGGCTAAATGGTGGTCATGTATCGTGCGCTTACTTGAAGCTGATGGGTTGTGTTGAGTCGATTGATTGGTAGGGCTAAATGGGCCATGCAGATGAATTCCGAAGCATGTTTATCCATAATACGGAATTAGGGGGCATGTGTTAACGGCAAAATTTGGCATATTCCATTAAATACGGAGCAAGTGCGAAGCGGGATTGACAGTGTGATTTCAGTGGCCAAAAACAGGAAATTGCATCGGCTAAAGGCATTCGGCAGGAAAGTATTAGCAAAATGGTATCGGCTGGTCGTTGCCGATAGGTGCTAAATGTTTGAGTTCTTGTCGGATTCGGTTGAAGGACTAGGAATACTACCAAAAAGAGAATCGGATTCGAGAAGAAAATGACATGGCATTTATCTATTAATTAGGCAAGATTAATTATTTTTCTTTCTTAATTTTAGGAATGTGTGAGAAGAATTCGGTTTGGGTGTGTAATGTTTGTTTATTCTTTAGAAATGGTATGTGTCATGTCCGATATGGACTCGTTTATGCTCATGGGTATAAATATATACACCCAGAGTCTTATAAAGACAACAACAGTTCAATACACACTTTCGATGCATCGCTACCCTAGTTTTCTATGTTTTCACCTCGACGAGTTCTTGTTTCTATTGGGTTGCATCGGTTAGGTTCGATCTCTAGTAAGAGGCAAGTTCCGTCTATAGTTGCTTGTATCGGTGGGGCTAGGGCTTTCATCTGTTGAGTTTGATACTCTATTCTGGTCGATACAAGCGCTAAGTTATTATATGCATTATCTAATCTAAGTCGTCAGTATTGTTTACATATATTGGCTGATTCATCTAGGGTTTGCAACCGAAGACTCAACAAGCCCTAACTGAGCAGCGCTAGCAAGGCTAAAGGGTTTATAGGACTGAAGGTAAAACCAATCTACTAATTTTTTTGGCCTTTTCGGACTATATGAAATTAAAAACAACAACGGATTGAAAGTCCCTCACCAATAAACCTTACTCTGATACCAACTGATAGAATCCCGCTAGGGTTGCTGCCCAATCTTTTAGTGAGAGGTGGGGGCATAACTCGATTGGAGAAAGAGGCCACGTTCATGGCCCGACTACAACCCTCCAAGAGTTGCGCCTTAGCAACCGATACACCACCTCCAATGGCTGCCGCGATCTTGTGGAGCGCGTCACCCGACTACTAGGGCACCCGTCCTGCAAGCAACCGAGAACTAGCAAGAACAAGTATGCAAGGTACTGAAATACCAAATGTAGATGAAGATTTCAATCTCAAACTCAATATGATGGGTCCCAAAGATAGGAAGACGGGCGGCTGGTTCAGCACGTGCGCTTCAAGCAAGTAGCAATGGCTAAACTTGATCTAAACAAAACCCAAACCCTAATTGTGTGACGGCGGCTGTTTATAAAGACCCTAGGTCATGTGAGGACCCTTGGACGTGCCCCTATTGGGTACATGACCCAATAAGTCAGAATTAGGTGTCGCATCACCAGAAAAGGACTCTATATAAAAATGACAACTGCAGGCGAATGGCAGCAGATATGAATATGAGGTTGGATCCATATGAAACTTGACTTCAAGACAAATCCATGAAGTACTTGAATGCCCCAATCCGAGCACGTATGCGGCTGCGGTGACCTTCACAAGTTGGAGTTGTTTCCCAGTCCGAATCCAGGCTGCGCGACTCCTCTCCCCTTTGGGTCCACCTATCATTCCTAATCAAAACAAGAGTGCACATGTCTCCATGATCTAAATATGATGAACATGAACTCATGAGTGTACTTACTTGATGATTGAGTTGATGAGCATGAGCGCGAGTAATTGGACCAGCAACAATTGGTACTTGTGTTGTTGTCGGCATGGGTGTATCGTTGGTGCTGATGTCCTCATCAGAGGAGGTGGAGGCGAACATGGTGGCGCGGCATGGTGCTCCGGGACGGCGGCGTCGACGTCGGTCGGCATCGGTCGGACTTGAGGAAGAGAGAGAAAGAGTGACGCGAGGAATGGAAGTGGCTTTAGCCTCGATGCTCACCGACGACAGCGGCGCGGGAAGAAGGTGGCGGCATTGACGGCGCTACCCATCAACGGCGGCGGCGATAGCTGAGAGGCGACGACGGCGAAGGATGCTCACGACGGCGAAAGGCGACGGTGGCGGCTTCAAAAAAGAGGGAAAAAGAGGGCGGATTCACCTGCTATTTATAGGAGAGAGAGAGCTAGGTTAGGATGGCGTCGGCTCGGTTTTGGAAAGGCGGCGTCGGTTATGGAAAGTGGTGGCAGCGCGGCTTGGCGGTGTGGGCCGAGGCGACGCTAAGGAGAGAGGACCAGGCCGAGGCACAGCGCGGGCTCGAGGCTTGGCCTCCCTGGGCCTGCTGCTTGGGAGAAGGACAGAGGGGGAGCTGGCTGGAGATAGAAGGAGAGGGGAAAGCAAAAAGAAGAAAGAAGAAAGGCCAAACTGCAAAAGGGGAAAATTGCAGGAAGGAAAAAAGGAAAATGACAAGGACTTTTATGGAAAATTTCAAATTTGGATTATTTGGATTTTTTTAGGAGATTTAGGATTTAAGGAATTGAATTGGAATATCGGATTTGGGTGGAAATTTGAATTATTAAAATTGAGCTCCACTTCTAAAATACAAATTAAATCCAATTAACTTCAACTAAAACACACAAAGCTAGACGTAATTAACTAATTAATCACATTAAATCCTATTGATTTAACAAATTTTTTTAATCTGTTTAAAGCGAATAAACTAAAAGTAAATTTTCGCAAACATACGCAAAGAACGGAAGACGAAAAATAAGCATGTGACAATTATACTCCAATACATCTATATATATATAGCAATTGTGCTCGTGCGTTGCAACGGGTGAAGTCGAGGCGCGCGCGGATGGGGACGGGAGGGAGGGCGCAGACGCGGAGCGGAGCTCAAAAGCGATGGGAGGGGAGGAGCGCAGACGCGATGCAAGGCGCGGCGCGGATGGAGGGACGGAGGAGGGACGCAGGGAGGGAAGGGCGTAGGAGGTCTTTTTTCATCCAAACCCTCCCTTTCTTTTCAGATTGGGATCTGGGGTTAATTTGAAAAACTCGAGGGATTTTCTGCAAAATAGCCAGGCAAAACAAAATTTTGGGTGGAAACACTACTTGTTTTATATATAGTTATAGATTTTGCAAAAAACCCTTTGAGTTTTTTCAAAATTAACCCGCAGTCCGTTTGACTAAGGAAGAAAGAAGGGTTATTTTGCAGAAAATCCTTTGACTGTTTATAAAATTAACCTGCAATCCTAATGTTGAATAGAAAGAGAGGGCTTGGATGAAAAAAGACATCCTGTATCCTTCTCTTCTGCCCCCATCCGCGCCGCGCCTGCGTCCCTCCCTCCCGTCGTCGCTCAGAGCTCCCGCGTCGCTACCTGGACCTTCGTCCTCCACCTGCTTCCCTCCCCGCATCGTCATCCCGTTGCAACGCACGGACATTTTGCTAGTAGTTATAGATTATGGATTATAGATATAGATTATAGATATAGATTTGCTTTTTTTTATCTGCAAAAATATGTGTATGGTGTATATAGGACTGTTTTGGTTTTGCCAAAATTTGTCCTATCAAATATATTTGATAACTTTAAATAGTACAATATATATGTTTAGATTGCTACTAATCAATCATTACAGTTGACATTATATCACGTTACTAAAATATTGATAGTGTCAAAACTTACATAAGATTTAACATCAATAATTTGATAAGATAAAAACCAAACAAGTCCGTAAAAACCAAACATCATCCGTCCAAGCACTATGTCGGTTCAAATCAACGGCAAGATAAGAAAGGAATTTTTCCTGGGCCTTATTCGGCGGCCCAAATAAGCAGCGCCGCGGCCTATATAGATATCCATTCCTGATCGATCCATTCTTCTCGCAATCTCGCCTAGCTGAAGTTGTTGTACTCGATCGCCGCCATGGAATCCGCCGCCGTCGCCGTCGTCCGCCTCCTCGGCCCTCCGGTGATCCGAGCCGCCCGCCAGCCGCACGATGCCGCCGGCGACGGAGCCGCCTCCCACCCCTTCCTCCATCTACTCGACGCCGCCTTCAACGTCCCTCCTCCTCCCGCCGCCTCCGGATCGAAGCCGAAGCCACGAAAGGCCCGCACCGAGAACGACTCCGCCACCTACACCGACTCCGGCAACCCTTGCCTCGACTTCTTCTTCCAGGTCGTCCCCGACATGCCCGCCAACCGCGTCCGCAGCCTCCTCGTCGCCGTGTGGGCGTACGACCCGCTCACCGTGCTCAAGCTCATCTGCAACCTTCGCGGCGTCCGCGGCACGGGCAAGTCCGACAGGGAGGGGTTCTACGCCGCCGCGCTGTGGATGCACGAACACCACCCCAGGACGCTCGCCTGCAACATCGCAGCCCTCGCCGAGTTCGGCTACCTCAAGGACTTCCCCGAGTTGCTCTTCCGCCTGATCCACGGCAACGACGTCCGCAAGCTCGCCAAGGCCAAGGCGGCTGCCCACAAGATGCACAAGTCCCGGGAAGAGGCCACACCGGCCGGCCGGAGCGCAGCCGAGGCCACGCCTCTCTCGTGGTTGATGCAGCATCGTCGACGCCATGCCGCCGCCAAGCCGCTGCTCTCGGATTTTGTCTCCACCGTGCTCTCCACGACCAAAACCAAAAGCAAGAGCAAGCCCAAGCTCGAGACAAGCAGCAGCAATTCCGACGCGGCGATGGAGATCAATAAGCCTGAAGAGGTGGTGCAGCCTGTCGCCATGGATGTGGACGGGAAGCCCGAGAAGGAGAAGGAGAAGGAGGGGGACGGAAAGCCAGAGAAGAAGGAGGTCTCGAAGAAGGCCAGGAAGGCGGTAAAGCTCGCCGTGCAGTCGTTGGAGAAGTACTACGGCGACCGCGCCTACCGCTTCCTGTTCGACTGCGTCGCTGAGTTCTTCGCCGAACTCCTCGCCTCCGACCTCGAGCAGCTGCCCCAGGCGGCAAGCGGAGGAAGATCGTGGGGTTGAGGGGGGGTGCAGCAGCTTGGCGGAGTCCGTGGTGACATCGTGGACTCCGACACCGCCAGCGTCTGCAGCAGCCGGGCGGTGTGGTGCGTGATGGTGGACTGCGCGTTAATTTAGGAACAACTCAGGGTTTTTTTTGTAAAATTGTCTGGCAGAACAAAAATTGGGTGAAAACACTCCTTACTTTATATATAGGTATATATATATGTGTCGTGAAAAACGGAACAAAGGTATCAGACGAACTTGAGGTACCATCAAGCGATTGGTCGGAACATGGATGATTAGGTGGAATTATACAGTCAAATAGAAGTTAGGTTAATCCTAATAAAAAAATTTTATATTGATATTTTCAAGACAACCATGATAAAATAAAATGGTGTTTAAAATTATCCTTCCCAATACCCAATACATAATTTCATGAAATGTTCATGGAATGGTTTAATACGATAAAATCATATATAATCATATATTTAATTTCATGACTCTTCCTAATATCCAGTATATAATCATATTTAATTAATTTTATGACTCATGAAGAAAGTTAATATTCGTGTACAACTGGTTTGGTTCTCTATATTTATATAGATAAACTGGTTCTCTCTTCTTTTCTTTTCTTTGTCATGCCATGTCATCAAACAATCCTTCATAACATCTTATAATTAATGTGCATAAAACTTAATCTTACATAACATCCTATAATTAATGTGCATAAAACTTACTTATACCGCCACTACAAAGGTACTCCTTGAAACTTAGATTTGTTCTGGAATGAGAGGACAACTATAATCATATTACAGCAGGTCAATTCTTGTTTACAGATAACAATGTGACCTTCAAATCAAGCAATTCCGAAGCTGCTTTACATGAATTACATGACCTTTTGCATCCAAACAAATAGGACAGGAAGACAATATCGCGCTGGCAATGTTGTCAGCCTGATCCCAGTAAATTCCAAGGCTTTTACAGCTAACAAACACTAGCTTTTTGTTGCATCTACATCTTACAATGAACGGAAGCGTTCTCCTTCAACTACAGCCCGATTGAGAGCAGCTTGTTGATCCTTGTTTATCAGAAAGCTTACTTTGTTATCATCAATGCCCGTGATAGCAACTAGTAGAAAGGATGTTACTCGCTCTGGCATTCAGAAAGAAGAGAGTTTTGTCCATCATTAAACATCTTAACATGACACAGCTTTCCTCCAGTTTCATCGGCAAATGTTATCTTCTTTCGTTTTCTTGGAACTTCAGAATGAGAAACAGCCTTCTTCCCTGCTAATGTCTGGCATTGAACATTTAAATTGAAAATGTCAGTCGAGTTCAGGAAAACACTCAATGCTCCAAAGTAAGCATACAAACTTAAAAGTAGATACCAACCAGTATTTTACAAAAGCGGTTGCAATCTTTGTTCATTATTGTCAACCATTTCCTTGTAGTTCTCTCCACCTCTAATACATCCTCAGAGGCAGCTCTGATCTGTGCAAGAGAATTATAAGATTGCTGTCATATGCTTTATCAAGGTAGATTTGCTTCACTCTCAGCTAAGACCAGATTGGCAGCAAACAAATCTATAGGCTCAACTCTCTAGTCTTCTCATTTTTCATATTTTGAACGAGACCACCAGGAAGCTACTGCTCATCACGGTTAATATCAATTGCAACAATCCTATCATATCAGAGTTAGTTCACGATTTCTTATGGCAAATAAAGTACTACTCCCTCTGTTCCACATTATAAGACATTTTGGTCTCTCCATCCCTCGTCTAGATTCACTAACATCCATATAAATTTGTATACATATGTGAAACACATACATAGATCCATGCATAAATTTATTCAAAACCCAAAATGTTTTATAATGTGAAACAGAGGAAGTAACTTTTTTGAAAGTTAGGAGTAGTCACTAGTTGAAAACAGATGAAAAGTTACGCCTGCACTATTAATAGGATAAAAGTAAAACGTATGCTAAGTATTGATAAGCAAGTCAGGAATATGATTCCTTTTTAGGAATAGTCTATTTGACAACCCTAAACTTTCAAAGACTAAAAACTACCCTGAACTACTAAACTGTGCACTTGTTCAAACCTGAACTACTACAGAGTTGATTTTGGACATTTGTGAAAGTTTGCGGTTGTAAGATGGGACTTAATTCCTTGTATGACAGTATAACTGCACATTAGTACACGGTGATTCTATGCAACAAGACTCTTGTACTAATCCTACAATATAATAGCTGGTCCACAAGCTTAGATAGGTATTATATGATATTTACATAAAAATAACTGAGACGCTAATGAAGTGCGAAGATAAAATCACAAATGCAAACTCTTATGTTTTTTTAGGGGATAGTGCAAACTCCTATGTTTACGGGGTATCTGAAATTTCCTGTGGAAATTTGGATATCAAAGTAAGGATTCTTCAACCAGTATTAATATTTGAACTAGAATTATTATACTGAGAAATATATTTTTGTGATCCAGTGTTTAACAGTATGACTTCATTTCTTTAGCTAATGAAAACTCAATTTTATACTTCTGCCCTACCTATTAAAGTATGTGCGGTGTAATTTCATGAATCATGATTACTACAGCCTAGCTATTTTCTAGAATCATCAATTAATCACAGAGCAGCACAATTAACTGCAACTCAAAATAGTAGGCTCAAATTCCATTTATCAATATCTCACCTCAGCAGTGTTGAAAGTAGGTAGCAAAGATTGTGATTCTGATAACAAACTTCCGTCTACTATACTTTTCATGTACTTCAAGCTTCTCATAAGTTTGGATGCAATGTTTTCTATATCATGCATTTGCCTTTGTGAAAACTCAACAGCCTTCTCGGCGTCCAATAAAACTGAAGAAGCTTTCATGCAAGTACAAGTAGTCTTTTGGGGGGATGGGGATTCTGTTGCCTTCAGAATTCCTTTGCTTGTAGGGAAGAGGGAACTCCTGCCATTAGGTCTCCTCGTCTTGCCACAATCTTCAAGAAGGATCTTTCTCTCTGAAAGAATAATGGCCGCATCAATAACGGGAAATAGTATTAACTACTCTTACAAAAAATTATTAGAAACATAACAAACAGCATAGATTGTTTACTGAGCCTTTGGAGCCCACACAAACCAATACCAGTCAAAGCATTGCAAAGCTTTTCCTGAGAAGTCGGGGACATAATCTGAAAAAAAAATAAAACAACAAAAAATAAGTATAGCAGACTTATTCATACATTTTTGTTTCAAGCTTAGGTTAAAACAATGAGAGCAGACCTTTCTCTTGGACAGCAGCTTTTTTGGAGCATGCTCTTCAAGAGCTCCTTCATCAGTGAAAGGTTGTAATTTTTCACTTTGTCCATCAGTATCAAGAGAGGCTGCAGTTGAATCCAAAGACCCAGCAGGCATTTCCTGTGTTTCTTCAGGATTTGAGCTCTCTGATGTTACACAAACTTTGTCCAAGTCAGAACAAGATTGCAATAACTGTGGCTGAAGGCCAAATTGTTCTCTTGATCCTTGATCACTGTTAGTTTTACAGATGTCATCATCATCCACTGTAACCTTTAACTGATCTGTGTCCTTTGATAACCACTCTGTAACACAAGTAAGTAAGAGCTGACCACCATGTGGAGCTTTGGATCCAGTGGGGTCTCTGTCAGTGCCCTCACTTACCAATGGGCTTGAAATGATGGCAGCACCTGAGACACCAACATGAGTTTCAGCTTCAGTACTCTTCCTCTGTGCATGATTATTCAGAGCATCATATACTATACTTTCTAGCTGTCCATCTTGTGCGGTAAAATTGGCGGCTTTCACTGAGTCAAGAGTCTTGTTAAAAGCAAAAGTGCAATCCTTAGTTGCATGTCCAACATCCATATGCGGTAATATGTCACTGTGCTGAACTAGTGAATCAAATTGACCATCTGCCTTCATCTGCACAACCTCTGCAAACGACATGAAGTTGCTTTCTGCACTTCCACATAAATCAGATTGGAGGACCACGGATGGAGACCCCACCTCTGCGTTACACTGATCAGTAGAAGAACTTTCTATAGTCTTTGTGCTTTCCAGTGTACTGCCATGAAGAACTCGTGGATACCAGTATTCATCTATGTCTATATGATCTTCACAAGACATATTAACAGAACATACCAAATAATCATTGACAACTGAAGACCTGTCTTCATCTAAATTTGTTATATTGCCTGATGTTTTATGGCAGTTGCTCATTTCATCAGTGATATCCAATGAAGAAAGACTGTCATTTGTCTTGTTTTGCAGTATAATGTCATCCAAACAGTATGCTTTGATACTGTTAGCTAGCTCACAGGAATCATCAGAAACATCCTTTTGTTCAATCGGTTGAGGGATGACACCACTGTGTTGTTGACATCCATCATACTCTATTGGCTCCCTATGCAACTCAGCAAAAGAGTGCTGAAAGGAGTCCTTTCCAGAACTAGATACTCCAACTAGCTCATCGGAGTAAATATCCACATCCTCATCCTCAGTCTTGATTTCACAAAGTATGTCTAGGCTTCTACCACTCATTACAGCACCAGTTGATAACTGTGCGTTTTCCATTTCAGCATATAAAATGATCTCCCCAATTATTTCTTCAGTATTACCTGAATAAAGAACATACACAGCATTTACAATATGTTTGAAAAAAGGAACCTAAGTAGGTCTATTTCAAGAAAAATGTACTGGCGAAAATAAGAAAGAGGTTTTGCAGATTCATCTGCTACATCCAGTTCATTCATATGTTACATCTATACTGAAAAAAGGGTATTTGTATTGAAAGACTGCAGTATGTTTGAATAAGAGAAGACTCACCAGCAGCAATTGTGGAGTGCTTTACATCTGGAGCTGCCCTTTCCAGCTTCTCTGCAGTTGACATTGAGTCATGTGATGTTACCTCAAGTGGGGGTAATTTCATAGGCTCAGTCTCCTCCCTCCTCAGTGTTGTATCTTGCAGTTTTACAGCATTTAGAGATGTTGGTTTGCCCATTGTTCTGTTTGATTTGGTAGGGGATGTCTTCTGCCACTTCTGTCTGAAGGCAATAATGGGCTCATCAAGATCAACTTCCTCTTTTGGTACTTCATCTTCAAAGTTTCTCTTTCCACATTGTCTCTGATTCTTAAAGTCAGGTCCTTCAGAATCATTTTTCAAAGCCCTCCTGCTCTTAGTTTTACACTGAGCTCTTAAATCCTTCAGAGATACATTCTGAAAATCTTGGTCACCAGCCATGTCACCAACAGAATCATCATTAAATTCTGGGGTGGAAAGAGATGCAATTTCTTCAAGATCGATTACCTCAGTTTTGACAGGCCCCAAGGTAGGATAGTTCGTTTCAGAATTTTCATCATATACAACATGGATATTCTTGAGCCTAGGAGATCGCCTAGGAGGAATCAGGTTTGTCTTTTTGCGAGCAGCACCAGGCATTGTCACTTTCAAGTAGCAGACTACAGATTCAAACTTGTATAGAAATCAACTTAGCAATTGTAAATGTCAAAAAGTTTCCTGTAGGAATGAAGAAAACCAGGTGTTATGACCAAGTGCATGCACAATAGATGAATAAAAGAAGCCATATTATCTTTAAGATGAACTATATTCTTTTTCTAGATGAAATAGGGTCATATTCAATTAAAGCACTAGAGCGGGATAATAGGCAAATCTTGTCATTACAAAATCATAATATATGCTCAGACATTATCATTAGCTCTCCTATTTCCCACCATAAGGTGCACATATTATAAAAATAACAGGAAAAAAAGACATAGGAAGAAGCAAGTGGTTTTGCAATAATCAATTTTGTGATTACACAGGAATGCTTCTAATAAACATACGGGAAACTCTTAGTACTAGAGTGAATCAATAAAAGGGGGGAAAGGGGGGAATTGGATGAGTTGTTGAAAACTCAACCTTTCATATAGAATAAACAGATTTGGTAAAGTTGCAAATTTTCCAATTAGAAAACACAGAAACAGGATTCGCATCCTTGTATGCATAAGGAAAGCTACAAGGTCATCATCAATCTTCATGAGCTAGACAAGAATCAACAACTCAAGCAAACGTTACTCGGCAGGTATAATATTTGGAGGAGCTCAACACCCAATTGCCCAAACCCAGAGCAGATCTCAGATCCCTCAGGGCTCTCGACCAGTGACGTCGTTGCCAGGTGGCACGAGACATGAGGGTGACGAGGCATGCAGCTCCTTGCAGAGGCGGCATCGAGCCTGCCAAGGGCCAACGTTGAGGGAAGAGGGGAAATGCAACGACGAGGGAAGGACACCCCTCCGTCCGACCGCACGATCCACGAAATTCGAGAGGACTAAACAGCAGAAGCAGATCTGGCACCCAAACGCATGAACAGATAAAGAAAAGAAAAGCGGCAGCTGACTTGGTCGGCGTTGGCAAGCAAACCCTAAGGGCACTGTCGCCGCCCTGTTGGGGGGAAGCCAGGTACTGACCTTGAATGCTGGCCGACACAGGAGTGACGGAGAGCAGCAGCAGTCAAGGGGAGGGGAGCCCCAGCCCCCTAATCAATCCTCCTCCGATATTGGAAACCTCCGCATGGACAAGAAGAGAACGGGCTTCAGGTTGCCTTACTACTATTATTATTGCGTTGCAGCGTGCAGCGCTGGGTGGAAGTGGAAAAGGAACGGGAGGGAGGGAAATTTTGGCGCCAGCTAGAGCCTAGAGGAGGAGAGGGTTGGCGGGAAGGTGAAGCAAAATTGCCCGCCCGCCAGCTCCTCTTTTCAGTAATAAATAATTCAGCCTAGCAGCAGCATCCGCCGCCGCCGCCAGAGAGGTTGAGCTGCTGGCCTGGTATCAATGGGCTTTCTCTCATATTTCATTTTCTTCAGTTATTTCGGTTAACCAACACAGGTGACCGAATTAACTGGGAATAATTCGGATACTCGGATATGATGACCCAAACTCTTTGGTTTTGGTCATTGCAAGAAATAAAACTAGCTCTGAACAAATGGATGGGACGAGTTTCCTCTGATTTAGGTCAATGACATGTGGATCTATTGGTTGTGAAACCCATATGTTAACCACACAAAGTCATATAACAGTACGTCAGAGTATCATACTCTATTTCCAAATGGATGTGTTCTACTAGTTCTAAAGGAAGCAGCAGCATGTTACATACTGAAATGGAAATGAATGCACCAGGCAACGCATTCCATCAGAGCTCTCTGCACAGGATACATGTACAACAACCACGTCGATCAAGATTTTCGGTCTTGTTTGGTTTTCCATCTCTTCTGTTCTAACCTTACCAAATCTGTCAATGTTGTTGTCATTTGTTTCCAACCTAACCAAATTTGCAAATGGCAACAAATCAAACATGCTCTAAACATCAAAATCAATCGTACCCAAATTTGGTCATCTTATTACAAGCAGCTACTCCTACATTACGGGCGTGTTTGGTTGCCTGCACATGGGTTGGCTCGCACCCGCTGGTGTAGGGAGCGCGTGTTTGGTTGCCCACACAGCCTCCTGGGCCTGGTTCCGCTCGTGCAAATCTCCCTTCCCAGTCAGGCCCGAGGGAAACGCTCGATTTGAGCTTCGCTCCCCATCCTGGCTGAGCGCGTGCAGGCGGGGATGCGCTGATGCAGGAGGCAGGAGGGGGGGGAGGGGGTGTCAAGCATCCACTCACCTCCTGCTCCCATTTGGTCCATGAGGCCACCGGATTCACCGTCGTCTCCACCGCCATTGCCATCACCGCCTCATGGAGCTCCTCGCCCGGTGGAGCCTCTCACCACTGCTCGTCGCCATCATGTCGGCCCCGAACTCCGCCACCAGATCCGGTAGCCGGTCGTGCTCGCCAAGATACAGCAGAAGGATTCGGAGAGGATGCCGGATCTGGGCGCTCAAGCGGCGTCGCTGTCGTCGTCGGCCTCGTCTTTCTCCTCTCCTCGCCGTCTTCCTCGCGTCCGTCTTTCCTAATCCGGCTCGCCGGAGCGCCGAATGACCGGATCTGGTGGGGTGAGTGCCGATTCGGGGAGAGGGGCAGCGAGCTGCGCGGCGGTGGACGGAGCAACGAGCGGCGTGACTGGGGACGAGAGCAGCGAGCGGCGCGGCGCGGCGGCGGAGGGGAACAGCGGTGCGGATTGCGCGGGGTAGTTGGGTTGGTGACAAGATCTACGGGATATGTTTCTCCTTTCCTTTTTTTTCTTGATTCTTTTCTCGGTTAGACTCTATCTTGAGACTATTTGGTTCAGCTTTTTTTTATTTTTTCCAGGTAGAAGGTAAACCCAGCTGGTTTTTTAATCTGGTTGTTAAAAAATCAAAAGACAGAATTAAACTTAAAAAACGCAGAAGCCAAAAGCTCACTTTGGACAGCTTTTCTAGCTTCTAAGAGGAAAGTTGGAAGTAATTATCCGTCGTCATCGCTACATTAAAAAGGTTCGCTTTTAAATAAACCAACTCAAAAGGTAGCTTCCAAACATCACTTCGACTTGGTTTCAAGTTTCACTTTTGAAAAGGCAAAAGCCAAAAGCTAGATTCTAACTTTTAAAAAGTTGAACCAATTCTTAGATTAAAAACTTTAGTCACTTCCTGTGTAAGTTTGGATATAGAGACTAAAGGGAACTAAAGGTCATTAATTAAATTATATAAAGACCATGTCATCTCTTTTCTCCTTCTCTTTTCTTCTCTTTCCTCCTAGCCTCTTCTCATTCTCTCCCCCTCCCTCTCCCCGATCCCCTTTTCTTTCTTCCCTACCGATGCGGAGACGGCAGTCGGCGTGGCAACGGCTGAGGGCACGACGACTCACAGCTCCTCGCACAAGTGAAGCTCCCACTCCGTCGACGCTCTGATGCAGTGCCTTCTTGTGAACCCGCCTCCTCGGTTATCTCCGCAGCAGTGGAGGCCGGGCGACGACGGCAGGCGCAGGGGGCGGCCGGCCTCGGTCCTGCCTGCCGAACTCCCGGCATGAGAGGTCGGGTGGCGGCAGTGGAAGCGCGGTGGCTACGATGCCCCGGTGCGGCGATGGCGGGAGGTGGGGCAGCTCACCGACACGCCGAGAGGACATCGACAGTAGTGCTTGCGCGGGGTAGCGGCGACGGGACGGGTTGTGTGGGGCAGTAGATGGAAAAGAAAGATTTTAGTCTCTATAAGTGTTAGTGATATGCCCTAAAGGCAATATGGATATGTTGGATATCACAGTCAATATTTATGTATTAACATGAATATGTTGGATATCACAGTCAATGTCTAAAACTCTGGGCTGTCAAGTGGGTTCTCTTTCTTTCACGTATTTAGGGCTGCCTCTGGGTGCTTCAAAACCTATAATAGAGGATTTTGTGCCTCCCTAGGATAAAGTTGGGAAAAAACTTTCTGCTTGCACAAACTCCCTCTCTTATTCAGGGAGAGTGGAATATATTAATACGGTGATCACCTTCAAGCTTCACAAAGGGGTAATTGAAGGAATTGATAGGGTCAAAAAACAATGTTTATGGAGGGGGAACTCAGAGAAAAATAGAGGAGGGAATCTGGTAGCTTGGACGCTTGTCCAGAGGCCTAAGAGGAAGGGAGGCCTTGGAATCAAAAATATTGGTCTTCAGAATGATGTTTTGCTTATAAAACAACTGCAAGTTCTTCTCTAAAGAAGACATTCCCTGGGTACATCAGGTTTGGTTTAAATGCTATGGGAATAGGATTCCGCATGCCCATACACCAGTCGGCTCATTTTGGTGGAAGGATATCCTGAGGCTCAAAGATCTATATGCTCGGGTTACTTCTTATATCTTGGAAGACGGTTCCTCAGTTTTATTTTGGAAGGACATTTGGTCAGGACAATGTCTTTTTGAATCTTTTCCTAACCTGGCTGGTTTCGCAAAGCAGTTGAATGCATCAATTCAGGAGATGGCAAGCGCAGAGGCATTGGAGGACCTCTTCAACATCCCAATTTCATATCAAGCTGCGGTCGAACTGAAAGAATTAAGAGAGGTTATTCAAGACTATAATCTGCTGGGAGGTTTGGATAAGCGAATTTTCAGATGGGGATCGGACAAATATATGGCTTCAAAGCTATATAAAATGGCCTTCTTGGGTACTCAGGCTCCGGTTGTGTTCGATTGGGTCTAGAAATCCAAAGTCACTCTGAGAGTTAAATTTTTTGCTTGGCTAGTTCTTCTGAATAAGCTTAACACTAAAGGTACCCTAGTAAGGCGCCATTTTAATGTCCAGCCCAATAGTCTGTGCTCAGTTTGCAATGAGGGTGTAGAAGAGACAGTTTCGCATCTGTTCTTTGATTGTTCTTTTGCCAAGCAATGTTGGGATAAGATTGGTATTACCTAGGAGATGTCCAGGAAATTGGTAGGAGAGTTGAAAGAACTAAACAAAGATCTACTATGACTCTTTTCATAGAAGTTTTCCTCATAGCTGCCTAGGAAATCTGGAAACTTAGGAATAGATGGGTTTTTGACGACATTCAAATCTCCTTCGACAGATGGCTATACAATTTCAAAGAAGAAACCAGACTCCAATCGCATAGAATTAAAGGGTCTAATAGAACGTTCATTGATTCTTGGCTACAAACGTTGTAATCTCTCTTAGTTCAAGGTTGTTTTCTTTCTTTTAGAGCATGTTCTTTTTCAATTCAACTTTGTAAGGTTGGTAAGGTTTGTAAGCTTCCCTGAACTCTTCCTCCCGTTTTTATAAAATTTGAGTACCTTGGGGATCTCCCCCACGTTTTTTTTGTCTCAAAAAAATGTTTATGTATTAATAAATAAAGTGTTATTTCGTTCTATGAAATAGACAACTTGTATTGATCAATAAGTATGTAACTTATTCATGAGACTCTTTATGTGATATGAATCTATTTCTAAATGATCCCTGATCATATATTATATGTATGGAACAAATATGATTCTAAAATCAGCACGTATATTGATTGATGATCATGTCTCATGGATCATGGCATAAAGATACCAAATCAATAACGTGAATACATGTTAGAGAACATAATGTTGGATAGACCAACCTTGAGACACTATAGGTATTTAATATGCCATTAGTTGGTCTCAACTAGTGTTGGTGCAAAGTCCTTAGACCTAAGACCATCATGGATTCTAACATGTGTAATGGCTTACTTAGGGACTACCAAATGCTACATCATAATTGGGTAGTTATAAAAGTAGTCTTTGGGTTTGCTATGAAACATGTAGTGGGATGTGAATGATCAAGATGGAATTTGCCCCTCCTATAGTAAAAATATCTTTGGGCCCCTCGATGTAATGGATTATGGAAGTGTATGGCTATGCGAGTTGATTGAGGAGTTAATAAACATATATATAATCCAATATAAGAACGAGTGAATGACTAAGCTGTTGATAGGATGACACGTGTCTTGTCTGTAGCTTAATTGATATCGTGAGGCAAAGGTATTTGTGTACATATTATAGGTTCAGTCGATATGATCTTTTATGTATACTTTGGCGTCAATACGCTTTGCTAGGGGCCGCTATTGACAAGTCGGCCGAGAAGTGTTCTCAGATTGTAACCAAGTATACATGAACCTACAGGGTCACACACTTAACAGGTTGGAACAGGTATTTGAGTTTGACTCAAATGAGGACTCAGATAAGGCTCAGTTCGGATAAGGATCCGATTAGAGATAGAGTCCCAATGGGCCTCTAGGCCCAGTCGGCTAATTATAAATAGAGGGGCAAGAGGTGGAGATCGTACACAAGCAATTCATGTTAGACGCGAGTTGAGATCTGCCATGAGCAAACCCTAGCCGTCACCTCTGAGCCAAACCCTAGCAGCGCGTCGAATGCTAGCACACAAGTGATCGGCGTTGCACCCTTGGACGTGTGGATACCGGTAGAGACACTGTTACGTTGCGGTGTAGATCGGCGAGGCGAGTTGACGGTCGGGCGATCGGATCGTAGTGATGGGCTACTTTCGCAACCTCCCCAACACGCGTACATTGGACCGATTTCTCCAATGTAGTCTTTTGCTGTCCTGCGCATCAATTGGTAACAATTTATAGTCCCTTACTCGCATGCTATCCTAGAGTGCACGGTAGAAAATTTTGAATTTATACTTCCGTAGTGATATACACTAGGGTGTCTCGATCTTTCGATGAGTTGATGATAACTACGATTTCGAAAGAAACGTTGACGATCCAACTACAGCCGTACGAGACGTTGTTGTGTTGCGCCTTAGCGATTGATACACCTCTCTGTGGGTTATTGATCTTACCGGTGCAGATCAACCTTATTCCTGCAAGCAAATCGAAGAAACAAGCAAGAACAAGATAAAAACAATCTGAATTGAATTGTATACAAATAATAAGTTGGGGTCCCATAGACGAGTAATTAGGTAGTCTAGCCGACACACGTAACTACAAGGTAAAGTAGCAATGGCTAAAACTTTAATCTAACAAAACCCAAATTGTTCTATGGCGGCTATGGGGTATTTATACAGGTGAAATGATGTGCACTAGGGTATCCCGATCTTTCGGTGGAGACGATAATCTCAATTTGATGGAGCGGCGTTCACGGCCCGACTACAAAACTCCACGGAGAAATTGCGCCTTAGCAACCGATACACCGACTCCACTGGTTGACGTGATCTTGCGGAGCCGATCAACCGAACCACTAGGGTTATTCCTGCAAGCAATCAAAGAACTCGCAAGAACAAGATGAACAACAACTTGAATTACAAATACTAATTTTCAGATCCGAATCACACAAAAAAGGTGGGGTTCCAAAACAAATAGAATGGAGGGTCTAGCGGACACACGTGTCGATCAGGAAGTAGCAATAGCTAAACTTACGTAAACAAAACCCGAATTATTCTATGGCGGCTACGAGGCATTTATACAGGTGAGAGGATGAGTTGGAGTTGTCCTCCAACCTTAAGACGTGTCCGTAATGGACTCAACTTGATACAAGGCCCATCGGCCCAATTTGACGGTGTAACACCTCGGATAGAAAAAGTTAGCTGCACTAATTTGACGATTGCGGATGATTGTGTATAGATATGGCAGTGAGGCCAGATCCTTTGGAAAGTATACTTTATAAGCTTTTCATGAAGTACTTGAACGTTCAAATCAGAGTCCGAATGAAGTCGTGGCAACCGTTACAAGTTGGTGCTATCCTGCAGTCCGAATCTAGCCCGCGCGAATCCATCTCCCTGTTGATCCTCTTGTTAACACTGGAATATGGTAATAGGGTTCCTAAGTCTTGCGAGGGCAAAGTGGAATCGGATCGGCCGAAGGCAGGAGTCGTATCGGGTAAAAGAGTGATCGGCTGCAGGGCTGGTCGGCTGAGGATGGATTGAATGGGAACAGCCGACAGCCGATTCCGAGTTCAGAAGAGATGAAACCGTGTCCAATGCAGAAACTTGAAGATAAGTGGAGATTCGGTTGTTAATTGTGCGTTTAAAGATATTGCCACTTATGGATAGAGTCCTGTAATGGCAATTGTATCTGTAATATAGAAATTTGTTAAATTGTTAGTCGTAATACGTCATGAATCTCGCTAGGGATGACATGATGTTTAAACAGTAGTTTAGATAGAGTCCAAAGTTGTTACAAATATTTGTATCTTGGGTATAAATAGGACCCGAGACCTTCTGTATGAGACGATTTCAATCAATCTAATCTTCGGCGCATCGCCATCCTTTTCCTTTTGGACGAACACCCTGTTTGGCTTTGGGCTGCATCGTCTCGATCCCCAAACTCAGGTACATGTTTGTCATTAGTGGTGAGATTACTTGTTTCTAATGCTTCCATCACAATGATACATTAGATTCGATAGTTTTATCGCGACATATATCATATGGTGCATATGAATCAATTCGATGCTTAGATCTATCTTGTAGTTGGCTCATCTCGTCGAGAGTATGTGGTCGCAAGGCTAGGTTTAAGGGTTGGTTGGTTCGTATGTAGTATCTACCATCTCATAGAAGTGTAAGTCGGAGGTAATAGATTGGATGTTTCTTTTGATACTTAATGCCGCATCGAATTGAACTATTGAGTCGTCTTTAGAACCATCAGTGATCTATTCTTTTGGAGTTATATTATCTGGAGATAGTGTCGGGGTTTCAGCCGACCTTATTCACCCTAACGAGTTTTCTTTTAACGTGATTGTTATTAGATCTGCACCAGGGCTATCTTTTATGTCTGGATCATGCTTGTTTATATCTTTGATCTAGGAATATTATGTCTACACGAGATTCTCTGGAATACCAGCCGATTTGATTAGTTTCTCAGCATCGGCTAGTCTGTTGATCCGTATATTTATTATTCTTCGTTATATTTGGATCGGATGACTGATAATCGTCTCGGTATGGCCGATACGTTCTGGTCGCTTGGCCCAAATATTGTCTGGAATAACATATATACGTTCATGGATTTCCTTGGCCGATCTTGCGGGGACTTAACCTAACGCTTAACGAATACTTCTTTGTCTTCTTTCTTGTTGATTGACAGATCAAATCAACTGGCACGCTCTACATATTGTAGGCAGCTAAGAAGGACCTGCACTGGAGTCAAGCAGATCTCCCAGGCTAGCGCGTGAGAGAGATTTCTCATCAACTCGCTTGCAAGATCGGATCGTCAACACACGAAGGGCAAACAGAAAGTGGAAGAGCCGACTCAAGTGCAGGATGATCAAGCTGTGTACTCTTTGCAAGATCGGATCGACTCGGCTGTCCATCACGCCTTGGTCAACCAGAGCAGCATCCTGGTCAACACCCTCAATAATATGATTTCTCACGTGGTTGATGCCAAGGTGGCCGAGCAGCTGCAACGGGGCCCCACATATTTCACGGATGACCAGTTTCCTGGTTACAGGACATTGGTCACCCAAGATCGGCCGCTTCCACTAATAGCGCAACCCAACCCACCAGGAGGAGTCGGCCACTTGAGTCCAGGCGAGACGGCCGTAAGACCAGCGGTCACTATTTTAAACCGACAACAGCCGTTGCCTCAAGGTCAACTCGACATGTTCCATAATAATCGGCAGCCAGAGCCGATTGATCATGGCAGACAGCACGTAATGTCGGGGCCGACACTGCTCCGTAACCACCAACGCCACCACAGAACCTTGGCCGCCGCCCGCCACCATCGCTACCGTACCAAGGGGGTCGTCAGATCACCATTACCGACCTCGTACACCACCACAGATGTATCGGCAAGCACACATGCCGTATGGCCCATACGAGCCGATACAGCAAGATAATAGGGCCTGGGCCGAACTAATCGCAGATGTCATGCGGGATCAGTTCGGCCTCAAACCAAAAGATTCAGGGAATATGTATCGGTACCCCTATCCAGAACATTTTGAAAGAGTCCCGCTGCCCAACCGATACAAGATCCCGGACTTCTCCAAATTCTCTGGACAAGACAACGTCTCTACCTATGAGCATGTCAACCGATTCCTTGCACAGTGCGGTGAAGCATCGGCTACTGACCCCTTGAGAGTTCGGCTATTCCCCCTTTCTCTTTCGTAATCGGCCTTCACTTGGTTCTCCTTGTTGCCTTACAACTCAAATCGAGTTGGGCCGATCTTGAGAAGCAGCTTTCACAACTATTTTTATTCCGGCAATCATGAAATGAAGTTGTCGGACCTCACCACAAAGGTAAACACAATGAATCGGTCCAGACTACATTCAACGCTTCGTAGAAATGAGAAACCGATGCTATAGCCTCGGTGCTATCGTACGCCCACCGCCGATTTAGCCTTCCATGGTTTGATCGCGCCGATCAGGGAACGATTTTCTACGCAGGACTTCGATAGTCTAGCCCACCTGGCGCAGAAGGTGACAGCCCATGAACAACGTTTCCAAGAAACCAGGAAGGCCGTCAAAACCATAACGCAAGTCGTCGTCGATTCAGATTACGGGTCCGACGATGATGAAACGGAAGTGGCGGCAGCCGAATGGGCTAAGAACAAGAAGGCCATCGTCCGCGTGGGCGCCAAGACGGCTAAAGAAGAAAAATACGATTTTGACATCACTAAAGCCGACAAGATCTTTGATTTACTATAGGAGAAACAGATTCAGTTGCTCGAGAATCATGTGATCCCGTCGGCCGAAGAATTGAAAAAGAAGAAATACTGGAAGTGGCATAACTCCACATCTCACGCCACGAACGATTGCAAATTCTTTAGGCAGCAAATCCAGTCGGCCATCGAGGCCGGGAAGTTAAAGTTTGCCGACTCAAGCCGGTCCATGAAAGTAGACGGCAATTCGTTTCCGGTCAACATAGTCCATGCCGGCCCCGGGCGAGTTGATCGGCAGGACAGAGTGGCGCACGGCTTAGCCGATACGTTGATCGAGGCCGAAACAGGAGAGGACCAGACTAGAAACCACACTGCACAGATTAACATGGTGCGCCCAGTCATCAGGTCGGCTGGCCGACAGCCGATCCACGGACGAAGCCGATACCACCATCAATATCGGTCTCGGCGTGAAGAAACTTACGACGAAACACCTCGCCGGCACGAACCAAGAGTCCAGAGCCGACGGAACATAGCAAGCCATGATGATCCACATTGGCATTGCGGCTTCTTCAGGCATTGCTGGGAATCCGGCATGAGACTACAAACACTGGAAGATTGCCCAGCATGTAACGATCACCATAACGATGACGAACGCGGGAGTTCGTCTCTGCAAGCCCAGACCGGTTCATCCCCAGAGCCGTCCAACTAAACCAAAGACGGCGACCTGTCCACGATCGGCTCGGTCCGATCCATCAGGACTTCTTCATCGACGAGAACCGAGATGGAGATAATCGCGATGACGAAGAAGCCGACGATGAGGGATCGACCAACCCCCAATGGTGCCCGTCCGATCTATTTACGAAGACCCAGAAGAGGAGAATTCAACGGCTCAAGCGTGAAGGAAGAGAGGACGAGGTAAGACAAATGATATACGAACAACGCCGTCGGCTAGGCAAGATCAAAAGACGGTGGGTACCCAAGCAAGAGAACGCTATGGCTATCGAAGAACAAACCGAGGAAAGTCCAGCCGACCGAGCCAGAAGGGCAGCCAAAGGGAAAAGTAAAGCTACCGCATCGGTTAACATGGTCTTCGTATTACCGGCCGAGTTCAGCGCCCCTGAAGCCGACACAGGTGCTATCGAAGATGACCCGACAAAACTAACAATCTCGCCGGACCAGGCCATCTTTGACAAGCCCGAAGGGACCGAAAATCGGCATCTGAAACCGTTATACGTTAAAGGATTTGTTAACGGCAAGCCGATCTCCAAAATGCTGGTCGATGGGGGAGCGGCAGTCAACCTCATGCCTTACGCAACTTTCAGAAAGCTTGGAAAAGGGGCCGAAGACCTGATAAAACCAACATGGTACTCAAGGACTTCGGCGGCAACCCATCAGAGACCAAAGGCGTTCTCAACGTCGAACTGACCATCGGCAACAAAACTATGCCCACAACGTTTTTTGTCATCGACGGGAAGGGGTCTTACAGCCTGCTGCTCGGAAGAGACTGGATCCATGCTAATTGCTGCATCCCTTCTACAATGCACCAGAGTCTCATCCAGTGGGACGGCGACAAGATCGAGATCGTACCGGCCGACGTGCCGCTTAGTATCGTCGTGCCGATTTGCCACTTTGGGAAATCGAAGGCATCGAATGTTTATCGGGAAAATCGGCAAGCCGATTTTCTAAACGTGTCCAATTCAACAATACAGCCCATCGGAAGCGACAAGCCGCAGTTGCTGCTTTGAACAAGACATGGTGGAGCGCTCCAGCGTGCTCGGCATAGCCACCGTGGACGAAGACAATGGCAAGTTAGGACAAGGCTTCACGTCGGCCGACGAGTTAGAAGAGATCGACATCGGACCCGGCGATAAGCCAAGGCCGACGTACATTAGTAAAAAATTATCTCCTCTTTGTAGATCACAACTTATTGAATTATTAAAAGAATATAAAGATTGCTTCACTTGGGAATACTTCGAGATGCCCGGTCTTAGCCGATCGATAGTGGTCCATCAGCTGCCAATCAAGGCAGGATATCGGCCATTCAAACAACCTCCCAGGAGGTTCAAAGCCGACATGTACGACGCAATTAAAGCTGAAATCACTCGGCTATACGACGCAGGATTCATTCGGCCTTGCCGATATGCCGAATGGGTCTCTAATATCGTCCCGGTATTGAAGAAGAACGGCAAACTTCGGGTATGCATCGACTTCGAGACCTAAACAAGGCGACCCCAAAAGACGAATACCCAATGCCAATAGCCGACCCGCTTGTCGACGCCGCCTCGAGCCACAAAATCATCGGCTTCATGGACGGCAATGCAGGGTACAACCAGATATTTATGGCCGAAGAGGATGTCCACAAGACAGCTTTTCGATGCCCGGGTGCGATCGGCCTCTACGAGTGGGTGGTGATGACGTTCGGCTTAAAGAACGCTGGGGCAACATATCAAAGAGCGATGAATTACATCTTTCACGACATGATCGGCGCACTAGTAGAGATATACATTGACGATGTCGTCGTCAAGTCAAGAGAAATAGAAAGCCACATTGCAGATCTGAGGCAAGTGCTTGAGCGGACAAGAAAATATGGATTGAAGATGAATCCGCTTAAATGTGCGTTCGGCGTGTCGGCCGGACAATTCTTAGGGTTCCTCGTTCATGAAAGAGAAATTGAAGTCACACCAAGAAGCATTAATGCCATTAAGACAATTCAACCCCCTAAGGATAAAAGACAACTCCAATCATTAATAGGAAAGATAAACTTCATCAGACGGTTCATAGCTAACCTCTCGGAAAAAATGGAGCCGTTCACACCATTGCTTCGGCTTAAGGCCGATCAGACATTCACATGGGGGGCAGAGCAACAGAAGGCGTTAGACGACATAAAAGATTATCTAAGCTCCCCTCCAGTTCTAATGCCCCCACAAAAAGGAGTGCCATTCAAACTGTACCTGTCCGCCGACGACAAGTCAATTGGCTCCGTTCTGATCCAAGAAGTCGAAGGCAAGGAAAGGGCCATTTTCTATCTCAGCCGACGGCTACTAGATGCAGAGACCAGGTATTCACCCGTCGAAAAGTTATGTCTGTGCCTATATTTCTCATGCACAAAGTTAAGGCACTATCTGCTATCCAATGAATGCACGGTAACTTGCAAAGCTGATGTAGTCAAGTACATGCTATCGGCTCCAGTGCTCAAAGGGAGGATCGGAAAGTGGATCTTCGCGCTGACCGAGTTCGATCTGAGGTATCAGGCTCCAAGAGCAGTAAAAGGACAGGCCCTAGCCGATCTCATTGTGGAGCATACAAACGATTCAATCGGCTCCGTGGAAATTATGCCTTGGACTCTGACTTTCGATGGCTCGGTGTGCACCAACGGCTGTGGAATCAGCTTAGTTCTTATCTCGCCTAGGGGGGCAAGCTTCGAGTTCGCTTTCGCCATCGACCCCCACGTCACGAATAACTAAGCCGAGTATGAAGCCGTTCTCAAAGGGCTTGTTGCTCGTTGCTAATGGGAGACTCGTTGCTCGTCATCAGTCAATTATCAGGAGAATATGAGTGCAAAAACGACGCACTGATGACCTATCATCGACGGTGCCGGGAGTTAATGGAAGGCTTTCGGCTAGTCACTTTGAAGCATATTCCCAGAGAACAGAACACGAAGGCCAATGATTTGGCTCAAAGGGCATCGGGCTACCGGCCGATGCTGAGAGACATCGACATAGGCGTCGCCACCATCACAACCGACGAGAGATTTCTCGTCAACACCTCTCCATCATTTCTAAGCAAAACAAGAATGCACACATCTCCATTGTCTAAATATGATGAACAGGAGCTTAAAAATATACTTACTTGATGGTTGAGTTGATGGGCATGAGAGCGAGTAATAGGACCAAGCGGTGTTGGGGTAGGAGTAGATATATCGACGGTGTTGATGTCCTCATCATCCTCCCCTTCTTGCATTTGAGTCGTCCTCGACTCAAACTCATCCTCTTCTCCCAAATATGGCTTCACATCTGCAATGTTAAATGTGGGACTAACCCCAAAGTCTACAGGCAAATCAAGCTTATATGCATTGTCATTAATTTTCTGTAAAACTTTGAATGGTCCATCAGCTCTAGGCATCAACGTAGACTTTCTCAATGCAGGAAATCTGTCTTTTCTCAAATACAACCAAACTAAATCTCCAGGTTCAAAAGTCAATTGCATTCTTCTTTTATCACCAGCAAGCTTATACTTAGCATTCATGCGCTCTATATTTTCTTTAGTTGTTTCATGCAGTTTTAACATCAACTTGGCACGTTGCGTAGCATTAAAATTCAATTTTTCAGAAGATGGTAAAGGCATTAAATCAATAGGAGCATGAGGCAAAAATCCGTAAACAATCTCAAATGAACACATCTTGGTAGTAGAATGCAATGAACGATTATAAGCAAACTCAATGTGAGACAAACATTCCTCCCACATCCGAATGTTTTTCTTCAAAACTGCCCTAAGTATACTAGACAGAGTTCTATTCACTATCTCAATTTGATCATTAGTTTGTGGATGACAGGTAGTATAAGATAAAAGCTTAGTCCCTAATTTAGCCCACAAAGTTCTCCAAAAATGGCTAAAAAATTTAACATCATGATCAGAAACAATTATATTTGGCACACCATGCAAACGAACAATTTTACGAAAGAACAAATCAGTAATATGCGTAACATCATCAGTTTTATGACAAGGTATGAAATGTGTCATCTTAGAGAATCTAGCCACAACCACAAAAACACTATCACATCCCTTCCGAGTACGAGGCAAGCCTAACACAATATCTATTGAAATATCTTCCCAAGGCGCATTAGGAACGGGTAAAGGAGTATACAAACCATGTGGATTTAGTCACGACTTAGCTTTTTGACATGTAGTACAGCGAGCAACAAATCTCTCCACGTCTCTCCTCATCTTTGGCCAAAAGAAATGACCAACAAGAATGTCCTCTATCTTCTTGGACCGAAAATGTACCATCAAGCCTCCTCCATGCGCTTCCTGCAACAACAACAAATGAACGGAGCTAGCTGGAATGCATAGCTTGTTAGCCCTAAACACAAAATCATCATTGATACTGAATTTGGTCCATCCTCTCCCATCTTTACAATGCAGCAACACATCTTTAAAATCAGGATTATAAACATATTGATCTTTAATTGTTTCTAAACCAAAGATTTTGTAGTCAAGTTGATTCAGCAGAGTATATCTCCTAGATAAAGCATTAGCAATGATATTCTCTTTCTCTTTCTTATGCTTGATAATATAAGGAAAAGATTAAATAAATTTAACCCACTTAGCATGTCTACGGTTCAGTTTTCCTTGACTATGATATGGTTTAAAGATTCATGATCAGAATGAATAACAAACTCTTTCGGCCACAAATAGTGCTGTCATGTTTCTAAAGTACGCATAAGAGCATATAATTCTTTATCATAAGTGAAATAATTCAGAACAGGCCCACTCAGCTTCTCACTAAAGTATGCAATAGGTTTGCCTTCTTGTAATAAAACACCACCCAATCCAAACCCACTAGCATCACATTCAAGCTCAAAACTGTTATTAAAATTAGGAAGTTGGAGGAGAGGCGCATGTGTCAACTTATCTTTTAACGTGTTGAAGGCAAGATCTTGTGACTTATCCCAAACAAAAGGCACCCCCTTCTTTGTAAGCTCGTGCAACAGTGCAGCAATGGTGCTGACATCCTTCACAAAACGGCGATAGAATCCCGCAAGGCCCAAAAAACTTTGAACTTGTGAGATAGTCTTTGGAGCTTGTATGACATCAACCTTGGCTTGATCAACTTCAATTCCCTGCGGAGTCACAACATAGCCAAGAAAAGAAACTCGATCGGTGCAAAAGGTGCACTTATCAAGGTTACCAAATAAACGTGCATCACGTAAAGCAGTGAAAACAACACGTAAGTGATCTAAATGTTCATCCATAGTCTTGCCGTAAATCAATATATCATCAAAATAGACCACCACAAATTTTCCAATAAAAGTTCTCAAAATTTCATTCATTAGTCACATGAAAGTGCTAGGTACATTAATTAACCCAAAAGGCATGACTAACCACTCATATAAACCAAATTTAGTTTTAAAAGTAGTCTTCCATTCATCTCCTAATTTCATGCGGCTCAATTCATCACAACAACACAACAAGCATATCATCTAAGCGGGGAATAGGATGACGATATCGAATAGTGATGTTATTAATGGCTCTACAGTCCACACACAAACGCCATGAACCATCTTTTTTGGGCACTAATATAACTGGAACAACACAAGGACTAAGAGACTCACGTACATATCCTTTGTCGAGGAGATCTTGTACTTGCCATTGAATCTCTTTAGTCTCCTTTGGATTTGTCCTATATGGGGCACGGTTGGGCAATGAAGCACCAGGAATAAGGTTGATTTGATGTTCAATCCCACGAATTGGAGGCAAACCCTATGGCATCTCACTTGGGAAGAGATCAGCATACTCCTACAAAACGTTAGCAACAACAGGAGGCAAAGAGTGCTGCAAATTGTGAAGTGAACTCAAAACATCTTTGCATATCAAAGCATATGAACTTGAAGTGGAAGCAATAAAGTCATTTATATCAGATTTGGTAGCTATCAAACAAGTTGATTTCAACTTAATCTCATTTTTCTTATTACTGTTAACATGTTTCTAAGATTGAACTTTTCTAGCTCTAGCAACATCATTTTTCTTATTACTTTTAACATGTTTCTAAGATTGAACTTTTCTAGCTCTAGCAACATCATCTTGAATTATAGCTTCAGGAGACATAGGATTCAACACAAATTCTTATCATGGTAAAGAAAAGAGTATTGATTTGATCTACCATGATGCATAGAATCTCTATCAAATTACCACGGTCGGCCTAGCAAAATGCTACATGCTTGCATAGGTACAACATCACACTCAATAACATCTTTATACGATCCAATGGCAAAATTGATGCACACAAGTTTAGTTATCTTTACCTTACCACTGTTGTTTAGCCACTAAATGTAATATGGATGTGGATGTGGTTTGGTGGTGAGTGCGAGCTTCTCCACCATGTCATGCTAGCCAAGTTGTTGCAGCTACCTCCATCAATAATAACACGGCAAGATCGCTCTTTGACAACACACTTTGTTTGAAACAACGTGTGTCGTTGATTTTGTTCTGCTTGCTCCATTTGCGCACTAAGTACCCGCTGCACAATGAGGCTCTCATAGTGCGCCACGTCATCTGCACCAATATGTTCATCCTCCTCATCCTTATTTGCATGGTCAGCCACAAGCAAAACGCATTTATCATCTTCAAATTCACTAGCAGAGGAGTACTCACCGTCATCTTTGACAACCAAGACACGCTTGTTAGGGAAGTCCCGCTGCACATGCCCATAGCCCTTGCATCGATGACACTGAACATCCCTAGTTCTCCCTGTAGAAGCAACAGAAGAACACCCTCGGTGGTGGTAGGCTTTTGGGAAACCTTCGAATCTAGATTTGTTGGAGGAGCATGTGCTTGCTGTTGGAGGTGGAAGGAGCAACTCGACTTGGTGATGCAGATGGTGGTGGAGCACATCCTGTTGGCATAGCAGTTGTGCGTGCCGGCCAAGTGTTAGTTTTCTTGCAAAAACGTTAGTCCTGAAAGCCGCATGTCATCCCTGCACTTCTCGTTCAGCTTTACAAGCAAGATGAAACAAATGAGTAACATTGTTGTAATCTTTATAAGCAAGGATATCCTCAATTTCACGGTTCAACCCACCCAAAAATCTAGCCATAGCAGGTTCCTCATCCTCCTCTAAGTTACAACGCAACATACCCATTTGTAATTGCTGATAATACTCTTCTACACTTTTAGTACCCTGTCTCAATTGTTGCAACTTATGTAATAGATCACGTGCGTAATAAGAAGATACAAATCTAGCCCGCATGACCCGTTTCAAAGCATCCCAAGTTTGAGGCATGCTATCATGATTTTTCTTACCATGTTCGATCCATCAAACAGAAGCCAAATCTGTAAACTCACTAGTGGCAGCTCGAACACGTGCGTTTTTAGGAAACTCATGACATGCAAATTTTTGATCAACAGCAATTTCCCAAGTTATGTATGCATTAGGGTCATATTTTCCATCAAAAGGAGGTATCTTAAATTTTATCTTATGAAAAGCATCATCATTATTGCGTACCTCGTGTCGGCGACGTTCTCCATCCATACCTGGTCGATGACGATTTAAGCGCCGGTAGTTTCTCCCATGTTTTGCATCAGCCGAATAGACATCCAAATTATCATCGGCTGATCCATCATCTTCATGAAGTGGTGGGTTATTCACGTCACGGAAGTTGTCGAAATGCCTAAGAAGATTATTAAGATTGTTGTTGATGCGGTCACAGTTGCCTCCAAACCAACCAGCCAGACGTTGGTTGCAAACTACATAGCCTCCAATTGTCCCATCTTTTCATTTGTTACCTACAAGTCATTATCAACACCTTCCATGTGTGCCCTCACCTACCTTTTGAAATGTTGCATAATGCCCTCCGTACGAGGAGAATGCGCCATATCCTTGCTATCCTTCAATCCTGCCACGATCAACTAACAGAGACACCAAAGAAAATAAGTGAATGAATAATAGCCCTACAACTAATAGGATGTAGCAACTGCAAGGCACTCCCTCACAACCTGTCCACACAAGCTCGTACCAGTTCTTACCTTGCCTGACAGGGGGTGACAGCAACCAACAAGTCGGTAACCTTAGGAGAGATGTATCGGTGCAGCAACAACAAGAACTATAGGGTTACATGGAGGCTACGATAGCACAAAATAAAACTTTTCTACCGCGCAATCAAGGAAAGCTTGCAAGTAAGAGTCTATAGATTGTTACCAATTGACGTGCACATAGTGAAAATAGCCAAACAAGAGCTATCCGACCTTGAGCAACGTCTTGCCGACCTCGGACAGTGCCTTGACGACCTTGCTGACTTCGGGTCCGATTCGCCCAACCCCGTGGACCTAGGCTCATGTCATCCGACCTCGCCGACCTCTGGTTTGTGTCGTCCGACCCTGCTGACCTTTGGTTCGTCTCCCCCGACACCACTCGGATTCGTCGATGGCGATGATGCAGTGCCAGTCTGCCTGACCCTCCGACCGCCCGACCCAACCACCGAATTAGGTTCGGCTAGGTGGATCTCATGGAGATTCAATGCCGCCGACTTACACCGTAACGTAGTTATGTCTCTACCAGTATCCACACTTTCAGAGAGAGAACGCCAAACACCCGTGTGCTAGCACGCGATGCAAGGCTAGGGTTTGGCTCGGAAGTCGACGGCTAGGGTTTTGTGGAAAATCTCAACGCGGCGACTTGAAGTCATGCACGTGTTCTGTTGTCTGTTGCATCATACGATCTCCACCCTACGCGACTCTTTATATGGAGTTTGCCGACTGGGCCTAAAGGCCCATCGGGAATCCATGTCTGGTCGGATCCCTATCCGATTCAGCCGTATCCGAGTCAAACTCGAATGTCTGTTCTATCCCATTAAGTGTGCGACCCTGTAGGCTCAGGTATAGTTGATTCCGACCCGAGAACACCTCTCGGTCGACTCGTCAATAGCGGCCTCTAGCAGAACGTATTGACACCATAGTATACAAGAAGATCATATCGGTTGAACCTGTAATGTGTGCACAAATCCATTTGCCTCACGATACCAATTAAGCTATAGGCAAGACACGTGTCATCCTATCAATAGCTTAATCATTCACTCGATCCGTATTGGATTATTTATCTGTTGATTGACTCCTCAATCAACTCAGTGTGGCCATGCACTTTCATAATTCATTACATCGAGGGGCCCAGATATATCTCTCCCATAGGAGGAGCAAATTTCATCTTGATCATTCATATCACACAACATGTTTCATAGCAAACCCGAAGACTACTTTTATAACTACCCAGTTACGGTATGGCGTTTGGTAGTCCCTAAGCAGCCTACTACACATGTTGGAATCCATGATGACCTCAGTTCTAAGGACTTTGCACCAACACTACTTGAGACCAACTAATGGCACAATTATTCCTTGTAGTGTCTCATGGTGGGTCTATCCAACAATGTATTCTCTAACACATGTTCACGTTTATTGATTTGGTATCTCCATACCATGATCTATGAGACATGATCATCAATCAATAAACATATTGATATTAGAATCATATTGTTCCATAGATATGATATATGACCAGGGATCATTTAGAAATAGATTCATACATAAAGAGTCTTATAGATAAGTCACATACTTATTGATCACTACAAGTTGTCTATTTCATGGAACTGAATAACACTTTATTCATGGATACATAAACATTGACCATGATATCAACCATCTCCATGTTGCCTCTAGGGCATATCACTAACGAGAACAACCTATGAAGTTGTAGCCGGGAAGGTGGAGCTGTAGGACACTGTTTCTTGGTAAGATTAATGCCATGCGACATTGGCGAGAAATCTTTCTTGGAACCATGCATGTTGAACCTCTTTAACACTTTGTCAATGTATGTACTTTGGCTTAATCCAATTAGCCTCTTAGATCTATCTCTATAGATCCTGATGCCCAATATATATGCTGCCTCCTCTAAGTCTTTTATGGAAAAACTATTTTTCAATGAAGATTTGACGGATTCTAGCATAGGGATATCATTTCCAATCAACAATATGTCATCCATATATAAGATTAGAAACAGAATTGCGCTCCTACTGACCTTCTTGTAAACACAGGCTTCCTCTTCATTTTTGATAAAACCAAACCCTTTGATTACCTCATCAAAACGAATATTCCAACTCTGATATGCTTGCTTCAATCAATAAATGAATTTCTGTAGCTTGGATATCTTTCCAGGCGATTGTGGATCGACAAATCTTCAGGTTGTATCATATACACATCCTCGCTTAGGTTTTCATTTAGGAAAGCCGTTTTGACATCCATCTGCCATATCTCAAAATTGAAATATGCAGCAATCGCTATGATAATCCGAATAGACTTTAGCATTGCGACGGACGAGAAGGTTTCATCATAATCAAGACCTTGAATATGTTTAAAACCTTTCGCCACCAATTGCGCCTTATAGATTTGAACATTTTCATCCATGTCTTCCTTTTTCTTTGAAACCCATTTGCACTCAATGGTTTTGGCACCATGAGGTGGATCAACCAAGTTCCAAACTTGATTGTCATATATGGATTCTATTTCGGATTTCATGGCTCCAAGCCATTTGTTGGAATCTGGTCCCACCATCGCTTCCTCATAGGTCTTAGGTTCATCCAACAATAGTACGTCATGTTGTTCCGCACGTGTGTACATTTCAGGCGCACGACATGCTCTTTCGAACCTCCGTGGGGCTGGTGTATCTACAACAGATGGTACAACATCTTGTTCCTCCTGTTGTGGCATAGTGGTGGCCGAAATATTTTCTGTTGTTTCTTGAATTTCTTCAAGATGCACCATGCTCCCACTAACCCTTCTTGAAAGAAACTCTTTCTCCAAGAAGACACTATGTCGAGCGATAAATACTTTGCCTTGTTCCTGACTATAAAAATAATATCCTTTTGTTTCCTTAGGATACCCCACAAAGAAGCACTTGTCGGACTTGGGTGTAAGCTTGTCGGATTGTATACGTTTTACATAAGCTTTACATCCCCAAATTTTGAGAAAAGACAAACTAGGGTGCTGCCCTGTCCATATCTCATGTGGTGTTTTCTCCACTGACTTAGATGGAACTTTATTTAATGTGAACACAACTGTTTCAAGAGTATATCCCCATAAGGATAATGAAAGATCATATTGGCTCATCATGGACCACACCATGTCCAACAAGGTGCAATTTCTCCATTTGGACACCTCGTTCCATTGAGAAGTTCCTGGTGGAGTCAATTATGGAACAATTCCATAATCTTTTAGATGATTACCGAATTCTTGGCTTAAGTATTCACCAGCACGATCTGATCATAGAAACTTAATTGTTTTTCCCAAATGATTCTGTACTTCATTATGGAATTCTTTGAACTTTTCAAAGGATTCAGACTTATGCCTCATTAAGTAAATATAACCATATCTACTAAAGTCATCGGTAAAGGTAATGAAGTACTAAAAACTACCTCTGGCCTTAGAGCTCATTGGTCCACATACATTAGTATGTATGAGTGCCAACAAGTCACTTTCTCTCACTGTGACCCGTGAAAGGTGCCTTTGTCATCTTACCAAGTAAACAAGACTCACATGTCTCAAATGATTCAAAATGAAAAAAGTGAAGCAGACCATCTTTATGGAGCTTCTCCATGCATTTCTCATTTATATGGCCTAGGCGACAATGCCAAATATATGTGGGGTTTATGTTATTTGGGAATTGCCTATAGATGGGAGACGCTTCAAGATCCAAAATGTATAATCCATTCATCAATGGAGTATGAAAAAAAAACATATATCTAAGATAAATTGAACAACCATTATCCACTGATCTAAAATCATATCCTTCCGCTTGCAAACATGAAGTGGAAATTATGTTTTGATATAGAGTTGGAACGCAATAACAATTATTTAATTCTAAAACTAATTCTGAAGGTAAATAAAGTGGCATAGTGTCGACAGCAACTGTAGCAACCCTTGCTCCATTGCCGACGCGTAGGTTCACCTCGCCCCTTCTCAAGCTTCTACTTCTTCTCACTCCTTGCAACGATTTGCATGTATGAGCTACTGATCCAATATCAAATACCCAAGAGTCAGTATATAAAGTAGCAAGATTGATTTCTATAACATTAATACCTGAAGCAGAAGTCACACTTTGCTTCTTTTTGAGATCCTCCATGTACTTCTTACATTTCCTTTTCTAGTGACATGTCTCCTTGCAATAGAAGCAAATGACATCTGATGCCGCCGACCCCTTCTTGCCTTTCTTTGCTTTGGAGGCACTCGCGATCTCATCAGGAGTTAACTTCCTTTTGGGGTAAAGTTTCTTGACAGGAGTTTTGTGCTTAGCTTTCTGCATCATCATCACATGATGACCGTTTTTCTAGATACTCTCCTCAGAGGTCTTTAGTATCCCATGCAATTTGGCCAGGTTTTATACATACTGTTCATGTGATAATTTAATATGAATGGCTCAAAGCTCGGAGGGAGCGACTGGAGAATCACATCTGTAGCCAACTCTTGGCTAAGAGTAAAACCTAGTTTTTCAAGACTCTCAATATAGCCAATCATCTTTATCACATGAGGACTGACATGACTCTCCTCTACAAGCCTACACGCAAATAAGGACTTTGAGGAGTTGAACCTCTCGGCCCTAGCTTGGTTCTCAGACATGCCACGAGACCCTGAATAATACTATGAGCATCACTTCTCTCGTATTGCTTCTAAAGCTCAGCGGACATTGTGGCAAACATGAGACAGCTTATATCTAGGAAATCATTAGTGTGCTTCTCATAAGCTCTTCGTGCAGTAGCAGTAGCATTATTAGGCAAATCATCAGGATAGGAAACTTCAATAATGTACTCCTTTCGCTCTTGCTTGAGAACAATTCTCAAGTTTCGATACCAATCCATAAAGTTTGTCCCATTCAATTTCTCTTTCTCAAGTATGGATCGCAAATTAAAAGAACTGGGTGTAGTATTAACTGTCATTATCTACAACAGAAAAATGCAAAGTTTAGCAAATTATTTATGCTTTGCCTTTTATTAAACAATTTAAGAAAAGACTCCCACTACGTGTTTTAAATCTTCCCTCTAGGTTACGTATTGGGTCAAGATCCACATGTTAATTAACTTCTAATGAGCTTTGGAATCACTGCTAGAAGATTAGTAACACGGGTAAGCAACACCTTGCTAATCACATCCCTATGTGACTCTTGTTTGTTGGGTGGCATCACATGCCCCAGCGCCAACCTATGCTCTAAGGCCCAAAATTGTTTTGATAACCTTGTTAAGTAAACCAAATGCTCTTGCATGTACAGTCTGACATATACCCCATCTTGTCATGATAGACAATGGCACTCTGTTTTGGCAGACGTACCAATTGACGATCACAACCATGATAGGTGCAACATTTGGAAGGACATCATTACTACTTAATTTTTTGAGGGATACTATCCTATCAAACATATCATATATATGAAAGTAGGCAGAATAGCAATTAACAATGAAATAGTATGACCCTTTCACATGGTGATCTCCATCTCTATGTCGGTGTAGAGGATCTCCATCTTCATCACGGTTCTCCTGAGTGCCGATTGCTCACTTTCTTCAAACTAAGCTACTACCATAGAAGCTATAAATTGAAGATTACATTGATACGCAGGTCGTAAAAGAATATTACAGGGATTGTACGTATGAAAGAATATTACATGGATTGCACATATGAAAGAATATTACACGCATCACATGCATCTCATACATACAATAGGGCCATAGCATCTCATAGCATTCTCTGCAAAAACAAGTTAGGCGTAGAACGTTTTCTACCTATCGTAAAGATACAATACCAGTACTACATAAAAGGGGGGACGCACACGGCGAAAAATCATAGATCCAATCTATGAAATCACTTACAAAAACCACATCGGCATAATCACATTATGTCGACCCGATACACTATCAAGGGACATGGTTGCAGAGGCGCAAGGCGGCATTCATAGTCAGACTACTAGATAGCTTCGGCATAATGATATTACACCGTTCCAAGACATTCTCAAGGAATGTCATACCGAATCCGACTCATACTCATACTGAGTCATATGGAAACTGCAAGGCACTCCCTCACAACTTGTCCACACAAGCTCTTATCAGTTCTTACCTTGCCTAACAAGGGGTGATAGCAACCAACAAGTCAGTAACCTTGGGAGAGATGTATCGGTGCAGCAGCAGCAAGAACTGTAGGGTTACGCGGAGGCTACTATAGCATAAAACAAAAAATTTCTATTGCGTAATCTAGGAAAGCTTGCAAGTAACAGTCTATAGATTGTTACCGATTGACGTGCAGTGTAGCGGAAATAGCCAATCAAGAGCTATCCGACCTCGAGCAACATCTTGCCGACCTTGGACAGCGCCTTGCTGACCTTGCTGACTTCGGGTCCGATTTGCCCGACCCCACCGACCATGGCTCATGTCGTCCGACCCCGCCGACCTTTGGTTCGTGTCGTCTGACCCCGCCGACCTCTGGTTCGTCTCCCCAGTCGCCACTCGTATTCGCCGATGCCGACGATGCCGTGCCGGTCCGCCCGACCCTCCGACTGCCTGACCCAACCGCCGAATTAGGTTCGGCTAGTTGGATCTCGTGGAGATTCAATGCCGCCGACTTACACCGCAACGTCGTGATGTCTCTACCAGTATCCACACATCCAGGGAGAGAACGCCAAACACCCGTGTGCTAGGGTTTGGCTTGGATGTCGGCGGCTATGGTTTCGTGGAAGATCTTGACTTGGCAACTTGAAGTCGTGCACATGTTCTGTTGTCTGTTGCGTCGTACGATCTCCACCCCACGCGCCTCTTTACATGGAGTTGGCCGACTGGGCCTAAAGGCCCATCAGGACTTCATGTCCGGTCGGATCCCTATCCGATTGAGCCGTATCCAAGTCAAACTCGAATACCTATTCTATCCCATTAAGTGCGACCCTGTAGGCTCAGGTATACTTGATTCCGACCCGAGAACACCTCTCGGTCGACTCGTCAATAGCGGCCTCTAGAAGAACGTATTGACACCATAGTATACAAGAAGATCATATCGGCTAAACCTGTAATGTGTGCACAAATCCATTTGCCTCACGATACCAATTAATCTATAGGCAAGATACATACCATCCTATCAATAGCTTAATCATTCACTTGATCCATATTGGATTATTTATCTGTTGATTGACTCCTCAATCAACTCGGCATAGTCATGCACTTCCATAATCCATTACATCGAGGGGGCCATAGATATCTCTCCCATAGGAGGGGCAAATTCCATCTTGATCATTCATATCAGACTACATGTTTCATAACAAACCCGAAGACTACTTTTCTAACTACCCAGTTACGGTATAACGTTTGGTAGTCCCTAAGCAGGCTACTACACATGTTGGAATCCATGATGACCTCAGGTGTAAGGACTTTGCACCAACACTACTTGAGACCAACTATTGGCACATTTGTTCCTTGTAGTGTCTCATGGTCGGTCTATCCAACAATGTATTCTCTAACACATGTTCACGTTTATTGATTTGGTATCTCCATACCATGATCTATGAGACATGATCATCAATTAATAAACATGCTGATCTTAGAATCATATTTGTTCCATACATATGATATATGACCAGAGATCATTTAGAAATAGATTCATACATAAAGAGTCCTATAAATAAGTCACATACTTATTGATCACTACAAGTTGTCTATTTCATGGAACTGGATTACACTTTATTCATTGATACATAAACATTGACCATGATATCCAACATCTCCATGTTGCCTCTAGGGCATATCACTAACAAGAACAACCTATGAAGTTGTAGCCGAGAAGGTGGAGCTGTAGGTGGGCTACTCTCTCCAAAGGAACAATTGGAAACCACGTTAATCAAGCGAGTTGAATAATCGTTCACTGACGGTACTATGCTGGTCCTAGCCTAGACCATATTAGAGACGCAAGCCTACACACAAGGAAGTCACAACTCTCACCACCTAGAACAAAAGCAAGGAATAAAAAAAATATCAGCCCCTTGTTTTTTCTTTTCTTTTTTGGCCCTTTTTTTAATTTTTCTCACTTTTTTCAGGGGATCCTCAAAACTGAATATATGAACCAAAAGATGACTAATGAGTAATTATCCACACACACTTTTCTGGAATGAGCAGGGGTATTTTGGTAACAAGAAGACAAGACAATGTGTATATGACGATGGTGCAATCAAGTCGGATTGGGACTCCAACTTGTATAGGACTAGATCTCGTCTACCAACAACACATAGACAACGCTTGGTCAACAGAATTATCGTCGGATTAGGACTCCAACAAACACTTCTGAATCAGCCAACAAAGACCTAGTAGTGCACGGCTTGGACAGAACATGATTCAGCTACACTTCCAATTCGGCCAACAGAGACCTAATAGTGCATGGCTGTGACAGAATGTGGTAGGAACTCGTAACTCTAAAGGACTAAGACTAAGACCAGCAACTCGACACAACTGAATCAACCGAAAACTCAACAAGCTATGACCAACTAGTAACTAGTAAAAAGGCTCAAGGATTTATGGGATCACGGAAACTAAACTAACCTAATCTATTATTTTTTTGGCTTTTTCTGGACGATAGGAATAAAACAAATGCAAAAGTAGAACCTCTCACCGAGCAACCTGGAGCTCTGATACCACCTGATGTGCACTAGGGTGTCCCGATCTTTCGGTGGAGACGATAATCTCGATTTGATGGAGCGACATTCATGGCCCAACTACAAAACTCCACAGAGGAATTGTGCCTTGGCAACCGATACACTGACTCCACTGGTTGACGCGATCTTGCGGAGCTGATCAACTGAACCACTAAGGTTATTCCTGCAAGCAATCGAAGAACTCGCAAGAACAAGATGAACAACAACTCAAATTGTAAATACTAATTTTCAGATCTGAATCACACGAAAAACGTAGGGTTCTGAAACAAATAGAATGGATGGTCTAGCCGACACACGTGTCTATCAGGAAGTAGTAATAGCTAAACTTACGTAAACAAAACCCGAATTATTCTATGGCGGCTACGGGGTATTTATACTGGTGAGAGCACGAGTTGGGGTTGTCTTCCAACCCTAAGACGCGTCCATAATGGACTCAACATGATACAAGGCCCATCGGCCCAATTTAGCGGCGCAACACCTCGGATAGAAAAAGTTACCTGCACTAATTTAATGATTGCGAATGATTCTGGACAGATATTGGAATGAGGCCAGATCCTTTGGAAAGTAGACTTTATAAGCTTTCCATGAAGTACTTGAACGTCCATATCGGAGTCCGAATGAAGCCGTGGCCACCGTTACAGATTGGTGTTGTCCTGCGGTTTGAATGTAGCCCGCGCGAATCCTTCTCCCTGTTGATCCTCTCCATCGTTTCTAAGAAAAACAAGAGTGCACACATCTCCATTGTCTAAATATGATGAACAAGAGCTTAATGTACTTACTTGATGATTGAGTTGACAGGCACAAGTGCGAGTAATAGGACCAAGCGACGGTAGGGTAAGAATGGATATATCGACGATGTTGATGTCCTCATCATGGGAGGACGAGTTGGGGTCATTCTCCAACCCTAGGACGCGTCCGTAAATGACTCAACTTGATAGAAGGCCCATCGGCCCAATTTTGGCGACGCAGCACCTCGAGCAGAACAAGGTATCTGTACTAAATTGATGATTGTGGCCGGCTTGTAAGTGATATGAAAGTGAGGACAGATCTTTTGGAAAGTAGACTTCATAAGCTTTTCGTGAAGCACTTAAAAACCCAAATCGGAGTTGGTATGAAGCCGTTGCAACCATCACAAGTTGGCGCTGTCCTGTAGCCCGAATCTAGCACCAAAACGTGTTGAATTAGATCTCTTTTGTCTCCTTGGGCCAAAAGTGACATGATGACCTGGTAGAGGACATTGGGAATACTTGGATTTGGAGGTTGGGGCACATCCCACTTGGTCCCCACTTGGGCCGGGGTCCTAGATGAAGTTACAAGCCCACAAGCCCAAAAAAGATGATGCAACACCTTATTTCTGTGATTGTGGCTGATTGGGATGAAATTTGGAGATGAGGCTGGATCTGCTGGAAAGAGGACTCCCAGAGATTTCCATCAAGACTCATGGACCCAAATTGGAGCACATATGCATATTTGGCGGTCGTTTGAATTCAATGCTGTTAGAGTTGGACGAATTGGATTCCAGAATTTTTGAAGCTTGAACTTTTGATGTGAGCAACAGTTGTATCCATAGTAGCCATGGTCACATCATCCTTCCCTTATTCACGGAAAACCGTCCTCGGTTTTTCCATATGGTTCCGTAGTGCATGATCTTGCTCACAGAAGTGTCTACATGAAAACAAACACGACAAAATTTCGTCATGTAATATCGTTAGTTCTTTAGCAAATAGTATTAATCTCCTATGAAACAAATGTACCTGGTAATGGAGATGGACGGAAATCAACATAGATACCATATTTGATTGTTTTGCTTGTGGTTCATTTTGCTCCCCTTCTTCAGAAGTCAAGTACTCATGTGGCACAACTACCTGGGTGCATGGTGACCACATTGAATGATCCAGTTGCTCCTCTTCCTCAGAACCATCCTGTTCTTTCAAATCAAAACAACACAAACTCGAGATAACATGATTAACAATAACATGTCTCTCAAACTTGCAATTTTTATCTACAGCTATAAGAGGTTCTAAATCCGAACATATGTAAACTATATGCACCAAATATGTTCCTCTATCATTATATTGGCCAAAGATATGAAAAATAACATTAATTGGACATGGAAAATGAGACTTAGCAAATAATTTCTCATTCAAATTATCGAGCTTGCAAAAAGTCATCAAACAGAAATAGCCCAAAGTATTTAAAGAAGATAGCAATTCATGTTCCTGAACTTCATTAACGATTTGAACAACATGCTTAAAATCATTACATAAAGAACTAACACTAGAAATAGCATGTTCATTCACTAGTTGTGGCATTGGTGTAAGTGAAGCATTATCACACAACTCTTCTTTATCACAAGAAACAACAAGTAAATCAACTTGTGACAAAGGAATGAGAACAATTGGTTCAACTAATGGTTGCTCTACTATAACATGTAAAGTGGATATGTGTAGCTCAGCTTGAGAATACTCACCTTCATTTATCTCAGCACCATTTATTTTACCTTGCAAACTTTCTACAGATATTTTAGGTGCTTCATGCTTCTCATCTTTCTTCTCAAGAACATTGTTCTCCTCCTCTGGTAAATTTTTTGAACTTTCTACAAAGCATCAGTAACAGGAGACACAAAAGATTGCTCCTCCCAAGTTTGCACATCATCATTATATAGGAAAATAGGAGGTACAAGCACAACTTGTTGCTTCTTCACGTCCGCTATTTTACATTCAGCATTGCAAGCAAGTTCTAACAAATGAGAGAAAGATCTATAACTTTGATAAGCTAGCATATCCTGAATTTCTTTCTTAAGGCCACGTAAAAACCTCAATTCAGTAGCTTCTTCACATTCGTCTAAATCACAATGTAATAAAATAACACGTATATCATGATAATACGAAGTAACGGTTCTGGTTTCTTGTTTTAAACGTTGTAGTTTGTTGAATAGAATATCAGCATAATACATTAGGAACATAAGCATCTCTCAAATATCGTTTTATGTCTTTTCAAGATTGAGGTATTTTGTTATGCCTACAAAGATGTTTCCATTCATAAGAAGCATATTTAATTAATACATTAGAGGCACACATAACCTTTTGTTTTTCAGACAAATCGTGCTTTCTAAATTCACTGTCAACCGCTAGATCCCATTTAATATAAGCATGAGGATCATAATTTTCTTCAAAATAAGGTAATGCAGATTTGATCTTAGCAAATAATAAAGTCACTTACGTCATATGCGTCATGTTGATCACTCCTCATGTTTTGATGAAGATGTCGATGTTGAGCACAGTTATTCCCATTTGTTTTGCGTATTCCTGTCATTGTTAGTAGAAAACAAGAAACATACACAAAAATATATGTACGCTCCTATCAACTACTAGGTAGTGGAGGCTCAAATATCATACACTCTCAGGCTTTTAGCCAAGCTCTTACAAGTTCTTACAGAAGCAAACGGAGTGGTTACATACACCGACTCAACAAAACACCCCAATGGAGGTTCGATGTATCGATGCCTCGGCAACACCTGCTGTACGGCTGCAATAAAATCTGTGGAGCTCTAGGTAGGCTTAAATATGTAGCAAAGGAATAGAAATGCTAAAATCAGAAAAATACAAAGTTGAATAACTGTTCAAAGTCAAGTACCATGCTGGTCCTAGGATATAACGTGCTAGAGACGTGAGCCTAGACACAAACAGTACCACAAGATAGCACTAGAAACAACTCAAGCATACTCTAATATATGAAAGCAATCACAAAGATAACAACTGAATTTCTCTTTTCTTTTTTTGCTTTTTTTCTTCTTCTCTTTTCTTCTTTTTTATGTGGTGCGACCTTTTTCTCTTTTTAAAGCACCTTTATGCCTTTTTTCTCTTTTTTGATTTTTTTAGCAAAAACCAACTTATGAACCTCGATGTGAAATTACAGGGACTCAAACATAAATAAAAAATTATAGGTACTCTAAATGTAAAAGTCCGAACCCTAAAATTAGAACTATATAAAAATAGAATGCTGATGTTATGCCGGTTTCGTTTTTCCAAACAGATCTCAAATCTGACATAAAACAAAAATTTACCAAGGAGTTTGACACAACTCAAAATTTAGATGTATGTGACTAGGAAGGGAAGTGGGAGTTCAGACTCATGTCACGTGGTAGGGGTGGACGGCCAGGAGTCCGGTTGGTGCAAGAGATAAATACGAAAACTGATTTTCAACTGATCCAATCTACTATTTCTTTCTTGAAGTAAATAGAAACCAATCTAGTCTATCTTCCTCACGTGCAACTCGATGGCGGTGACGATACTGGTACTAGACATGACAAGAACTCAAAACTCTAAACGAACTAGATGCTAAGACCAGCAACTCGATGCGACGATGCAACATAAAACTCAACAAAGCGAAAACTAAAAAGAACAATGCAATGGCACAAATATGGCTAGGTAATGGATGTAATTTTTTTGGCTTTTTCTCGTTATAGGTAGATAAAAACTCCCGATCAACTTGGCGCTCTGATATCACCTGATATACACTAGGGTGTTTTGATCTTTCAGTGAGTTGATGATAACTACGATTTGGGAAGAAACGTTGACGATCCAACTACAACCGTACGAGATATTGTTGTGTTGCGCCTTAGCGATTGATACAACTCTCCGTGGGTTGTTGATCTTGCCGGTGCAGATCAACCTTATTCCTGCAAGCAAATCAAAGAAACAAGCAAGAACAAGATAAAAACAATCTGAATTGCAAATAAGAATTGAATACAAATAATAAGTTGGGGTCCCGAAGACGAGTAATTAGGTGGTCTAGCCGACACACGTAACTACAAGATAAAGTAACAATGGCTAAAACTTTAATCTAACAAAATCCAAATTGTTCTATGGTGGTTACGGGGTATTTATACAAGTGGGAGGACGAATTGGGGTCATTCACCAACCCTAGGACGCGTCCGTAATGGACTCAACTTGATACAAGGCCCATCGGCCCAATTTCGGTGGTGCAGCACCTTGGGCAGAACAAGGTATCTGTACTAAATTGATGATTGCGGATGGCTTGTAATAGATATGGAAGTGAGGCCAGATCCACTTCATAAGCTTTCCATGAAGTACTTAAACACCCAAATAGGAGTTCGAATGAAGCTGTGGCAACCGTCACAATTTGGCGCTGTCCTGCAGTTCGAATCTAGAACCAAAACGTGTTGGATTAGATCTCTTTCTCTCCTTGGGCCAAAAGTGACGTAGTGACGTGGTAGAGGACGTTGGGAATACTTAGATTTAGAGGTTGGGGCGCATCCTACTTGGTCCCCACTTGGGCCGGGGTCCCAGATGAAATTACAAGACCATAAACCCAATATAGGTGGTATAACATCTTGTTTCTATGATTACGGCTGATTGAGATAAAATTTGGAGATGAGGTTGGATCCGTTGGAAAGAAGACTCCGAGAGCTTTCCATCAAGTACTCATGGACCCAAATCGAAGTACATATGCATATTTGACGGTCGTTTGAATTTAACGCTGTTAGAGCTGGACGAATTGGATTCCAGAATTTTTAAAGCTTGAACTTGATTTTTTCTTGTGAACATATGCGGTGAGCAATGGTTGTATCCATGGTAGTCATGGTCACATCACGTAGTCTACACATTTTCCAGTAATAAGATCCTTCCACAGGGACTAATGGACTAATGCAATTTTTATCCCTTTTAGTCTTCCTGTTTAGAATTTTAGGGACTAAAAGTGTCTAAAATAGAGAAACTAATGAATTAGTCCCTTCAACCAAATAGAGCCTTAATCGGTCAACTTATACTGTGATTGATTCACCGATTCATTTTCCTTATTTGCAGATTCACCGGATTCGAATACAACAAATTTCCTTATATATTAACCGGCTTAATAATAGATAGGGTTATTTCATAAAAATTGCATTGGGGTAATCTCACCCTAAAAAAGTAGGAGGTAATCAAACTCAACCTTCATGCATCCAGCCAAACAAAATCTCTTTCATACTGTATCTTTTGTGCAATTAACCAACAAAATCTCATGCTAACCAGGCTGATTCAATGCGAACAACTAAACACCTGCACGTGTATGCACTTGCATCCTCTTGGCCAGGCCAAACCTAATCTGGAGGAGAGAGATGGGACAGGTTAGGAGGATGCAAGAAACCAAATACACCCTACAACTCCACCAAAATTTTTGTTTCACAAGACATCAAACAAAATCTCCACATTCCTTTACCCAACCAATAATAATAAATTCATAATGCCACCAAAATTGGGCAAGATTAATATGCCCCTTCTCTTGAATTGATTACGAATCAGTCATCCGTCAGTTTTAATAAGGATTCTCGTTCCAACAAACAAGGAGCAGCACAACTACTGTGCAGCTTGCAAAATCAACCCATTCAAATACTACTGCTATCTCAGAGGCAAATAATTCCATTACCGATAATACATGATGCTTTATAGACTTTTGCTTTAGTTGATTGCACTGGGAACTCAAGGCCACATCATGGCCACAACATATTTTGTACAGGCTGGTAAACCTTCTCAACCTCACTTTTGATCGTTCCTCTGGTGACTAGTTTAGAAGAGAATCCTGATAGCCTTCATGCCGCTTCAACGGTATAAGGGATTGAACTCCATTCTCAGCTCCTCTTCAATCGAACAGAGCTACATTGTCTTGTGTCCGACAAAGTTACTTTCGAAGGAGGACATATGAAATATGAGGATGTTGACAACTGTTTATGGCATAGAGAAATTGAAGAGAAGCAGTTGAAGGCGCCTGTCAGCCTTCTTTTATCACTATCTTCAGCTCCTGAAGTCATGAGGGACTGCATTGATCTTAAGGGAGCCTGATAGAATGCAGTTACAAATAGCACCTGAAGATAAGGTAAAAACGTCAGGAGCTAATATGGAAATTGTCATCGACTTACAATGAACTAAGCATAAGTCCTATGAGTATGTCCATACAAGATGCAAATAAGATCTTTACTTGCCTTGACATTATTAAACACAATATCACAATCCATTAAAAACATAATGAAATTTTGTTTGAGAATGTGCTATCGGATGCCTTTCTTACCCTGAGAATTATCACAACAGCTTAGCTAGCATCAATTAAAATTAAAATTATCTAGGTAAGTAGACAACACAGTTTTGGTTATCTTTAGGACAATATACTCCCAAGAAGACTATGCTATCTGATTGCAAGTTAGCTTGCACACAATGTCGTCCTCTAGAATATTTGTTCAAGTTGAACTTAGAAAAAAAAGGTGAAAAGGATAATAGAATTTGATCCAGAGCTAAAATAGGAAACAAAGGCATCGATTTGAATGGCAAATCAATAGACATGTCACTTGACATTTTTGTTATGTTTATATATATATATCTATAATCTATAATCTATAACTATCTATAAAGTAAGTAGGGTTTCCACCCAAAATTTTCGTCCGTCTGGCTCTTTTACAGAAAACCCTTTAAGTATTATAAAATTAACCCGCAGTCCCAATGCTAAAAAAAGGGAGAGCTTGGATAAAAAAAAAGACATGCGCCCCTCCGTCCCTGCGCCCCTCCCTCCTATCCCCATCCGCGCCGCGTCCCGCACCGCACCTGCGCCCCTCCCTCCCGTCGCTGCTCGGAGCTCCAGCGCCACGCCCCGCGTTGGCCCCTCCCTCCCGTCCCCATCCGCATCGCGCTCCGACTTCACCCGTTGCAACGCACGGGCACAGTTGCTAGTATATATATATGTACACACACACGCAAAATGCCCGTGCGTTGCAACGGGACGACGACGCAGGGAGGGAAGCAGATGGAGGGCGAAGGTCTAGGCGATGGCGCGGGAGCTTCGAGCGGCGACGAGAGGGAGGGGTGCAGGCGCGGCGCGGATGAAGACGGAAGAGATGGACGCATGAGGTCTTTCTGTTTCATCAAGCTCTCCCTTTCTTTTCAGCATTGGGACTGCGGGTTAATTTTATAAATACTCAGGGTTTTTTTTTGCAAAATAACCCCTTTTTCTTCTTTAACTGGGTTTTTTTAAATAGCCAGGTGGACTGCGAGTTAATTTCAAAAAAACCAAGGGGTTTTTGTGCAAAATAGTCAGGCAAAACAAAATTTGGATAGAAACACTGCTTGCTTTATAGATAGTTATAGATTATAGATATATATATAGATGTAAATAACAATATAGTAACTTGTAATTACAATATAAAGATCAAAGCTTCCTTCAATCTTCAATCATCCACCACCACACAACACCACCCCTTTTCACTTACAGATCCTCTTAAATTAATTTCAGGCCATTTTAATCATGCAACAAAATCATGTAACAAATTAATTTTATTTCTTTACAACAAAATCATGCAGTTGAAAAAACACATTCCTTCAGTTTAGTCCCGGTTTGTAACACCAACCGAGACAAAAGATGAGATCTTTAGTTTCGGTTGGTGTTACAAACCGGGACTAAAGATAGCCGTCGGCCCGGTTGTGGTTTTGTAATGCTATTGAACTATCTTTCCCAAATAAGTGGAACATGATAAACTTACACAACTTGATTTCATCCTAAAATCGTCATGGTCTCATGGTCAGCATCATTTATGGTAGAAGATCCAGGAAGCGCGCGTTGTATGGCAGCTGGCCGTAGTGGGTGACTTGTTGGAGCAATCCACCCTTTCGCATATCTTGTTAGCTCTGTTCAGTACTTCAGTTTGTTAGATTGGAATTGGTTGGTTCACTACGTAAAAAAAGCACATGGGTATCGCCCAAAAAATGTTGCTTCAAATAAATCCGGTACCTATTGTCTCAAATAGGTGTTGGGTGTAGAGAAAAACCAGCATTTATTATATAGATGTCGGTTTTTATTACGAACCGGCATCTATTCTTCCTGAATAGATATCGGCTCAAGAGAAAAAACCGGTACATACAATAGTATTGGTTTCTTGATCTATCGAAATACCAAGTTAATTAAAACACTAATATTTTATAATTCAAACATGAGTGTTTCTTGATGATTGCATCATTAGCTTGGCCTCTCAAATATATTCAGAATTTCAAGATTTTCTAAATTCTCCATTAGGGTTAGAAGCATATTCAATGAATTGAAATCCAAAAGTTATGTTTGTAGAGGAGCTATTATTTTATTTTACCTTAGTTCCAGTTCTGAACCTGCTAACAAAATGTTTCTTGCTATTCGTCTGCAGACAACCAGGAAGTTTTAATAATTTAACTCCTAATCTCCTAACCAATTCCTCGAGCACATGTTAAATTTTACTGTGTTACCTTTTTATTTATTTAAAGAATTTTCGGCTATTCAAGGTTTGTGGTTTGTCGAGATGTTAGCAAATATTAAAATAGGTTATGAATTTAGGATGTTGATTCTTTGTTTTGATTCCAGAGAATTGATATGCTTGTAACATTCAAGCTGACATCTTGTTATCACATTTGAGTCACAAGGACACTTGATTTATTGGGATTCCAAGGTATCAGAGATAGATATGGATGCGGTGTGGAGTTAGCCCGACGTGATTAAGGAGTGGACAAAATCTGGTGAGAGGCATGGAAATGTGAGGTTTTCTGATGACTCCAAGAGGAGACCTTATCTTTCTCGAGTTGAGGTGAAGGTAAGGGATGATTCTTTAAATTTTTGTAGTTACTTTGCATTTGCACTATACAAGCCACCTTTTTTTACAATGCTAAAATGTTGACATACATATGTTTTTTGTAAAGCTACAACTATAATCTTATTAATATTCTTGTGCTATTAAAATTGCATCCTTGATTTGATAAAGTAAGTTCGTATGGATGGCATGTAATAAAATTAACTCTGCAAATGTGGCTGCAGTGCTATACATTTCCTTTCATGCAACACAAATTACATGGACAAATATTATTCAGAGCAGCATTACTTATACTTAAGTGCCATAGCTATTCCTTCTTTTTGGAGCAATTCGAGAGTCATGCGATACAATAGCCCTATATCAGCTCACCAGTAAAATGTCTTGCAGGTTTCATGTATTGTATTTATTCATCAATACTTAAATTTCATCCATCTCAGACTTATGTGGTTGTAAATTTGGTCTCAGTTGGCTGTTGCTGAAATAACCATATCACGTCATTTGAGCTCAAAAGGAGTAACACCAATAAGTTTTTGATTTATATTGCTATCTGTACCACCAATAACAGGGCCTTCTCTTATTTTGAATCTGTGGTTAGGCCAACATTCAGGCATCTTGAAGACATTTTTTTGCTCTTAAACTATTTTGTTTTGTTGCATGGTATTGCTTTTCTAAGTCATACGTGTTTAGTACTTTAGTATGATTATCCATCACATCAGTATTGTTGTAAATCAATAAACCAAAATATGGTAAATCTTCCTCTTCCTTCCGTAGTGGCAGAATCTATGGCATGACAATATATGTAGGGAAAATATATTAATGCTTAATATTTTTTTTCTGTTTTTAGGGGAATAGGTGACGGTTCTCAATGGAACTGGCACGGCTAATAGGTGCCGGTTCCTATATTTTGGCCGACACCTATTATATATTATAGGTGTCAGTTTCTATTGAGAACCGGTATCTATTAGGCCTAATAGGTGCCGGTTCTCAATAAGAACCGCCATATATTTCCTAATAGGTGTCGGTTGAAGAACCGACACCAATTACTTTGGTCATTAGTGCTGATCAATAGGTGTCGGCTCCGAAATCAGCATCTATTGGGGTTCCGAACCGACACATATTAGATTTTCTGTACTAGTGATTGTTTAGATCATATTTGTAGAGAGCTAGCTCTACTCAAGTAAGCCTGGCATTATCATTGGGAATAAAGCAAGAATTATGATCCATTCTCTCATCCCTTCCATCCTGGCGCCACTTAGCGCTGACGTTCACAATCAAGGCAGGAATCCAGCCAAACCGATCAAGGCTCGCCCAACCATTTCGCATTTGTATCCTATTCGAACTCTACCAACATCTGCCACAACTTGGTATCAAATACTATGGCTTCTGAGATGGGTCCAAGGGTGTGATGGACAAACTAAAGCAGGAAATGGCAACTGTGTGAGCAGCGGCAGCCTCGCCTCCAACAGTGACCTGGCCAACATTATCCGCACCATGGCGGTCACGACACCACAGTTGACGGCGCTTGAGCGGGCAAAAGGCATTGAGAGATTGGACTCTTTTTCAGTGACGTTGTTTTGCCGAAACCATGCTGCGACTAGGAGGCAGTAACTTGCTATTCAATCCCAGTGGGCTGCAACCGGTGCTTCAAACGACCAGCAGCAAGTGGAAGTCCCAAGTCCTCTAATGGTGGCAAAAATGGTTTTCCATGCGACATGTGTTTAACTGCACTGAAGTGCCATGCTAATATTGCAAGGCTACCTATACGAAAGATAATCTTATCTACTGATGTGTACTATTGTATTAGGACATGATTGCTCAACCTTTGAAGAAACCAAATACTTGCCAGAATAAGTAAAACAAACACTGAATTGCTAGATTAATATAAAGGTTTCACTCTAAATTCACAATATAGTAGGGTTTCGAAGGCAAACTGACAGACGATTTAGCCAACACACACGCTGCAAGAAAGTAGCAAGTGACTAACTCTAATCAAAACTCTAGAAAACTTGAAGAGGTATCTAACTATTTAGGGAGATGAAAGGACGATATAGGGGTTCTTAGGGCTGTGCTCCACCAGGGTGGGGTGTAACCCAGATGAGCCCACTTGGTCCACGGTCAAACGAAACCCAAAGGCCCATGACAGGTGGTGTAACATCTTATTTCATCAATTGTGGATGACTGAGATATTATTTGGCAATGAGGCTAAATCCGTTGGAAATAGGATTCCAAGAGATTTCCATCAAGTACTCATGGGCCTAAAACGGAGATCGTATGCATATTTGGCGGACGTTTGAAATCGCCATTATAGCAGATCATCAAATTGGATTTCAGAACTTGGACAACTTGATATTGATGTTTTCCAGTTGAGATATGATGTGAGCAATGGTTATATCAATAGCATCCATGGTCACCTCATCCTCCTCTTCATAGAAAACCATCATCGGTTTGTCCATATGATGCTCTTCGCGTAGTGCACGGTATTGCCCATAAAGTGTCTACATGAAAACAAGCACAACAAAATTTTGTCATGTAAATATCGTTAGTTCTTTAGCAAATAGTATTAATTTCCTATGAAACAAATATACCTGGTAATGAGGATGCATGAGAAAGTATGTTGAAACTAGATTAAAATGATTCTCTTGTAGCTCATCTTGCTCTCCTTCTTCAGAAGCAATATACTCATCGGTGCAACAAGCTTGTTGTATAACAATATCATTGAGTGATCTGATCACTCCTCTCCATTTAAAACAACCTACTTTTTGCAAGCAGAACTAGAGAAACTCGAGGTAGTATGATTAGCAATAAATAACTCTCTAGCTTGCTAGCTTCTTCCATGACTATACGATGTTCCAAAACTAAACATATATAAACTCTATACACCAAATATATTCCTTTTATCATTATATTCACCAAATATATAAAAATAAAATTAATTGAACATCGCAAATCAGTCTTAGCAAATAATTTCTCCTTCATCACAAAAGTCATCAAACAGAACATAACCCAAAGTACTTAAAGAAGATAGCGATTCACGTTCATTGACTTCATTAACAATTTGAACAACATGCTTAAAATTAGCACATAAAGAACTAACACTAGAAATAGCATGTTCATTCACTAGTTGTGGTATTGATATAAGTGAAACATTATCACACAACCCTTCTTTATCACAAAGAACAATAAATAAATCAACTTGTGACAAAGAAATTTCAATAATTAGTTCCACTAATGTTTGTTCTACTTTATCACGAAAAGTAGAGAAATTTAATACATTAACAACACATTCATCTTGATTAATTTCAGCACCATTTAGTTTACCTTTGATGTTCTCTTCAAATGATGGAGGTGCATCGAACTTGAGTGTGAACAATGGGAATGGCGGCTCATTCATGTCTCTCTCCTTCTTTTCGTGATTATGCACTTCCTGCAAATGGTTAGTAATAGGAGGAAAAAGCATAGCGTGTTGTTTTTTCATCTCCTACTCTATTTGACTTTCAGCACTGCAAAAAATTGTAACAAATGAGAAAGAGATCTATAACTTTGATAAGTAAGTATATTTGGAATTTCTTTGTTAAGTCAACGTAAAAACCTTAATTCTGTAGCTTCTTCGCATTCATCTAAACCACAACATATTAAAGAAGCATGCATATCATGATAGTATGAAGTAACATTATGATATCTTATTTTAAACATTGTAGTTCGTTGAGCAAAACATCGGCATAATACATAGGAACATAAACATATCTCAAATATTGTTTTAAGTCTTTCAAAGATTGAGATATTTTGTTATGCCTACAAAGATTTTTCCAATTATAAATGTATTTTTAATTAGAACACTAAAGGCACACATAAACATATGTTTCTCAGATAAGCCATGGTTTTTAAATTCTCTATCAACTAGCTCCCATTTAATGTAAGTATGCAGATTATAATTTTCTTCAAAATATGGTAGTGCAGATTTTAACCAAGCTCTTATAAGTTCTTACCAATGCAAGCGAAATAGTGAACACACCGACTCAACCTAGACCTAATGGAGGTTGGATGTATCGATGCCTTGGCAAACACCTGTTGTACAACTGCAACCAAATTTGTAGAGCTCTGGGTAGGCTTAGATATATAGCAAAGTAATAGCAAATACTCAGATCAGAGAATACAAAGTTGAATAATCGTTCCAAGTCAAGTATCTTGCTGGTCCTAGGCTAGAACGTACTAGAGATGCGAGCCTAGACACAAACAATACCACAAGATAACACTAGAAACAACTCAAGAATAACTATGATATATGAAAGCAAACTCAAAGATAACAACTGATTTCTCTTTCCCTTCGTTCTTTTTTCTCTTTCGATTTTTTTGTTTTGCTCTTTTCTCTTTTTTGTTCTGCTTTTCTTTTCTATTTTAAGCACCTTTCTGCCTTTTCTCTCTTTTTTGATTTTTTCTTGGAAAAACCAACTTAAGGTCTCAATGTAAAATTACAGGGACTCAATTGTAAATAAAAAATATAGGGACTTAACTATAAAGTCCAAATCTTAAAATTAACATTTCATAAAAATGGAATGCTGAAGTTATATCGATTCTGTTTTTGCAAACATATCCTAAATATGACACCCAAATTTTTTTTCATCAAGGTGTATCTCACACCCGACCACAACAAAGACACAACGGCGACGGTGACAGCGGTGATACTGTCATGACAAAAACTTAAAACTCTAAACGAACTAGACGCTAAGACCAACAACATGATGTGACGATGTAATACAAAACTCAACAAAGAAAAAACTAAAAAAGATCAATGTAGCAACACAAAGATGGCTAGGTAATGTATGATTTTTTTTTTGGCTTTTTCTGGTTATAGGTAGATAAAAACTCACCGAGCAACGATAGTTTTGATACCACTTGATATGAACCTATAACGGTTTATTCTCGATCTTGGGATGAGAGGTAAGGGATAACTCAATTGGTGAATGGAGGCGACATTCACGGCCCAGCTACAACCGTCCAAGGACACTGCGCCTTAGCAACCGGTACACCATCTCCAATGGTCACTATGAGCTTGCGGTGCGTGACAACCTAGCCACGAGGGTACTCGTCCTACAAGAGATCAAAAACAAGCAAGAATAAGTAAAACAAGCATTGAATTATCAAGTTAATGACATGACCATGCTACTATGGATACAACCATTGCTCACATCATATGTCCACAGGAAGACATTAAGTTCAAACTTCAAAAATTATGTAATCCAATTTGTCCAGCTCAAACAGCGTTGAATTCAAACGGCCGCCAAATATGTATATGTGCTCCGATTTGGGTCTATGAGTACTTGATGTAAAGCTCTCGGAGTCCTCTTTCCAAGGGATCCAACCTCATCTCCAAATTCCATCTCAATCAGCCGCAATCACAGAAACAATATGTTGCATCACTTATAATGAGCTTATGGGCTTGTAACATCATCTGGGACCCCGGCCCAAGTGGGGTGCGCGCCAACCTCCAAATCCAAGTATTCCCAACATCCTCCACCAGGTCACCACGTCACTTTTTGATGAGAACATCAACACCATCGATATATCCACTCCTACTCCAACACTGATTGGTCTTATTAGTCGCGCTCGTGCCCGTCAACTCAACCATGAAGTAAGTTCATTTTTAAGCTCCTGTTCATCATATTTAGACAATGGAGATACGTGCACTCTTATTTTGCTTAGGATCGATGGAAATGATCAAAAGGGAGAAGGATTAGCGTGGGCTAGATTCGAACTGCAGGACAGTACCAACTTGTAACGGTTGCCACGGCTTCATTCGGACTCCGATTTGGACGTTCAAGTACTTCATGGAAAGATTATAAAATCTTCTTTTCGATGCATCTGGCCTCACTGCTATATCTATGAAGAATCGTTCGCAATCGTCTAATTAGTGTAGCTAGCTTTTTCTATCTGAGGTTCTGCGCCTCCAAATTGGGCCGATGGGCCTTGTATCCAGTTGAGTCCATTACGGACGCGTCTTAGGGTTGGAGAACGACCCTAACTCGTCCTCTCACCTGTATAAATACCACGTAGCCACCATAGAACAATTTGGGTTTTGTTAGATTAAAGTTTTAGCCATTGCTACTTTATCTTGTAGTTACATGTGTCGGCTAGACCACCTAATTACTCGTCTTCGGGACCCCAACTTATTATTTGTATTCAATTCCTATTTGCAGTTCAGATTGCTTTTACCTTGTTCTTTCTTGTTTCTTCGATTTGCTTTCAAGAATAAGGTTGATCTGCATCGGTAATATTAGCGCAACACAACAATGTCTTGCATGGTTGTAGTCGGATCGTCAACGTTTCTTCTAAATTATAGTTATCATCAACTCACCGAAAGATCGGGACACCCTAGTTTATATCAGGTGGTATCAGAGCACAAAGTTGATCGATGAGTTTTTATCTACCTATAACCAGAAAAGCCTAAAAAAATTGCATCCATTACCTAACCATATTTGTGCCGCTGCATTGTTCTTTTTATTTTTTGCTTTGTTGAGTTTTACATTGCATCATCGCGTCGTGTGGCTGGTCTTAGCGTTTAGTTCGTTTAGAGTTTTGAGTTCTTGTCACGTCTAGTACCACTGTCGCTGCTGCCACCATGTATTTGTTGTCAATATTGTTGCGCTAAGGAAGATAGAAGGAGATTAGATTAGATTAGATTGGTTTCTCTTTACTTAAGGGAAGAAATAGTAGACTGGATCGGTTGAAAATCAGTTTTCGTATTTATCTCTTGCACCAACCAAACTCTAGGCCATCCACCTCCACGTGACCAATAGTCCGAACTCCCACTCCCCCTCCTAATCAGGTACATCTATGTTTTGGGTCGTGTCAAACACCTTGGTAAATTTTTCTTTTATGTTGGATTCGAGATCTGTTTGGAAAAAATGAACCGGCATAATGTCAACATTCCATTTTTATATAGTTCTAATTTTGGGGTTTGGACTTTTACATTTGAGTCCTTGTAATTTTTTATTTATGTTTGAGTCCCTGTAATTTTACATCGAGGTCCATAAGTTGGTTTTAGCCAAAAAATCAAAAGAAAAGAGAAAAAGGCAGAAAGGTGCTTAAAAAGAGAAAAAAGCCACACCAAATAAAAAAAGAAGAAATGAGAAGAAGAAAACAAGCGAAAAGGAAAAAAAGAAAAGAGAAATTCAGTTGTTATCTTTGCGTTTGCTTTCATCAGAGTATGCTTGAGTTGTTGCTAGTGCTATCTTGTGGTACAGATTATGTCTAGGCTCACGTCTCTAGTACGTTCTAACCTAGGACCAACACGGTACTTGACTTTGAATGGTTATTCAACTTTGCATTTTCTGATTTGAGGATTTGCTATTCCTTGGCTACATATTTAAGCCTACCGAGAGCTCCACAGATTTGATTGCAGCCATACAGTAGGTGTTTGCCGAGGCATCAATATATCCAACCTCCATTGGGGTGTTTGGTTAAGTCGGTGTATGTCACCATTCAGCTTGCTTTGGTAAGACCTTGTAAGAGCTTGGCTAAAAGCTTGAGAGAGTGTGATATTTGAGCCTCCACTACCTAGTAGTTCATAGGAGCGTACATATATTTCTGTGTATGTTTCTTGTTTTCTACTAATAGTGGCAGGAATATGCAAAACAAATGGGAATAACTGTGCTCAACATCGACATCTTCGTCGAGATATGAGGAGTGATCAACATGACGCATATGAGAATATGGCACATTCTCCTCACACGAAGAGCATTATGCAACTTGTTGATAGGCAAATGAGGGCGCACGTGGAAGGTGTTGATAATTACTTGCAGGTGACGAACAAAAAGATTGGACAATTGGAGGCTACGCAGATTGCGACCAACAACCGGCTGGCTGGTTTGGAGGCATCTGTGACAGCCATCAACAACAATCTTACTAATCTTCTCAGGCGTTTCAACAACTTTCGTGATGAGAGTAACCACCGGCGCTTGAATTGTAATCAACGGGGTATGGATGGAGGACACCACTGATGCGAGATACACAATAATGATGATGCTTTTCATAAGATTAAATTTAAGATACATCCTTTTGATGGAAAATTTGACCCTGACGCATACATTACTTGGGAAATTGATATTGCTCAAAAATTTGCATGTCATGAGTTGGCTGAAAACACACTTGTTCGGGTTGCCACTAGTGAGTTTACTGATTTTGCTTCTGTTTGGTGGATCGAACATGGAAAGAAAAATCGTTATAATATGTCTCAAACTTGGGATGCTTTGAAATGGTTCATGCGGGCTAGATTTATACCTTCTTATTAAGCTCATAATCTATTATATAAGTTGCAACAATTGAGACAGAGCACTAAAAGTGTAGAAGAGTATTATAAGGAATTACAAATGGCTATGCTGCGTTGTAACTTAGAGGAGGATGAGGAACCTGCTATGGCTAGATTTTTGGGTGGTTTGAACCGTGAAATTCAGGACATACTTGCTTGTGAAAATTATAGATCCCTCTGTCATTTGATAGAACTTGCTTGCAAAGCTGAATGTAAAATAGAGGACATGAAAAGGAAACAAGTTGTGCTTGTACCTCCTATTTTTCCATGTAATGATGATGTGCAAACTTGGGAGGAGCAACCTTTTGCATCTCGTGTTACTAACGCTTTGCAGAAAGTTCAAAATATTCACCAAGAGGAGGAGAACAATGTTCATGAGAAAAAAGGTGAGATGCATGAAGCACCTAACATATCTGTAGAAAATTTGCAAGGTAAAATAAATGGTGCTGAGATAAATGAAGGTGAGTATTCTCAAGCTGAGCTACACATGTCCACTTTACATGCTATAGTAGAGCAACTATTAGTGGAACCAGTTGCTGAGATTCCTTTGTCACAAGTTGATTTAGTTGATTTTCCTTGTGATAAAAAGAAGAGTTGTGTGATAATGCTTCACTTATATCAATGCCACAACTAGTTGATTTAGTTAATGTTCCTTGTGATAAAGAAAGTTGTGTGATAATGCTTCACTTATATCAATGCCACAACTAGTGAGTGAACATGCTAGTGTTAGTTCTTTCGACATTGATTTTAAGCATGTTGTTCGTGTTTGTAATGAAATTGAGGAGCGTGAATTGCTATCTTCTTTAAATACTTTGGGCTATGTTCTGTTTGATGACTTTTGCGAGCTCGATAATTTGAAGGAGAAATTATTTGCTAAGTCTGATTTCCATGTCTAATTAATGTTATTTTTCATATCTTTGGCGAATATAATGATAGAGGAACATATTTGATGCATAGAGCTTACATATGTCCGGATTTAGAACCTCGTGTAGCCGTGGATAAAAATTGCAAGTTAGAGAGACATGTTACTGCTAATCATGTTATCTCGAGTTTGTGCTATTTTGATTTAAAGAACAGGATGGTTTTGAGGAAGAGGAGCAATCGGATTATTCAATGTGGTCACCATGCACCCAGTTAGTTGTGCCACATGAGTACTTGACCTCTGAAGAAGGGGAGCAAAATGAGCCACAAGTAAGACAATCAAATATGGTATCAATGTTCGTTGTCGTCCATCTCCATAACCAGGTATATCTGTTTCATAGGAGATTAATGTTATTTGCTAAAAACTAATGATATTACATGACAAAATTTTGTTGCGTTTGTTTTTATGTAGACACTTCTATGGGTAAGATCATGCACTACGCGACAAAAATCATATGAAAAAACCGAGGACAGTTTCTCGAGAAGAAGGGAAGGATGATGTGACCATGGCTACTATGGATACAACCGTTTCTCACATCATATGTCCACAGAAAGATATTAAGTTCAATCTTAAAAAATTCTGGAATCCAATTCATCCAGTTCTAACAGCGCTAAATTCAAACAGCCGCCAAATATGGATATGTGCTTCGATTTGAGTCCATGAGCACTTGATGGAAAGCTCTCGGAGTCCTCTTTCCAATGGATCCAACCTCATTTCCCAATTCCATCCCAATCAACCACAATCACAAAAACAAGGTGTTGCATCACCTATAATGGGCTTATGGGCTTGTAACTTCATCTGGGACCCCGACACAAGTGGGGCCCAAGTGGGGTGTGCCCCAACCTCCGAATCCAAGTATTTCCAACGTCCTCCACCAGGTCACCACGTCACTTTTTGATGAGAACATCAACACCGTTGATATATCACTCCTACAACAACACCGTTTGGTCCTATTACTCGCGTTCGTGCCCGTCAACTCAACCATGAAGTAAGTTCATTTTTAAGCTCCTGTTCATCATATTTAGCCAATGGAGATGCGAGCACTCTAATTTCGCTTAGGAACGATGGAAAGGATCAAAAGGGAGAAGGATTAGTGTGGGCTAGATTCGGACTGCAGGACAACACCAACTTGTAACGGTTTCCACGGCTTCATTCGGACTCTGATTTGGACGTTCAAGTACTTCATGGAAAGCTTGTAAAATCTACTTTCCAATGGATCCGGCCTCAATGCTATATCTATCCAGAATTATCCGCAATCATCAAATTAGTGTAGCCAAATTTTTCTATTCAACGTGCTGCGCCACCAAATTGGGCTGATGTGCCTTGTATACAGTTGAGTCCATTACGGACGCATCTTAGGGTTGGAGAACGACCCCAACTCATCCTCCCACCTGTATAAATTGTAGGATCAAATACCCAATGAAAAGCCAACCAGAGGGGAGGGGAGTGAATGGTTGGTACACCCCAAAAACAAGTTTTAGCGAAAATAGAATTTTACCTCTGTTCTGAATGCAAGCCGGTCTGACCGAAGGTATTGCGCCGGTCTGACCGCTTGGTAAGGCCGGTCTGACCGCAGTAGATCTTGCGGTCTGACCGGTGAATAGATCCGGTTTAACTGAAAATCAGACGGCCGCACCGAGAAAAATCGCAACACAAAGAATTCTTCAAATAGATTGATCTTTATTGAACTTCTTTGTGTTTACAAAGTGCATACAAAGCACTCCTAACCAAAATCTCGAGCTAAACTCGAAACCCTAAATTTGTCTCAACTTGAATCTCTCTAAAAATCCATACCTAGGAGGCACACCCTCCCTCTATATTTATACACAAGAACCGCAGCAAAAGGCCACGAATCCTACTCATATAGATAGTCCTAAAGACCTAGAAAACCTTCCTATATAAGTACAAACTTGATATAAACCAACCATAATCTCGGTCTTCCCAAAACTGAAATTTTGCTTTTCATACGCACACAATATCTCCATCGTATGCCATATGAAAACTTCACCAATTATGTGCACTAATCTCTAACCTTAAGTATCCCGCATAATCTCCATCTTGGACGTCATCTTATCCCCAAGTTGACTCCATCTCCATTGCCGCCGACACTTTCTCGAGGCGTAAAGATTACCTGCACACAATTCAACAAAGAATACCATATCCGAGCACAAGCTATCTCCAACTTGACTCATTGTTAGCATAAACAACCATACACGTGCATAGGAACACGAAACTCCCATATAAAAACAAGGAAACAAACCGAAACCGAAACCAAAATGAAAACGGTCAATAGTCGGACTGTGCTGGCCGGTCTGACCACACGCAACTGCCCGGTCTGACCGCTCAAACACCTCCGGTCAGACCGGCGGTACAAGCCCGGATAGACCGGCTGTAGCAGCCGACTAAATACTGTTCATTGTCTGAAAATTCAACTATCTCCAAAACCAAATTGTCAATAATCTCCAAAGATCAAAACACACAAATCAATAACTGCAGCAACCAATTGTTCATCATCAAATGAAGAATCAAACACACTTTGATTTTACAATCTCCCCCTTGATGAACACATCTGCAAACAAATAAAATTGTTGTTTTGGTGTTTGGAAAATTAAAAAAAAAATGGTAAAAAGCATCTGAGTGCTCAGAAATCAAAGAAAATTTCTCCCCCTTTGAAAAAAAAGAAAATCCTTTGAACCAAAAAACTTTGTTCTTTTAAAAAAACTTGCACTTTTGTTCTCCCATGCAAATGTTCTCCCAAACAACATTATTTTCTCCCCCTTTTTACAATGAATTAATCAAGCATAGGAATTATGTTTATGAATATTCAATAGCTTAGTACATACATAGTGCAAGTCATGTCACGTGTTACAATAATAAAAAGATTTTATAATCATGAAAGATTTTATAATACACAGAGCATGATTTTATAATCAATTAGATAGCAAATATGGACTAGAGTATAATCATGAATCTAATATTTTATAATTAAGAACAATAATGCAATAAAGATTCATGAATTCAAACGATTTAAAATGCAACATCTTTACAAGCACATAGGTTGAAAGATAAACCCAAATATATATACCTATTGCAATCGTTATTCCTTCTCAAAATTACCTTTATGCACATATAATTCAAGAGAAACTTTTTCACATTAATTTGAGCCATATTTGTCGCTCATATTTTTCTCTCAATTACTCCGAATACGTCCTTGTCGTCAAGACTGTTTCCAAGGATTCGGTACTCATTATTTTTGCTCACATCGAATACGTCCTTGTCGTCAAGACTGTTTCCAAGGATTCGGTATTCATTTTTTTCTCTCATAGATAATAATTTATTCTCTTTTCACACTGAGCAAATTTAAAGTAATTTGAGGAATAAGAATTCAACATAATACATATATAAGCATTTAAAATCCAACACATGCACTAGTATCAACATTGCATATTTCTTTAATTCAAGTGTGATATTAAAGTGTCATGCATTATTTTTCTTAAGATAAAATCTAGATCACATAAAAATACTAGAATACACATAGGCTATGCTAGTGACAAAGAAATCTTCATAATATTGCTAGCATGCACATGACAATACAATATGTATAGACAAAGCTCTCTTGTCAATTTAGTTCAATTATATATTGCTTTATAAAAACAAGAAGCATAAAACTCCCCCTCAAAACATGCCAAAAGGATGAATGATTCCTAACTCTCCTCGAAGAAAAGAAAAGCGAGAAGAATCAAACACGAATGGAAAAAAACATAAACTCCCCCTCAATTTAACCTCCAATTTTCCCAAAAAATCAAGAAGAAATTAAAGATCTTTGAAGAAGACATCCAATTGCAAATGATATCACCAAGGTTCTCATAAAATGACACATATTCACTTATACTAACACAACTACTACCTCAAATACTAGCATATAAAAACTAATAATCAAGAGAGTAGAAAAAATTATGTCAATCCAAAATTACCTTGATGTCATCGTGAAAAGCAATCATTGTCTCCACATTACACACATATGGGGAGTATGCCATCAAAAAATACCTATATACAAGAAGATGTCGAGGCCTCCGTGTTGGGGTTAGAAATAAGAAATTTTGGAACCCAACACTGAGTCACACGACCAGTAGAACTAGTAGGTACATATGCGTAAACAAAATCAGAACCAAACTTACCTGAAACATTACCTTGTCGCTTCACAAAAGTCTGATTTGAACTATGCACAAAACTGCCCTGAGGCCGGTCTAACCGCCGTTGTACGTGCAGCCTGACCGAGCTTGGCTGCCAGTCTGACCGCCTGTTCAACTGCGGTCTGACCGCTGGTCATGGCCGGTCTGACCTACTAGTCAGTGTCGGTCTGACTGAGCTCCTCGAACCAAAACCCGATTTTTGCCATCATTGCTTTGCAAAAGTAATTTCTCTTTCCTTTTTCTGTTTACGGGCAAGTCTAAAACAAAATCCAACCTTCCACAATACGAACAAGTATATCTCTCAAGGTAATTAGAAGCACAAGTAGAAACAGATGGTTTTGAAATATTAGTTTTAGTTTCTTTTAAACAAACAGAAAGAGATGACAAATTTCCAGCAGATTTGAAAACTGTTTTCAAATCATTAGATTTTATTAAGATTTCACCATTTTCAGTCAAATTCAAAACACCTTTGGTGAAATAATCATGAGCATCGAAACCTATTCCCTTGTTGTCGCAACACACTTTAGATTTGTCCAAAATCATGTTAAGTTGTTTCTTACCATCAGAAAATTTTTGCAAAGAACTTTTCAATTAAGAAACTTCTTTTTCAAGATTAGCACAATTAGCACAACTTAACATGACATCCTTACCTTTGCGACATTTAGAGCAAGAAACTACCTCATCTTGTCTAACTAGATCTTTCATATGCTTAACACGAGCTAAAGCATCTTTTAATTTCAATTCATTAGCATCGCAAGTTAAACAAGGTTTAGTAGCCAAAACTTGAGAATCGTTGATATCTCTAATCTTTGAAATTTCAAGCATTAAAGCCTCACAATTTTTGCAATCATCATCATTAGGAATAAGAGATTTTAATCTAGCAATTTCATCATTCAAAGATTCAATGACAAATTCTTGTTTTTTAAACATTTTTTCACATTTTTTATTTTTAGCACTTAAAACAAGAATTGCATCCTCAAGTGAGCTTACCTTATTGTCCTCATCTTCAGAGTCTTCATCTCCACGCGTCCTGAGACAAACGCCGGAGATGCTCTTCCCCTTCTCTTCCTCGCTATCAGAATCTATGTCGCTAAGTGGCTCAAAAGTGACATAGACTTGGCTTAGCACTTTCTTGATTATCTCCTTTGAGCGCTTCACTTTAGGCTTGTCATCCTCCGTTTTCTCCGCGCTCTTATCCTCCTTCTTGCTTCTCCCAAGTTTGGGGCAGTTGGAGCAAATGTGATCCAAAGCACCGCACTCAAAACACCGAGCTGGTCCTCCTCTTTTCCTGAACCTGAATTTTTCACATCTCGAGAGAGTTTGTTAGCGGCAAGTACCAAGTCCTCCTCCTCGAATTGCTCAAGTTGTTCATCGGATATGGCATTAATTAAAGCAAGAACAGTGGGAGCCGATGAAGAAACAGTTGATGAAGAAGCAGCCAATGAAGAAACAACAACAGAAGAGGAAGTAACCAAAGCACTTGACTTGGAATCAATTTTCCGAGAAAGAATGTTCATATCATTAGTTTTGAGTTTAGTGTAAAGAGAATCCAAAGTCAAAGTAGCCATGTTGACAGACTACTGAATTGAAGTAACTTTCATCTCCCAAATAGATATGTCAAGACCATTCAAAAAGTGACGAGTAATCTCAGATTGTGGGTAATCTGTGTCATAGGAACAATCAACAGATGTAAGATTACTCAAAATTTTGTTTAACCCACCAAGATAATCATCTAAAGCTTCAGCAGGTTTCATCTCAAATTTTATGTATTCCTTTTTGAAAAGATCTCAACGAAGTTCTTTTATATTAGTGGTTCCTTGATGAAAATTCCTCAAAGCAATCCAAATCTCGTTGGCAGTCTGAAGATGTGAAATGCGATCAAAATCCGAACGAGAAATTCCATTCAATAAAATATTGCGAGCTTTGCAATTGTTATTAAAATCAGTTTTCAAAGCTTCAGTATTAATAATTTCAGGAATCTCGTAAGGAAGAGCAACTTTTAGCCAAACATCATAATCTTGAGCCATTATATAAGATTGCATCTTGCTACACCAATAAGCAAAATCGGATCCATCAAAAACATGTGGCTTAGTTGAAAAAATATGAGACATGGTGAAAAATCTTTAGATCATTAAAAATCCAAAGCAGAAAAACGTGGCTCTGGTATGACTTGTAGGATCGAATACCCAATGAAAAGCTAACCAGAGGGGGGGTGAATGGTTGGTACACCCCAAAAACAAGTTTTAGCGGAAATAAAACTTTACCTCTGTTCTGAATGCAAGCCGGACTGACCGAAGGTATTGCGTCGGTCTGACCACTCAGTAAGGCCGGTCTGACCGACGGGTGTTCTCTGGTCTGACCGCCTGTACCGCTGCTCGCCAAGTACTTAGCCGATTTGCCTGGTGTAGCCGATCGCCGCCGAGAGCCGATGATGGCCGGTCTGACCGCCGATGTACTTGTGGTCTGACCGGGAAGAAGGCGCGGTCTGACCGCAGTAGATCTTGCAGTCTGACCGGTGAATAGATCCGGTTTAACTGACAATCAGGCCGCCACACCGAGGAAAATCGTAACACAAAGAATTCTTCAAATAGATTGATCTTTATTGAACTTCTTTGTGTTTACAAAGTGCATACAAAGCACTCCTCACCAAAATCTCGAGCTAAACTCGAAACCCTAAATTTGTCTCAACTTGAATCTCTCTAAAAATCCATACCTAGGAGGCACACCCTCCCTCTCTATTTATACACAAGAACCGCAACCAAAGGCCACGAATCCTACTCATATAGAAAGTCCTAAACACCTAGAAAACCTTCCTATATAAGTACAAACTTGATATAAACCAACCGTAACAATCTCGGTCTTCCCAAAACCGAAATTCCGCTTTTCATGCAGACACAATATCTCCATCTTATGCCATATGGAAACTTCACCAATTATGTGCACTAATCTCTATCCTTAAGTATCCCGCATAATCTCCATCTTGGACATCATCTTATCCCCAAGTTGACTCCATCTCGATTACCGACGACACTTTCCCGATGCGTAAAGATTACCTGCACACAATTCAACAAAGAATACCATATCCGAGCACAAGCTATCTCCAACTTCACTCATTGTTAGCATAAACAACCAGACACGTGCATAGGAACACGAAACTCCCATATAAAAACAAGGAAACAAACCGAAACCGAAACCAAAACGAAAACGGTCAACAGTCAGACTGTGCTGGCCGGTCTGACCGCAGGCAACTGCTCGGTCTGACCGCTCAAACACCTCCGGTCAGACCGGTAGTACAATCCCGGTCAGACCGGTTGTGGCAGCCGACTTAACACTATTCATTGTTTGAAAATTCAACTATCTCCAAAACCAAATTGTCAATAATCTCCAAAGATCAAAACACACAAACCAATAACCACAGCAACCAATTGTTCATCATCAAATGAATAATCAAACACACTTTGATTTTACATAAATACCATGTAGCCACCATAGAATAATTTGAGTTTTGTTAGATTATAGTTTTAGCCATTGCTACTTTATCTTGTAGTTACAATTGTCGGCTAGACCACCTAATTACTCGTCTTCAGGACCCCAACTTATTAGTTGTATTCAATTCTTATTTGCAGTTCAGATTGCTTTTATCTTGTTCTTGCTTGTTTCTTTGATTTGCTTGCAGGAATAAGGTTGATCTGCACCGGCAAGATCAACAATCCACAGAGAGGTGTATTGATCACTAAGGCGGAACACAGCAACGTCTTGTCTGGTGTAGTTTGATCGCCATCATTTCTTCCAAATCATAGTTATCATCAACTCACCGAAAGATTGGGACACCCTAGTTTGTATCAACTAATATGAAGGTTTCAATCTGAATTCACAATATGATGGGGTTTTGAAGGTAAACAGACAGACGATTTAGCCAACACACACGCTACAAGCAAGTAGCAAGTTGCTAACTCTAATCAACAGAACCCGAGAAACACTGAAGGGGTACCTATCTATTTAAAGAGGTGGGATGATAACCTAGGGGTTCCTAGGGTTGTGCTACACCAGGTTGGGGCACACCCCACATGGGCCCAACTTGGGCCGAGGTACAAAACGAAGTTACAAGCCTAAAGGCTCATGACAGGTGGCACAACACATTGTTTCTTGAATTGCAGATGACTAAGATATAATTTGATGATGAGGATGGATTCGTTGGAAAGAGGATTCCAAGAGATTTCCATCAAGTACTCATGGGTCCAAAGCGGAGCTCGTATGTGTATTTGGCGATCGTTTGAAGTCGGCATTGTAGCAGGTCGTCGAATTGGATTTCACAACTTGGAGAACTTGATTTTGATGTCTCCTAGTTAAGCTATGATGTGAGCAACGGTTGTATCAATAGCAGCCATCATCACATCACTTAGAATCTGAATGCAAATAATTAACAATCATGATTCACCAAAACATAATCAAACTGAGTTATGTGCCTATATGTATAGAAACGAATTTTGTTGCACCTTGCAGATAAATAAATGTTTGGGAAAGCATGCGAATGTGTTTCAAGAAGTCATATCCATTCTGGCAAGTCAACCCATTTTGGAATTGAACTTCTAGTCAACTTCTTGCAGAAATTCTCACAGAAATGGTTGAAATTCTTACTAATCAAATGATAGGTATCCCCATTGTAATTTGCTGAGTAAATTTCCATGAGCTCTATGACCTGGAGTGGGTCTAGGGAGGTAGTTCCCATAAAATTTGATTTCCTAAATTTGAAACCAGGACATTGGTGAGGTTCCACTTCAAAAATTCCAGTAATTGAATAGTCATGTGCACCAAATGCATACTCCACACCATGAACTACAAAAAATATTTTAGGGAATACCATAAGTAACAAACTTCATCAGCAATTATGTGGAGAATAGGAATAAACAAATCAACCAAAGAATAACTATTAAGAAAATTAACAAAAAAGATGGCCTTCAAAAAAAATCAACCAAGACATGTAAGCATGGAACAAAATGATATAGGACCATCTTTCTTCGATGAAGGTGAATGTTAGCACATAGATATATCTATATGGATGATGTAAAGCACCATTGCCATTCATTCTCTGTGTTACTATGATTTGTGGTATCAATGACTGAATTTTGGGTCATCAATAATTGTCGACGGGTGATCGACCAGTCCTCCAATGGGGCTACCCGAGGAGGTGAAAGAGTGGTCAGGGCGTCCTCTCGAAAGGGTCAGATGGTCGACTTGAGAACAATGCGAGCCAAGGTTTTTAGACAGGTTTGGCCCTCCCGGAGGATAACAAGGCTACGTCCTATGTTCTTTGTTGGGGTGGTGTATGAACAAGGTTTGAGTACAATGGTGAGAGATCTAGAGATTGGATCTAGCCTCCCCCTCGCCCCTGTGACCTGCCATCCCTTTTATAGCTCAAGGGGGAAGTTACAAGGGGGCTTGGGGGCCAAGAAAGCTAAGTCCTAAAGTAAAAAAGCAAGTACAAATGTAATATAAAAAGTACACATAGATCCTTTGGATTCTAATCGCTGTGGGTATCTTGTGTGCAATCTTGCCTCGGGATCTGTCCTCCACAGGTACCTTGTGTGCAGTCCTGTCGATTGACATCATTTCTGTCGGGTTGTCCCCTCCTTGTCTTTTCTGCGATCCTTACGAAGGAAGCCTCCTCCCCGAAGAGGAAAGCTTGCCCTTTTCGGGTCGGGACCATCATAGAGGGCGGGTTAGAGAGGGGAGGTCAGACTCGGAGGCAGGGGTCAGGACGACTGACCCTGAATGAGGTCGGGGTGGCCGACCCTGAATGTGGTCGGGGCAGCCGACCCCAATCCAAGGTCCCTTAGACCAACCAAGCTAGTTTTCTTTCCCTTGTGTGAGCTACCCCGGGGTAGTATCCCCCATAGCATCCCCTGAGCCTAGGGACGAATGGGACACTCGTCCTTAGGGTATGAATCCCCTAAGTCAGCTCCCCTCGCCGACTCTTAAGGCCCTTCTGAAGATGCTTTGGCAGGTGCAGCCCCCGAGCTTGGGGCCAGATGGGACATCTGGGCCTTGGGTTAAAGTTTTTCAAGTTGAGACCATTGGCCTAGCCTTTGAGGATTCCTATGTGTGTTTTGGTAGGTGCAGCCCCCGAGCTTGGGGTTGGATGGTACATCCAGGCCTAGGATCAAGCCTAAAGCATCATCCTTTGGTCACCTCTAGTTTGCCTTGGCCAGTTCGGAATTATTCGATTAGCCGAAGGTGTTCACAACATTGAACTACGGGCGTGATCGACAATGTCGTGGCTTGGGGGTCGGCAATGATTGATGGAATCGGTAGAGCCATTGCCAAGGGGCAAATGGCGGTCGGTGAGTGGCCATAGCCCGGAGGCTGATGGCTGAGATGCCACAGCCTGGAGGCTAATGGCGGTCAACAAGATAACATAGCCCGAAGGCTGATGGCTGAGATGCCATAGCCTGGAGGCTAATGGCGGCCTGCAAGAGACCATATCCCGGAGGCTAATGGTCGGGATGTCATAGCCCGGAGGCTGATGGCGGTCGACGAGAGACCCTAGCCCAGAGGCTGATGGCCGAGATGCCATAGCCTGGAGGCTAATGTAGGTCGGCGAGAGACCATAGCCTGGAGTCTGATGGCGATCGTCGAGTGACCATAGCCTGGAGGTTGACGGTCGGGGTGCCACAACCCGGAGGCTGATGGCCAAGATGCTGTAGCCCGGAGGCTGATGGCCAAGATGTCGTAGCCCGAAGGCTGATGGCGGTCGACGAGTGACCATAGCCCATAGGCTGATGGCCGGATGCCATAGCCCAGAGGCTGATGGCGGTTGGCTAGTCGAGAAAGGATCTCGAGGAGTCGAATGTCGGGCTGACATCCGGGCTCAAGTGCACGTGCCGCGCACGTGGGCTGCTGACAGTTTGAATAGAGCATCTATCACGTTCCATCAATCCCGTCAAACTCGAAGTTGTGCAACGGTCACGTCAGGTATCCCACTCACGTCCAACGGCCTGCAAATCCGACGGCTAGGATTCATCACCCAAACAACGTGGCGAGCTCGGAAGCGGGTTTACCGGGGTGCGTAACACACGTCACGCACGCTATTAACCGCTCTTCGGGACCAACGGCCCAGATCTATCGCTGGGATGACGTGGCGGCTCGGGAGGCAGATAGGCCGAGGCACCTCGGATGCAACGCGTGTGCCATTAATGACTCTGCTTGCCTTCCGAGAATAGCACTGCCAAATCCATCATTGCCCCCTTTTAAGTCCCACCATTTTGCCCTCTTCTTCCTTACGCCTTTCGCCAAAAATTCCCAAACCTTTCACGCTCGCACTCTAGCTTCTGCTTCCTGGCTTCACACAGCTCCAGCACTCAAGGCCGCCACCTTCACTGCCACTGCATGGTTTGCTACCGCAAGGGCCAGCGACTTTTCTCTCTGAAGCCAATGGTGCCCACCGAGAAGACCTTGAAGAAGGGGGGAAAGGACTTGATCGGTGGCGGCGACGACTCTGAGTGGAGCTCGGCCTTCGTCTCCTCACGCGTTGGGGGTGAGATGATGGAGGAGTTGGTGTAGGCCGGCGTCGTACCGTCACGGGAGCTTGCGCTGTGGCGCCCGGCTCAGGGGGAACAGTTCCCGACTCCCGATTCTAGTGAGTTGGTCATTTTTGCCTCCTTCCTTCTCTACGGCTTTGGAGTACTAGCCCACCCCTTTGTCCAAGGCCTGCTCCATTACTACGACATCATCCTCTGCAACCTCAACCCCAACTCCCCCTTAAAATTTCTCTCTTCATTCATCTTTGCGAGGCCTATCTTGGGATAGGCCCGCACTTCAACCTCTTCCGCCACTATTTTTGTCTCCGGCGGACGGGTGGCGGCATGGTCGGTGGGGTCTGGATCCAGTTTTGGGACAAGATGGCCCGACACTACATCCCCGTCAACCTCACCTCTTCCAACAAGGGGTGGCACGCCGAGTGGTTCTATGTCAGGAACCATGAGCCAGCGATTTCCCCGGAGATTTACCAAGAGCCGACTCCAGCATCGACCTGGTCGGCACCCTGCCCCGACACCTAGAGTGACCATGTAGAGGAGCTGGTGGCCAAAATCGAGGGCCTCCGGGAGCAGGGGCTGATCGGATCTCGGGTGGTCTTCAACTTTGCCTACCGAGGGCTATAGCCCTGCAAGGATAGGGTGAAGGCGGCCTACGAGTTCTCGGGAAACCAAGACACGGCTCGGGAGGGGAAGGTGGCCCTCGAGTGTTTGCGGTAGAGGCTGTCGACTTTCTCCTCCAGCTCGGTTGATTTCTGCAAGGAGGGGCCAAGGGCTTTTAGCCTCATCTACCCGCGTTCGGAGGTAATTCGGACCTCACTTCGCCTGTTTTTGTTTGTTTTTTTGTGTGTGTATCTCACCTGCTAGGTGCTGACACTTGATAGGGGTTGGACGTCTACGTGTCGCTGCCGCCAGTCCTGGGGGAGGTGGTGGTGACACGGGAATTGCCGAGGATCCGGCTCCCCCGCGGGTCACCGGATCCGAAAGGAAATAAGCCCGAGCTCCCCAAACCGAAGCCGGAGGTCCGGAAGGCGGCACCGGGGAGTCTAAAGCTCCATGGCATCAAATGAAAGCTGGTGGTCTCCTCCGACGAGGAGGGGTCGGGGGAGGCCGATGCGGAACCCATGACGCCGTCATCGAGGTCGGGCGGGCCGCCGAAGCCGAAGTCGTCGACACCCCGAAGAAGGTGGCGAAGCGCATCGGCTTCGGGTTCACGACGTCAATCAGGTTCGTATCGAGTTTGCCCATGATTTCCTGCCATCTTGTTTCAGGTGCTAACCAATTGTGTCTAGCAGGCAAGCTGCGGACACCGATCCCCATGATGAGGAACTCGCGAGGAAGGCTGAGGCGACTGCCCCGGTCAGAGAGGTAGGGTCAAATCCGCCTTCGGCCATCGTGGAGTAGGCGGTCGTGCCAACGAGGGCCGACCAAGCTGAGGAGCAATCTGAAGACGAACGCGGAGGCTACGAAAGCCTAAAAAATTTTTTCCACCATGCAATCCAGGATAGCTTGCAAGTAAGGGTCCATAGATCATTACCAATTGGCGTGCAGTGTAGCGAAAATAGCCAATCAAGAGCTATCCGATCTTGAACAAGTCTTGCCGACCTCAGCTGACCTTGCGGATGTCCCAGCCGATCCCGGGACGCCTCAGCCGACCCCGAGAACAGATCAGCCGAGCCGTCAACCTCGAAGCGATTCGCCCGACCCCGACGGCAAACCTGGTTCACCTCGCTCGAACTCGCCAAGTCCCCGCACGCCGCCTGATCGCCTGGTGGTGCTTAGGGCTTGTCGATGCCAATGCCGATGTCAATGCCGATGCTGATTCGCTCGGCCCTCCGACCTGCGACCCCGACCCCAAGTTGCCGAATTCATTTCGGCTAACTCCAATCTTGTGAGATTCGATGCTGCCGAAGAACGTCGCCACGTAGCGATGTCTCTACCAGTATCCACACATCCAGGGAGAGAACTCCGAACACCCATGTGCTAGCACGCGATGCACGGCTAGGGTTTTGGCTTGAACGTGGGAGGGTTTCCGTGGAGGATCTGTTAGGCTCTGTATGTTGTGCGTTGAAATCGCTCCACCCCTCGCCTCCTTATATAGGGTTGTCGACTGGGCCTATAGGCCCATCGAGACTCCTTGTCTGGTTGGATCTCCATCCAGTTGAGCCGTATCCGAGTCCAACTCGAATGTTTGTTCTTTCCCATTAAGTGTGCGACCCTGTAGGCTCAGGTATACATGGTTTCAACCCGAGTCCAACTCGGCCGACCGTCAACAGCGGCCCCTAGCAAAACGTATTGACACCAAGTATACAAGAGGGTTATTTCGGTTGAACCTGTAATGTGTGCACAAATACCTTTGCCTCACGGTACCAACTAAGCTATAGGAAAGACATGCGCCATCCTATTTAACAACTTAATAATTGACTCGATCTCGTACTGAATTATCTTTCTGTTGATTGACTCCTCAATCAACTCGGGATGGCCATGCACTTCCAAAATCCATTACTTCGATGGGCCCAGATATTTCTCTTCCAAAGGAGGGGCAAATTCCATCTTGATCATTCACATCCCAATACATGTTTCATAGCAGACCCAAAAACTACTTTTATAACTACCCAGTTACAGAATAGCGTTTAGTAGTCCCTAAGTAAGTCGTTACACATGTTGGAGTCCATGATGATCTCAGGTCAAAGGACTTTGCACCAACACTACTTGAGACCAACTAATGACACATTAATTTCCTGTAGTGTCTCAAAGTGGGTCTATCCAACAATGTGTTCTCTAACACATGTTACCTTTATTGATTTGGTATCTCCTATACAATGATCTATGAGACATGATCATCAATCAATAATCATGCTGATCTTAGAATCATATTTGTTCCATTAATATGATATACGATCAGGGATCATTTAGAAATAGATTCATACATAAAGAGTCTCATAAATAATTCACATACTTATTGATCAATATGAGTTGTCTATTGCATGGAACTGAATAACACTTTATTCATTAGTACATAAACATTGACCATGATATCCAACATCTTTATGTTGCCTCTAGGGCATATCACTAACATAATCCTCGGCGGAAGCCAAAGGGACGACCCTGATGGCAGAGGAAGAAGAGGCCACAACGATGATCGTAGTGGTTCCCAAGACGGCTGCGATGGCCGGGGAAGAAGCTATAGCTGCTCCCATGGTCGGGACGGTGACGAGGCCCGAAGTGGCCTCGGGAACGAAGCCAGAAGTGGTGATGGTGGAAGAAGTAGAGATGCAGGAGGATGCCGCAGGCGGGGAAGAAGTTCCCGAGATCGACTGGGACTAGATCTCCCTCCCCCTCATCACCACGCTCAGGGCGATCTCAGTCACAGCGGTGACCGACGAAGATCCTGGCTCGAGCGCCGAGGTACTGGTCATCGGGGGCGTCGAGGACTAGTCCGCCTCGAGGTCAGCAACCTGGGATCAGCCCGTCTTGGGAGGTGGGCCAGTGGTCGGGAGATAGGTGGCCGAGTTCGAACAGACTCAACGCCACCTCCACGACCTCTTTATGGTGAGTGACAATCTCCCCTCTTCTCCTCCCTTGTTTTGCTCCGCTTCTTATGTCTTCTATTTGTAGGGAGCCGTCCAAGAGTCCGTGTCCACTGAGGCGGTCCGGGAACTGAAGGCGAGGTTGGCCGAGGCCTCAAGCCATAAGTCCGCCGACTCCCTATTCCAGTTATTTGTTTTTAGAGTTATGAACTGACCCTTCTTGCTAGGCAAGGGCCGAGGAAGCCTTGCAGCAAGCCGAGAGGCTCGAGGCAGTCGCCCGGGACGCCGAGTTGACAGCTATGGTGCAATGGGAGGGTGCCGAGAAGCTTCTCTTGGCTTCGGATACGGCACTCAAGGAAGCTGAGGCCAAATTGGTAGCATCTGAGGCGGAGGAGGAGTGAGCGGCGGCGGAAGTGGTGAAGGCTAAAGTCGAGGCCGCATTGGCAACATCGAAGAAGGCAAAGAAGGAAGTCGAGAATAAGTTTTAGTATTGACCATCATCTCTTGCTTTTCTATTCACTTTTCTTGCCAGTGTTGACCGACTTCTTCCTATGCAGCTCATTGGTCGACCGTCCGCAGGTAGGTTGGTGACCTCGAGAGCCGCTTGAAGGTGGTTGAGGCGTGGTGGGAGCAATACCGGGAGGGGCCTAGCTTCTCCTTGCTGAGGCCGACGTCGAGTTGGCACCCGTCGATGAGACCGAGGACACACTCATGACGTGTCTTGTCGAGAAGCCAAAGTGCCTCCGGGAGTTCATTTGGGTCACGGCAAAGATGATGATGACTAATGTCCTTGGCGTGGTGCACAAGCTATACCCGTGCGCCGAGGTCGAGGCAGTTGCCGAGGGTTGGTCGGTGTTGTCAAGGCTGACGTCGACGACATATATGCCGAGGTCAAGCCGATGGCGGAAAAGATAGTCACCAAGATGACTTTGTAATTAGGTAGCCCTAGGATAGATAAATAGAGTCAGTTCGAGTTCACGAATGTAAAGTCCTTACTTTATCTTTATTGTAATAAAGATCTAACTTGTACTCATGAATCAGCTTTTAGCTTTGTGAAGAAAGATTTTAAATTTTTAACTTCTATTAGTTGCGTGTATGACTGTCGTGCTCGGGTGACTTGGGCCCTCAACAGAATAGATCCGGAGGGTTCCAAGTCAGGCACAAGTGAGTTAGCCATTTATGCAGCGAATAGGCAAGCGGAGAGACTAAGTGAGAAGCGGCGGAGCCCCTGAGCTCATTCACATAGTATCCTACTAAGTCACGATCAATCCCGATCCTAGCCATCTTTGGTAGGGAGCGTGCCCGTAGACCAAAGGACGTTAGGTGAAACCGTCGTAGTTAATCGGATAGGCTATGAATGAGTGCTCGGGAAGGCTGCCGAGTCCCCGAGCAACTCGGGCATGACCAACAGACTTCTTTCCGAAGAACCCCGACCAGTGTGGGTCGAGGCAAAGTAGCTTAAGACGGGCTGTGAGCGTAGCGAAGTAGGTGTTGGGTCGGTGTAGGCTACTCGGGAGAGCTGCCGAGCACCCGAGTAGCTCGAGCGTACTCAATAGGCTTCCTTCCGGGGAACCCCGACCATCGCTGGTCGGGGACGCGTAGCTTAGAGCAGACCATAAGCACAACGAAGAAGTTATTGAGCGTGCGTAGGCTACCCGAGGGTTCTGGGAAAAGATGAATTGGAGAAAATGATAACTACAGACAGATCAATGGAGAAATGAAATTGCTTTATTGAAAGAGTTGAGTACTGGGTACTTAGCTGTTCAAGCGTAGAACCGGTGCAGGTGCTCGGTGTTCCATGAGTTTGGTACCTCCTGTCCGTCTTCTCGAACTAGCATGTAAGAGCCTGGGCACATGACAGCAGAGACGACGAAAGGGCCTTCCTAGGGTGCCGTCAACTTGTGCATGCTGGCCGAGGACTGCACTCGATGGAGCACGAGATCACTAAAGTTGAAAGACCACCCTTGCACGTTCCTATCATGGTAGTGGCGAAGGGCTTGCTGGTAAGGGTCCGACTGGATCACCGCGCCAGGTTTCGGGGCTGGACGTGAGTAGGCTAGGCCTACTCAAGCCGTGCAAGCCGGCCAACATTGTGGCGTTGGTGAGCGTTGCGATGGGTGTATGACTCCTAGGAGCCCGTGGCCTCATCGTCCGAAACCACCTCTGCCATCATGACTAAGTTGGCCGGCCAGCGGTTGCCGGGAGTGAACTCCGCACGGCACAACCTCTTGGCCGGCGTCGCGGGGCGAGGAGGAGCACATCGAGTGGGCTTCTTGGAGCTCACCAGCCCGGAGAAGATGGAGACGCGTCCATTGGCGAAGAAGGTAGGCGAAGACGCCTTCCGTGGAGGAGAGGTCGGGCGCACGAAGCGGCGCCTCCCGGCATGCTTGATATGCATCCATGTAGAATCCGCCCTCAAAACCGTCGTGAAGGCAGTCGGGGGCTTGGGCCGCCAGACGATCCATGCACCTCGCCATCGCCGTCACGCGCCGCTGAGCGGTAGCGTGCTCCAATGCGCCAGAGGCCTCCTGGGAGAGGGTGAGGCGGTTGAAGTCATTGGCGCGGAAGACCAGGCTCCCGAAGACGAACGTCATGCCCACGGGCACCGTGAAGTCAGTGGAGAAGGTGACAACCATTGAACCATTAGGATCGGTGAAGACGTGCCCCTACCTGGCGCGCCAACTGTCGACGGGTGGTCGATCAATCCTCCAAGGGGGCTAGCCAAGGAGGTGAAAGAGTGGTCGGGGCGTCCTTCCGAAAGGGTCAGATGGTCGACTCAGGAACAATGTGGGCCAAGGTATTTAGACAAGTTTGGCCCTCCTGGAGGATAACAAGCCTGCGTTCTGTGTTCTTTGTTGGGGTGGTGTATGAACAAGGTTTGAGTACAATGGTGAGAGCTCTAGAGGTTGGATTTGGCCTCCCCGTCGCCCGCATGACCTGCCATCCCTTTTATAGCTGAAGGGGGAAGTTACAAGGGGGCTTGGGGGCCAAGAAAGCTAAGTCCTAAAGTAAAATGCAAGTACAAATGTAATCTGAAAAGTACACACAAATCCTTTGGACTCTAGTCACTTTGGGTATCTTGTATGCAGTCTTGCCTCAGGATCCGTCCTACACAGGTACCTTGTTTGCAGTCCTGTCGGTTGACGTCATCTTCTATCAGGTTATCCCCTCCTTGTCTTTCCTACGATCCTTATGAAGGAAACCACCTCCCCGAAGAGGGAAGCTTGCCTTTTCCGGGTCTGGGCCATCTGTTGACGGTCGTTAAGTCATGATTCTGACCGTCACAGACCTTGGAAATAAAAGGGAAATAGCGTGCGCTACTGGCATTTAGGCTTAAAATTAATAAAGTTCCACATGTCCTTGGACTTTATATGCTTGAAGGAACATTTATCACTTAATCGAAGCAAACTAGAGGTTTAGCCACAAAAACATTCCATTCCATTCCATATGCCGACTTCTATCCCGAAAATTCGCATCCACCAAATAAAGACTCCAAAAATTATTATGGCCTTCTATCCTCATATCCTTGCCAAAAGAGACATGAGCCAAGAAAAAGATTGCATGCAAAAATATTTGAAAATTTCATGATGCTTACAAAAGGAGAAACAATTCTTCTTAAGCATGATGACAAAAAAAAGAAAAGGAAAAAGTGTGCTCATGGCCATGATCTCCAAATAAAATAAGATAGGGAGGAGGACCATACAAAAAAAAGAGAGTCATTTATTTTTCTTTCTACCATCCATATTCCCACCAAATAAATATGCACAAGCTTGGTCCTGATTGATTAGAGTTCTACTAGGATATGCTTTTTGACTTTACAAAATAATTGATGCAAGTATGCCTCATGATTTTCCCTACCTTGAGATCCACATAAGCTTAGTAGAAGTAGGTGGAAAGAAGGCACAATGCCTTGGTAAGGAACTATACACATTTGAGTGATATAAGAGTATCATTCGAGGAACTCTCCCTTTTGCTTTTCAAAAACTTTTTTTTAAAAAAAATATATGGACGGAACTGGAACAAGGAGTAAGAGAAATAGTACTCTCATCTACCGTTCTGTTTCTCAACTGCCCAAGACAAATTGAAGCCAAATCTCCCATGAGGACTAAGGTAATTTGAGTGAGACTACCATTGCTGACTTATTCAATTCAAGGTAGAATACTTGGTTGTAGGCATGGTACTTTAGAGAAATAGAACATGGTAGCAACTCCTGATCCACCGATCCTAAGTCTTGACTTTGCTCAGGTATGAGCAAAGGATAAGCTTGGGGGAGTTTGTTAACGGTTGTTATGTCACGATTCTGACCGTCACAGATCTTGGAAATAAAAGGGAAATAGTGTCCGCTACTGGCATTTAGGTTTAGAATTAATAAAGTTCCACATGTCCTTAGACTTTAGATGCTTGCAGGAACATTTATCACTTAATCAAAGCAAAGTCAAGCTCGCGTGGCGAAGAAATGCAACTCTAACCATTTAGTGATCGCCATGTTGGATTCCCACGGATCAGAGGGCCCACAAGTCAGATGAAATCGACTTAGGGTGGGACCAAACCACCGGGAACCGCCTTAAGGCCCACATGGAAGTGATGGAAGAAAGTTGAGGTTGGTTGGGCAAGATCAGGGTTGGGCCGAACCAAGACGGTGCCCAACGAACTTGATCTTCCACGTGGTGTCTCCTAGGATCTCCCTAATGATGGTTACAAGCCTATGGCGGTTGGAAACCGACTAGAATCCATCATAGAGAGGCTATAAAAGGGGAAGAGCTCACTTCATCCAAGGCACACCACAAGAAGAAGATCCTACAAGTTCTATCTTAGTCATATAGGCTAGTGGAGTTAGGAAGTAGTTTAGAGTTCTTTTCGGTTCCCGAGTCGCCTTCGCAATTCAGGTATGTTTTTAGTACTCTTCTTTCTTTGTACGACTCTGAGCTTAATAAAGATATTATCTTCTAGTTCATATGAGTGTGGTACTTCTTATGCTTTAATAGATAAGAGTTGCATATTTAGTTTAATTCATAGTCTTGTTATGTTTAGGCAAGTAACTCTATTGCCACGGACATGGTCCAATGAGCAATTAGGATGTAGGTTTGCCTTTATCTTGCTCATGAAAGGTAGAGGTATTTATGATAATGTAAGTGTGGTGCTTAGATTATTTCATAGACATTGGTTATGACCACTTCCCACGGGTGAGAGGTAGGCGGCAGGTGGTAACAGCCCTGTCTGTCCTTTATATTCCTCCACGTACGGATTTGGTGTAGGGCGAACGGTAAGAGATCGCTTCGTGTTGGCAGGTCGGGCCACTGGGCGGCGGTACCCCCGTAGTCCTGGGAGCATAGATCTGGGTTTAGGCATAGCTAGAATAATTAATTAAACTATGTACTCAAACTAGAAGAACTATAGGAACCTGACTCTAATTACTACTCTCCACTTAGCACTAGTGTATTATCTATCTAGGACTCTTTTGTGTGTGTCACACTACCTTTATCATATAATCATCTTACCCTTGTCTGGACTAAGGTATCTCATCTACAGCTTATGAATATCCATGGCATCTTAGTTCTCTTCAAGACCACAGTCTTCCTTTGGGATAAAATAAATAACGATACCCTTGGAATACTCCCTGGGTGAAATGCTACAACGGTATATCCGTGTGCTTGCGAATTTATCTATGAACGTAAGAAATACCAACAAGCATTTCTGGCGCCATTGTCGGGGAAGACAATGGTCTAGGAAGAAATAGTATGTGCCTGGATATCCATATAGTTATATTTGTCTATCTTGGTCTGTTTTCTCTTTTATGTGAAAATAGGGTATTGGATGACTGGTTTCAACTTGCCAGATAATTACAATCCAAATCAAGAGGCCCTTGTGAGAAGAGTCCGACCTCATCTTGTTCCTCCTCAAATTTTCCTCTCGATAGTTGAACCGTCATTTATGGCATCTATCTCAAAGACCCTTTGCGATTTCTCAGCACCCTCGGCTGCCAATGTCCGATGGGCAAAACCAATTGTCTTCGTGGAAAGATTCGAGTTTTCAGCAAGCATCAGATGAGGCGATCCCAAAGGCATGGGAGAGGTTCTAGGAGTACATCCTGGCATGCCCTCACCATGGCATGGACGATTGGCTTCTCATTCAGAACTTCTACAACGGGCTGACTTCGGCGCCCTGTGATCATATTGATGCTGCTGCTGGAGGAGCTTTCTTCTCGTTAATGGTCGGGAGTGCGACCGCCTTAATTGAGAAGATGGTCTCCAATCTAGGATGGAGCGACGATCGTCTCCAGTCCAAGAAGCATGGTATAAATACCGTCAAGGAGACAGATATGCTGGCCGCCAAATTAGACCTCTTACTAAAGAAGTTCGAGGACAAGGCTGAAGGAGTTCAGGCGGTGGAAACTCGCATGACGTGCGAGACATGTGGCAATAGTGGCCATCGGGGAATAATTGGACCGAGACCAGCACGGACGTCTATTACCTGAACAACAACAGCTACCATCCTCAAGGAGGTCAAGGGTGGAATCAGCAACACCCGTACCATCAAGGAGGTAACAATTCTTCTCATGCTTTCAATCCTAATCAACCCTCCTTGAAAGATCTTGTCTTAGGCCAAGCTAAAATTAGTGAGAACATTTCTAAGAAACTAGTGGCCAATGACAAATCCTGGGAAAGTATCAACGCTAAAATGGAAGGCTTTTCTTCTGCTATTAAGAACCGGCTAAGCTTTAACAAAATGCTAGAAACTAAGTTAGCTTAGGTGGCTGCTGCTATCCCTTCATCTGAGACAGGGAAGATCCTGGGGCAACCCGAGACTTCTCTTGAAAATGTTAGTGCGATGACCACACGAGGGGGTAAAACCACTCATGATCCGCCATATCCTAACAATGCAGGGAAGGCAAAGGACACAGAGGGTGAGTTGTCCAATATTCAGAACCAAGTTCATGAGGGAACACCAGCACCGGAGGAATACCACGACACTACATTGTTGCCATTCCCTCATCGCAATAGGAAGCCAACCATGGACAAGCAGTTCGCTCATTTTGTTGAGGTCATTCGAAAAATCCATATCAATGTTCCTTGGTGGAAGTGATGCAAGTACCAACGTATGCTCGCTACCTCAAAGACATCCTCAACAACAAGAGGCCGATGCCTACCGCGAAAGTTATCAAACTGACAGAAGAGTGTAGCGTTGCTATACTCAACCAGCTTCCTGAGAAGAAGAAGGATCCAGGGTGTCCCACGATCACCTGTTCGATCGGGACATAGCAATTCGACCATGCCTTGTGTGACCTTGGGGCTAGCGTCAGTGTCATGCCCAAGGAGGTCTTTGACTGGCTAAACTACACCACGCCGGCATCAACGCCGATGCAGCTACAGCTGGCTGATTTGTCAGTCCGCTATCCGACAGGAATCGCAGAAGACATATCGGTGAAAATCCGGGGATGTTTCATTCCCATGGATTTCATGGTGCTCGACATGGATGTCGACAAGAGGACGCCACTCATTCTTGGGCACCCATTTCTCAGCACTGCGGATGCCCGCATTGATGTTGCACCCGGAGAAATCCGACTCCACATTAATGGGAGGGAGGAGAAATTCAACTTCCAGCCAAGAGTGGAGCAATGTTCTATGGTCAAGATCAAGTACGGACCCAATACCAAGAACATTAAGGAGGTCGAAATTAAGCCCCTGAAGATGGACAACCTGATCAAATTCATGAAAGACTTCATGGAGAAGGAGTCATCGTCTCCAAGGAAAATCAAGAAAGAAAGGCGGGCGGTGTCATTTAAGCCATCGCCAAAGTCCAGCATTCCTTCTACCACACCGGACGAACAAAAGAAGATCAAGAAGGTGTGGAAAGTGAAGTCGTCTGTGTCCGCTTCTCTGAGACAGGGCGATGCACAAGCATAAACGAGAGGAGAAAGTCTGGCTCGTCGGACTTTAAACGAGGAGCCCTGGCCGACAGGTAAAATCGTTATGTATCTCATATTTAATTTCCAAATTCATTTTTACTTTCCTCAATTTTGATTCTTGCATAATCAATGCATGGCATGTTTATTTTTCCTCTCATGCATAGAAAATTTAAAAACTTGAAATTAGGATTTTTATATTGAAAAAAATTCTAGTACTCATCATGGTAAAACTTAGCCTTGGATTCCACTCATCAAACTTGCACTAAGCGGAATAGAATAACTTGAGCAAGCATTGGATCCTTGGGTGGGGGCCAACCCCCACTAGGATGGTTCGGCCAAACCATTATTGGGTCCAACTGTGCTCAAACTTTTAGGTGTAATGGATGATGATAAGGAGATAAGGAATCCAAAGTTTGGAGGAGAGAGGAGCTTATCTTGGTTCGGTCGAACCAAGGGAGAGCCCCCTCTATAAAAGGGAAGGTAGGGAGGTTCATCTCCTTGCACCAACTTAAGCTGCCACAGTGTGTCCTCAAGTTCCCTTCTCCTCTCTAGAGTTTTTTCAATGTGTTCTTCCTAAGTTCATCAAAAATATTTCCCTAAGTTTTTGCTTGCATTTCGGAGTACCTTCATGGGTGTTGTCATGCAAGAACGATTTGTGGTGGCGACCAAGCTCCACAAGAATGACTGACTTCGGACGGCCAACATAACGTTGTGCTAACACTTAGCCCGTCCTGAGTGTTCTTGTGTGTTTTGTTCTTTTCAGCTGTAGGATGAAGAAAAGTGTCAAGCGGTTGTTCGGCGCGATGTGCAAGGGATCGGGATCGAGCTCGGGCCATCCAAGCTCTGATCCATCCCCCGGTCATGTGCATAGCCCGGCAATGCAAGATGTTCCGCAAGCCGCTCCCTCAAGAGGAGATGGAAGTCATCATGCTTCCTCTCTCATCCATGACACTGAGCTCGATTTGAAAGACGAGCGAGAAAGATAGGCATACGTCCTCCTCAAGGACCAGATATTCGCTCCTACGCGAGCGTATGATCTGGAAATGCTCAGTAAGACAGGTATGGACTCTGAATTTCATCTTGTTTGGCAATCAATAGGATGGAAAAATTTTGCTCAGGTGGAGGATGAAGGTTCACGCCTTCTGACCATCCAATTTCTATGCACTTTGAAAGAAATTGGAGGTGGTATTTCTTTCTGATTATTCGGGAGGGAATACTACTACACATGGAAGGAATTTAGCCTCTTGCTTAGTTTCGCTCATGAGTGTTCTGTTGAGTGGGAATCAAAATTGTCAAACTTTGATAAACATAGTTTTTGGCAAAGTATATCAGGAGAATCCTTTTGTACTAAACCAAGAGCTAATGACATTCATAATCCTACTCTAAGACTGATGCATAAATGGTTAGCATTTACCCTTTTTCCTAGAGAGGATGTCCGACCTGTTAGAATAAACGAGTTGATGATTCTTTATGCCATGGTGAAAAAGATTAAAATCTCTCCTGTTAAAGCAATGATTAAACAATGGTTAGAACAATTTAAAATGAAGGGGCCTATAGAATACACTTCATCAATTACTCGCATTGCTCATCATGTCGGAGCTTTGGGGAATGTGCAACTCTTGTACATCACCGAGCCCTGTGAACTTATAGATGCAGAGTATTTAGTGAAGGGCCATACTTTGAAGCATGGCCCCGATGCATCTTTTATTTTCTTCTTGCCCGGATATACAAATGAAGTTCCGCTTCCTAACCCAGAATATCATTTGTATAAGTGCGGGCACTAACCATTGCTCTCCGTCCAAGAGAGATTGCTCGCAGGAGTAGTATTTCAGAGAGGATCATAAGGAGCAGGTCTAGAAGAGCTACTATGGAGGAAGAACCGCAACCGTCTCCACAACAAGTGTCGAAGCCGGGGTGGGTTCCAACTAGATATGCATCCGGTTGGGACCAGCCTCAGCAATATTAAGAGCCGGGAGGCTCTTCATGGCAGTCAGCTAACAATGTTCAATGGGCACATGGACCTTGTTCGCACCATGAACATGCCACGGAGTCGTCAAGCTCCAGTGGTTTGCCTCCATCGTACGGAGTTCCACGTTTGTTCTCGGCACGAGGTCATAGCCAAGAATACATGAAAATCACTGAACGATTGGGAACATTGGACATGTGGACTACAGAGATGCAAGGTGAACTTCATTAGCTTCATCAGCATGTCCAAGGTACTCAGCAGTGGTAGGACTAGGCCAATCAATGGCAGCAGCAGACCGCTGATCAGCTCCGGGAGATCAACTCCAATCTGCAGCAAAGCCAATCTGATATGCTGACGTACTTTTGGATGCAAGGGTTTAATCCCTATCGCGATCCGTAAGTAAAAGGATAAGCTTGGGGGAGGATCCCCACATGAGGTACCCCATATCCCTTTGTTTTATTTCTTTCTTTCCATTGCATCTAAAAAATCTGAAAATTAAAAATGCCAAAAATATAATAATGCAGATATGCTTGGTAGGAGTGCTAATTCCTCATCTTTGGATATGATGAATAGTTGCTCTGTTTTAATTCTCTCCTGTGCCTAGTTTACAACATAGCATTCTCCAAGTTTTGAGTTTATTGGCTTAGGTATGATACCATGAACTTGAAAACTTGTGGGTAGAAGGTGCATGATCTAAGTCTAGGTTGTTGTGAAATTTGAGATGGTAAGAGTAGAGTAACTATGATCATATTCCAAGTGAAACCAAAGTCCGGAGAATTTTATTTTCAAAAATTTAAAAATGGTTGAGTTCCTCAAACGATGATACGTTCCTACCAGAGCCATATGTCAATCATAAATGAATTATCCCCTACTTTGGGTTTGGTCAAGTAGTTAGACCTTTGCTAGAATCTTTTCATGCTTTTGTGGTCTAAGTCTTGTGCATATCCACCATAAAAAATGCTCTCCCTCTACACTAGAGGTTTAGCCATAAAAATATTCCATTCCATTCCATATGCTGACTTCTATCCTGGAAGTTCGCATCCACCAAATAAAGATACCAAAAATTATTATGGCCTTCTATCCTCATATCCTTGCCAAAAGAGACATGAGCCAAGAAAAAGATTGCACGCAAAAATATTTGAAAATTTCATGTACAAAAGGAGAAACAATTCTTCTTGAGCATGATGACAAAAAAAGAAAAAAAGTGTGCTCATGGCCATGATCTCCAAATAAAAAAAGATAGGCAGGAGGACCATACAAAAAAAGAGTAATTTATTTTCTTTTCTACCATCCATATTCCCACCAAATAAATATGCACAAGCTTGGTCCTGATTGTATGATTAGAGTTCTACTAGGATCTGCTTTTTGACTTTACAAAATAATTGATGCAAGTATGCCTCATGATTTTCCCTACCTTGAGCTCCACATAAGCTTAGTAGAAGTAGGAGGAAAGAAGGCACAATGCCTTGATAAGGAACTATAAACATTGGAGTGATACGAGAGTATCATTCGAGGAACTCTCCCTCTTGCTTTTCAAAAACTTCTTAAAAAAATCTCTGGATGGAAGTGGAACAAGGAGTAAGAGAAAGAGCACTCTCATCTACCGTTATGTTTCTTAACTGCCCAAGCCAATGTGAAGCCAAAGCTCCCCTGAGGACTAAGGTAATATGAGTGAGATTATGATTGCCGACTTATTCAATTCAAGGTAGAATACTTGGTTGTAGGCATGGTACTTTAGAGAAATAGAACATGGTAGCAACTCCTGATCCACCGAGGCTAAATCTTGACTTTGCTCAGGGACGATCAAATGATAAGCTTGGGGGAGTTTGTTGATGGTAGTTGAGTCACGATTCTGACCGTCACAGACCTTGGAAATAAAAGAGAAATAGCATCCGCTACTGGCATTTAGGTTTAGATTTAATAAAGTTCCACATGTCCTTGGACTTTAGATGCTTGCAGGAACATTGATCACTAAATCGAAGCAAAGTCAAGCTCGTGAGGCGAAGAAACACAACTCCAACAAATTAGCGATCGCCACGTCGGATTCCCACGGATCGAAGGACCCACAAGTTGGATGAAACCAACTTAGGGTGGGACCAAACCACCGAGAACCACCTTAAGGGCCCACATGAAAGTGAGGGAAGAAAGTTGAGGTCGGTTGGGCAAGATCAGGGTTTGGCCGAACTCTGGATCGGCCAAACCAATACGGTGCCCAACCCACGTGGCGGCTCCTAGGATCTCCCCAATGACGGTTACAAGCCTATGGCGGTTGGAAACCGACTAGAATCCATCATAGAGAGGCTATAAAAGGGGAAGAGCTCACTTCATCCAAGGCACACCACAAGAAGAAGATCCTACAAGTTCTATCTTAGTCATATAGGCTAGTGGAGTTAGGAAGTAGTTTAGAGTTCTTTTTGGTTCCCGAGTCGCCTTCGGAATTCGGGTATGTTTTTAGCACTCTTATTCCTTTGTACGACTTTGATCTTAATAAAGATATTATCTTCTAGTTCATGTGAGTGTGGTACTTCTTATGCTTTAATAGATAAGAGTTCCATATTTAGTTTAATTCATAGTCTTGTCATGTTTAGGCAAGTAACTCTATTGCCACGGACACGGCCCAGTGAGCAATTAGGATGTAGGTTTGCCTTTATCTTTCTCATGAAAGGTAGAGGTATTTACGGTAATGTAAGCATGGTGCTTAGATTATTTCATAGACATTGGTTATAACCACTTTCCATGGGTGAGAGGTAGGCGGCAGGTGGTGACAGCCCTGTCCGTCCTTTGTATTCCTCCACGTTTGGATTTTGTGTAGGGCGAACGGTAAGAGATCACTTCGTGGTGATAGGCCGGGCCACTGGGTGGTGGTACCCCCATAGTCCTGGGAGCATAGAACTGGGTTTAGGCATAGTTAGAATAATTAATTAAACTATGTACTCTAACTAGAAGAACTATAGGAACCTGACTCTAATTACTACTCTCCACTTAGCACTAGTGTATTATCTATCTAGGACTCTTCTGTGTGTGTCACACTACCTTTACTATATAATTATCTTACCCCTGTCTGGACTAAGGTAGACATCTATATCTTATGAATATCCATGGAATCTTACTATTCTCTTCAAGACCACAATCTTCCTTTGGGATAAAATAAATAACGATACCCTTGGAATACTCCCTGGGCAAAATGCTACAATGGTATATCCGTGCGCTTGTGGATTTATCTGTGAACGTAAGAAATACCAACACCATCATAAAGGTTGGGTTAGAGAGCTGAGGTCGGACTTGGAGGCAGTGGTCGGGACGCCCGACCCCGAATGAGGTCGGGGCAGCCGACCCCAATCCAAGGTCCCTTAGACCAACCAAGCTAGTTTTCTTTCCCTTGTGTGAGCTACCCCAGGGTAGTATCCCCCACAATAATATTTGAGTCAATTGCAGAACTACAGAATACAAATACTTTTACATAATGTTTTTAACCATTTTAGAATTGGCATGTGTTGACGGTCGTTAAGTACTGAGTCCGACCATCACAGACCTCGAAAAAAAGAAAATTAGCATTCTTTACAGGCATTTAGGTTTAGAATTAATAAAGTTCCACATGTCTTTGGAGATTATTAGAATGCAAGAACATTTATCAATAAAAGAAATGAAGACGTGCTCGCCTGTTGAAGAAACACAACTTCAACCAATCGGTGATTGCCACGTCAGCATCCCGTGGATCGGAGGCCCCACAAGTCAGGTGAAATCGCCTTAAAGTGGGGCGAAACACCCGAGAACCGCCTTAAGGGCCCAGATGAAAGTGACTGGTGAATGTCGGTGGAGAGAGGCACCCACAAGGGTTTGGCCGAACCCTGGCTGTAGCCTCTCATCTCCACCGACCACGCAGCACTCCCTCAGCCACTTACAAAGTTAGGGATTATGGCAGTTGTTAACCGCCATTTGGTGCTATTTAAGGAGGTGGCCTCACTTCATTCAACACACACCACAAGAAGTAGTTTCTACATTTCTATCTTAGTCTCTAGGCTAGCGGAGTTTAGGAATAGTTTAGAGTTTCTACTCGGTTCCCGAGTCGCCTCCGAAAGTCGGGTATGTCTTTTATATCTTTCTTCCTTTGTACAACTTTGAGTTTATTAATATATCAATCTTCTAGTTTATTTGGATGTTGTTCATATTCTACTTATTTAGATATGTGTTCCATTCATAGTTTTTATAATAATTATGTTATGGTTAGACGAGTAACTCTATTGCCACGGACAAGGTCCAATGTGGAATTAGGATGTATGTGTGTCTTTTCCTTAGTCATTGACGTCTTGGGAGGTAAAGGTATCTATGGAAATATAAGCATGGTGCTTAGATTGTTTCATAGATATTGGTTATGGGCATACCCCACGACTTGTAGAGGTAGGCAATAGGTGGTGACATCCCTATCCGTCCATTGTAATCCTCCACGTTCCGATATGGTGTAGGGCGAATGGTAAGAGATCGCCTAATGGTGGCAGGCCGGGCCACTGGGAGGCGGTACCCCCGTAGTCCTGGTAGAATAAAACTGGGTAACTAACCATGACTATAATTAGTTGTATAATCTATATACTCATACTAGAAGAACCTTAGGAACCTAACAATAAATACTATTTTCCACTTAGCTCTAGTGTACTATTTAATTAGGACTCTTCTGTGTGAGTCACACTACCTATATCCAACTATCCCTTACCCCTGCCTAGACTTAGGCATCTCAGTTATATCCATAGTACTTTAATATTATCTTCTAGACCACAGTCTTCCTTTGGGATAAAATAAATAACGATACCCTTTGAATACTCCTTGGTGAAATGCTACAATGGTATATTCGTGCGCTTGCAGATTTATCTGTGAATGTAGGAAATACGAACAAGCATTTCTGACACCGTTGCCAGGGAAGACATTGGTCTAAGAAGAAATATTAAGTACTTGTATATTGATATAGTTATAAATGACTTACCTTTGCTCTAGCATGCTTACCTTGGTCTGTTTTCTCTTTTATGTGAAAACAGGATAGTGGATGACTGGTTTCATCTTGCCGGCAAATTATAATCCAAATCTGGAAGCACTTGTGAGAAGAGTCCGACCTCGTGTCGTTCCTCATCAAGTCATCCTTTCGACAGTTGAACTGGCCCAGAAGACCCTTCGTGATTTTGCGGCACCCTTGGCTGCCAATGTCCTTACTGAACCGGCAGTCAACACGGGGAAGCCGGTTTTGAAATCAAGACTAGTCTCATCACTATGGTTTAGGCTGAACCTTTTTGTGGGAAAGCCAACGAGGACGCTAGTGCTCATCTCCAGACGTTCCTGGAGATCTACAACACTTTTACCAACAAACGAATCATGCAAAATGATATCCGACTCTGGCTATTCCCGTTCTCTCTCATTGGGAGGGTGAAATAGTGTTTCTACACGAACCGAAGTGTTGTGGATACCTGGGACAAATGCTCTAACGTGTTCCTCGTGAAATTCTTCCCGATGGGTAAGAATAATGCCCTTCACGAGAGGATTTTGAGTTTTCAGTAGACATCAGATGAGTCGATCCCCGAAGCGTGGGAGTGCTTCCAAGAGTATATCTTGGCTTGCCCTCACCACAGGATGGACAACTGGCTTATAATTCAAAACTTTTACAATGGGCTGACTATGGCTGCCCATGATCATATCGATGCTGCTGTGGGAGGAGCTTTCTTTTCGTTAACTGTCGCTCACGCGACGGAGTTAATTGAAAAGATGGTTTCCAACCAAGGGTGGAGCGACGACCGTCTCCAACCCTAATGAGGACATTCCTAGCATCAACTCTTCTCCACCTTGTAATGAAACTGCAGCTGATATAGTGGGTCCAATTACAAGGAGTAGGGCCAAACAATTGAAGAAGGAAATTCATTGTCAGCTGAACACTAACCTTATTCTTAATAATCAGATTATGTCGAATGATGGAGTGCACGAACAAGCATGGAATGATGATGGATTCTGCCCGCCAAACATATGCAAGGAACCTGGACGTGCTTGAGAGAGGAAAAGTCATTCAGCTACCATGAATATCAGCCGTTGAAGTGCAAGCAAATAATTCGAGAGTTAGAAATGAATGCAGCTAGCAACTGGCTTGCTGTCCATACACGCTCCAGCATGCATGCAGAGAATGCCAACCATCCAGGCGTCCCACTAGGCCTGGCTATCAATAAAATAAGTGCTACAACTTTTCACTACATGTTCTCATTTATTTTCCTCCAAACTGAAACTCCACTAGTGCTATATATCCCTGTAATGGATGACGTGAACAGTACTTCATGATTACAAATTCAGAAATACACAAAACTCTTGGAGTTCTTGTTCCATGCGTGAGTCTCGAGAGGCTTACAACACTTGTTCTTTCGATTCCTGAGGGAGTTGTAGAACGCCAAACTGTGGTTCACCCAGTTTGTGCCTTCACGTCTATACTGCGTGATTGTGTGGGCTGTTTCGTCAGTACGTGGAAGGGTGATTGTCTCGGTAGTTCGTCGCGTGGGCAGCCTCGTGGTGCATTGCCTCTTCACCAGGTCACGCAGCGACAAGTTATCAAGTTCGTGGATCCTTCGAGAAGATCGGGCCACAACTACTTGTCACACGTGCTGCCTAGGCGTGTGCATATCATCTGATATCAGAGCCTCCGTTAACTCGGTAGGATCATTCTTGCTTTTGGTAGGATAGATTTTTATATACCTACGGACCACAAATAGCCAAAAAAAATTATATAGACCTACAACATCGCATTTGTGCCTCTAATTTGTAGTTTGCATTATCGAGTTTTCAATCCTGTGAGACTTGTCTAGTTGCTGAAATTTTTTTCCCTTTCTCCACGTCATTCAAGCTTTTATCCTTGATCTACTTATCTTCTTGCTTGCTGCATACATAAAACAAAAACGCATGGATCACCCATTTGCAAGTTGTGTGCCGCGCCACCCCTATTTGTTGTTCTTTGATGCGCCCCCTTAATTGAAAGTTGTGCTGCGTTTTTCACAAAAGGTATAAAAAAGATGTATATGAGTCAAAAGAAGGATTGAAAACAAAGAGTTCTTGTTTTAAAAAAAAAGAGACACAAAAGAGACTTGTGATCAGCACGTCAAAAGGGGCTTGAGTACCATTTCGGTTGGTGCTAGTTGTTTCCATCCATCCACTTCTTCCATCTTGTTCCTTTCTTTTGCATCTTTTTCTTTACAATCAGCAACTTAGCCTTGTGTTTCTCTTTGGATTATTATTCGGTTTTGCATCACTACATTTCAGTGCATTACACTCCCATTTTGCCCACCAAACTCCATTCAAAGCACTGTGAGCTGTTGCACCGTCGTCTCTGGTACAATCACTCTTCCACTACAGATTGCAGCCCCGGTTCTTGACCATTCAGGAAGAGAAAGAACTTGTTTCATAAGTGGTGACGGAGTGACTCCATATATATATATATATATATATATATATATATATATATATATATATATATATATATATATATATATATGGAGTCCTATTATTTTTCCCTTCTTTACTAACTTGGCAGGTGACGAAGATTCTTCTTCAAACACTGATTCTGCTCAAGAGATTCAGGAGGTGTGCACAAATGCGTCAATTGATGCAAGGGATGCAAGCACTTCAACAATCACTTCAGCAACAGCACGGGCATCCTCTGCCTCATGACAATGACCATGTTGAACATGATGATCTTGAGGCATTGGAGGCCAAAGCTGCCCGTCTTCAGGCTGAGGCCGCACACCATGCTGCTACAGGTGGCCGTGGCTGTGGTGGTGGTCGTGGCTGTGGACTTGCTGCTGGTTTTGATAACTTTGGTGGTGGTCATGATCGAGGAATTGCTGCTGGTTTGGAAAACTTTTTCGTGGCATTAATAGGAGACAACATGTCTTTGGTCGTACACGACATGTTCCTATTGGTGGTGCTGCTGCTTTTGATGCTGCAACGCATTCAGATAATAGTGATGAACATGGTGCAGCTCCACATGGTCACGCTGGTTGTTATGAGGCTCATAGTGGTGCTAATTATGGTCGTTTTGGATACTATGGTTATCACCGTCGCCGTAATGCTGAACACTGCCACAATGATGATGGCTTGGGTAAGGTTAAAGTCTCCATTCCCCCTTTCGGCGGCAAGGAGAATGCCGATGCTTATTTTGAATGGGAGACCAAGGTGGATCAAATATTTGATTTGTATGAATACCCTACTGAAACGAAGGCAAAGCTTGCTGCCATTGAATTCAAAGGGTATGCCATAACTTGGTGGAATCAAGTTCGTACTGAATATCATCGAGTTGGCCATGATCGTATCACTTGGGATGACTTGAAGAGGGAAATGAGACGTCGTTTTGTCCCTGCATATTATTCCCGTGACTTACATTTGAGGCTCAAATGCCTTGTGCAAGGTACTCGTAGTGTTGATGAATATTTTCAAGAACTAGAAATGTGCCTACTTCGTACGGGGATAACTGAGGATGAGGAATCCACAATGGCTCGGTTTTTGGTTGGTCTCAATAAGCCCGATGCTGATAAAGTGGATATGACAAATTACACAACTCTCACAGAATTGGTTCATTTTGCAAAGAGGACTGAAAGACAAATTGCAATGTATTACAAACATAATGCCTCATTTTCATATCCTAACAATTCTACTTCATAGCCTCATTCACAAAAGCAAGGGGCTGCAACGCCCAAACCTTCATTTCGGGGAGCTAGTAGAAATGTTCCAACTTCTTCCAAACAATTGGATGTGGAAGGTAAAGCTGTGAGTTCAAATCAGCCCAATTCTTCTTCTGGAGCCACACCAACGCAAGACAAGCAAGATTGAGTGTTTTAAGTGTGGTGGTCATGGGCATAAGCAAGCTAAATGTCCCAATAGACGTACTATTATTGCACTTGCAGAAGGTTCTTATGATTCTCAAAGTTAAGAGGAGGATGAGCCTAATACACAAACATTAGCAGATCTTACTATTGACACTTGTGAGTATGCCTAATACACAAACATTGGCAGATCTTACTATTGACACTTGTGAGTATTCAGCAGAGGATGGTACATTTGAGCTAGGTCTGAATTGTTTAGCCCTTCAATCCATTCAAGATTTTGCTCAAGATGACATATTCCAAGATGTTGTTCCTCAGCATCCAGACGAGCTTACTAGTGCTGATTCTGATGAGTTGCTTGCTGATTTCCATGATTTGGAGCCTTCTACTATGAGTACACCAGCTCCTTCTTTGGTGGTTAGGTGAGTTCTTTCGACTCACTTTGTTGCTGCTGAGCAAGGGCAATGCCATAATTTGTTTCAATCACGATGCAAAGTGAAAGGATAGGTCTGCCGCTTCATCATAGATGGTCGGAGCTGCAACAATATTTTTAGTGCTTTGCTTGTTGAGAAGCTTGGTTTGCAGACACGTCATCATCCACATCCATATCATATGCAATTGTTGAATAATTCCGGGACAGTGAAGGTTTCAGCTATGGTCCGCTTGTCATTCTCCATTGATGACTATCATGGCGAGGTTGATTGTGATATTGTCCCCATTCAAGCATGCCATTTACTGCTGGGTCGTCCTTGGCAATTTGACGTGGATTCGGTGCACTTTGGACGGTCTAACAAATATACTTTTCTTCACAAAGACAAGAAGATGGTTCTTGTTCCATTATCTCCAGAAGAGATCTATGCTTCAGATGTGGCTCGCCTGAAAAGAGAAGAGTCTGAGAAAAGAAAATTAAGTGCGACCCACAAAACTAGTAAGGGAGAGACTCCTAACCCATCCAGCCACATAAAGCCTCATGCCACTTCAAAATAGCCACGCCAAACTAAGTGCTTATTTGTGAGCAAGAGTGATTTGAGAGAAGTGAGGAACACCACAGCCCCATTCTTTGTGCTCTTGCACAAGGAGGTTCTACTTTCAACTAACAATTTACCTTCATTGCTGCCTAGTGTTGTTCTTGATCTACTATAGGACTTTGAAGATGTTTTTCCTGATGAGGTACCAGCTGGACTTCCTCCACTCCGCAGCATTGAGCATCAAATTGATTTGGTGCCAGGTGCTTCTCTTCCAAATCGTCCAGCCTACCGCACCAATCCCAAAGAAACAAAGGAAATTCAACGCCAGGTACAAGAGCTTTTGGACAAAGGGTATGTTCATGAATCCTTATCACCATGTGTTGTTCCCATTCTTTTAGTCCCAAAGAAAGATGGCTCTTGGCACATGTGTGTCGATTGTCGTGCTATCAATGCTATAACTGTTAGATATCGCTGTCCCATTCCAAGGCTTGATGACATGTTAGATGAATTGAGTGGTTCAATAATTTTCACCAAGATTGATTTACGAAGTGGCTATCATCAAATTCGCATGAAAATTGGTGATGAATGAAAAACAGCATTTAAGACTAAATTTGGTCTCTATGAATGGCTTGTGATGCCTTTTGGTTTGACGAATGCTCCTTCAACTTTTATGCGCTTAATGAATCATGTTTTAGTAGCTTTCATTGGCAAATTTGTCGTTGTTTATTTTGATGATATTCCGATCTATAGAAAATCATTGGATGAACACTTGATCATATCCGTGAAGTTCTTGCTGTTTTGTGAGCTGAGCAATTGTATGGAAACATTGTTTAAGTGCACATTTTGCACAGATCGTGTTGTTTTCCCTAGTTTTGTTGTTTCTGCAGATGGCATTTAGGTTGATGACGAGAAGATTAAAGCAATAAAGGATTGCCCTACACCGGCAAATGTGAGCCAAGTTTGAAGCTTTCATGGTCTTGCAGGTTTTTACAGGTGCTTTGTTAAAGATTTCAGCACCATCGCTACACCTCTTAACATCTCAGAAAGAAAGATGTTCCTTTCAAGTGGGGACATGAAGAAGACAAAGCCTTCAATGCGCTGAAAACAAAGCTTTGTGAAGCACTGCTACTACAACTTCCAGATTTTGGTAAGACATTTGAGATCGAATGTGATGCAAGTGGTATTGGCATAGGAGGTGTACTGCTTCAAAAAGGTAAACATGTTGCCTACTTTTCTGAAAAGTTAAATGGTCCACATCTGAACTACTCTGTCTATGACAAAGAGCTTTTTGCCTTAGTTCGAGTTTTGGAAGTTTGGCAGCATTATGTGTTACCTAAAGAATTTGTAATCCATTCTGATCACGAAGCTTTGAAATATCTAAAAAGCGAAGGCAAACTGAACCGTCAACATGCTAAATGGATTGAGTTCATTGAAACATTTCTCTATGTTGTAAAACATAAGTGTGGCAAAGATAACATTGTTGCAGACGCTTTGTCAAGGAGATGTGGTTTGGTTACACAACTAGATACAAAAGTGCTTGGTTTGGAATCAATTATAACACTTTATGCTGATGACTCTGATTTTAAAGAACCTTTCTCTCATTGCGCTGCTGGAAAAGGATGGGATAAATTTTATGTGCATGATGGATTCTTATTTCGAACTAATAAACTAAGCATTCCAGCTTGCTCGATTCGTAAAGTTCTTTTGCAGGAAGCCCATGCTGGTGGGTTAGCTGGTCATTTTGGTGTCAAAAAGACATTGGACATGCTTTCTGAAAATTTCTTTTGACAACATATGAGACGTGATGTCCAGCGACATGTTGAGCGCTGCATAATCTGCTTGAAAGCTAAGTCCCGCCTTAATCCCCATGGTCTATATACTCCATTACCAATTCCAAATGTACCTTAGGAAGATATATCCATGGATTTTATTTTGGGGTTACCTTGGTCTCACAGGGGTAGGGATTCTATTTTTGTTGTTGTTGATCGCTTCACACGTTGCTGATTTGTTTTTTAGGGAGATCGCTCGTTATTGAAACCACTTGCATTTGATGGTTTAAATTATAAGAGATGGAAGGCACGTGCACTGTTGTGGTTGACGGCTATGTAGTGTTTCTTTGTTTCACGGGAAAGCTGACTGGACAACTTCTCTTTCTTGAGGAGAAAACTAAGTTCAAGTCCATGAATTGCTTGTTTTGTGGAGCATTAATAAGTGTATTGGTTGACAACATAGTGCACGTGTACATGCACATGCCTTTGGTCAAGGACATGGGGATGCACCCTAGGCCAAGTTCGAAGTTTTCGATGTTGACAGTGAGTTGTATGTCATGGACTAGTTCTATGACTACAAGATGATCGATGACTGTTTTGTAGTATAGCAAGCTCATGAGGTTCAGGCGCTGGAGTGCCAAAGACTATTGTTTCAGACCGGGATACAAAATTTCTAAGTTATTTTTGGAAGACATTATGGGGTAAACTTGGCACGAAGTTGTTATTTTCCACCACTTGTCACCCACAAACCGATGGCCAAACTGAAGTTGTCAACCGTACCCTGTCCACAATGTTGCGTGGTGTGCTGAAAAAGAATCCGAAGTTATGGGAAGATTGTCTTCCACATGTTGAATTCGCTTATAACAAGGCAGTCCATTCCACAATTATTTTTTGTCCATTTGAAATTGTTTATGGTTTTAAACCACATACTCTCATGGATCTTTTGCCTTTACCATTACAGGAACAAGTTAATTTTGATGCAGCAAAGAGATCAGAATTTATAAAGAAGTTACATGATGAAACACGAAGGAATATTGAGACGAAATCTGCATAGTATGCCAAACAAGCGAACAAGGGTAAGAAGAAAGTTACATTCCAACCTGGTGACCTTGTATGATTGCATCTATGCAATGATCGATTTCCCCAACAACACTAAATGATAATGCTTAAAAAATTGAGCTTTCACCTGAATATTCCAATGTGCGTACAACATTCAATGTCAAAGATTTTCTTCCATTTGTTGGTGAGCCTGAGTCGAGGACGACTCCTTCTCAAGAGGGGGAGGCTAATGGGGACATTCCTAGCATCCACTCTTCTCCACCTTCTAATGAAACTACAGCTGATATAGTGGGTCCAATTACATGGAGTAGAGCCAAACAATTGAAGAAGGAAATTCATTCTCAGATGAATGCTAACCTTATGCTTAATAATCAGATTATGTTGAATGAGCCTATGCTTTTGAGTACTTGTTTCAATGTTCTTAGGAACAAGCATGGAATGATGATGGATTCTGCCCGCCAAATATATGCAAGGAACCTGGACGTGTATGAGAGAGGAAAGGCCATTCAACTACCATGAATATCAACCATTGAAGTGCAAGCAAATAATTCAGGAGTTAGGAATACATGCACTTGCTGTCCATACATGCTCTAGCATGCATGCAGAGAATGCCAAACATCGAGGCGTCCCACTAGGCCTGGCTATCAATAAAAGAAGTGCTACAACTTTCCACTACATGTTCTCATTTATTTTCCTCCAAACTGAAACTCCACTAGTGTTATATATCCCTGTAGTGGATGACGTGAACAGTACTTTGTGATTGCAAATTCAGAAATACACAAAACACTTGGAGTTCTTGTTCCATGCGTGAGTCTCGAGAGGCTTACAACACTTGTTCTTTCGATTCATGAGGGAGTTGTAGAACACCAAACATTTCTAAGAAGTTAGCAGCCAATGACAAATCTTTAGAAAGTATCAATGCTAAAATGCAATGTTTTTCCTCTGCTATCAAAAACCAGTTGAGTTTTAATGAAATGTTAGAAACTCAACTAGCTCACTTGGTTGTTGCTATCCCTTCATCTGAATGGGGGAAGATTCCGGGGCAACCCGAACCTTCTCTAGAAAATGTTAGTGCGGTGACCACACAAGAGGGTAAAACCATTGGTGATCCGTCATATCCTAACAATGTAGGGAAGGCAAAAGAGAAGGAGGATGGACCATCCAACACTCAGAATCAAGTGCATGAGGGGAACACGGCTCCAAATGAATTTCATGATACAACCCTGTTGCCGTTCCCTCATCGCAACAAGAAGCAGGTCGTGGACTAGCAGTTTGCTCATTTTGTTGAGGTCATCAAAAAGATTCACATCAGTGTCCCTCTGATGGATGCAATGCAAGTTCCTACTTATGCTCGCTACCTCAAGGACATCCTCATAAAAGGCCGATGCCCACCATGGAGGTCATTAAATTGACGAAAGAGTGTAGCCGCAGCTATACTCAACTAGCTTCATGAGAAGAAGAAAGATCTGGGGTGCCCCACAATTACCTGTTCAGTTGGGGCACAACAATTTGACCATGCCTTATGTGACCTTGGAGCTAGCGTCTGCGTCATGCCCAAGGAGGTTTTTGACCGACTGAATTACACCACCTTGGCATCAACTCCGATGCGGTTGTAGCTAGCTGATTCATCAGTCCGCTATCCGATGGGAATTGCTGAAGACATTTCGGTGAAAATTCTGGGTTGTTTTATTCCCGTGGATTTCGTGGTGCTTGACATGGATGTCGACAAAAGGACACCGCTCATTCTTGGGTGACCGTTCCTTAGCACCGTGGATGCCCGCATCAATGTGGGAGCTGGAGAAATCCGACTCCACATCAATGGAAAGGAGGAGAACTTCAACTTTCAACCAAGAATGTAGTAATGTTCTATGGTCAGAATCAAGTATCGGCGAAATACAAAGAACATCAAGGAGGTAGAAGTAAAGCCCCAGAGAAGGACAGCCTCATCATGTTCATGATGAAGTTCTTGGAAAAGAAACTACCGTCTCAAGGAAAAATCAAAAGGATGGTGAGGCAGGCGGTGCCAGTTCAACCACTGCCGAAGTCCAGAAAATCCTTGACCACACCAGACAAACACAAGAAGACCAAAAAGGAGTGGCGAGCAAAATAGGTGAAATTGTCCATGTCTACTTCTCCGAGATCGAGCGGTGCAAGAGCTTAATTGCATGGAGGAAGTCTCACTTGTTGGACTTTAAATGAGGAGTCCTTGCCGATAGGTAAATCGGTATGTATCCCCATATTTATTTTCCAAATGCATATTTAATTTCCTTGCAATATTTGATGTAAATTCTTGCATATTAGCATGGCACGTTTACTTTTCCAAATCATGCATAGAAAATTCTTGAAATTAGGATTTTAACATTTAAGAATTTTTGTGCTCATCACAGCAAAGGATTTTCCTTGGATTCCAGTCATCAAACATGCACTAAGCTGAATTAAATTGAGTGATTGAGCATTTGTTGACGATCGTTAAGTAACAAATTTGACCGTCACAGACCTCAGAAATAAAACAAAATTAGCATCCTTTACCGACATTTAGGTTTAGAATTAATAAAGTTCCACATGTCCTACGAGTTTAGTAGAATGCAGGAACATTTATCAATAAATGAAGTGAAGACGAGCTCGCGTGGTGAAGAAATTCAACTTCAACCAATCGGCAATCGCCACATCGACTTCCTATTGATCAGAGGGCCCACAAGTTGGGTGAAACCGCCATAAGGTGGGGCCAAACGCCCCATAACTACCTTAGGGGCCCACAAGTCAGTGACCGGTGAAAGTCGGTGGTGAGAGGCGGTTGCCAGGGTTCGGCCAAACCCATGGTTTGGCCACCAACTTCCACGTGGCAGCCCCTAAGAACTCCCCAATGGCAGTTAGGGGGTTATGGCGGTTAGAAACCGACCTCAAACTGCCTGGAGGTGCTATAAAAGGAAGGGAGCTAACTTAAATTCAACATACACCACAAGAAGGAGTTCCTACATTTCTATCTTAGTCTCTAGGCTAGTGGAGTTTAGGAATAGTTTAGAGTCTTTACTCGGTTCGCGAGTCGCCTTCAGAAATTGAGTATGTCTTTTGTACTTTTATTCCTTTGTATGACTTTGAGCTTAATAAAGTATTCATCTTCTAGATTGTCTGAGTGTGGATCAGATTCTACTTTAGTAGATAAGTGTTCCATTTATAGCTTATATAATAGTTATGTTGTGGTTAGACGAGTAACTATATTGCCACAGACACAGTCCAATGAGCAATTAAGATGTAGGTTTGCCTTTGCCTTAGTCATTGATGTCCTGGGAGGTAAAGGTATCTATAGTAATGTGAGCATGGTGCTCAGATTATTTTATACACATTGATTATGGCCATACCCCACGGGTTCTAGAGGTAGGCGGCAGGTGGTGACAACACTGTCCATCCTTTGTAATCCTCCACGTTCGGGTATAGTGTAGGGCGAACGGTAAGAGATCGCCTCATAGTGGCAGGTCGGGCCACTGGGCGGCGGTACCCCCAAAGTCCTGAGAGTATAGAACTGGGTAACTAACCACGACTATACTAGTTATATAGACTATGTACTCATACTAGAAGAACTATAGGAACCTGACTCTAAATACTATTCTCCACTTAGCTCTAGTGTACTATTAAATAGGATTCTTTTGTGTGTGTCACACTACCTTAAAACCATATCTATCTTATTCCTGCCTAGGCTTAGGCATCTCAGTTACAACTTATGAATATCCAAAGCACCTTACTATTCTCTTCCAGACCACAGTCTTCCTTTGGGATAAAATAAATAACGATACCCTTGGAATACTCCCTGGGTGAAATGCTACAACAATATATCCGTGCGCTTGTGGATTTATCTGTAAACGTAAGAAATATCAACAAGCATTTCTGGCACCGTTGCCGGGGAGGACAATGGTCTAGGAAGGAATATTATGTGTATGATTATTGATATAGTTATAATTGACTTACTTTGCTCTAGCAGGCTTACCTTGGTCTGTTTTCTCTTTCATGTGAAAACAAGGTAGTGGATTATCAAGTTAGGTAATAATTCTTCCCATGCTTTCAATCCTAATCAACCCTCCTTAAAAGATCTTGTCTTAAGCCAGGCTAAAATTAATGAGAACATTTCTAAGAAATTAGCGGCCAATGATAAGACTTTAGAAAATATCAATGCCAAAATGGAAGGTTTCTCCTCTGCCATCAGGAACCAGTTGAGTTTTAATAGAATGTTAGAAACTCAATTAGCTCAACTGGCAGCTGCTATCCCTTCATCTGAGTCAGGGAAGATTGTGGGGCAACCCGAAGCTTCTCTTGAAAATGTTAGTGCGGTGACCACACGAGAGGGTAAAACCACTTGTGAGCCGCCATATCCTAACAATGTAGGGAAGGCCAATGAAAAGGAGGACGGACCGACCAACATTCAGAGCCTAAATATGCTTAGTACCTCAAGGATATCCTCAACAACAAGAGGTCGATGCCTACCGCAGAAGTCATTAAGTTGACAGAGGAGTGTAGCGCTGCTATACTCAACCAGCTTCTGGAAAAGAAGAAGGATCCGGTGTGTCCCACGATCATCTGTTCTATTGGGACACAGCGGTTCGACCATGCCTTGTGTGACCTTAGGGCTAGCGTTAGTGTTATGCCCAAGGAGGTCTGGACCGGTTGAACTACACTACCTTGGTGGCAACACTGATGAGGTTGCAGCTGGCCGACTCATCGGTCCGCTATCTGGCAGAAATCACAGAAGACATACCGGTAAAAATCCGAGGATATTTTGTTCCCGTGGATTTTGTGGTGCTCGACATGGATGTCAACAAAAGGGCGCCGCTCATTCTTGGGCGACCATTCCTCAGCACCGCGGATGCCCGTATCGATGTGGGAGCCGAAGAAATCCGACTCCACATCAATGGGAAGGAGGAGAAATTCAACTTCCAGCCAAGAGTAGTGCAATGTTCGATGATCAAGATCAAGTATGGACCCAACAAGAAAAATATCAAGGAAGTCAAAGTTAAACCCCCAGAGAAGGACAACCTCATCAGATTCATGATGAATTTCTTGGAGAAGGAATTACCATCTCAGAGGAAAATTAAGACGATGAGGCAGGTGGTGTCAATTCAGCCACCGCCAAAGTCCGGAAATTCCTCGACTACACCAGACGAACAAAAGAAGACCAAAAAGGTGTGGCGAGTGAAACATGCAAAATTGCACGAAGGAAGTACTTGCCGACATGTAAATCAGTATATATCCCCATATTTAATTTCCAAATGCATGTTTAATTCCCTCATTTTTGATTCTTGCATAATTAGCATGGCATGTTTACTTTTTCAATCATGCATAGAAAATTTAAAATACTTGAAAGTAGGATTTTTATTTTAAAGAATTCTTGTGCTTATCATGGCAAGACTTTATCCTTGGATTCGACTCATCAAACATGCACTAGGCTGAATAATTTTAGGAGAGTGAGCATTGGATCCTTGGGTAGGAGCCAGCGCCCACCAATTTGGTTTGGCTGAACCACCACCAAGGCAAAGCTGCTCAAACTTTTTTTGTAGTGGGTGGTGGAGATTAGGGAATCCAAAGTTTAGAGGAGAGAGGGGCATCTCTTGGTTCAGCCAAACCAAGGGTGAGCTCCCTCTATAAAAGGGAAGGTGGGAAGGTTGCTCTCCTTGGACCAACTTGAGCTACCATAGTTTGCCCTCAAGTTCCCTTCTCCTCTCTTGAGTTCTTTCAATGTTCTCATCCTAAGTTCATAAAAAAATTTATTTCCCAAATTTTTCTTGCATTCGGAGTTTCATCCGCGTGTTGTCACACAAAGAACGGTTTGTGGTGGCGACCAAGCTCCACAAGAACGACTAACTCTCAGACGGCTAACTTATTTTGGACTAACCTTTAACCCGTCTTGAGTGTTCTTGTGTGGTTGTTCTTTTCAGTTGCCGAAATGAAGAAGAGTGTCAAGCGGTTCTTCGGCGCTATGCGCAAAGCATCGGGGATGAGCTCGAGCCATTCAAGCTCAGCTCCGTCTACCGGCTATGCACACAGCCCGGCAAGGCAGGATGAACCGCAAGCCGATACATCAAGGGGAGAAGGAAGCTCTCATGCTTCATCTCTTTTCTTTGACACTGATCTCGATCTGAGGGATGATCGAGAAAGGCAGGCATATGTTCTTCTCAAGGACTGGGACCTTGCTCATACCCAAGCATATGACTCGGATTTGCTCACCAAGACAGGTATGGATTCTGACTTCCTCAATGTTTGGCATACCATAGGATGGCATAATTTTGCACATGTGGGGGAAGAAGGTTCACGCCTTCTTACCATCCAATTTCTTTGCACTCTAAAAGAAATAGGAGATGGTATTTCTTTCTGATTTTTTGGGAAGGAATACTATTACAAATGGAAAAAAATTTAGTCTCCTACTTAGTTTTACCCAACAATGTTCTCTGGACTGGGAGTCAAGATTATCAAACTTTAGTAAGCATAGCTTTTGGCATAGTATATCAGGTGAAACCTTTTGTACTAAGCCAAGAGCTAACGATATTCATAATCCTACCCTAAGGTTGATGCATAAATGGATAGTTTTTACCATTTTTCCTAGAGAAGACGTAACGCCTATTAGAGTTGATGAAACTAATGATCCTTTATGCCATGGTGAAAAAGATAAAAATATCTCCTGTAAAGGTAATGATAAAACAATGGTTAGAACAATTCAAGATAAAGGGGCCTATTGAGTGCACTTCACTAATTACTCACATTGCACATAATGCCGGGGCCATGGGAAATGTGCATGTTTTGTACATTACCAAACCCCGTGAAATCATAGGTGAGGAGTACTTAGTGAAGGGCCATACTTTGAAGCATGGTCCCGATGGATCCGTTATCTTTTTCTTTCCCAGATATACGAATGAAATTCTGCTTCCTAACCCGGAATATCATTTGTATAAGTGTCAGACGCTAACCATCGCTCTCCGACAAAGAGAGATTGCCCGCAGGAGTAGTGTTTTTGGCAGGATCACTAGGAGCGGGTCTAGAAGAGTTGTTATGGAAGAAGAACCTCAACAGCCTCCGCAACACACTCTAGAGCCGCGGTGGGTTCCAACTCGATATGCATCTGGTTGGACCAACCCCAGGAATACTACGAGGCTGGAGGATCGTCATGGCAGTCAGCCAGTAGTGAACAGTGGGCACAAGGACCTGGCTGGTACCATGGACAAGCCACGGAGTCATCAAGCTCTAGTGGTTTACCTCCATCGTTCGGTGCTCAACGCTCATTCTCAGCACGGGGCTTTCGTGACCAAGGATTTGCGGAGATCACCGAACGAATGGGAGAATTGGACATGAGAACCTTAGAAATTCAAGATGCACTGTATCACATGTCCTAGGAACCCAACAGTGGCAGCAACAGACCCATCAGTGATAGCAACAGACCCATCAGTGGCAGCAGCAGACCGCTAAGTAGCTCCAGGAAATCAACTCGACTCTGCAGCAAGGCCAGTCGGACATGATGGCCTACTTCCGATCGCAAGGGTTTAATCCTTATCGTGGATCGTAAGTAAAAGAACAAGCTTGGGGGAGGACCCCCACCTGAGTACCCCATATCAACCCTTTATTCTATTTATTACTTTCCATTGCATTTCAAAAAATGGAAAAATGTCATAATGTAGATATGCATGGTAGGAATGTTTAATTCCCAATCATTGGATATGATGAATAGTTTCTCTGTTTTAATTCCCTTTCGTGCCTAGTTTACACTTAGCATTCTCCAAGTTTTGGGTTTGTTGGCTTAAGTATATTACCATAAACTTGAAAACTTGTGTGTAGCAAGTGTTTGATCCAATTCTAGGTTGTTGTGGATTTTGATATGATAGAGTAGAGTAACTATTATCTTATTCCAAATAAAACCGAAATCTGGAGATTTTATTTTCAAAAAATTCAAAAATGTTGAGTTCCTCAAATGATGAAACATTTCTACGAGCCATATTTTGATCAAAAATGCAATATCCTACACATATGCTACTTGTAATCAATTTGAGTTTGGTCAAGTAGTCAGACCCTTCTTAGAATATTTTCATGCTTTCATGGTCAAATTCTTGTGCATACCCACCATAAAAATGCTCTCCCTCTACACTAGAGGTTTAGCCACAAAAATATATCCATTGCATTCCATATGTTAACTTCTACTCTGGAAGTTTGCATCCACCAAATAAAGACTCCAAACAATTATGATCCTCCATCTTCATATCCATGCCAAAATGAGGCATGAGCTAAAAAGATTGCACAAAAATGATAGTAGAAAAAATTCATGATGCTTACAAAAAGAAGAAACAGTTCTTCTTGAGCATAATGACAAAAAAATGGTGTACTCATAGCCATGTTCTCCAAAATAAAAGATAGGGAGGAGGATCATACAAAAAAAGAGTCATACAGTTTCCAATTTGACACTCATACTTCCACCTATAAATACATGCACAAGCTTGGTCCTCAATGCATGATTAGTTCTAGGATCTGCTTTTTGACTTTACAAAATAATTGATGAAAGTATGCCTCATGATTTTCCCCCATCTTGAGCTCCACATAAGCTTTAGTAGAAGTAGGAGAAAAGAAGGCAAAATGCCTTGGTAAGGAATTCAAACACATCGAGTGATACGAGAGTATCGTTCGAGGGTCTCTTCCTTTTCTTTTTCAAAAATTTTGAAAATCTCCGGATGGAAGTGGTACAAGGAGTAAGAGAAGTAGCACTCTTATCTACCCTTCTATTTCTCAACCACCCATGACAAGGAGAAGCCGAAGCCCCATAAGGACTAAGGTAATAAGGGTGAAACTACCATTGCCAACTTATTCAATTCAAGGTAGAATACTTGGTTGTAGGCATGCTACTTTAGAGAAATAAAACATGCTAGCAACTTCCAATCCACTAAGCCTAAGTCTGTCTTTGCTTAGGGACGAGCAAAGGATAAGCTTGGGGGAGTTTGTTGACGGTCGATAAGTACCAAATTCGACTGTCACAGACCTCAGAAATAAAAGGGAATTAGCATCCTTTACCAGCATTTAGGTTTAGAATTAATAAAGTTCCACATGTCCTTGAAGTTTAGCAGAATGCTGGAACGTTTATCAATAAATAAAGTAAAGACGAGCTCGTGTGGTGAAGAAATTCAACTTCGACCAATCCGTGATCGCCACGTCGGCTTCCCGTGGGTCGGAGGGCCCACAAGTCGGGTGAAACCACCAGAAGGTGGGGCCAAACGCCAGGGAACCGCCTTAGGGGCCTACAAGTCAGTGACTGATGAAAGTCGGTGGCAGGAGGAGGTTCCCAGGGTTCGGCCGAACCATGGCTGAGCCCGATCGCCATCGACTTCCACATGGCGGCCCATAAGCACTCCCCAATGGCGGAGGGGGTTATGACGATTAGAAACTGACCTCAAACCGCCACGGAGGTGCTATAAAAGGAAGGGAGCTCACTTCAATTCAACACACACCACAAGAAGGAGTTCCTACATTTCTATCTGTCTCTAGGCTAGTGGAGTTTAGGAATAATTTAGAGTCTTTACTCGGTTCCAAGTCGCCTTCGGAAGTCGGGTATGTCTTTTGTAACTTTCTACCTTTGTATGAATTTGAGCTTAATAAAGTATTCATCTTCTAGTTTATCTGAGTGTGGATCATGTTCTACTTTAGTAGATAAGTGTTCTATTTATAGCATATATAATAGTTAAGTTTTGGTCACACGAGTAACTCTATTGCCATGGACACGGTCCAATGAGCAATTAGGATATAGGTTTGCCTTTGCCTTAGTCATTGACGTCCTGGGAGGTAAAGGTATCCATGGTAATGTGAGCATGGTGCTCACATTATTTCATAGACATTGGTTATGGCCATACCCCACGGGTTGTAGAGGTAGGCGGCAAGTGGTGACAGCCATGTCCGTCCTTTGTAATCCTCCACGTTCGGGTATGGTGTTATCGCACCATGAGTTTTGCCCCTAGATCGCTTAAATAATTTACCCTGAAATAATCAGAATTTCTGAAATTAATTTAGAGTCAACAATTAATTTTTAAAAAGCATTTAATAAATGGAAATGGCATGGTAGATTTTTCTTAAATTCTACGTGTCAAAATACACTAACAGGATTTTTACGGGAATTTTTAGAACACTCTAAGCATTTTTAATCAATTAAATAAGAAATCAACAATTTAATTAAGTCCCAAAATTCCTATTGTAAAATCAAAGTGTGTTTGATTCTTCATTTGATGATGAACAATTGGCATCTGGGATTATTGCTTTGTGTGTTTTGTTATTTGGAGATTTATTGACAAAGTGGTTTTGGTTTTCGGACAATGAACAAGTGTTCAATCGGGTGTCTCCTGGCCGACCGGGCTTGTACCGCCGGTCGACCGGAGGTGTTGGGCCTCCGACCGGCGTTGCCTCCGGTCCCCGGCAGGCACTAGTCGGCGGTTGCCGATTTTGGTTCGGTTTTGATTTTGGTTTGTTTCCTTGCATATACATGGGAGTTTCGTGTTTCTATGCACGTGTATGTTCATTTATGCTAACAATGAGTTAAGTTGGAGATAGCTTGTGCTCGGTATGGTATTCTTTGTTTAATTGTGTGCAGGTAATTTTTACGCCTCGGGAAGTGTCGCCGTAACCGAGATGGAGACAACTTGGGGATAAGATGACGTCCAAGATGGAGATTATGCAGGATACTTAAGGGTAGAGATTAGTGCACATAATTGGTAAAGTTTCCATATGGCATACAATGGAGATATTGTTGCGTATGGAAAGTGGAATTTTTGTTTTGGGAAGACCGAGGTTGTTACGGTGGTTTTATGTAAAGTTTGTTTCTTGTACGGGAAGGTTTCCTAGTGGATTAGTACTTCTTGTACAAGTAGGATTCATGGCTTTTGGTTGCCATCTCTTTCTGTTTGTTTAAAAGAAACTAAAACTAATATTTCAAAACCATCTGTTTCTACTTATGCTTCTAATCAACGTGAGAGATATACTTGTTTGTTTTGTGGAAAAGATGGACGCTTGGTTGGATTTTGTTTTAGACTTGCCCGTAAACGAAAAAGGAAAGAGAAATTGCTTTTGCAAAGCAACGATGGCAAAAATCGGGTTTTGGTTCGAGGAGCTCAGTCAGACCAGCCACGACCAGCGGTTAGACCGCAGTTGAACAGGCGGTCGGACCGGCGGCGGGCTCGTCGGACCACAGTACGGCGGCGGTCGGGCCGGCCTCGGGGGATTTGTGCATAGTTCAAATCTGAATTTTGTGAAGCGACAAGGTAATGTTTCGGGTAAGTCTGGTTTTGATTTTGTTTGCGCATATGTACCTACTAGTTCTACTGGTCGTGTGACTCGGTGGTGGATTCCAAAATTTCTTATTTCTAACCCCAACACGGAGGCCTCGACATCTTCTTGTTTATAGGTATTTTGATGGCATACTCCCCATATGTGTGTAATGTGGAGACAATGATTTCTTCTCACGATGACATTAAGGTAATTTTGGATTGACATAATTTTTTTCTACTCTCTTGATTATTAGTTTTTATATGCTAGTATTTGAGGTAGTTGTTGTGTTAGTATAAGTGAATATGTGTCATTTTATGAGAAGCTTGATGATATCATTTGCAATTGGATGTCTTCTTCAAAGATCTTTAATTTGTTATTTATTTTTCCTTGGGAAAATTGGAGGTTAATTTGTAGGGGGAGTTTATGTTTTTTGTGCATTCGTGTTGGATTCATCTCGCTTCGCTTTTCTTCGAGGAGAATTGGGAATCATTCATCCTTTTGGCATGTTTTGAGGGGGAGTTTTTGTGCTCTTTGTTCTATCAAGCTACATGATTAAAATAAATTGAAAAAGAGAGCTTTATCCATACAAATTGTTGTTCATGTGCATGCTAGCAATATTATGAAGGTTTATTTGTCACTAGCATAGCTTGTATGTGTTATAGTATTTTTATGTGATCTAGATTTTATATTTAAGTGCGATAATGCATGACACCTTAAAATCATACTTGAATTAAAGAAATATGCAATATTGATACTAGTACTTGTGTTGGATTATAAATGCTTATATATATTATGTTGAATTATTATTCCTCACATTACTTTAAAATTTCTCATTGTGTAGAGAGAATAAAATATTATCTATGAGAGAAAAAAATAAATACCGAATCCTTGGAAACAGTATTGACGACAAGGATGTATTCGAAGTGAGCAAAAATAATGGGTGCCGAATCCTTGGAAACAGTCTTGACGACAAGGACGTACCCGGAATAATTGAGAGAAAAATATGAGCAACAAATATGGCTCAAATCAATATGAAAATTTTCTCTTGAATTATATGTGCAAAAAGGAAAATTTGAGAAAGAATAACTTGGGTTTTACGAACATGACTTTTCTTTGGGCATTCGATCCTACAAGTGGTATCGAGCCACGTTTTTACGCTTTGGATTTTTATTGATCTAAAGATTTTTCTCTATGTCTCATATTTTTTCAACTAAGCCACATGTTTTTGATGGATCCGATTTTGCTTATTGGTGTAGCAAGATGCAATCTTATATAATGGCTCAAGATTACGATGTTTGGCAAAAAGTTGCTCTTCCTTACGAGATTCTGAAATTATTAATACTCAAACTTTGAAAACTGATTTTAATAACAATTGCAAAGCTCGCAATATTTTATTGAATGGAATTTCTCGTTCGATTTTGATCGCGTTTCACATCTTCGATCGCCAAAGAGATTTGGATTGCTTGGAGGAATTTTCATCAAGGAACCACTAATATAAAAAAACTTCATCGAGATCTTTTCAAAAGGAATTCATAAAATTTGAGATGAAACACCTAAAGCGTTAGATGATTATCTTGGTAGGTTCAACAACATTTTGAGTAATCTTAGATCGTTGATTGTTCCTATGACACAAATTATCCATAATCTGAGATTTCTCGTCACTTTTTGAATGGTCTTGACATGTCTATTTGGGAAATGAAAGTTACTTCAATTCAGGAGTTTGTCAACATGGCTACTTTGACTTTGGATTCTCTTTACACTAAACTCAAAACACATGAGATGAACATTCTTTCTTGGAAAATTGATTCCAAGTCAAGTGCTTTGGTTACTTCCTCTTCTGTTGTTGCTTCTCCATTGGCTGCTTCTTCATCGGTTGTTTCTTCATCGGCTCCCACTGTTCTTGCTTTAATTAATGCCATATCCGATGAACAACTCGAGCAATTCGAGGAGGAGGACTTGGTTCTTGCCGCTAACAAACTCTCTCGAGCTGTGAACAAAGTCAGGTTCAGGAAAAGAGGAGGACCAGCTCGGTGTTTTGAGTGTGGTGCTTTGGATCACATTCGCTCCAACTACCCCAAACTTGGGAGAAGCAAGAAGGAGGATAAGAGCATGGAGAAAACGGAGGATGACAAGCCCAAAGTGAAGCGCTCAAAGGAGATAATCAAGAAAGTGCTAAGCCAAGTCTATGCCGCTTTTGAGTCACTTAGCGACATAGATTCCGATAGCGAGAAAGAGAAGGGGAAGAGCATCTCCGGCGTTTGTCTCATGACGCGTGGATATGAAGACTCGAAGATGAGGACAATGAGGTAAGCTCACTTGAGGATGCAATTCTTGTTTTAAGTGCTAAAAATAAAAATGTGAAAAATGTTTAAAAAACAAGAATTTGTCATTGAATCTTTGAATGATGAAATTGCTAGATTAAAATCTCTTATTCCTAATGATGATGATTGCAAAAATTGTGAGGTTTTAATGCTTGAAATTTCAAAAATTAGAGATATCAACGATTCTCAAGTTTTGGCTACTAAACCTTGTTTAACTTGCAATGCTAATGAATTAAAATTAAAAGATGCTTTAGCTCGTGTTAAGCATATGGAAGACCTAGTTAAACAAGATGAGGTAGCTTCTTGCTCTAAATGTCGCAAAGGTAAAGATGTCATGTTAAGTTGTGATAATTGTGCTAATCTTGAAAAGGAAGTTTCTTACTTGAAAAGTTCTTTGCAAAAATTTTCTGATGGTAAGAAACAACTTAACATGATTTTGGACAAATCTAAAGTGTGTGGCGATAGCGAGGGAATAGGTTTTGATGCTCATGATTATTTCACCAAAGGTGTTTTGAATTTGATGAAAATGGTGAAATCTTAACAAAACCTAATGCTTTGAAAACAATTTTCAAATTTGCTTGGAAATTTGCCATCTCTTTCTGTTTGTTTAAAAGAAACTAAAACTAATATTTCAAAACCATCTGTTTCTACTTGTGCTTCTAATCAACGTGAGAGATATACTTGTTTGTTTTGTGGAAAAGATGGACATTTGGTTGGATTTTGTTTTAGACTTGCCCGTAAACGAAAAAGGAAAGAGAAATTGCTTTTGCAAAGCAACGATGGCAAAAATCGGGTTTTGGTTCGACGAGCTCGGTCGGACCAGCCACGACCAGGCGGTCGGACCGCGATTCAACAGGCGGTCGACCGGCAGCCGAGCTCGGTCGACCACGGATACGGCGGCGGTCGGGCCGGCCTCGGGCAGTTTTGTGCATAGTTCAAATCTGAATTTTGTGAAGCGACAAGGTAATGTTTCAGGTAAGTCTGGTTTTGATTTTGTTTGCGCATATGTACCTACTAGTTCTCTGGTCGTGTGACTCGGTGTTGGATTCCAAAATTTCTTATTTCTAACCCCAACACGGAGGCCTCGACATCTTCTTGTTTATAGGTATTTTGATGGCATACTCCCCATATGTGTGTAATGTGGAGACAATGATTTCTTCTCACGATGACATTAAGGTAATTTTGGATTGACATAATTTTTTTCTACTCTCTTGATTATTAGTTTTTATATGCTAGTATTTGAGGTAGTTGTTGTGTTAGTATAAGTGAATATGTGTCATTTTATGAGAAGCTTGATGATATCATTTGCAATTGGATGTCTTCTTCAAAGATCTTTAATTTGTTATTTATTTTTCCTTGGGAAAATTGGAGGTTAATTTGTAGGGGAGTTTATGTTTTTGTGCATTCGTGTTGGATTCATCTCGCTTCGCTTTTCTTCGAGGAGAATTGGGAATCATTCATCCTTTTGGCATGTTTTGAGGGGAGTTTTTGTGCTCTTTGTTCTATCAAGCTACATGATTAAAATAAATTGAAAAAGAGAGCTTTATCCATACAAATTGTTGTTCATGTGCATGCTAGCAATATTATGAAGGTTTATTTGTCACTAGGATAGCTTGTATGTGTTATAGTATTTTTATGTGATCTAGATTTTATATTTAAGTGCGATAATGCATGACACCTTAAAATCATACTTGAATTAAAGAAATATGCAATATTGATACTAGTACTTGTGTTGGATTATAAATGCTTATATATATTATGTTGAATTATTATTCCTCACATTACTTTAAAATTTCTCATTGTGTAGAGAGAATAAAATATTATCTATGAGAGAAAAAATAAATACCGAATCCTTGGAAACAGTATTGACGACAAGGATGTATTCGAAGTGAGCAAAAATAATGGGTGCCGAATCCTTGAAAACAGTCTTGATGACAAGGACGTACCCGGAATAATTGAGAGAAAAATATGAGCAACAAATATGGCTCAAATCAATATGAAAATTTCTCTTGAATTATATGTGCAAAAAGGAAAATTTGAGAAAGAATAACTTGGGTTTTACGAACATGACTTTTCTTTGGGCATTCGATCCTACAAGTGGTATCAGAGCCACGTTTTTCTGCTTTTGATTTTTATTGATCTAAAGATTTTTCTCTATGTCTCATATTTTTTCAACTAAGCCACATGTTTTTGATGGATCCGATTTTGCTTATTGGTGTAGCAAGATGCAATCTTATATAATGGCTCAAGATTACGATGTTTGGCAAAAAGTTGCTCTTCCTTACGAGATTCCTGAAATTATTAATACTCAAACTTTGAAAACTGATTTTAATAACAATTGCAAAGCTCGCAATATTTTATTGAATGGAATTTCTCGTTCTGATTTTGATCGCGTTTCACATCTTCAGACTGCCAAAGAGATTTGGATTGCTTGGAGGAATTTTCATCAAGGAACCACTAATATAAAAAAACTTCATCGAGATCTTTTCAAAAAGGAATACATAAAATTTGAGATGAAACCTGCTAAAGCGTTAGATGATTATCTTGGTAGGTTCAACAACATTTTGAGTAATCTTAGATCTGTTGATTGTTCCTATGACACAAATTATCCATAATCTGAGATTTCTCGTCACTTTTTGAATGGTCTTGACATGTCTATTTGGGAAATGAAAGTTACTTCAATTCAGGAGTTTGTCAACATGGCTACTTTGACTTTGGATTCTCTTTACACTAAACTCAAAACACATGAGATGAACATTCTTTCTTGGAAAATTGATTCCAAGTCAAGTGCTTTGGTTACTTCCTCTTCGTTGTTGCTTCTTCATTGGCTTCTTCATCGGTTGTTTCTTCATCGGCTCCCACTGTTCTTGCTTTAATTAATGCCATATCCGATGAACAACTCGAGCAATTCGAGGAGGAGGACTTGGTTCTTGCCGCTAACAAACTCTCTCGAGCGTGAACAAAGTCGGGTTCGGGAAAAGAGGAGGACCGGCTCGGTGTTTTGAGTGTGGTGCTTTGGATCACATTCGCTCCAACTACCCCAAACTTGGGAGAAGCAAGAAGGAGGATAAGAGCATGGAGAAAACGGAGGATGACAAGCCCAAAGTGAAGCGCTCAAAGGAGATAAGCAAGAAAGTGCTAAGCCAAGTCTATGCCGCTTTTGAGCCACTTAGCGACATAGATTCCGATAGCGAGAAAGAGAAGGGGAAGAGCATCTCCGGCGTTTGTCTCATGACGCGTGGATATGAAGACTCTGAAGATGAGGACAATGAGGTAAGCTCACTTGAGGATGCAATTCTTGTTTTAAGTGCTAAAAATAAAAATGTGAAAAAATGTTTAAAAAACAAGAATTTGTCATTGAATCTTTGAATGATGAAATTGCTAGATTAAAATCTCTTATTCCTAATGATGATGATTGCAAAAATTGTGAGGTTTTAATGCTTGAAATTTCAAAAATTAGAGATATCAACGATTCTCAAGTTTTGGCTACTAAACCTTGTTTAACTTGCAATGCTAATGAATTAAAATTAAAAGATGCTTTAGCTCGTGTTAAGCATATGGAAGACCTAGTTAAACAAGATGAGGTAGCTTCTTGCTCTAAATGTCGCAAAGGTAAAGATGTCATGTTAAGTTGTGATAATTGTGCTAATCTTGAAAAGGAAGTTTCTTACTTGAAAAGTTCTTTGCAAAAATTTTCTGATGGTAAGAAACAACTTAACATGATTTTGGACAAATCTAAAGTGTGTGGCGATAGCGAGGGAATAGGTTTTGATGCTCATGATTATTTCACCAAAGGTGTTTTGAATTTGACTGAAAATGGTGAAATCTTAACAAAACCTAATGCTTTGAAAACAATTTTCAAATTTGCTGGAAATTTGCCATCTCTTTCTGTTTGTTTAAAAGAAACTAAAACTAATATTTCAAAATCATCTGTTTCTACTTGTGCTTCTAATCAACTGAGAGATATACTTGTTTGTTTTGTGGAAAAGATGGACGTTTGGTTGGATTTTGTTTTAGACTTGCCCGTAAACAGAAAAAGGAAAGAGAAATTGCTTTTGCAAAGCAACGATGGCAAAAATCGGGTTTTGGTTCGACGAGCTCGGTCAGACCAGCCACGACCAGCGGTCAGACCACAGTTGAACAGGCGGTCAGACCGGCAGCCAGGCTCGGTCAGACCACAGGTACAGCGGCGGTCAGGCCGGCCTCAGGGCAGTTTTGTGCATAGTTCAAATCTGAATTTTGTGAAGCGACAAGGTAATGTTTCAGGTAAGTCTGGTTTTGATTTTGTTTGCGCATATGTACCTACTAGTTCTACTGGTCGTGTGACTCAGTGTTGGATTCCAAAATTTCTTATTTCTAACCCCAACACGGAGGCCTCGACATCTTCTTGTTTATAGGTATTTTGATGGCATACTCTTCATATGTGTGTAATGTGGAGACAATGATTTCTTCTCACGATGACATTAAGGTAATTTTGGATTGACATAATTTTTTCTACTCTCTTGATTATTAGTTTTTATATGCTGTATTTGAGGTAGTTGTTGCGTTAGTATAAGTGAATATGTGTCATTTTATGAGAAGCTTGATGATATCATTTGCAATTGGATGTCTTCTTCAAAGATCTTTAATTTGTTATTTATTTTCCCGGGAAAATTGGAGGTTAATTTGAGGGGAGTTTATGTATTTTGTGCATTCGTGTTGGATTCATCTCGCTTCGCTTTTCTTCGAGGAGAATTGGGAATCGTTCATCCTTTTGGCATGTTTTGAGGGAGTTTTTGTGCTCTTTGTTCTATCAAGCTACATGATTAAAATAAATTGAAAAAGAGAGCTTTATCCATACAAATTGTTGTTCATGTGCATGCTAGCAATATTATGAAGGTTTATTTGTCACTAGCATAGCTTGTATGTGTTATAGTATTTTTATGTGATCTAGATTTTATATTTAAGTGCGATAATGCATGACACCTTAAAATCATACTTGAATTAAAGAAATATACAATATTGATACTAGTACTTGTGTTGGATTATAAATGCTTATATATATTATGTTGAATTATTATTCCTCACATTACTTTAAAATTTCTCATTGTCTAGAGAGAATAAAATATTATCTATGAGAGAAAAAAATAAATACCGAATCCTTGGAAACAGTATTGACGACAAGGATGTATTCGAAGTGAGCAAAAATAATGGGTGCCGAATCCTTGGAAAAAGTCTTGACGATAAGGACGTACCCGAAATAATCTATACTAATATAAAATGTATCAGTTCATCCAGCAATTAACCATTCATCCGCAATTAACCACCGCTCGTTTGCCACCCTCCCCACGCCACGCGACCACGATGCTCCCCCTCCCCCTCCTCCTCACGCTGGCCCCTCCTCCTCCCTTCCCAACACTAACCCTAGCCCTAACCCTCGCCTCCGTCACGCGCCCTGCTGTTACCGCTCATCGCTGCCCCGGCCGACTCGTCCTACTTGAGCGGCTGATTCCTCCTCCTCCTCTGGGCCGCTCCACCACCACCACCACCGCCGCCGCGTCTCCGTCGCCCGGCGCGTGCCGCCGCCGCCGCACACGCGAGGAGGACATCGTCGCCGTCCTCGTCCAATGCGGCCCGCGAGGAGGAGGACCTCGAGGAGGCGATCTACGACTTCAAGCGACGGTCCGACAAGCCCGGGGCGTTCCCCACCCACACCGAGCTCGTCGCCGCGGGCCGGGCTGACCTCGCCGCCGCGGTGGACGCCTGCGACGGGTGGCTGTCGCTCGGGTGGCCCTCCGGTGACACGGCGGAGGCAGGCAGGGCCTTCTCATCAATCGGCGTGCACCCTGACTACCCACCCGAGGCGGCGGCGGCGGCCGCCTCTGACCTAGCGCAGGCCGCCGCGTGGGCGTCCTCGAGGTGGCTTTGCTATTCTCTTCTATTGGGTATTCCTTCCTGGCCCCTGCGTATGAAATTTTGCTTAAATTTCGTGTGTTTCAGGAAGGCGAAAGCGTCGCCGTCCGAGCGCCAGCCGGAGACGGAGGAGAACACGTGGGTGTCTGCTCGGCATCATTGCTCTATTTGCTCCCTAGGATGTTTGTTTCTTCCCGATTGTCTTTGTTTGTTGTGCGGTGGTTGCAGGGAGACGAATTTCGAGGCTGGGTTGGAGGGGATGCTTACCAGCTGCAGAGGGAAAGGGAGCGGGTATGGCCGCCACTCCCACGGAGCAGTAATGGAGCAGGAGGGGAACGCGACAATGTTGGTGCGTGGGTTTTCAATTCCCAGCATTCTTCAGAAACATAAATTGTTTTCAGTTGTGCATCATTTACTTTCTTCACAAGTGGTTACATGTCCCTAGGGAAGCATTAATCTGACTACATTTGAGATGATTAGTTTGTGTGTCAGTGCGCTTGTTGCCCATGGTTACGACTTGTCGAATCTCAGATATACCCAATGCATCAGATATAGGCCTCAGGCCTTTGGAAAAAAGGAGGTTCGTCTTGAACAAAACCATTTCCTTTTGATGAGTTGCATACACATTACCTGTTCACTTCTGTAACAGTGGGAACATGTAATGTCTAATACATTTCCATTTTCAAAGTGTTGATATTTACTTCTCTGTTGTTTACATTGTTTCCCTTTTACATCCATTTTGTTCTTGAATTTAGGACGAGGTGGATACAACCATAGGATTTCTAGATGGTGCTCCAACCATCGATCTGCATGGATTTAGTATCTACCATAAGAATCGCCTTATATTGGTGAGCTGCTGATTTCTTTTGCATTCACTATGTAAAAAAAAGAAGTGAAGATGCTTTACAGGCATAAACGTCAAACTAATCTTATCTCCACTCAACCACATTTCAAGCTATATATCCTTGCCTAACATTTTATTGTTGAAAACGAAATGACCTCTTTCAGCCTTTTCACCGAGTTTTGAGTAGTGCAAGTAGCAAAGGCAGAGGTGTTGTAGGAGTATTAGAGGCAGACTTTATCAAGCCCACCCACGATAAACAAGACTCTGAGAAGTCACAGCTCTACCAGAAGCTAATAAACCGCTTGAAAGAGATGACGAACGAGTACTGGTATAACTGCTAAATCCATCTGTTTCATCTAAATCCGATAGCATGCATAATACCTGTTTAATAATTCAATAATTTGTACCCCGTCATTCAACTATTTCACTTGTTTTCAGGGATTTATACAGTCATCTGGTTGGATACCATAGTTGCACCGTGCAGCTTCTGGCTCATGCTTCTGCACTTGTGCCAACTCTGTCAGGCACCACTGCTACAGCATCATCAGAGAGGATTCCAGTCACCCGTGACAATCCAACAAATGCAATTCCAATCGCTTTTGCTCCCCATCCTATCTCTGCACCTGTAGGAACTAATCCTGTTGCTATTGGATCACCGGCAGTTTGCTCCCAATCAAGTATGCAAATCACATGGCCACCAACTATGGTAACTGACACTGATTCAGTAGATACAAGAAAAAGAAAAATGGGAACTCTTGATCAAATGGATGGTCCGTTGAAAAAGCCGAGTATACAAGATTTGACAGGCAACAACTCTGTGGACTCAAGCAATCAGGTTAGCCTAGATTACTATGTTGGTGCCCATAATATTGAAAACACACATTTGGTTAAGAAAAGATAGGAGAACTACCCATTATATTAATAAAGTAGTAGTGAAAAACATATGTCACAAAAACCAGCACCAGCACCTGAACACCAAAAATATATGAGTGCAACCTACAGTATAAACAATTACTTGGCATTTAATGTTTATGCAGCTAGACTAATCTTCCATTAGATTTTATGATTTGTGTGTAACACAATAGTTTATGCGTTGTACCGAGATCTAATGACTACAGATACTACAGGTATGCCAACATATGGGAGAACGGGAGTTGAAGAAATTTACCTACTTGAAGCTAGAGAACACACAACTCCGTCAAGAGTAAGTCCAATAACAGCTCTCGCCTGACTTTCATCACTTAACGATTTTTGGCTTAAAAGTTTCAGGACTTCATTTTTGTTTCATACATCCATTTGCAGGTGTGCGGAATTCGAGTCGTCAGAGAAGGATCTCTTGCTCATGGTGACATTTTTGATGTTGCGATTTGTTCAATCTTACTCGCCACTACACTATACCAGTGCATCTTAGGCTAAATCAAACCACATTGACGAACTTGTTTGTTGTACCAAGCAGGAACACAAATTGCGCCTTGAACTTGAGCAGGTGGAGGCGCAGTACAAGAGCCTGCTGAATGAATACATATTGGTGGCTGCAGTTAGGACAGTGAAACGGTAGAGACATCCGTGGCTCTCTTTGCATGTGAGAAGACGTATGTTTGCAGCATTTCAGTTATTGGAGATTTCGGTAAGCGAGATGAAAACATCTTGCTTCGCACCGAAACATGCATTTGGCGAAAACAGACCGGAGGGTAACCGAGCAGCACGAGGGAATACCCGGTAAGATGACTGCTGATCACTTGTCTCGTTCGGTCGGCAAGCAACTAGACGCTCGGCTTTCGGTGTCGTATAATGACAGGTTGTGTCGTGTAACGTATACAAACAGTTTCTTGATGAGTAGTGGTGATGGCTTGAAGCTGAAAGATAGATTGCATTTTGGGAATTTTAAGATTCTCACGGGGTTAGCTATACCTCTGGTTGTTGGGACGATTTAGATGGCTATCCAAACATTAATAAGAAATTCCATGTTAGATTTGGTACTATACCTCTCCATCCATCGTAGGTCAATGTAAGTTTGGTATAAAACCAAAGCTACATTATCTATATAAAACAGTTGGTAGTGCCAAAACTGTCTAAACTATAACATCTCCATATAATACAAAAGATAGGGAGGTTTCTATATTACATACTCTCCCATCCTAAAATATAAATTTCGGAGTTTTGTATGGGTATTAAGAAAATTAGTACAACTAAATGGAGATGAGGGATTGCTGCAATTTGTTGGGATTAGTAACTAATAGCACGATAGAGTGACTAAATAAATTCTCAATAATTGTGTTTTTAATAGAGTGACTAAATAAATTCTCAATAATTGTGTTTTTAATAGAGTGACTAAATAAATTCTCAATAATTATGTTTTTAATCATTCCTAAAAAATTAATTTTTAATACAACGTCTCTCATCCAACATAATTCTTAAAATTTGATTTCCTATAAATTTAAAATTTGTTTTTGTAGTTTTTGACCCAACCAATCAGATTAGTGTATCGGCACTGAGCACATCGCGCCACCATTGTCATGTGTTCATAATTAAACTCAGTGAGCTACATACAGTCATAAACTCAGTGAGCTACATACGGTCATGGCTATGGCAGTATGCCACTACCGAAATCCCTACCATTCCACAGCCCAGCATTCCAACACAAGCATAGCCACACCCGCCCGCACGAAGTAAGTGTAATCAACTTACCTGTGCCATCGCAGCGGAGCACCTTGAGGCGGAGCAACCGGTGACAGACGACATCCACGGCCGAACCACCTGAGCTGCCATTGACCAACACCACCTCCCAGGCCGCCCTGACCGCCTCCCGAAAAGGCCAGGTGCTCACCACCACCGGAAACACCCCTCCTGCTTCCTTCGCCCCTCCGACATCATCATCTATATTTATATCTATACTAATATAAATGTATCAGTTTCATCACATTATCCTGCAATTAACAATCTGCAACCTCCCCATCCCACTTTGCTTAAAAAATTAGCGTTGCTTAAAATTAGCGCTGGTTAGATGGGCTCCACGCTGGGCCCATGCGGGGGTGGGACCCACTACTTCCCCCACCCGCGCGCACGCACCGTTCAACTTCAGTCCGTCATGGCACCTGTGCTCCTCGCCCTTTTTCCTTTCCCTTTTGCTCTCATCTGTCTTCTTTTTTTCTTCCTCCATTGTTTATATCTTAGTAAGCCAGTCGAACCACTATAGCATCAGGATGGAGAAAAACGATACTACCATACTTTTAGAACAATATCATACTATCATACTTTGCCTTCAATATATTTGATAGTATGAATTAAATTATTTAATATATGAATTGAATTAAATCTCAAATGGACAAATTCCACATAAGTTATTTTCAATTTTATGAAATAAAATTTTAATAGTTTATTAAGCAAATATCGTGACACCGTAGCGTTAGCACGGGCATATTACTAGTTGAGAGAAAAATATGAGCAACAAATATGGCTCAAATCAATATGAAAATTTTTCTCTTGAATTATATGTGCAAAAAGGAAAATTTGAGAAAGAATAACTTGGGTTCTACATGGCAAGTTTATCCGACTGGAGGTTGGGATAGATTGCGCCTGCCATATCTGTAAACCGAACATGACTTGGGTTTTACGATTGCCGATAGAGATAAGGCAATCGGCCTATAGTCACGGTTTGGTAAGATTGAGGAAACCAACTTAGAGTAAGATAGGGTTTCTAATCTGTAAGCCCTCCTCCCAGACTATATAAGGGGGGTAAGGGGCGTCCCTTGAGGGAGATCAGAGAATCATATGCTTTATGAGCTTTTAGCCTTCAGCTTTAGATCACGAGAACAATCAAGACACTCGGCGGATCGAATCCACCGAAACAGGAGTAGGGTATTACCTCACGAGAGGGCCTGAACCTGTCTAAATCTTCTTCTCCTTCTAACCCATTGTGCTTGGCGATCTCGACTGCGACCCCAGAAATTATATTGCCGAAACCAAGTTTCGACAGTTGGCGCACCAGGTAGGGGGCCGCGCGTCGAGACTTCTTCAACAATCTCGCCGACAAGCGTGATGGGATCCCATTCAAGATTCGGCGACTTCACCGCCAACTTCGTCGACAACTCCTCCTTCGACTCGGATTCGGACCAGTCGGAAGGAGAAATCCACTCGACGCCGTTCGGACTCCCGAACAGCGCCAAGATCTACTCGGACGAAGACCTCTCGGTGCCGTTTGGGTTACCAAACGCCGCCGAGATCTACAGCAAACTTCTCTCCCCCGAGTCGGCGGCGACCCACTCGGAGGAGCCCGCATCCCCAAGCTCTGACTCGGACTGGAACGATCCAGACCCGGGCTACCCAGGATCAAGGGAGGTCGCCGTCATCCTCCCGTCATTCGGCTCCTGCTCATCTTCGGAGCTCAATGGATACCTCAGCTCCGCCGGCTTCGACGACCTCTATGGCATCCCCTCTGACGAAGCCGACAACTCCGACTGCCGCATGGACTATGAGCCGAAGTGCTTTGATGTCCTCATGGCCGAGCCGGACGAGTCCGACTCAGCCATGGCCAGGAGGCTTGCTGAAGAAGAGCGAGCCAAGATTGAGCACGAGCGCAAGACGGCCGAAGAGGAGAAGCAACGCAAGGACGAGGCTGACAAGAGGAAGCAGGATCTACGTGCAGCCGGACGATCTGCCCAGGAGGCCATCCTCCAAACGCGGGTTCGCAACACCAACGTCTTCTAGACGCCACAGCAGAATGTTGTTGCCGCGCTCACACTCCTGGACACCGTCATGGAGACGGCACCCGCCAATGTGACTCCAATACTTGACAAGATCAAGACCATCGTCGCAGCCGCAGCCAACGGCCACCCCACCACCTCGGCATGAAGGCCGACTGAGTCCGTGGCTGAAACGCCCGACAAAAGTCGACTTCCGCCTCTAAGGTCAGGAGACTATAAGAGGCCCGAGCTAGATCGGTCGACGACAAGGCCAAGAGGCCCACCCCGCGAGTCCACGCGGAAGTACCAGGAGCAAACGGCTGACTCCCGCGACAAACGACACGGACGTCCACCCGTCCAACATCGCGTCCGCCGCAACAACAGCTCCAGCTATCCAACCAGCCAACCAAAGACCCCGCCGAGTGATCTGCGGGAAGTCCTCGATCGCCGCTACCAGGAGCGGGACCGACGCACTCGGGAAGATCGGAGGGGATCACCCGTAGCGGCGACGACGGAGTGCCGGCCTTCACTCGGGAGCTTCGCCGAGTGCATTGGCCGAGTGGTTTTAAGCCCACAGGAATTGAAAGGTACGACGGCAAGAGACCCCGAGTCATGGCTTACCGTCTACACTCTCGCCATCCGCGCAGCAGGTGGCGACAACAAAGCTATGGCCAATTATCTTCCAGTGGCCCTCGCCAACTCCGCCAGGAACTGGCTCACGAGCCTGCCAAGAGGCTCAATCGGCTCGTGGAGCGAGCTGAGGGACCACTTTATTGCCAACTTCCAGGGAACCTTCGAGAGGCCCGGCACCCACTTCGATCTATACAACGTCATCCAGAAGCCGGACGAGCCTCTGAAGGATTACATCCGTCGTTTCTTCGAGAAGCGCAACAAGATCCCCAACATCACCGTTGATATCATCATCGCCGCCTTCTAGAAGGGAGTCCATGATGAGCTGTTAATCGGGAAGTTCGGGCACAAGCCACCGAAGACGGTGAAACAAATGTTCGAGACGGCGAACTCCTACGCAAAGTCCAACGACGCCATCAAGGCTGCCCGTCAAGACCGGCCCGATAGGAGGGAAGACAAGCAAGCGGGAGGGAGCCGCAATCCTAAGAAGGATGGCGGCAACGGCAGCAACCAGGGCCAAAAAGATCACAAGCACCGATCTGAGGACCTAGTGGCCGCAACCTCCAACACTCAACGCCGTCCCCGAGTCGCCGCCTACGACGCCATCATGAACGCCCAATGCACCCATCATCCCAATCATAAGCACGTGGCGAAGGACTGCTTCATCTACAAATAGTTCGTCGAGCAGTACGTGGCGCAGCTCAACAAAAAGCCGACTGAAGAGGCTGGTCCGTCGGGCGCCAAGAAAAACAATGCGGCTGAGAATGTCGAACCTTTCCAGGACCCAGTGGGAGAGCTCAATCACATCTTCGAGGGGCCGCTAGCCTATGAATCCAAGAGGAAACAGAAGCTAACCGACCGAGAGGTCAACGTGGCTCAACCCGAAGTCCCTCAGTACCTATGATGGTCGGAGGTGGCCATCACTTTTGACCACTCGGATCACCCTGACCGAGTGGTTCATCCGGGGCGCTATCCACTCGTCCTAGACCCCGTGGTCCGCAACATCAGGCTTAAGTGCGTCCTCATCGATGGGGGCAACGCCCTCAACATCCTGTTCGCCAAGACCATGGATGAGATGCAGATCCCGAGGGCCGAACTGAAGGCAAGCTCAGCCCCCTTCCACAGAGTCATCCCGGGGCTATCATCTACACCACTCGGACACATCTCCCTCCCTGTCACCTTCGGGGCCCGAGAGAACTTCCGAACGGAGAACGTCACTTTTGAGGTGGCGGACTTCGAAACAGCATACCACGCCATCATTGGAAGACCTGCGCTTGCCAAGTTCATGGCGATCCCACATTACACCTACCTCTGCATGAAGATGCCGGGTCCCAACGGCGTCATCACTCTTCGCAGCGATGTGAAGCAAGCCTTCACCTGCGATAAGGAGAGCTGCGACATGGCCCAATCTTGCGAGAGGTTACGTGGCCAACAAGAAGTCCGATTGGCTGCATCAACTTTGGCAGAGGGCGAAGTCCCCGTGAAGAAGATAGCCAAATCAAGATCCGGCGACACCAAGACCAAGAAGATCTCCCTTGATCCGTCGGATCCTTCGAAAACTGCTATAATCGGCGCTGAACTAGATCCCAAATAGGAAAGCGCGCTCGTCACCTTCTTCCAAAATAATGAAGATGTTTTTGCTTGGAAACCATCTGATATGCTTGAAATTCCTAGGGAGGTGATCGAGCACTCTTTGCACGTCAAAGATGATGCCAAACCGATAAAACAACGATTACGCAGATTCGCGCAGGACCGATAAGACGCTATCAAGGAAGAGCTCGCAAAGCTCTTGGTTGCCGGCTTCATCAAAGAAGTCCTTCATCCCGACTGGTTAGCCAACCCAGTCCTGGTCCGCAAGAAAACGGGGCAATGGCGCATGTGCGTTGACTATACTGACCTCAACAAAGCCTGCCACAAAGATCCGTTCGGGCTGCCTCGCATCGACCAAGTCGTTGACTCAACAGTCGGCTGCCAACTCCTGAGTTTCTTGGATTGTTACTCGGGCTATCACCAGATCAGCTTGAAAGAATCCGACTGCCTGAAGACATCCTTCATCACGCCGTTTGGGGCCTACTGCTACATCACAATGCCTTTCGGCCTGAAGAATGCCGGTTCCACATACCAACGCATGATCCAGAGATGCTTCCAGACGCAGATCGGCAAGAACGTAGAAGCCTACGTCGACGATGTTGTCATCAAGACCAAGCAGAAAGAAGACCTGATCGCTGACCTAGAAGAAACTTTTGCAAACATCCAAGCCTTCAGAATGAAGTTAAACCCGGAGAAGTGCACTTTCGGCGTTCCATCAGGCAAACTGCTCGGCTTCATGGTGTCACATCGCGGCATTGAAGCCAATCCAGAGAAGATCAACGCCATCCTGAGCATGAAGCCCCCGAGTAACCAGAAGGACGTCCAGAAGCTCACCGGCTGCATGGCGGCGTTAAGCCGCTTCATCTCTCGACTCGGCGAATGAGGCATGCCCTTCTTCAGATTGCTAAAGAAGACAGACGACTTCCAGTGGACCGCGGAAGCCAACAAGGACTTTGAAGATTTCAAAGAGTTCCTTACAATGTCGCCCGTCCTGGCCTCGCCTCAGCCCCAGGAACCTTTGCTGTTGTACGTTTCAACCACTCACCAAGTGATCAGTACGGTCCTCGTGTCGAACGCGAAGAAGAAGGACGGGCTCAGAAGATTCAGAGGCCAATCTACTTTGTTAGCGAAGTGTTGGCAGGAGCCAAAATTCGCTACCCTCAGGTACAAAAATTACTCTATGGTGTTCTAATAACCGCGAGGAAATTGGCACACTATTTTCAGGGTCACTCGGTCACCGTCGTCACTTCTTTTCCACTCGGCGACGTCATCCACAACCGGGAGGCGACCGGAGGCATCGCCAAGTGGGCTTTAGAGCTGATGCCGTTGGACTTGACTTTTAAGGCGAGGACGTCCATAAAGTCACAAGCCTTGGCGGATTTCCTGGCCAAGTGGACTGAGCAACAAGATAACGTACCTCGGGAAGACCTCCAACACTGGACCATGCACTTCGACGGATCCAAGAGGATCACCGGCTTGGGAGCCGGAGTTGTGCTGATCTCCCCGACTGGGGAAAGGCTAAGATACATCCTTCACCTCCACTTCTCCGCCTCACACAACGTCGCCGAGTACGAAGCCCTGCTACATGGACTGCGCCTCGCAGTTTCACTCGGAATACGTCGGCTCATCGTGAAAGGCGACTCCCAGCTGGTCGTCAATCAAGTAATGAAGGACTGGTCCTGTCTAAACGACACTATGGAGGCCTACCGGCAAGAGGTCCGCAAACTTGAAGACAAGTTTGACGGACTCGAACTCTCACACGTCTTGAGGCATAACAACGAAGCAGCCAATGAGTTGGCACAGTTCGGGTCCAAGCGCGAAGCTGCCCCAACAGACGTCTTTGTCGAGCACCTCTATGAACCAACCATCACGGCAAAGACAACTTCCAATGAGCAAGCTGCGAACGAAGTTGCCATGGCTGACGCCGACTGGAGGACGCCGCTCATCAAATTCTTAACCCAGCAAGAGCTATCGGAAGACCGGGATGAAACAGAACGCGTCCGGCGTCGTTGCCAAGCATATGTCATGGTTGACTCCGACTTATACAAGAGAAGCCCCTCCGGAATCCTAATGAGATGCATCACACCCGAGGAAGGGAGACACTACTTCAAGACATCCACTCGGGCATATGCGGAAGCCACGCGGCGCACGCACTCGGTCGGCAAAGCTTACGGGCAAGGTTTCTTTTGGCTTACCACGGTCTCCGACGCGGACAAAGTCGTACGAACCTGCGAAGGCTGCCAATTTTTTGCCCGACAGAGCCATGTCCCGGCCCAGGAGCTACAAACAATCCCACTATCCTGGCCGTTTGCGGTATGGGGCTTGGACATGGTCGGCCCCTTCAAGAAAGCTCCAGGAGGATTCACACACCTCTTCGTCGCAATCGACAAGTTCTCCAAGTGGATTGAAGCCAAGCCGGTCGCCACAATTACTACTGACAAGGCACGGGACTTTTTCCTCAACATCGTGCACCGCTTCGGCGTCCAAACAGAATCATAACTGACAACGGGACTCAATTCACGGGAGGCATCTTCAAGGAATTCTGCGAGGACTTCAGAATCAAGATTTGCTACGCATCAGTTGCCCATCCCAAAAGCAATGGACAAGTCGAACGAGCCAACGGCATGGTCCTTCAAGGCATCAAGGCCCGCGTTTTCGATCGCCTAAACCCTTACGCGGGCAAGTGGATCCAAGAGCTTCCCTCGGTCTTATGGTCTCTGCGGACCACACCCAGTCGGGCTACCGGCCAAACTCCCTTCTTCTTGGTCTACGGCGCAGAAGCCATGTTGCCAAACGAGATGGAGTACGAATCCCTCCGAGTCCGTAGCTTCAACGATGAACGCTACGACCCCGACCGAGTGGATGAACTCACCCGATTGGAAGAGGCCCGCGAGGCAGCCCTCATCCAGTCGGCCAAATATCTTCAAGGGCTCAGGCGATACCACAGTCGCAACGTTCGGGCACGAGCTTTCATCGTGGGCGACCTAGTTCTACGCAAGATCTAGACCACCAAAGACCATCACAAGTTATCCCCCTTATGGGAAGGACCGTACATAATCGCTGAGGTGACTCGGCCCGGTGCATACCGGCTAAACCGTGAAGACGGGTCTATGGTGGATAACTCCTGGAACATCGAGCATCTTCAACGATTTTACGCTTAATTTGACTAAAGTTTCATGTTTTCCTTGACTGCCAACCTCAAGCAAGATGACTTCTTGAGTTAGCAGTCGGGGGCTGCACATATGTCAATAAAGCTTAAGTTTTCCTCATCAACTTCTGTGCATGATTTGGTTTATCATTGATTAATGTTCTTTGATTTGAGTTCAGTGTCTAAGGACTGAGAGTTTTCTGATGACCTAATCGAGCCTAGGCTTGGTGACAGTCAGATGAAAATTACTTAAGAAATTTCACACAAAAACTCGGATCAAGGCATTAACATAAATAAACTAAATATATCACAAGTTCCACATCAGAGCATCACGATCACGCGACATTTACAAGACAATGTTTGAAAGATAAATCAAATCCGGAAATTGTTCACTACATCGACGGAGATCTTCTTTGCCGACTCCTGCGCCTCACTCAGCATATCCAAGGCCTGCTCATCTGTGGTCCCGTCAGCGAAGCCCTCCCCGACCGAGTGGATATCCACTCGAGGGTAAAGGGACTTGGTCTGTGCAAGAGCCAGACCAGCCCCCATGTTGGCGGCTTAAGTGATGTTGGCTAGATACTGGTCAGGAGCCCTCCGCAGCTTGTCAAAGACTTCAATTGGGTCCAGTGAGCTGGTCCCGACTCCATGGTGGAACAAGGATAGCAAGATTGGCGCAGCAGCATTGGCGACCTCTTCCCGGATCTCTCCGGTTCATGTGTCCCGCTCAAGCAAGACGTCATATTGAGCTCGGGTCTTAACCTTGTAAGCTGCCAAAAGCATCTGATCATGCAAAGCACTCGGAAATAAAGCAGCACAAGGAATGTTACTTCAAAGAGGCTTACCTTCAAACTCGACCTCCAGTTCGGCTTTGTCGAGCCTGACTGCCTCCAGCTGGACTTGGAGCAAATGAACCTCCGACGAATTTTCTACAAGAAAAGAAGATCATCAGTAACCAGGGACAACATGAGAATCTTAAAGAAACTCGGAGAGACGAGCTCACTCCCGATTGATCCTCGGAGGTCGAGGTTCGCCTCCCAAAGCTCCGCGATCTCTCTCCTTAAAGCCGCCTCCCTCGACGCGGCTTCCTCCTGAGTGGTTTTCAGCTTTCGCTGAACATCCTCCAAGGAGCTCAGGTGAGGAACCAGCTTCTCCAGCACCTCGTACTTTGCCATGGAACGGCAATACTCCTTCTGCGCATGAAATCTGAAGAGTAACCGACTGGAAAAGGATGACAACACAACAAAAGAAAAAGACTAAGGCTTACGTTGAGTAGCCGAGTCGCTTCGTTCAAGATTTCGACAAGGGCATCCCTTTCTTCCCTTTCAACCTGCCTATCCAGGATGATGCCCTGCCTTTGGCCTTCCGAGTCCCGTCACTCGATCTTGATTGGGGGAACCCAGGTTTCAGAAGACTGTAACCTGGGGATTTCCTCCACTGTGGCTGGCAGATAAGAAGAACAAATGAAGACATGAAGGGCTCAAACTAAAAGAGCAAAGAGAAGATTCTGATACAAGACTCACCGGCTTCAGTGGCTGCGCACTTAGGTGGAACAGCCAGTTGGCCTCCTTCCTCCTCGGCTCTTCGCCGAGTGAGCCTCGGTCGGGGCTGGCCGAGCCGCGGCTTTCGAGGTCTCCGGTGTCGGCTTCCATCCGGGACGTCCCCGGGCGGTCGGGGCTCCTTCCTAGGGGCATCCTTCTTCGGAGGTGAAGGTTTTTTGCCCGAAGCACTCTCGCTCGGATGCGAGCTCCGAGGCTTCGGCTCTGCAGGCTTTGGCCCCTCGGGAGCAGCGGCAGGGGTCGGCCCCTCACCCTCCCCGGCAGGATCTATGTCCTGGGGCCTCCTGCGATAATGAATACAGCTGGGGTGAAGACAAAGAAAGCTTTCAACGAAAAAGTTCGGACTTCAGTCATGAAGCATACCTGGACGACCGGCGGATCTTCGGCGCCGTCCTCAATGATCGCCTTGGAGGAGGAGTCTCGACTGGAGGAGCCGGGACGTCATCATCCGAGTCCTCAATAATGAGCCTCCTTTTGCTCGCCCTTTTGTTTGTGTCCTCACTCGGGGCCGCCCGCTTTCCAATTGGATCGCTTTGGATCTTAATCCCGCCAGCCGGCTTCTTGGCTGGCCGACGCGGCGCGTCATCGTGGGGCACCTTGTACGGCTTGGAAGTAAGAAGCATTTTCCCGCAAGAGAAGTTCGCACAACGTTAAGAGACAAGATGTCAAGAATGCAAGACATTATGAAGCAGCCAGTTGGCTTATCGGAGGAGGAGGCCGGTGGATGCTGAAAGGGAGAACCGGCAGAATGAGGGCACGCTCAACTGCAATTCCAGTCGAGAAAATCTTGTACATCCGGATCTTCACGATCTCGTAGCTGAGTGGATCTTGATCTTCCCGATTGGGGTCCTTCCCGCCTTCGTATTCGAAGGCTGGCTTTGACCTCTCCTTTATTGGAGCCAGTCGGCACCGAATGAAGTGCCGAGTGATCTGCTCGCCGCGAAGACCCTTATGTTTTATTGCCAGGATCTTTGCGAGCAGTTTATTAGCCTCGTCCCAATCTTGGGCCACTGGAACGGTACTCCAAGTAGGCCTGGGGACAGGGGGAAGGCCGACGAAAGCTGGCAGGCTGGGTTCGAGGTTGCTAATATAGAACCAGCCCACATGCCATCCCTTATTGGAAGATTTTAAGGGAAGAGAGAAGTACTCCTTGCGGAGAGATCCGCAGAGTTGGAAACCTGTCCCGCCAACGACGCATGGGTGGTCTTTATTCGGATGTGGTTTAAGATAAAACATGCGGCGGAACAGTTGAAAGTGGGGGAGGATGCCAAGGAATGCTTCGCATACATGAATGAAGAGGGCGATGTGAAGTATAGAGTTGGGGTTCAGATGGTAGAGCTGGAGACCATAGTAATCTAAAAGCCCCCGAAAGAACTCGGAGGTGGGAAAGCTGAACCCGCAATAGAAGAAAGAGGTGAATACAACGAGCTCACCGGTGTTCGGGGTTGGGAAGTCCTCACCCGCCGCCGGGCGCCACCCCACGATCTCCTTTGGGGGAAGCACGCCGTGCTTCACCATCTCCTTGCGGGTGGATTCCCTCACATCCGATGTGGCCCATTGGTCAAAGGGGATTCTCTTTTCCTCCGCCATGAGTGTGGTTTGGATGGGAAGTGGATCTGGTCGGAAAGAGTGGGGATTTTGACAAGGGAACTTGGGAGATTGGCTGCGGAAGCTGGTTGTGGCAAGAAGCGAGCTCCTGGATGGATGGATTTGGGAGCGCGCGAGTCTAGGGTTCTTCGTAGGGAACTGGTGAATAGTGCTGCGAAAAGAGGAATCTTTTGGAAGATGAAGAGGCGGGGATGACCTCGAGCCTTTATAGAAAGATTTGAGGGTTGCGCTAGGTTTTCTTATGATTGGGCCGAGCCCATGAGAGAATCTACGGCCCAGTTAAGGTGTGGCCCGATGCATGTCCTTAGGGACTTAAGCGGATGAGCTTAAGCAGATTTGCCCTGGCAATATGCACGTGTCCGAATGCCTTGTACCTTTGAAAATCCTTTCATACCGCGGTTTGCTTGACTTCATGAGAAGCTAGCACGATGCAACTTGGAAGGTGACCAACAGTTAAGCTTTTTATAGCTGCTTTGACGACAAGGGCTGTTTGGTTTTTTAACATTTGATTAAGTGATTTTATCAATGCTATTTTTTCCACCTTGGTGAAGATCTTTATAGATTGAGACCAGTATTATGGCGAGAGCTATTTAATAACTTGGTCATATTTTTCATACGATTGAAAGAACTCGTTTTCCCATGAGGGATGATTAAAATATTTGTTTCGGGATGACTCGGGCAGATCCACTCGGATAAGCATGAGCTTACCGAGTGCTTTTCACCCGCAAGGGTTGATTGGGTTATTTGTTCTGAGATTACTCGGGCAAATTCACTCGGATAAGCACGAGCTTGCCGAGTAATGAGGTTGCTTTAGCTTGAGCTAAGCATCTACATGGGAATGATTTTTTATAGTTCTTAACTATATGTTTAGTCTGTTTTTGACTAATCACATAGTCGGGGGCTACACCTAATTAGGTGCATCAGGAGATGCACCTAGATATTTATTTTTGAGAATTTTTTAGATATTTTCCAGCCCTTCACAGTCTTTGGAGCCACTCGGGAAGATTCAGGCAGAGATGATGGAATCACTCGGCGCCAAAAGCACTTGGTCAAAGAGATTTTTGGCTGTGTGCTGTTTTGGTTTGAAGTTGAGCTGTCTCGTCGACTGAAAAGGACTCGGGGGCTACTGTGGAGATTATGGCAATCGGGTATCTACACGGCAAGCTTATCCGACTGGAGGTAGGGATAGATTGCGCCTGCCATATCTGTAAACCGAACATGACTTGGGTGTTACGATTGCCGATAGATGTAAGGAAATCGGCCTATAGTCACGGTTTGGTAAGATTGAGGAAACCAACTTAGAGTAAGATAGGGTTTCTAATCTGTAAGCCTTCCTCCCAAGACTATATAAGGGGGGTAAGGGGCGTCCCTTGAGGGAGATTAGAGAATCATATGCTTTATGAGCTTTTAGCCTTCAGCTTTAGATCATGAGATCAATAAAGACATTCAGCGGATCAAATCCACCGAAACAGGAGTAGGGTATTACCTCACGAGAGGGCCTGAACCTGTCTAAATCTTCTTCTCCTTCTAACCCATTGTGCTTGGCGATCTCAACTGCGACCCCAGAAATTATATTGCCGAAACCAAGTTTCGACATTTATCTTCTTTTTATTGCAACACATGACATGACTGGCTTTATGTATGGTGCTAAGCTCTTGAACATTCATAACCATACTTCTTATGCTTGATGAAAACATTGTCAAAAGGGGGAGAACAAATGTTGTTTTTGATTAAATATCACATGGGGGAGAATGTTTTTGATTAAATATCACATGGGGAGAATAGGCAACAAACAAAGTGCAAGTTTTTATTTGGTCAAGGGATTTTCTTTCTTTTCAAAAGGGAGAGAAATTTTCTTTGATTTTTGAGCACTCAAATGCTTTCTGTCATTTTTGTTTTTAATTTTCCAAACACCAAAACAACACTTTTATTTTGTTTGCCAATGTGTTCATCAAGGGGAGATTGTAAAATCAAAGTGTGTTTGATTCTTCATTTGATGATGAACAATTGGCATCCGGGATCATTGCTTTGTGTGTTTTGTTATTCGGAGATTTATTGACAAAGTGGTTTTGGTTTTCGGACAATGAACAGTGTTCGTCAGTCACACGGTCGGCGGGCTTGTACTTCCGGTCTGACCGGAGGTGTTTGGGCGGTCAGACCAAGCAGTTGCTTGCAGTCAGACCGGCCGGCACAGTCCGACTGGTTGCTGATTTTTATTCGGTTTTAGTTTCGGTTTGTTTCCTTGCATATAATGGGAGTTTCCTGTTCCTATGCACGTGTATGTTCAATTATGCTAACAATGAGTTAAGTTGGAGATAGCTTGTGCTCGGTATGGTATTCTTTGTTTAATTGTGTGCAGGTAATTTTTACGCCTCGGGAAAGTGTCGCCGGTAATCGAGATGGAGTCAACTTGGGGATAAGATGACGTTCAAGATGGAGATTATGCAGGATACTTAAGGGTAGAGATTAGTTCACATAATATGTGAAGTTTCCATATGGCATACAATGGAGATATTGTTGCGTATGGAAAGCGGAATTTCGGTTTTGGGAAGACCGAGATTGTTACGGTGGTTTTATGTAAAGTTTGTTTCTTGTACAGGAAGGTTTCCTAGTGGATTAGGACTTCTTGTATGAGTAGGATTCGTGGCTTTTGGCTGCGGGTTTTGTGTATAAATAGTGAGGAGAGGCGTAGCCTCTTTGTATCGCTTTTATCGAGTTTGGAGTTGAGTTCTAAATTAGGGTTTCGAGTTTAGCTCGAGATTTTGGTGAGGAGTGCTTTGTATGCACTTTGTAAACACAGAGAAGTTCAATAAAGATCAATATTCTTGGAGAATTCCGTGTGTTATCTTCTTCCTCGGTGCGGCGGCCTAACTATTGATTGAACCGGATTTATACACCGGTTAGACCGCAAACTCTACTATGGTCAGACCGCAGCTTCTTCCCGGTCAGACCGCAAGCACACAGGCGGTCAGACCGGCTGGCATCGGAATTCATTGGCATTGGCTACATCGAGCAATCGGCTGAGGCGATCGGCTAGGACGGTCAGACCGGAGTTCACTTGGCGGTCAGACCGGCCGAACAGTTCGGTCAGACCGGCGCGACACCTGCGATCAGACCGACTTCAGAAAACAGAGGGTAAATCTAATTTCCTCTAAGATTTGTTTTTGGGTACTCAACCATTCACCCCCCCTCTGGTTGACTTTTCTTTGGGCATTCGATCCTACACGATTTTCCGTTTTCCTATTCATCCCATATGGCCCGCTCCTTTTTCCAACCCAATTACCTAATCGGACCGACGGCCCAGCTCGCCCGCCGGCCCGTTCTTCTTTCGGCCCCGTCGCAGCCGCATGCTGCCTCCCTTTCCCTCGCCCGTGGGCCGAAGCCCACGAGCCGGCCGCGCCCCCGCGAAGTCCGCTGAGCCTCCCCGAACCCGCAGGCCGTCGACAGGTGGGCCCCACCTGTCAGGCCACCTTCCCCGCACCCGGTCGGCCCAAGCCGCCACCGTCGCCATGTGCGCACCACCACCCCGCAACCTCCGTGCATCCCTGCGCCACGTCGGACCCACGCCGGGCCCAAGCCCAAGCCGTCGGACCCGCCCCCGCATCTCGTGCACGCCGAGGTGGCCATATCCGCACACAAACCGCCGCCGCCGTTATCGCCCTCTCCCTCCGACTCCGATTGCTTCGGCGAGGAATTCGCGCTTGTCTCGTGCGCAATCCAATCTCCTTGCGCCCCTATAAAATCCCTTCGCCGCTGCCGCATGTTTCCCCTTTTGCTCCCGTGCTTTTAGCCTCAAAATCGTTGCCACTATCGTCGTCTTCCCCATCTCCGTTGAGTGCGCCACCGCCCTTTCCTTTTGGTTCTCGCGGCACGCCATCGTCCCGCGCCGTCCCGAGCCACGGAACCCCTCTACCGCCGTCTCCCGTGCTCCGCGCCACCCTGCCGCCGTTTCCCGCATCACCAAAGCCCGGCCGGCCGCCGCGCGCCATGGCCGGCGAGCTCAAGCCGCCGTGCCGTGCAAACCCTAACCCTAGCGCCGCCACTCCCGCGCCGTCCGATCAGACAGATCGGGCACATCCGAGCCGCCCGATCCCGCAGCTTCGCCCCGCCGTCCGATCCGGACGCCATCCCTTCGATTACCGCCGGGTGGCAGCAAGCCACCTTGCCCCCGCCGTGTACTCGGTCCACCATGGACCGAGCCGGCCGCCGCTCGTGTCGGCCACGGCGACGTCGGCTGACATCGCTTCATTCGACATTAGCATGACGTCGGCCCTTTCCACCCGCGCAATTCTTGCGTCATCCCGGGACTTAATTGCGCAATAATTAATTTAGTCTTTTCTGTTTAGTTTAAAAATCGTAATTAAACTTCTAAAATTCATATCTTTTTAATCCGAGCTCCATTTTAGTCCATTCAAATTTTATTAAATCCAGACAAATATCAAGAATCCATTAAAAATACTTTTCAGTTCTGTTTCAGTAGACTTTTAGGGTGTATTGTTGAGTGCTTTGTTTGTCGTGTAGATTCCGAGCTTTTCGGCGAGTCCGTCTACCTCGAAGTAGTCGCTAAGGTTCCCCAGTCTCCAGAGCAAGGCAAGTCATACTTTACATTGATCATATTGTACCTGTTTTATTTAAATGTCTCTTTTCTCTTAAATACTGCATATGTTTTAGAATGTCATTTCATGGGATTATTATACCTATTGTACTCAACCATAGGGATTGTATACCTTATACCATTGATAACTTGGGTTCAATATGACTAGATGTTAGTTTAGGGCTTGCTTAGCCAAGCTTAGCTCAACTAGCTCACTTAAGGGGACCATATTAATCAATTATTATATTAGAGACTAATTTTCAGATGATGTCAAGTTTGTGACTCTATTCTAATAATACTGAAATATGACAATGGTGGGTTGTGAGCATATGGTTGGATTTTGGTTAGCGTGCTCATGACAATTAAGGACCGGTTCTCGGGAAACCCTGGAAGAATTACCGTGCATACCATAAGCCAGCATGGGTAATGGTTGGGTCTGTAGCGTAGCTGTCTCTAGCCGACGTACCCTAGTTAGGGTGGGCGTGATGGAGTTGGGTCGGCCCCGGTGTTAAGGGTTGATCGGCTTCCGGATTCACCGCGGCACGAGAGGGGGCTGCCATTACCCCGATGGGAGTGGGGGCGAAACCTTGGTGTGGTACGATTGGTTAGAGGGGGCCATGTGAAGGGTCCTGTCACAGTTCCTTTCCGGGGTATCGTGGTGGTACTCCGGCACACCGTAACGTGTCATGGAATTGTGTCTTGTGGGTACAGTTATACACCTCTAATCAGAGTAAAACTATTCGAATAGTCGTGCCCACGGTTACGGGCGATCGACCAGATTCACCTTGATTAGTCTCACTTGTTTACATGAATGAATGTTGGGACTTGACTAGTACAGATGGATGGATGGGCCTATTGCAACGTGGCTTTAATGTTGGACTGTGTTTATTTAATATTGCTTAATTATTACTACTGTTTTACTGCTTTCAACTATTATTATTATTTCTGCAATGCTGTTTATGCAAATTGAGCCTTTATTCCAATCCTTGATATTTATCCTGCATCATACCTCCTCTTCCAGTATGACTTGTTGAGTACGGTGGTTGTACTCAGTCTTGCTCTATTTTCCCCCTTCAGTGCTAGAGGTTGAGGTCGAGGAAGTCTTCAAAGATGTGTAGGCTTGTTCGTCGTCAAGGGTTAGCTGTGGTGTTGGTGTTTCGCTTTGCTCGAGTCAAGTTTAGCTTAAGTCAGTTTTTTTCCTTTCCGCTGCATTTGTGCAACTCTTTTATATTGTTTCTAAGACGTGGTTTCTGTATTATCAATAATGTCGATTTGTGTACCTCGGCTAATGCCTGGACGAGGGTTTAATGCACAAGTTAGCTACGGAAATTCTGGTGTGAATTTCTGGGCATGACAGGTGTAGGGAGTACGATAAGAGATCGCTTCGTGGTGGCAGGGCAGACCACTGGGCGGCGACACCCCCATAGTCCTGGGAGCATAGAACTGGGTAACTAACCACGACTATACTAGTTATAGACTATGTACTCATACTAGAAGAACTATATGAACCTGACTCTAAATACTATTCTCCACTTAGCTCTAGTGTACTATTAAATAGGATTATTCTGTGTGTGTCACACTATCTTAAAACCATATCTATCTTACCCCTGCCTAGGCTTAGGCATCTCAGTTACAACTTATGAATATCCATAGCACCTTACTATTCTCTTCTAGACCACAGTCTTTCTTTGGGATAAAATAAATAATAATACCCTTGGAATACTCCCTGGGTGAAATGCTATAACGGTATATCAGTGTGCTTGCGGATTTATCTTTAAATGTAAGAAATACCAACAGGATCCTTGGGTGGGGGCCGAACCCTAGTGGTGGCCTATGGTGCTCAAACTTTTTTGTGTAGTGGGTGATGATGCTTGGACTAGGGAATCCAAAGTTGGGAGAGGAGCACCCCTTGGTTCGGTTGAACTAAGGGTGAGCTCACTCTATAAAAGGCAAGGTGGGGAGCTTGCTCTCCTTCCCCCAAATTGTGTTGCACTAGTTTGCTATCAACTTCTCTCTTCTTCTCTTGAGTTCTCATAATGTTCTTGTCCTAAGTTCATAAAAAATGTTTCCCAAAAACTTCTTGCATTTGGAGTTTCCTCCGCGTGTTGTCACGCAAGAACGATTTGTGGTCGCGACCAAGCTCCACAAGAATGGCTAACTTTCAGACGACTGACTTGTTTTGAACTAACCTTTAACCCGTTCTGAGTGTTCTTGTGTTGTTGTTCTTTTGCAGCTACAGGGATGAAGAAGGGTGTAAAGGAGTTGTTCAGCGCTATGCGCAAAGCATCGGGGACGAGTTCGAGCCATTCAAGCTCAGCTTCGTCTACCGGCAATGCACGTAGCACAACAAGACAGGATGAACCACAAGCCTCTGCATCAAGGGGAGAAGCAAGAGCTCATGCTTCATCACTTCTCTTTAACACCGATCTTGATCTGATGGACGATCGAGAAAGACAAGCCTACGTTCTTCTCAAGGATCGGGACTTTGCTCATACCCAAGCATATAATTTTGCACATATGGGGGAAGAAGGTTCACACCTTCTTACCATCCAATTTCTTTGCATCCTAAAAGAAATAGGAGATGATATTGCTTTCCGATTTTTCAGGAAGGAATACTACTACACATGGAAAGAATTTAATCTCCTACTTGGTTTTGCTCAACAATGTTCTACGAACTGGGAGTCAAGATTATCAAATTTTAATAAACATAGTTTTTTGCAAAGTATATCAAGTGAAATGTTTTGTACTAGCCAAGAGCTAATGACATTCATAATCCTACCTTGAGGTTGATGCGGGGTAGCATTCACTATCTTTCCTAGAGAGGATGTAAGGGCAATTAGAGTTGATGAATTGATGATCCTTTATGCCATGGTCAAAAAGATAAAAATCTCTCCTATAAAAGTAATAATTAAACAGTGGTTAGAACAATTTAGGATGAAGGGACCCATTGAATGCACTTCATTAATCACTCGCATTGCTCTTAATGTCGGGGCCTTGGGAAACATACAAGTTTTGTACATTACCAAACCTCACGAAATAATAGATGGGGAGTATTTAGTGAAGGGCCATACTTTAAAGCATGGTCCTGATGCATCCCTTGTGTTTTTCTTCCCCGGATATACAAATGAAATTCCGCTTCCTAACCTGGAATATCATTTGTATAAGTGTTGGACGCTAACCATTACTCTCTGACCAAGAGAGATTGCTCGCAGGAGTAGTATTTCTGGCAGTATCACAAGGAGCAGGTCGAGAAGGGCCACCATGGAGGAAGAACCTCAACAGCCTCCGCATCACAGTCCTCAGCCGGGGTGGGGGTTCCAACTGGATATGCATCTGGTTGGGAACAACCCTCGCAGTATTATAAGGCTGGAGGTTCGTCATGGCAATAAGCTAGTAGTGAACAATGGGCACAAGGACCTGGCTGGTACCATGGACAGGCCAGGGAGTCAACAAACTCCAGTGGTCTGCCTCCATCATTTGGTGTTCAACACTCATTCTCGGCACGAGGCTTTCGTGACCAAGGATTTGCGGAGATTACCCAAAGGATGGGAGAATTGGACATGAGAACTATGGAAATTCAAGACACACTTTATCAACATGTCCAAGAAACCCATCAGTGGCAGCAACAGACTGATGAACAGCTTCGAGAAATCAACTCGATGCTGTAGCAAGGTCAATCAGATTTGATGGCCTACTTCCGTTTGCAGGGGTTCAATCCCTATCGCGGACCATGAGCAAAGAAACAAGCTTAGGGGAGGACCCCTATGTGAGGTAACCCGTATCACCTATCCCTTTATTTTTTTATTTCTTGCATTGCATTTATAAAAAATCATAAAAATATCATAAGGTAGATATGCATGGTAGGAGTGTTTAATTCCTATACTTTGGATACGATTAATAGTTGCTCTGTTTTAATTCCCTTTTGTTTCTAGTTTACAACTTAGCATTCTCCAAGTTTTAGGTTTGTTTGCTTGAGTATATCACCCCGAACTTCAAAACTTGTGGGTGGCAAGTGCATGATCTAAGTCTAGGTTGTTGTGGAATATGATATGGTAGACTAGAGTAACAATTGTCTTATTCCAAGGGAAACCGAAGTCCGGAGATTTTATCTTCAAAAAATGATGAGTTCCTGAAATGATGAGACATTCCTACCATAGCCATATGTTAAATCAATTGTAATATACATATGTTGCTTGCAATCAATTTGAGTTTGTTCAAATAGTTAGACCCTTGTTAGAATCTTTTTATGCCTTCATCATCAAAGTCTTGTGCATATCCACCATAAAAAATGCTCTCCATCTATATTAGAGGTTTAGCCACAAAAATATTCCATTCTCTACCATATGCTAACTTGCACTCTGGAAGTTTGCATCCACCAAATAAAGACTCCAAACAGTTATGATCCTCCATCTTCATATCCATGCCAAAATGAGGCATGAGCTAAAAAGATTGCACAAAAATGATAGTAGAAAAAATTCATGATGCTTACAAAAAGAAGAAACAAATCTTCTTGAGCATGATGACAAAATAAGTACTCATAGCCATGTTCTTTAAAATAAAAAGATAGGGAGGAGGATCATAAAAAAAGAGTCAAACATATATTTTCCTTTTTCCAATTTTCCGCTTATATTTCAACTCCAAATATATGCGCAAGCTTGATCCAGGTTGCATGATTACTATTCTTCTAGGATCTACCTTTTGACTTTACAAAAATTTGATGCAAGTATGCCTCATGATTTTCCCTACATTGAGCTCCATATAAGCATTATTAGAAGTAGGAGAAAAGAAAGCAAAATAATGCCTTACCTGAATTCAAACACATTGAGTGATACGAGAGTATCATTCGAGAAACTCTTCTCTTTTCTTTTCAAAAAATTTGAAAACCTCCAGATGAAGGTGGAACAAGGATTGAGACGGTAGCACTCTTCCATCTACCATTCTTTTTCTCAACCACCCAAGACAAGGAGAAGCTAAAAGCCCTATGAGGACTAAGGTAATAAGGGTGAGATTACCATTGCCAACTTATTCAATTCAAGGTAGAATACTTGGTTGTAGGCATGCTACTTTAGAGAAATAAAACATGGTAGCAACTCCTGATCCACTGAGCCTAAGTCTTGACTTTCCTCAGGGATGAGCAAAGGGTAAGCTTGGGGCAGTTTGTTGACGATCGTTAAGTACCGAATCCGACCATTACAAACCTCGGAAATAAAAGGGAATTAGCATCCTTTATCGGCATATAGGTTTAGAATTAATAAAGTTTCATATGTCTTTGGAGATTATTAGAATGCAGGAACATTTATCAATAAAAAAGTGAAGACGTGCTCGCGTGGCAAAAAACACAACTCCAACCAATCGGTGATCGCCACATCAGCTTCCTGTGGATTGGAGGGCCCACAAGCTAGGTGAAACTGCCTTAAAGTGGGGCCAAACATCCGGGAACCGCCTTAAGGCCCACATGGAAGTGACTGGTGAAGGTCGACGGAGAGAGGCACCTACCAGGGTTCAGCCAAACCCAGGCTGCAGCCTCTCATCTCCACCGACCATGTGGCACTCCCTCAGCAACTCAGAAAGTTGGTTAGGAGGTTATGGCGGTTGTTAACCGCCATTTTGTAGACCCCCGTTTTTGGAACGGGAATCTTTCGTGTTCATAGTACCATTTCCCTGGATCGAGTAGTTTGGTACCCACGAAATACATTAGTGAATAATCAGGTGCAAATGCACGAATAGTCTTACAGTAAAAGTTTTACAATATAGGCCCGAAGGCATTATCCGACATATAGGACCTCATGGTCCAGATACAACCAAAAGTGGAAATTAGGTAAGGCAGCAGAACGAAGGCAGCGGCTTGTCGATTGCCACAGGCAACGACCGGGACTAAGACCTAGCAGGCACCATCGTCTTCTCCGCCTTCTTGGTAGTAGGCATATGGATCCTCCAAGTCTTCATTTCCACCAGCTGAAGGTTTGTGCGTATAGCAAGGGTGAGTACCAACCATACTCAGCAAGCCAACACGGAAGTGATGCACATGATAGGGTCATTCAAAGGATGGCTAGGGTTCTTTTGCATAAATTCTTTGAACTTTTCAAAGGATTCGGACTTATGCCTCATCAAGTAGATATAACCATATCTACTAAAGTCATCGGTAAAGGTAATGAAGTACCGATAACCACCTCGGCCGTTGAGCTCATTGGTCCACATACATCGGTATGTACGAGTGCCAACAAGTCACTTGCTCTTTCACTGTGTCCCATGAAAGGTGTCTTTGTCATCTTACCAAGTAAACAAGACTCACATGTCTCAAATGATTCAAAATCAAAAGAGTGAAGCAATCCATCCTTATGGAGCTTCTCCATGCGTTTCTTATTTATATGGCCTAAGCGACAATGCCGGATAAACGTGGGGTTTATATCATTAGAGAGTTGTCTTTCTCGTATTAATGTTATAGATGGGAGACGCTTCAAGATTCAAAACGTATAATCCATTCACCAATGGAGCATGAAAATAGAACATATCTCTGAGATATATTGAACAACCATTGTTCATTGATCTAAAATCATATCCTTCCGCTTGCAAACATGAAGCGGAAATAACGTTTGACATAGTGTTGGAACACAATAACAATTATTCAATTTCAAAACTAATCCCGAAGGTAGATGAAGTGGTACTGTGCCGACAAGAAAGCGTAGCAACGCTTGCTCCATTGCCGACGCGCAGTTCACCTCGCCCCTTCTCAATCCTCTACTTCTTCTCATTCCCCGCAACGATTTGCAAATATGAGCTACCGATCCGGTATCAAATACCCAAGAGTCGTAGGTGAAGTAGCAAGATTAATGTCTATAACATTAATACCTAAAGCGTGAAGTCGTACTTTGCTTCTTCTTGAGATCCTCCATGTACTTCTTGCAGTTCCTTTTCCAAAGGTGGCCTGTCTCCTTGCAAGAAAGCAACAAAGATCGATGCCGCCGACCCCTTCTTGCCCTTCTTTGCATTAGAGGCACTCGCGATCTCATCGGGAGTTAACTTTCTCTTGGTGCAAAGTTTCTTGACAGTGTGTTTGCGCTTAGCCTTCGCATCATCATCACATGATGACCGTTTTTCGGATACTCTCCTCACTGTCTTTAGCATCCCATGCAATTCAGCCAAGGTCCTATCCATATTGTTCATGTGATAATTTAATATGAATGGCTCGAAGCTCGGAGGGAGCGACTGGAGAATCACATCAGTAGCCAACTCTTGGCTAAGGGGAAAACCCAGTTTTTCCAGACTCTCAATGTAGCCAATCATCTTTATCACATGGCGGACCGACGGGATTCCCTCAACAAGCTCGCACGCAAACAAGGACTTTGAGGTGTTGAACCTCTCGGCCCGAGCTTGGTTCTCAAACATGCCACGCAGCCCCTGAATAATAGTGTGAGCATCGCCGCTCTCATATTGCTTCAAGCTCGGGGACATTGTAGCAAGCATGAGACAGCTTATATCTAGGGCATCATTAGTGTGCTTCTCATAAGCCCTCCGTGCGGTTGCAAGTGGCATTAGTTGGCAAATCCTCAAGATAGGGTACTTCAAGAACGTACTCCTTACGCTCTTTCTTGAGAACAATTCTCAAGTTGCGATACCAATCCATAAAGTTTGTTCCATTTAATTTTTCCTTTTCGAGAATAGATCGCAAATTAAAGGTACTGGGTGTAGTATTAGCCGCCATTTATTCTACAACAGAAAAAGCAAAGTTTAGCACAATGCTTATGCTATGTCTATTGTTAAACAATTTAACATTAGACTCCCATTACGTATTTTCCACCTTCCCTCTAGGTTACGTATTGGGTCAAGATCCACATGTTAATTAATTTTCTAGTGAGCTTTGGCATCACCGCTAGAAAATTAGTAACATCGGTAAGCAACACCTTGCTAATCACATCTCTATGTGACTCTTGTTGTTGGTGTGGCATCTCCATGCCCCGGCGCCAACCTATGCCCCAAGGCCCAAAACTGTTTTGATAGCCTTGTTAAGTAAACCAAATGCTCTGCATGTATATGTCGACATATACCCCTCGTGTTATGATAGAGAATGGCACTCTGCTTTGGCGGACCCACCATTGACGAGCATAACGGTGACGGGTGCAACATTTGGAAGGGCATCATTACTACTTAATTTTGAGAGGGATGCTATCCTATCAAACAAACATATCACATATGAAATCAAGAAGAATAGCATATAATGAAATAGTATGGCCCCCTTCACATGGTGATCTCCATCTCCATGTCGGCGCTGAGGATCTCCATCTTCGGCACCATCTTCCAAGTGTCGAATGCTTGATATCTTCAAACTAAGCTACTACTATAGAAGCTCTAATTGAAGATTACATCGACTCGCAGTCGTGAAAGAATATTACAAGCATTGCACGTATGAAAGAATATTACGGGGATTGCACATATGAAAGAATATTACATGCATCACATGCATCTCATACATCTCATACATACAATAGGGCCATACCATCTCAAAGCATTCTCTGCAAAAACAAGTTAGGCGTAGAAACGTTTTCTACCTATCGCAGAGATACGGCATCGAGACGACCTATAAGGGGGTCGAGGGGGAAGCCGCCCCCTCGCGGGCTTCCGGGCAGCGCCCGGAACACCACACGAAATTCATAGATCCAATCTATGAAATCGCTTATGAAAACCATATCGGCATAATCATATTATGCCGTCCCGATACACTATCAAGGGAGATGGTTTGCGTAGGCGCGAGGCAGCAACAAGTCGGACTACGAGATAGCTTCGGTATAATCACATTATACCGTTCCGATACACTATCAAGGAACGCTATCTCGAACCCAACTCAAACCGAGTTATTTGGAAATTGCTTCGACGTAATCACATTACACCGTTCCGATACACTATCAAGGAACGCAATTACCATTAACTCTCCTCAACGATCCCGTTAAACCGATTGATCTAATCAACCCGTGCGCAAAACTTGTTCCGGATCCAATCTAAAACCCGAACTAAGCAAGATTAGCTCGATACCACTGAAGGGTTACGCGGAAGCTACGCTAGCTGAAAACAAAAATTTCTACCGCGCAAACCAGGAACACTTGCAAGTAAGAGCCGATAGATCGTTACCGATTGGAGTAGAGTGCATGGAATAGCCAATCGGGGCAATCCGATCCGGAACAGTGTAGCCGACTCCGGAGACAACACGATCAACGGCGCGCAACGTAGCAGCGCCTCTACCGGTATCCACACGTCCGGGGACGAACGCCGTACACCCGTGTGCTAGCACGCGATGCAAGGCTAGGGTTTGGCTCGAAAGTGGGGAGGGTTTCCGTGGAGATTGATCTCGGCGACTTCGTTGCACGCGATACAATTGATATATAGCAGCTCTCCACCCCTCCCTCCTTTATATAGAGTTGGCCGACGGGATTAGTAGCCGCTTAGGACTCTATTTTGAATTGGATCTCATCCGTATCTCATATAGAGTTGGCCGCTCACACATCGTAAGGCCATAGGACTCTATTTTGAATTGGATCTCATCCGTATCTCATATAGAGTTGGCCGCTCACACGTCGTAAGCCCATAGGACTCTATCCGATCGGATCCCTATCCGATCGAGCCGTATCCGAGTCCAACTCGAATATCTATTCTATCCCCTTAAGCGTGCGACCCGTAGGTTCAGGTATACTCGGTTTCGGCCATAGTCTAACTTAGCCGATCGTCGGCTCGAGTCCAACTCAGCCGACTGCAACACGGCGCCTAGCAGCACATATTGACACCATAGTATACAAGAATATAATATCGGCTCGAACCTGTAATGTGTACACAAATCCCTTTGCCTCACGATACCGCTTAAGCTATAGGCAAGATGTGTGCCATCCCTTCAATAACTTAACCATTCACTCGAACCGTATTGGATTATCCGTCTATTGATTGACTCCTCAATCAACTTAGCATGGCCATGCATTTCCATAATCCATTACCTCGAGGGCCCAGAGATATCTCTCCAAAGGAGGGGCAAATTCCATCTTGATCACTCACATCCCACTCCATGTTTCATAGCAAACCCGAAAACTACCTTTATAACTACCCGATTACGGAATAGCATTTGGTAGTCCCAAAGTAGGCTACTACACATGTTGGAATCCATGGTGATCTCAGTCTAAGGACTTTGTACCAACACTACCGAGACCAACTAATGGCACATTAATTCTGTAGTGTCTCATGGTGGGTCTATCCAACAATGTGTTCTCCAACACATGTGTCCATGTTTATTGATTTGGTATCACCATACCCATGATCTATGAGACATGATCATCAATCAATAAACATGCCGATCTTAGAATCATATTTGTTCCAACAATATGACATATGATCGTGGATCGTTTAGAAATAGATTCATACATATCGAGTCTCATAAATAAGTCACGTACTTATTGATCAATACAAGATGTCTATTTCATGGAACCGAATAACACTTTATTCATAAATACATAAACATTGACGTGATATCCAACATCTCCATGTTGCCTCTAGGGCATATCACTAACATACCTCTTCTCGCAGGTCGAGAAGCTGAGTCCACCAGCATACAAAATCATTATGCATACCAACCCATCATTTTAAAATTTATGAGTCTAGCCAAGCGAAAGTCTTGTCACGATGCTCTATATCCGTGAACACGGCTATTCGAATAGGTTGATTCATTCACACTGCAGTGGATGTACACTTTACCCGTACTCCACAACTGTCCAACAAATGAGCCTACGTCCCAACACATGAGACGGTCACGGCAAAGCCTTTCAATAACCTCACTTTGGCGGTACCCGCTCCATAAACTTAAGCCCTCATGCACTCTAGCCGTCATTTCCTAGCAGTGAGAGGAGTTCTGGCGCTCCCGGGGTAAGGAAAAACTTCATTCTTCAAGTTATAAATAAATTTCGATTTTCAATCATCCATTCCCAATCTCATCTCATACATAAGAACCACTATGCAGGGGTACTACCTCCGCTCGGCTATTTACTCCGCTAGGTCTATACCCATTCGAAAAGTATGGTTGTACTGGCTCGTTTCCTGGCTATCTCATGGCTCGGTCCTTAATTGACCAGGGTCGGCACTTGCCTTTTCCGGAATTCACCCAAATCATCCAGCCGCCCCAGTCTAAAACATTTGTTTGGTATTTTCAGTTTTCATCAAAACTCATTTGATCATTCTCATGGCAATGTGGCGCTCATGTCTCCACATGCCGTATCTCAACTACCCTCCCCAAAGGTAGTTGCCCAAGCATATAGCTATTTGTAAAAACATGAGTATGCATGAATCCAATAATAGCATGGCTAAGCATTTTACCGAAGATATTCTCCGGTTGTATGTATCACATCGAGGGTTACAAGGAATAATTCTAAAGGTAATCAATAACAAGGCAGGGCAAAACAAGTATAGGTAATTCTTTGTGTATAGCATGCATGTTTAAAGTTTAAAACAATATCATTTCACAATTGGGATCAATATGTTCAAAGAGTGTGATGACTTGCCTTGCTCGCACGTTTGTTGAGTGGGGTCTTCGACGTAGTCAGTAGCTGCCTCTTCGGATGCTATCCATACGTGCGAAATAAAAGATTGAATCCAATTAAAATTCGATAAGAATGAGTAAGGAATCAAGAAAAACCAAAAAGAGTACTCCAAAATATCTCCCTATGATTTTACCCGAGTTACGGAGGATTCTAGGGCAAAATCGATCGTATTGTCGAGTTACGGTTATCTAGGGTTTTTCGCAAAAAGAATCGATAAAGCGATGAGCGGAATTCTTGCGAATGCTTGCTCAAAAGATTTATTGATATTTCTTTTTAATGCATCCAAAAGATAGGTATAGCTTTGAAGTAAAAGAAAAGGTATATAAATTCTTTTGGAAAGGGTTTTCATAAACGGAAGATTTTCCCAAAATTCATATTTAGGGTTTCATTTTATCTAAAAGAGAAATAACTATGAAAACTACACAATTTTGGCATAAATTTTCCCAAAATATTCCCCAAATTTTTCTAAGATTTTTCCCTTTTTTCTAATTTTCTTTTTTCTTCTTTTCCTCCTTTTTCTCCCTTTCTTTCTTTTTCCCTAGATCGGCACTGTTCCTTCTCTCTCCTAACCCCTTCCCGGCGTCTACCCCCCCTCCGACGCCCGGCCAAGCGGCAGCGACGGTGCGCGTTCCCGGCTAATGGCGACCTCGGCGGCACGAGCTAGGGACAGAAATGGAAACGTGGGTCACTCACCGACCGGCGGCAGGCGGCGGCGAACTCCGGCGACCGACGGTTGGCGGCGAACGCGGCGGAGACACAGATTCTGCTGACCCGGCTCTAGCGGCGTTCCAGCGTGTTCCGGCGATGGCAAAGGAGATAGGGGAGTGGAATGGTGTTGGCAATGTGTGGGGAGGTGAAGGGAAGCTAGGGACCTATTTATAGTTGGCTGGGAGCTTGGGAACGGGGAGGAACGGCCGGCGGCGGCTGCTGCACGCCGCGCGCAGGCGTGCGCACGCCGCGCGTCGTGCGGCCGCGCACGTACGGCGAACGTTGCGAGCCGAGCGTGCATGCGCGACGTGGCGAGGACGCGGCGTGGTGCGGACTGTGCTCGTGCGGACGCTGACATGGGCGGGTACGGCGACGGCATGGCGTGCGCTACGGCGTGGACATGCGCTGGCGTACGGGCGAATCCAGCGACGACTTTGGCGACCGCGGGATGGAACTGCTGTACCGGCGAGCACTGTGCATGACCGAGGCCGACGGCCGGCGCGCACCGGTACGGCGTCGGCGGCGTGGCGACAAGCATGGCGCGGCGCGCTCGTGGCGACGCAAAGGCACGTGCCCAAATGGAATTTAGAAATATATCTTCAAACTTTTTCCCCCACTTTTTATTATTCAAAATATATTTTTCATATTTATTTTATTCCTCCCTTTAAATTCAAGAAAATTGGTCCTTTGGTTAAAAATAAGTTTCTAATTTCATAATTCTTTTTCAAAAATATTTTCATCATTCAAATCCAAATATTTATTATTTTTCCTTCACCAATTTAGGATTTAAACCAAAATATATTCTTTTCAAGGAAGCCCTTATAAATCCCCAAAATTATATATTTATCCACTTTAAAAATATATTTTGAATTATTTCTCCCAGTGGGATTTCAAAGCTTAGGGTTTTTATCCAACTTCACATCAAAGTAATTCCAGAAGAAACTCTTACGCAACTGAACTGGCAAATAAGATCAAAAACACGATAAGAAGCAAACTCCAAAAGGTTTTCGTGAGTTCGATTTTTAATTCCGATTTTAATTTCTTCGATTTTCAGGGTGTTACACATTTGGTGCTATTTAAGGAGGTGGCCTCACTTCATTCAACATACACCACAAGAAGTAGTTCTTACATTTATATCTTAGTCTCTAGGCTAGTGGAGTTTAGGAATAGTTTAGAGTTTCTACTCGGTTCTAGAGTCGCCTTCGAAAGTCGGGTATGTCTTTTATATCTTTCTTCCTTTGTATGACTTTAAGATTATTAATATATCAATCTTCTAGTTTATTTGAGTGTGATTCATATTCTACTTATTTTGATATGTGTGTCATTTATAGTTCATATAATAATTATGTTATGGTTAGATGAGTAACTCTATTGCCATGGACACTGTTCAATGTGCAATTAGGATGTAATTATGCCTTTGCCTTAGTCATTGATGTCGTGGGAGGTAAATGTATCTATGGCAATGTAAGTGCGATGTTTAGATTGTTTCATAGACATTGCTTATGGCCATACCCCATGAGTTGTAGAGGTAGGTGACAGGTGAGTGAAATGCTATAATGGTATATCCGTGCGCTTATGGATTTATCTGTAAACGTAAGAAATACCAACAACATGGTGTACTATGGAGTAAAAAAAATTGGCTGCTAGCAATGTGTAAAGTATTTCATTACATCATTTTTTGTCAACAAATGACACATTTCTTTTACTTCCACAATTCGTTTGCATTTCCATTTAGTATCATAGAATCTAAACAAATTAACATCACAAGAGATACTGATGTACTCAAATAAAAAAACTCGTAGTTACGGCATGCATCTTCTTTCTAATATTTATATGTTAGCCAGAAGCGACGAAGGAGGGGAGATGGGGAATGCCAACGATGGCAATGAGGGGGAAGCTGTCGTTCGTGAAAAAAAATATTTTTTACACGTGCACATTGACTTCGACTAAAGAAACGCACATAATAAGACATGACTCACGTAACCAACTAATACATGCAATAAAGGATGTCTTTCAATAAAACACCCAAAAATGCTCCTAATTGTTGCTTTAACGGTAGCCAAAATTTTCAAGCTTGAACCACAATATCACTATTCAGTATTCACTGGCTATTGTTATTTCAATTAATGAAATCTGATGTCAAGACATACATTCATACATGGTTAGCCTTCTAAGTTCTGATCTCAAGCAAATCAGTACTGAATTACACCATCTAATGCATCTTAGAGTTTTAATTGTTCCTTATGTTCCTTTACCTGAAATGACCAAAAACCAATGAAATTTTTTCTATAGCAAAGATCTACAATTGGACATAAGTAAAACAGATAAGCTATAACTAACTCAGTTACTATGGTACTACAGAATACAAATACTACTTCCAAAATATAGCTACCTTTAGGTTTAAATTTTGTCCCAAATATAACCACCTAGAACATGTATAAAAGGTGTGACTACCCGATTATTTCCCATGCTACCCCTAATGAGCCCTGTACGCACCCCACCCATACTATCCTCAATTCTCATCACCCCACCATGCATTCATGAGGGGTATTTAGACATTTCACTCCAACCCTTATTCCCTCCAAAACACTCCTAGGGATCTATATTTTGGGACCGAGGCACTGTAACTACTACGTCAAATTGTCAATGATGAACAATTTTTAAACTAATTGCAATGCAAAAATCCAAAATTTTAAGTATTCACCCAAATCTATATAAGTACGAGGACTGAATCCAGATCAGGTCCAAATGGAGAGCAAGTTAGTAAAATAAAATATCTTAAACAACAAGAATACTATTTTATGTAGTGTGTGTGTCTATGTGTGTGTGTGTGGGTGTGTGTATGCTGCTACAACAAGCTAGTGAATAATCATGGCAGCACAACTAAAATAGAATGAGTTGGATTCTACATTGAAAATGGATAATGCCGCTTCAATGTTCTTGCTTGGTAAATTGTTGTTTCTGATATTTGGCTAAACACTCTGTTATGCATAACATAATTATGATTTTGTAGGGAGACAATGATGATAATATCAACAACAGTAATCCCATTCTTTCCTCTGCAGAGCAATCACCCCCTCACATTGGAATGCTATGAGGAAGAAGCATGCCAAGCAGTATGTGAAGACGGGGAAATGGAAACAGCGGGAGAAAAAGGGATGGAGAGATGACTAGGAGGGGAACTCAATGGTATAGAGGGAAAATGTGTTAACTCAGTGTTACATTGTGGAATTGGAACAAACTCAGTGGCAAGGACTAGTACATGCCATGAGTTCCCAGTTCCTTATATCCGAAAGTGAAGAGTGCACCTTCCCAAAAATAGAAAAGTAAACCTACCAAAATTTGATATCAAATTTGCCCCTCGACATTGAGAGCGATAAAATGGCAAACAACACTTATAATACTTAAGAATATTGGTCTTTGCAAAACAAATTATGCCTTACATTTGTGAACAGAGAGAGCGGTTTAGAATGCATGGAAATTAGCGGGTTTTTTTAAACATGGAAATTAGGGTTTGGAAGAATATAATTTTAGTAGAGAGTTTAAGTTTGGGATGACTGTTGCAGAGATATGAGATCTATTTATTGTCATTGCAGAAACAAAGTCTAGGAGATATTACCTTCAATACCAGAATGAAATATTCCTAGACCAACATAGTACACATAGCCATTCCCTGGTGTCAAATCATACAGATTAAGATAAACTAGATGTACTGGCAAATTAAACTTTTGAAAACAAACAAGAACGAGTACCAGATTTCTGGCCTAATTGATAAGGCATACTGATAGTCCCTTCCTTCTTTGATCCTGATATTATGACTTTACATGTGAGGAAAAGAGGAAAATCATCAAACTTGATGTTGTGTGAGATAACATCACAACAGAAGTGCAAAGGCCAGCAATAGACCTAACATTCAATACTAGTCCAATTGTAAACAAGAGTAGTCAACAGAGTAGGCCCATAAGTCTTGAGGGTCAATGGAAAACAACTGCTGCAAAAATCAAGTCCGTGGAATCTATAGCTGTATTGATTACTCGCAAAAATAATGAGTTAAAAATAGCAAAAAGAAGAAAAGATAGAATGTAAGACTGAAATCAGTTCAATTATAAGCTTCCCTCTCACCAAGAAAATTGGGGTTTCATGTAATTATAACAGTAAAACATGTGACTTATTGAAATTTACCCTAAAAATGTTATTCAAATTTCAAGGCAAAGTATTTTGATGGTACAATCTAAAGACCCTTACTAAGAAACTTAAGAAACTATGTAAAGCCACCAAATGCTTTAGAAAATACTAAAAGTCTCGTCAAGAGATTCTTCCGGTCACTAGGTGTAGAAGAGCATAGCCGTAATTGATCATAACGAAAAAGGTACTAAAAATTAGTACTATATAGTAAAGTGTGTTTTTCCGTAATCAAGCCTTTTATCCGCCACAAGATTATTTTTATGAAGTCTGAAAAGCACTCTGATTCCAATATAAAGTTCCAATTATGCAACTAACAAACTGCGCAACACCACCAGATTCATGTTGTATTTTGCGCGTCGACACTTTATATTAAATTAAAAAATGTCCTTTTTTCCTCAAACGCACATCAGTGCTGTGCAGCAATATATTAAAATTTAAGAAGAAGGAAAAGAGTCTACGAAGACTCAAACAAATCCATTATAGCAAGGTTTAATACAAGAGAACTTGCCAAACAAATATAAAGGACTATGAACAGCGACCTAAACAAACAACAAAATGCTACTAAGGCCTTTGTTCCCCACCATACACCACCATTTAACCCCTCCAAATGTTTTGTCAAACGATTTACCTCTTAAGATATTTTTTGTCTCACTTTACCACCTACACAACTGAATCTGGAAGGTTCCCCTGATTAAGTATATTCCCTAAGTACCAAGAATCGTCCCTCAAAAAAAATACCTAGAATCGAGAAACCGAAAGGGGAAAAGGAGGAGCTAATTGAGGAAGCGTAGCAAGAGGGGAGAGAGGCACTCACACCTATAGCGTAGCAATGAAGGTTGATGCAGAGAAGACTGATGCAGAAGACCAGAGGAAGTGGGAGGAAAATTGTTGTCATGCTCTGAAATTTAACGAAAATTTCTAGACTATTTTGTGTATTAAATCCTTGTTCAGGAATCAACCAAGGTACAAAAATAACAAATCAATATACAGATCCAAACGTAAATTAAAGCGTGAATAAATACTTAGAGAAGAGGCACTTAGTCCTCGCACTTGAAAAAAACAACAGCGGAAAATAAGGACGATCTTAGCGGGGCTTCAGCTCCATTCCACAGGCAAACTCAACTGGGGTCTGAGCCTTGGTCTTCTAAAACTGTCTTCAACTCAGAAGCACTACACTTCTGAAAGGAGAAAGAATTGCAAGGCTGAGTATAACCAACGTACTCAACAAGCTAGGCTGGGGAAATGCAAAAATAATGCAAGGGGTTACAAAGAATTCATATCTGAGGCTATTTTTCATAAAATCGGCATTTCAAAGCATTTAAATATTTTAAGATATTTAAATAAAACATGAGTCTATCTCAAGTCAAATTATTATCACGTCGCGCATCCACGCGATCTTGCCTTAACCAGGCCAGCAAAGTGCTAACTCCAATTATTTAAATTTTAAACAGAATTAAATTCTAACTTAGGTGCATTGCTTGGCTTGCCCATAACCGGGGCGCGCCTATTCGAATACATTAAACTATGATCAGAGGTATACATCTTTACCCACCAGACATGTCTTCCTCACGTGTTGCGACATGCCACATGCCACCACGGCATACGAATGAAAGCCATGACATAACCCATCGCTTAGTACTGCCCTAAACAAGAAGACCGACATAGACATCCCCGCAAGGCGCCCTGGGTTGAGCAGACAGTCTATGCCCCTGGCATCTTGACTCGTTCTGAGCCTTCACTTGCCAAAGACGTCAGCCCTAGCTAGGACCTCATTCGCCCTATCCATGTCTTTTTTGTTCATGACCGCACTAGATGATGTGTTAAGCCTTACCCATTAGATAGGTGGTAGTAAAAAATATGCTTTGCAACAGAGACCCGAAGACTGGTCCTTATGACGGCACCCCGAGATGGAAGCATGTTTGGGGAATTTTGAAGGGGACATTTATTGCCATAGCTATACAACCAAAATTTTCATTATTTACAAGTTATTCCTTAGTCTAATTATTGAAAACATATAATTGTTTCTATTTACGCAATACTAAGAATATTCCTAAATTTACTACTAAGTACCACATTTATAAAGTGTTCACTAGTTTTATTTTTTCTAGGGTTACCAAGGATCATAATAATACAAGTAATAGGGCTATAACAAGGAGAATTAGTAAGGCTAAATAAAACAATGATAAACACGAGAATTTAATAAAGTGAAATGCAATAATTTAAATAAACATAATTTTATAAACTGGGACAACAATATGATCAAAATGACACCACTTGCCTTGCTCCTTCAAACAATCTTCTGGACTCTTTTCCTCGCGAGCGCGAACCTCTGAAACGACGAAGTCTACACGCTGCACGTAAAATGAGGAAAAACCCTAATAAAAACCAAATAAACAGTACATGAAAAAAACCAACATGTAGAGCTCAATTTTAGATTAATTTTGCAATTTGAATGACTCAATTTGAAGTTCGTATGAATTAGATATGAATTTTAGAATTTTGGACCATTTAAATAAATTCTGAAAATTAAATAGATTTATTGCGCAATTTTTAATTATTTTTACCAGCGAAAAGATTAGGGCTGTGTTAACGGCTAAGTTTGGTAACCAAATCCCTATGTCCCTGCCGAGATGGAAGCGGAATTGGATCGGAAGAACAGAGGTCGAGTCGGCTGCGATACAATCGGCTACAAGGCCAATCGGCTGAGGATGAGTCGAACAAGGACAACCGATAGCCGATGCTGAGTCAGAGAAGAAGATGGGACCGTTTCCGATGAAGGTGCTTAAAGATAAATAGAAGATTTGGTTCCCAAGTTGCGCGTTAAAAGATATTGCCATTTATGGATAGGGTCCTGTAATGGCAATTGTATCTGTAAATTAGGAATTTGTTTAGATTTCCTATTGTAATGCAGCATGGGACTATGTTCCGGGATATTGTCGTACCATGTATAGTAGATTAGATAGAAACCGTGTCTTGCACGGGTAGTTTTATTTTTGGGTATAAATAGGACCCGAGATCCCTGTAAATAACACACAATCAATACAACTTCGGCGCATCACCTCCTTTTTTCTTCAGACGAACACTTGATCCGACTTCGGGCTGCATCATTCCGATCCCCGATTAAGGTAAATGTTTGTCATTAGTGGTGTATCTTGTCGAATTTAGTGCTTCCATCGCTATGATACTCTAGATTCAATGATTTATATTGCGCTAGTTATCATATATCACATATAATCTAGAACGATATTTAGATCTGTCTTGATACCAGCATGTTTCTGTCAAGAACCAACAGCCGATAGAGCTAGATCTAAGGGTTGGCTAGATTATATACGATATCTACCGTCTCGATGGGTTTACATCAGCTATAATAGATCTAATTGTTCTTTTTATACTTAGTGATGCATCTTTTTGACCTATTAAGTCGTTTTTAGAGCTCTTATGATCTATTCGGGTAGATGTATATGCTTAGAGACAGTATCGGGGTTTCTTCCGGCCTTATCTGTTTTAATATTCTTTTGGTATATTTACTATTAGATTTATTAAAGCCGCCTCTTATATTAAGATCTTGCTCTAGTTAAACACCCTAAGCCAGAATCAGCATGTCAGCTACGACCGACAGCCGACTGATCTAGGTTTAGCGCATTTAACCAAGATCAATATCTTTTCATAAGATGAGTCAGAGTACTAGCCGATTCCAGTTAGCCTTATGGTATCGGCTAAGCTGTTAAGGCATATATTTATTATCCCATTGTATGTTTGGATTAAGTGGTTAATATTGTCTCGGCGTAGCCGATCTATCCTAGTCACTTAGTTTAAATGCACTTTTGGATAACGTATATATGTAAATTGACTCTCTCAGCCGATCCAGTAGGATCTAACTTAACCCTTAATGCATGTCTTTATTTTTCTTGTTGGTTAACAGATCAAACAAACTGGCACGCCCTATACTGCACAAGCAACCGAGAAGGACCTGCACTGGAGCTAAGCATATCTCTCAGGCCAGCACGTGAGAGAAATTTCTCATCAACACGCTTCTTGGCACGCCCAGTGGGACTATCTCTACCAACTCGGCTAAGACGCATCAACGCAGCTGACAAGATGGTCGACATCAAGAGCCCCAGCGTTTCTCAGGAAAACATCGTGCCTGTAAAGATGGAACAACTGTCAGCTGAACAACAAGCCGACTACAAAAAGGATGGTAGAAGAGCTCCAAGCAAACTACCTACAGTCATTCACCCAGACAAGGTCTGGGGCTGTGCATTAGAAGTACAAATTCAGCATGGACGAACTCAAGGCATCCTCTTCCAGTGGATCAAAGGACAAACAGAAGGCGGAGGAGCCGACTCAAGAGCGAGATGATTCGGGTTTGCATACTTTGCAAGACCGAATTGATATGGTCGTACACCATGCACTGGTCAACCAGAGTGGCATTCTTGTCAACACCCTCAACAATATGATTGCCACTGTGGTCGACGCCAAGATAGCCGACCAACTGCAGCGGGGGCCGACTTACTTCAGAGACGGTTAGTTTCCTGGTTACAGGACATTGGCCACCTAGAACCGGCTGATCCCACCACCAGCACAACCAGGGCGCCAGGAGGGGTCCTCAACCAGCCGAATCCGTCTGGATCGGCTGCGAGACAGGTGGTCACCATGCTGAACCGACAACAATCACTTCCCCAGGACTAGATCGCCAACATGTTCAACAGCAATCGGCAATTAGAGATGGTTGCCCAGATCGGCCTAGAAGGACACTACAATGCCGGTTGCCGACGGCTGTTCCCAGATCCACCAACGCCGCCACCGGCAAATCGGCCGCCTCCCGCTGGCCATCCGCTCCAGTACTAGTATCGGGGAGGCCATCAAGATCATCACTACAGGCCCAGACACCGCCACCGCTGTATCGACAAGCACCCGTGCCGTATGATCAATATGAGCCAATACAGCAGGACAACCGGACATGGGCCGATTTGATTGCGAACGTCATGCGCGATCAATTTGGCCTCAAGCCAAAGGACTCGGGAAACATGTATTGGTACCCCTATCCGGAGCACTTTGAGCGGGTTCCATTGCTCAACCGATACAAAGTCCCAGACTTTTCAAAATTCTCAGGGCAGGATAACGTGTCAACCTACGAGCATGTCAGCCGCTTCTTCGCGCAGTGCAGCAAAGCATCGGCTGCAGATGCCTTGAGGGTTCGATTGATCCCCTTGTCTCTTTCGGGATCGACCTTCACCTGGTTCTCTTCATTGCCCTACAACTCAACTCAGAGCTGGGCCGATCTCGAAAAGCAATTCCATAGCTACTTCTACACCGGCAACCATGAGATGAAGTTGTCGGACCTCACCAGCATCAGGCAGAAGCACAACGAATCGGTTCAGGACTACATTCAACGCTTGAAAGAAATGAGGAACTGGTGCTACAGCCTGGTGCTGTCGGACGCCCAGCTAGCCGATCTGGCCTTCCACGGCCTGATCACGCCGATCCGCGAGTGCTTCTCCGCTCAAGACTTTGACAGCTTGGCGCATCTTGCGCAGAAGGTGACAGCTCATGAGCAGAGGTTCCAAGACACCAGGAAGGCCGTCAAGAACATAACTAAAGTCATTGTCGAATCCGACTCCGATTCCAGCGACGATGACGCAGAGGTGGCGGCAGCCGAATGGGCCAAGAATAAAAAGGCCATCGTCTGTCAATGGCTGCTGAAGACGGCTAAGGAGGAGAAATACGATTTTGGCATCACCAAGGCCGATAGGATCTTCGATTTATTACTCAAGGAGAAGCAGATCCAGCTTCCCGAGAACCATGTGATCCCATCGGCTGATGAACTAAAGAAGAAAAAGTACTGCAAGTGGCATAACTCTACATCCCATGCCACTAACGATTGTAAAGTCTTCAAGCAGCAGATCCAGTCGGCAATAGAGGCCGGGAAACTCAAGTTTGCCGATTCCACTCGGGTGATGAAAGTAGACGGCAAACCCTTCCCAGTCAATATGGTTCAAGCCGGCCCCAGGCAAGCTGATCGGCAGCGCAGAATAATGTACAGCTTAGCCGAGACATTAAAAGGGGTCAAGGCAGAGGGCAAGCCGACTGGAGATCAAGCCGCGCCAATCAACATGGTGCACCCCGTTGCCCGACCGGCTGATCGACGGCCGATCAACACGAAGCACCGACGCCGCTTCCAACAAGAATCTTGGCGGGAAGAAGAGGCTCGGTTTGAAAGATTTCGTCGTCAAGAGACAAAGACGCGAGGCCGTCGGTACGACGGCAATCACAGTGGTGCCGACCCTCATTGGCATTGTGAATTTTTCAGGCACTACTCGAAAACCGGGATGAGGCTGCCGACGCTAGATAATTGCCCGACCTACAGCGATTACCGCGAGGACAAACACAAAAGCCCGCCAATCACCAGCCCAACTCAGTTCGTCCCGAGGGCCATACAGCTCAACTAGCACCGACAGTCCGTTCACGATCCGCTAGGGCCGATCCATCAAGACTTCTTCGACGAAGAGGACAAAAACGATGACTACTACGACGAAGAAAAAGTCGATAATGAAAAATCGGCCAATCCCCAATGGTGCCCCTCTGACCTCTTCACCAAAACGCAGAAACGAAGAATTCAAAGGCTAAAGCATGAAGGAAGAGAAGAAGAAGTTCGAAAGATGATCCAAGAGCAACGCCGTCGGCTAGGCAAAAGCAAAAAGCAATGGAAGCCCAAAAAGAAAACTACGCCAGCCGATGAGGACAAGCCAGGGAGAGCTCAGCCGATCAAGCCAGGAGGGCAGCCAAAGGGAAAGGAAAAGTTTCTGCATCGATCAATATGGTATTCATATTGCCCGCCGAACTCAGCGCTCCTGAGGCCGATGCAGAAAACATCGAAGACGCCTTGGCCAAACTAGCACTGTCCCCGGATCAAGCAATTTTTGACAAACCAGAGGGGACCAAAAATCGGCATCTCAAGCCGCTGTACGTAAAGGGCTTCGTCAATGGCAAGCCGATGTCAAAGATGCTAGTGGATGGGGGAGCTGCAGTAAACCTGATGCCCTATGCAACATTCAGAAAATTGGGAAAGGGAGCCGAAGACCTGATCAAGACTAACATGGTACTAAAGGACTTCAGCGACAACCCATCAGAAACCAAGGGCGTGTTAAATGTCGAGTTGACCGTCGGCAATAAGACCGTGCCCACAACCTTTTTTTGTCATCGACGGGAAGGGGTCTTACAGCCTGCTGCTCAGGAGGGACTAGATACATGCCAACTATTGTGTCCCATCCACCATGCACCAGTGTCTGCTTCAATGGGATGGCGACAAGATAGAGATTGTACCAGTCGATAGGTCAGTAAGCGTCACAAATGCCGATTTGCCACTCTGGGAAATCGATGGCATTGATTGTTTGTCCGAGAAAATCTGGCAAGCCGATTTTCTAAAAGTGTCAAATTCTGCCATACAGCCAATTGGAGACGACGAGCCGCAACTACTGTTTTGAGCAAGACGTTGTGGAGGGCTCGAACGTCTACGGCATGGACACCGCAGACGAAGACGATGGCAAGCTTGGGCAAGGTTGTACGTCGGCCGACAAATTAGAGGAAATAGACATAGGCTCTGGAGACAGGCCTAGGCCGACGTATATCAGCAAAAATTTGTCTTCTCATTGTAGATCCCAGCTTATTAATTTGTTAAAAGAATATAAAGATTGTTTTGCTTGGGAGTACTTCGAGATGCCTGATCTTAGCCAATCTATCGTTGTTCATCAACTGCCAATCAAGGCAGGCTATCGGCCATTCAAACAGCCTCCCAGGAGGTTCAAAACCAATATGTATGATGCAATCAAAGCCAAAATAACTCAGCTATATGATGCTGGACTTATTCGGCCTTGCCGATACACTGAGTGGGTCTCAAACATTGTCCCAGTATTGAAAAAGAATGGTAAACTTAGGGTGTACATCGATTTCAGAGACTTAAATAAGGCTATCCCCAAAGATGAATACCCGATGCCTATAGCCGATTTGCTCGTAGACGCTGCATCAGGCCACAAAATCATCAGTTTTATGGATGGCAATGCAGGTTACAATCAAATCTTCATGGCCGAAGAAGACATTCACAAAACTGCTTTTCGATGTCCTGGAGCAATCGGCTTATATGAATGGATCGTTATGACATTTGGGCTGAAAAATGTTGGGCAACATATTAACGGGCCATGTATTATATCTTCCACGACATGATCGGCTCCCTGGTAGAGATCTATATTGACGATGTTGTTGTCAAATCCAGGGAGGTAGAGAACCACATAGCTGATCTGAAGCAGGTTTTGGAGCGGACAAGAAAATATGGCATGAAAATGAATCCGTTGAAGTGCACGTTCGGCGTGTCGACCGGGCAATTTCTGGGGTTTCTCGTTCAAGAAAGAGGAATTGAGGTCACACCAAGGAGCATCAACGCTATCAAGACGATACAGCCTCCAAAGGACAAGAAGCAGCTTCAATCATTGATCGGCAAAATCAACTTCATCAGGTGGTTCATTGCCAATCTTTCAGAGAAGATGGAGCTGTTCACACCACTGCTTCGGCTTAAAGCCGATCAAGCATTCACATGGGGGCAGAGCAGCAAAAGGCCTTGGACAATATCAAGAATTATTTAAGCTCGCCTCCAGTTTTAAAGTCTCCACGAAAAGAAATACCGTTCAAGCTGTACCTGTCAGCCGATGACAAGTCAGTCGGCTCAGTCCTAATTCAAGAGATTGAGGGCAAAGAAAAAGCTATCTTCTATCTCAGCTAACGGTTGTTGGATGCAGAAACAAGATATTTACCAGTGGAGAAGCTATGTCTGTGCTATATTTTTCATGTACGAAGTTAAAGCATTATCTGCTATCCAATGAGTGCATAATAATATGTAAAGCCGATGTAGTCAAATACATGCTATCGACTTCAGTGTTAAAAGGGCGGATTGGAAAGTGGATTTTTGCCTTGACAAAATTTGATCTAAGGTATTAGGCACCCAGGGCAGTTAAAGGACAAACTATTGCCGATTTTATGGTGGAACACAGAGATGACTCAATCGGCTCAATCGAAATTATGCCTTGGACATTGACATTTGATGGCTTGGTGTGCACCAAAGGCTGTGGTATCGGATTGGTCATTATTTCCCCTAGGGGGCAAACTTTGAGTTTGCTTTTTCTATCAACCCCCATGCAACAAACAACCAAGCCGAGTACAAGGCCGTGCTTAAAGGGTTACATCTGCTCAAAGAAGTTGAAGCCGACGCCATCGAAATAATGGGAGATTCATTGTTGGTCATCAGCTAGTTGTCAGGAGAATACGAATGCAAAAACGATGCGCTGATGGTCTACTATCAACAATGCCAAGAATTGATAGATGGTTTTCGGCTAGTTACTCTTATTTTTAAACATATCCCCAGGGAGCAGAATACAGAAGCCAATGATTTAGCTCAGGGGGCATCGGGCTACAGGCCGATGACAAGAAACATTGAAGTGGAAGTTGCTGCCATCACAACCGATGATTGGAGGTTTGAAGTCTACAGTTATCTACAAAATCCTTCTCAATTGGCCTCAAGGAAATTGCGATAGCAGGCGTTAAGATATGTTTTGCCCGACGAAGATCTTTAGTATCGGACGATCGATGGACTGCTGCTAAAATGTCTTAGAGCCGATAAAGCCAAAGTGGCTATCGGAGAAGTCCATGAAGGGATTTACGGCACGCAACAATCGGCTCATAAGATGAGGTGGCTACTTCGGAGAGCAGGGTATTTCTGGCCGACAATGCTGGAGAACTGTTTCAAATATTATAAAGGTTGCCAGGATTGTCAGAAATTCGGCGTCATGCAAAGAGCACCAGCATCGGCTATGAACCCAATCATAAAGCCTTGGTCGTTTAGAGGATGGGGCATCGACATGATCGGCCAGATCAATCCACCCTCAAGCAAAGGGCATAAATTCATTATGGTAGCGACAAACTATTTTACAATGTGGGTGGAGGCGATTCCTTTGAAGAAAGTCGACTCCAAGGATGCAATCGAGTTTGTTAAAGAGCATATCATCTACCGATTTGACGTCCCACAAACAATTACACAGACTAGGGATCTATCTTCATATCGGACGAGTTTGTTCAGTTTGCCAACGGCATGGGGATCAAGTTACTTAATTCTTCACCGTACTATGCACAGGCCAACGGGCAAGCAGAGGCTTCAAACAAAAGTCTGATCAAACTGATTAAGAGAAAGATTTCTGAGTACCCAAAGAAATGGCACAGCCGATTAGCCGAATCACATTGGGCATATCAGATGGCATGCCACGGATCTATCCATGTCTCTCCGTACAAGTTGGTCTATGGCCACGAAGCAGTACTGCCGTGGGAAAATATCATCGGCTCAAGACGGATTCAGCTGCAACATCAACTCACAGCCAATGATTATTATCACCTGATGGTGGATGAGTCAGAAGACCTCATTTTATCACAGATGAGGGCCTTGGAGAAAGTAACAAGGGATAAGGAGTGAGTCGTCACTATAATAAGAAAGTTGTGCGTAAATCTTTTGAGGAGGGCGAACTCGTTTGGGAGTTAATACTGCCTATTGGAACAAGAGACAATAAATTCGGCAAGTGGTCACCAAATTGGGAAGGGCCTTTCAAGATCCACAAATGTGTCTTTAAAAGAGCTTACAGGTTAGAAAGTTTGGACAGAGAGGTATTTGGAAGGGCTCTAAACGGCAAATACTTAAAAAAATACTACCCAAGCATTTGGATCAACTCATGATTCGGATCTGTTTGTTCAGCCGATTCGTCTTAGCCGAGATTCTGTATTAAGCGAGCATCGCCTTTAGGTCATTTTTACGCAAAGTTTTTCCCTAGTTTTCTGCAATCGGCCAGTGTTAGCCGACCGTGACGACTACGATGCGCGATTTTGCTAAGTTCATAATTTTGTCAACGTTGAAGACATCAACAAAATTAGGAGGACATATACATACACAAAACCTAAGCCGATTACAGAAAGGTGGTACAGAAAGGTGGACAACAAATTTTTTTTCAGAACCATAACATCGGACAAGATTTTTAAGTTTCGGGATCGGCGATCATGATGTTGAACGCAAGTATAAGCCGATCATGGGATAGTTACTTACAGAAGGCCGAAGTCGATTACAAAACTTTAAATCTCTAAGCTATTACAATCGGCTCACTGCTTTAAAAAGTCAGCTATGGCCGACAATGCCTTGAGCCTGATTTGATCCACTTCTTCAATGGCCCTAGCGTCGTCGGCATCGGACCCAGTCACAGGCCTCACCGCCTTGGTCAGATCCTTCAGATGAGACACGGCCGCCTTGATGCTTGATCGCTTGTCTTCGATCTCTTTAGGCAGGACGACCATGTATTCTTCTTGCATTTGGATCTCCGTAATGATTTGGACGAAGTCGGCTATTATTTGATCCCTTTGCGAAGCTGTTTAAGTTTGGCGGTCGGCTCCGTCTTCAAGGCGTCAAAATCGGCTTTCTTGGCCTTGATATCTTCCTCACTTGATCTGATTGCTGCCACCAATGACTGGTTCTCTCGACGATCGGCAAGGCGTTGCTAGGCTCGCTCATACTTTACTTGGTGTGCCTCTAGAAAAGTTGCAGGGACGATCGTGTCGACCATAGCGTCTGGCAGCTGGCTCTAGATTTCCTTGAACCAAGCGCGGATTGCGCCGCAGTCGGCTACCAGCGCGTCTAGCGGGCTCTCTAGCCGATTGCCGATATCGGCTAGAGCCGCTTTGAGGTCTGCATTGAGCGGCACCAGCGCCCTCTCGCCTCCTTCGTCAGGATCTTCAAACTCCGACAGGCCAAAGCCCAAGAGATCGGCTATATTCTGCAAAAAGAAAGTGATAGTTAGAGAAGTAACAAACTTATCAAGTCGATCGATGAGGTTAAGCGAGGCTTACGTGGGCATCGGAGCCGGAGTGGGTTTCGCGTCGGCTTGGTCACCACCTGCAGCCGAAGTGACTTCCTCGTCAACTTGGCCCGCCCAGCTGACCGGGTGCGCTCACTTGACTCTGGGGCAGGCATCGGCGCGCGCGTGGCTACGAGAGAGAGTTAGTTGAGAATCGGCTAAACAATAAAACGAGTGTGATGATAGGAAATTACGATCGTAGGGACTGTAACATCTTGAAAATCGAAGAAACCAAAATCGGAACGTAAAAATCGGAACTTTCGAAACCTTCGCTTGTTGCTTCTTTCTCGGGTTTGTTGCTTCTTATTTGCCACTCGCTGCATAAATTTAGACGTGATCAATTTCCCTTTCGGTGTTTTTGGATGATTTGGGTTTGTCGAAATGAAAGATGCGAAGGTCAGTATCTGGGATTTTTAAAAAGAAATCGGGAAAGCGCGGATTTATGAAAACGCGATTTGGGAAATATAAAATAAAAATTATGGTTGGGAGAAGATAAATTAGGACACAAAATAAATAATAAAATTCTCGGAGTCGTACTCAAATCCGGAAAATTTTGGAAAAATAAAGGGAGGATATTGAAATTTGAAAAGAGGGATTTTAAATAAATAAATATGAAAAATATTGTGGGAAAATAAAAGTGGAGAAAAGTTGAAAATATTGTGTTAAAAATTATTTTTGAATTTTATGAATTTATTTTGGAATTTTTAGAAGAAAGAAAAATAGAAATGGAAAATTAAAATGGAAAATCGGGAAAATCGGAAATTGCACTGTCATGGCGCGCCAAGTGTTTCGACGTCGTACGCGCATCGCCCGCCCCCGCGCGCGCCGCGCGCGCGCCCCGGCCCTACCCCGCGCGCCACGCGCCGCGCGTGCGCACGCCCGCGCTCGCCGCACGCGCCGTACGGCCCCGCGCCGCGCGCCCGCGCCTCGCCGCCACGCGGCCGTGCCGCGCCCGGACCCCACGCCGCGCGCGCACGCCGTGCCGGACCCCGCCGCGCCGCACGCTCGCCCGCCGCGTTGCGCCGCGCAGTCGCCCATCCCCATGCGTCGCCGCGTGTCTCCACCCCGCGCCCGCGCCGAGCCGGCCCTCCCTCTCCACCCCGCGCCCGCGCCGAGCCCCTCGGCCGCGCCTATAAAGGGGCAGCGCCCCGCCCCTTGCCGCACCACCGCCGCTCCCTCTCTCTCGCCCGAGCGCCGCCGCCGCAACCAAGCGCCGCCGTGCGCAAAGCCTTCCCCGTGCCCCATCGCTCCTCCCAGAGGCCGCCGTCGCCGTAAGCCCCTGCTCGCCCCTTTTGTCGCATGCTGCCGCTGCCTCTGTTTCGCCGGACCGCGGTCGAACAGGTTGGCGGCCAATGAATAGTGCGACGAGAGAAAAAGAAAGAAAAAAAAGAAAAATAAGGGAAAAATTAGGAAAAATTTTAGAAAGTTTGGAAAAATATTTTGGGAAGACTTGAGTAAAATTTTGGGCAAAATAAATTATTTTCTTGTATGTTTTCTCGGTGCAAAGTTGAAAACCGAAATCGGACTTTTTCCAGAATTTCGTTTCGCGTCGTTGTTAAATCCAGACTTCGTTTAATTCTTTCTCGCCATTTAAATAGGCTTCTCTTTTGTGCTCAAACCTTCAAAACCTCGAGCACGAATTCCTCCGCTGACATTTCCAAACCTAATTTCTCAAATAATTACGATCGTCGTCTTTGCGAAAACCCTAGGACATCGACTCGATTCCAAAACTCGGATTTTTCCTAGCAACCCTTGTCCTAACTCAAGTAGAATTTTAGGCTAAACATTTGGAGTCGTTTTCATGGCTTTTATGGTTCTTTTCGATCTTTCGGTATTTTATTGAATTCTAATAGAATTCAATTGATCTTTCGCACGTACGGATAGCACCTGAAGAAACCGGCAACAACCCCGTTGAAGACACCACCCTCAAGCGTGCGAGCAAGGCAAGTCATCACACTCTTTGAACATATTGATCCTACTTTGTGAAATGATGTTAATTTCAAATTACAAATTGCACGCTATACACAAACAAGTACCTATGCTTGATATACCCTGCTTTGATGTTGATCACCATTAGAATTATTCTTTGTAACCTTCGATGTGATATGACTGGAGGCTAGCTTCGGTAAAAATGCTTAGCCTTGCTTTAACTAGATCCCTGCATACTCATGATTTTACAAGAAAGCTTTGTGCTCGGGCAACTACCTTAGGGAAGGTAGTTGAAATACGGCCGGTGGAGACATGAGCGCCACATGGCCATGAGAATGTTGAACTAAGTTTGATGAAAATTGGAAATGCTATACAAATGTTTTAGACCGGGGCGGTCGGATGATTTGGGTGGATTCCGGAAAAGGCAAGTGCCGACCCTGGTCAATTAAGGACCGAGCCATGAGATAGCCGGGAAACGAGCCAGTATAACCGTACTTCTCGAATGGGGATAGACCTAGCTGACTAGATAGCCGAGTGGAGGCAGTATCCTTGCATAGATGGTTCTCTATGATGTGGTTTATGTGATGAGAATGAGGCCGCGGCCTTTGCTATGAATGGTGGAATTAAATCGATATTAATTGAATTTAAAGATTGAGGAAATTTTCCCTTACCCCGGGTGCGCCAGAACTCCTCTCACCGCTAGAAAAGGACGGCTAGAGTGCATGAGGGCTTAAGTTCATGGAGCGGGTCGCCAAAGCAAGGTTATCGAAAGGCTTTGCCGTGACCGTCTCATGTGTTGAGACGTAGGCTCATTTGTTGGGCTGTCGCGGAGTACGGGTAAAGTGTACATCCACAGCAGTGTGAGTGAATCAATCTATTCGAATAGCCGTGCTCGCGGATATCGAGCATCGTGACAAGACTTTCGCTTGGCTAGACTTTAAACTTAAAACTGCTGGGATGGGTTTGCATGATGATTTCATTAGCTGGTGGATCAACTTCTCGAGATGCGAGAAGGGGTGGATTCCCCAGAAAATCATGACGAATCGGAGGCGGGAAGCCATCCTTGGAATCATGATGATGGTAGACAGAACCGTCGCCGGATTAATGAACTATGGAACTAAAAATTGATTTGGCTAGTTGTTAGGCTTGTGAAAAGAATTGTGAAAATTGGCGTTATGCAAAAGAAACTCCAGCCATTCCTTGAATAACCCTATCATGTGCATCAATTCCGTGTTGGCTTGCTGAGTACGGTTGGTACTCACCCTTGCTATACGCACAAACCTTCAGCTGATGGGAATGAAGAGCCGGAGGATCCATATCCGTACTACCAGGAGGGTGAAGGAACTGATGGCGCTTACTAGATCTTAGCTCCGATCGTTGCCTGTGGCAAATGACATGTTGCTGCCTCTATTCCGCTGCCGTATCTAATTTCTGCTTTTGTGTTGTATTCGGACCATGAGGTCCTGTGTGTTGAACATTGCCTTCGGGCCTATTGTTGTAATAATGTCGTTGTAAGACTATTCGTGCATGCGCACCTGATTATTCAGTACTGTATTCGTGGGTACCAACTACTCGATCCAGGGAAATGGTACTAAGAACACGAATGATTCCCGTTCCAAAAACGGGGGTCCACAGAGCTGGTATCAGAGCCATGCGACCGTAGGCTAAGACCAAATGGCGCCCTACCCCTGACTAGTTGGCTAAAGGAAAATATCCCTACATAGGATCATTTTCAAAATATTATTTCCGAAAATACAAATATACCTTTTCTACATTTGTATTTCCTTTTCTTTACCAAATGATTATAATGATAGCTCTCTCCCTCTAACCCTAAGTTGCCTTCAAAAGCAGATGTCGAGCCATGACGGAGCCTGGGAGATCACCATCCCACAAGACGAGGGGTTTGTGGCACAGCTTCAGTCCCTGCTGTGGTGTTTAAGATACCCGAAACCACCCACCTACCAAATCAAAAGGCATGGCTCCGAAGGATATCCAGCATGGGAGGCGGCCGTTTCCGTGGAAGCCCGCATGGGAAGTGAAACATCTTTCTGCTTTCACACCCGCTATCACCGGGATTTTGCGGAAGCAGCCATCCAAGATGCGGCCCGCGAAGCATTTCTTCGCCTTAATGCGATACATCGTGCTGAACTCGCGGTGACAGAGTTCGTGCACCATCCCTATTGCGAGGAAGGCAACCCAGTTTGCACCGTGGAGGCCACCCCCTGCTGCTACAACCCAATGGTCACACGTCTATCACGCTGGGCGGAGACGGCAGATGACTGCTACGAAGAGGCCTTGCTTGAGATCAACGACCAGCAGACACGCCTCAATGATCTGGTCGAGAGCCACCAGGGCTGTGGGGATCAGATCAACATGCTGCAGACTCAGCTGCAAGCCAACGGTGCCCAATACGAGCAACTCTCGGACCACTACATGGCCCGTGGGGAAGCCCTGGTAGAGCTGGAGGAGTAGCTCAGGATGAGCAAGCAGCAAGTCGACCAGCTCGAGGAGCCCGCCCTGTCCACGCTGCAGGTACTTCCATCGAGATTGTACCAACACCTCCTGCTCCTGTGCCCGACCACTATTACCTTATGACTCCAGCATGCTTGGATACCTTTCAAGCCATGATGGAGCAAGCTTTTATGTTGAGCACAGAGCCTGCGCCGTACCTGATGGACCCCACTGCTGCCACGTCCATGGGACCCACCTCGAGCTCCGTAGCAGTGCCATCCGAGCCTGGATCGGGAGAGGAGAACCCCATCCAGATCCACACCGACTCGGAGTCTGAGGCGGAACCTATGGAGGTCAAATGGGAGTCCAGCGACACCGATCCAATGGAGGAGGAAGCTCCCCCTCGTCGGCTGACTCACACTGGAGGCCCCCTCACCCGCCAGACCGCTCGCAAGAGTACGTGGCCACCGAGCAGGAAGATTCGGCATGACTCCGAGGCCACCACCTCCGAGCCATGGGGACTCCGATTTGCTTCAGCAACGGACCACCCACTTCCCGCACCTGGCTCTTGCGGATGGTTGGACGACTAGGCGGGAGGACCACCCCGCCTTGATCTCGCTCGGACAGCTCGGCAAAGGACCACACTCTATTCCCCCTTAACTAGTTAATGCAATGACGATGTAGTTGTTGTTATCATGGCATGAAGGACTGTGCATGTACAAATCCGTGTACCCCTTTGATGTAATATGATGGACCTAAGTATCGCTTTGTGGTATCCTAATTAATGAGCTTATTATTATTTTACCATGCTTGTTGATTGAAGATCATTTAAAAACAACTTGAAGAAAAATCCCCTAGGAACCATGACCTTAACAGGTCCGATCTCTTAATTCATCTATCTTCTTCAGATGGTGCATCGCCGCAGAGCCATAGCAACCAACGAGAACATGCCGGAACCCAACCCCTCCACTCTGACGGAGGTTATGGCCTTACAAACCCAGCTGCTCCAAGCAATTGCCAACAACTAGGGGAGTCGAGGAGGATAAAGTTTAGGAGAGTTCATGCGAGCTAAGCCACCAACCTTCTCCACGGCCGAAGAGCCCATGGATGCCGAGGACCGGTTGAGGGTGATCGAGAAAAGCTAACTCTCGTCCGAGTTCGAGAAGCGATAGAGTTGTCTTCGCCACTAACCAGCTAGAGGGTCCCGCAAGTGACTGGTGGGACACCTACAAGGAAACGCGAGCTGAAGATGCCGGAGAACCGACATGGGAAGAATTCACGGCTGCGTTCCGTGAGAATTTGGTGCCACTGCAGCTTATGAGGATGAAGAAAATGAGTTCCGCAGTGCGTCAAGGAAACACCTCGCACAAGAGTACCGAACAAGTTTACCCAGCTTGCCCGTTACGCCACAAGTGATCGCGACGAGGAAGAGAAGATGGATAAATTCATCGAGGGACTAAATGATGAGCCGAGAGGACCGATGATCGGACAGACCACACCGCTTCCAAAGCCTCATCAACAAGGTCGTTCGGCTTGAACACGACCAAAAGATGGTAGAAAATAACCGCAAAATGAGGCTCGCTATGGCCCGCCCATTTCAGGGAGCGCCACAACGTCCCAAGGGAGCCACCCCGTCTGGATGGAAGCCAAATGTTCCGGCAGCCGGTCGTTTCCCCGCTCCCAACCATGTCAGCAGGCCAGCTACACCTCAGTTTCGTACACCAACGCCAACCCTAGCCGCTCCAGGAAGGAGGAATGTGAGCTGCTTCAATTGTGGAGAATACGGGCACTACTCCAATAGCTGCCCCAAACCACGCAACACTCCTGTGCGCACCGGCGCCAATGCAACGCCCGTCCGAGGAGCCCCCACCCCTGCTGCAGGACGCGGTCTGTTTAGGACCCCGCTACCCAACGAGGCTGCCACCGGGTTTCGACGTGGCCAGGTGAATCATGTGCGGGCTGAAGAAGCTCAGGAGGACCAGAGCGTACTAATGGGTATGTTCTCTATCAACTCTACCCCAGTTAAAGACTTATTTGATTCTGGAGCCTCGCATTCATTCATATCTTCCCAAGTAAGCAAACAACACCACCTACACCAAGTAGCACTTAAGAGGCCTATGTTAGTACACTCACCTGGGGGAGACATAACCGTACCCCATGCTTGCATCAATGTGCCCATACGGATTAGAGACGTGGTGTTTCTTTCAAACCTTATGGTGCTAGCACCCCAAACCATTGATGTCATACTCGGGATGGATTGGTTGACCAAGAATAATGGAATCATAGATTGCAGTCGAAGGGAAGTCACGGTATCCACCCCATGGGGATCACCGATGAGCGTAACTATGGATCAAAACCCGAAGCTATGCGAGCAAGCTGCGGGAGTATTCACCATGCTACCTCTAGGCGGGATGCCAGTAGTACAAGAATACCCGGACGTATTTCCCGAGGAATTGCCCGGAATGCCCTCGGATCGCGACATAGAGTTTATCATCGACCTAATGCCTGGTACTGCCCCCATATCCAAGAGACCTTATCGAATGCCGGCCAACGAGTTGGAAGAACTCAAGAAGCAAATCCGAGAACTACAAGAGAAAGGATTTGTACGCCCCAGTTCTTCTCCCTGGGGAGCCCCAGTACTCTTCGTCAAGAAGAAGGATGGGAGTATGAGGATGTGCGTGGACTACCGATCGTTGAATAAAGTGACTATCAAAAACAAGTACCCACTACCTCGAATCGACGACCTATTCGATCAACTTAAGGGTGCGCAAGTGTTCTCAAAGATTGATCTTCGGTCGGGATATCATCAGTTGAAGATTAGAGCTGGAGATATTCCTAAAACGGCGTTCTCTACACGTTACGGCTTATACGAGTTCACAGTAATGTCCTTTGGATTGACCAATGCCCCGGCATATTTTATGAACCTGATGAACAAGGTATTCATGGAATACCTGGATAAATTTGTGGTGGTATTTATCGACGATATACTTATCTACTCCAAGAACGATGAGGAACATGCGGAGCATCTACGGCTAGTACTGGAAAAGCTACGAGAGCACCACGTATGCAAAATTTAGCAAATGCGAGTTCGGCTCAAGGAAGTCGCTTTTCTTGGCCACGTGGTTTCAAGGAGGAGTAGAGGTAGACCCCGCCAAGGTCGAAGCTGTCACAGAATGGAAGGCACCCAAGTCAGTGACGGAAGTTCGCAGTTTCTTGGGCTTGGCCTGGTATTACCGAAGGTTCATCGAAGGGTTTTCCACCGTAGCCCGACCTATGACTCAACTTCTGAAGAAGGAAAAGAAGTTTGAATGGAACGAGAAGTGTCAAAAAGCCTTCGACCAACTAAAAGAAAAGTTAACCACCGCCCCAATCTTAACTTTACCTGACAACCGAAAGGATTTCGTGATGTACTGCGATGCGTCTCGGCAAGGACTAGGAGGCGTGTTAATGCAGGATGGGAAGGTCGTAGCATACCCCTCGCGACAGTTACGACCCCACGAGGAGAATTATCCCACACACGACCTAGAATTAGCCGCGGTTGTTCACGCATTGAAGATCTGGAGACACTACCTGATCGGGAACCACTGTGATGTGTATACCGATCACAAGAGCTTGAAATATTTCTTTACTCAGCCTGATCTCAACCTACGATAGAGACGATGGTTGGAGTTGATCAAGGATTACGATCTAGGAATCCATTACCATCCCGGCAAGGCAAATGTAGTGGCCGATGCGCTAAGCCGCAAAGCCCAATGCAACCACATGGGATTGGGAGGTATGGCCAGTGAGCTCCAAGAAGAAATGGCTCGACTTAATCTGCACCTGATTCCTCACGGAGAAGTGAACTCACTGGAAATCCAACCCCTTCTGAGGACTCAAATAGAAGAAGCCCAAAAAGGGAATGAGGAAACCCAGGAAATCAAGGAACGCATGGCCGCTAGGCGCGCTAAGGAATTTTCTATAGACGACAAAAGGAATCCTGTGGTACAAGAAAAGAATCTGTGTGCCTGAACGAGGTGGTTTGAGAGGATTGATCTTAAAAGAAGCACACGAATCGGCATATTCGTTACATCCAGGAAGCACGAAAATGTACCAGGATTTGAAGGGAGAATACTGGTGGCCCAATATGAAGAGAGATGTAGCCGAATACGTAGCCGTGTGCGATGTATGCCAAAGGGTGAAAGCTGAGCATCAACGACCGGCAGGCTTACTGCAGCCGCTCAAGATTCCCGAATGGAAATGGGACGAGATAGGCATGGACTTCATAGTGGGACTACCCAAAACCGTGATCGGTTACGATTCCATTTGGGTAATAGTAGATCGGCTCACCAAGACCGCCGATTTATTCCCGTAAAAACTAACTACAACGTGCCAAGCTAGCGGAACTATACATGAGTAGGATTGTATGTCTCCATGGTGTACCGAAGAGGATTATATCGGATCGTGGTACCCAATTCACGTCTCATTTTTGGAGCAAAGTCCACGAGGCACTCGGAAGTCACCTCGCCTTCGCATCAGCGTACCACCCACGCATCGACGGACGGCGAAAGGACGAATCAAGTACTAGAAGATATGCCGAGAGCCCGTGCGTTGGATTTCACCAAGGATTGGGAGAAATGTTTGCCGTACGCCGAGTTCTCCTACAACAATAGCTATCAAGCCGTCCAAGATGTCACCAAACGAAGCTCTATTTGGTCGCCGATGCCGAACCCCATTAATGTGGTCGAAATCGGTGAACGAACCGTATTCGGGCGGACATAATCAAAGAGGCCGAGGAAAAGGTTCGCCTAATCCGGGACCGATTACAAGCTGCTCAATCACGACAAAAGAGCTACGCGGACACCCGCCGAAGAGAATTAGAATTTAAAGAAGGTGACTACGTGTATTTGAAGGTCTCACCACTACGGGGAACTCGGAGGTTCAAGGTCAAAGGGAAACTCGCACCAAGATACGTGGGCCCATTCTTGATAAACGCTAGGAGAGGAGAAGTGGCCTACCGCTTGAGCTGCCCGAGAACCTCTCCGATGTCCACCCGATTCCACGTGTCGCAGCTTGAAGAAATGTTTGCGGGTGCCGAAGAGCAAGCTCCTTTAGAAACCATCCATGTCCACGGTGATCTTACCTACCCGAGCATCCAATCAAGATACTGGACGAGGCGAAAGAAGACGGACCAAGTCATGGCGCATGTACAAAGTACAATGGAGCAATCACACGGAAGAAGAGGCTACCTGGGAGAGCGAGGAGTTCCTGAAGACGGAATACCCACACATACTCAGCAACCGGTAAGAAATCTCGGGGACAAGATTTATTGTTAGGGGGTAGGTTTGTAACATCTTGAAAATCGAAGAAACCGAAATCGGAACGTAAAAATCGGAACTTTCAAAAACCTTCGCTTGTTGCATCTTTCTCGGGTTTGTTGCTTCTTATTTGCCAGCTCGCTTGCATAAATTTAGACGTGATCAATTTCCCTTTCGGTGTTTTTGGATGATTTGGGTTTGTCGAAATGAAAGATGCAAAGGTCTGTATCTGGGATTTTTAAAAAGAAATCGGGGAAAGCGCGGATTTATGAAAACGCGATTTGGGAAATATAAAATAAAAATTATGGTTGGGAAAAGATAAATTAGGACACAAAATAAATAATAAAATTCTCGGAGTCGCACTCGAAATCCGGAAAATTTTGGAAAAATAAAGGGAGGATATTGAAATTTGAAAAGAGGGATTTTAAATAAATAAAAATGAAAAATATTGTGGGAAAATAAAAGTGGAGAAAAGTTGAAAATATTGTGTTAAAAATTATTTTTGAATTTTATGAATTTATTTTGGAATTTTTAGAAGAAAGAAAAATAGAAATGGAAAATTAAAATGGAAAATCGGGAAAAATCGGAAATTGCACTGTTCATGGCGCGCCAAGTGTTCGACGCCGTACGCGCTGCGCACGCCCGCCGCGCGCCACCGCGCACGCGCCGCGCCGCGCTCGCGCACGCGCGCGCGCGCGCGCGCGCCCCTACCCCTCGCGCCACGCGCCGCGCGGCACGCGCGCCAGCGCCGCGCGCGCTGCGCCGCCCGCGCCGACCCCGCGCGCCGCGCCCGCACCCGCGCCCTCGCCGCCACGTGGACGTGCCGCGCCCGGACCCCCACGCCGCGCGCGCATGCCGCGCCGGACCCCGCCGCGCCGCGCCGCCGCCGCCGCGTTGCGCCGCCGTGCACGCCCATCCCTGCGTCGCCGCGTGTCTCCACCCCGCGCCCGCGTCGAGCCGGCCCCTCCCCTCTCCACCCCGCGCCCGCGCCGAGCCCCTCGGCCGCGCCTATAAAAGGGGCGCGCCCACCCCTTTTGCCGCACCACCGCCGCTCCTCTCTCCGTTCCCGAGCGCGCCACGAGCCGCCGCCGCAACCATGCGTCGCCGTGCGCAAAGCCTTCCCCGTGCCCCATCGCTCCTCCCGAGAGCCGCCGTCGCCGTAAGCCCCCTGCTCCGCCCCTTTGTCGCGCCGCCGCCTCTTTCAGCTGGACCCCGGTCGAACAGTTGGCGGCCAATGAATAGTGCGACGAGAGAAAAGAAAGAAAAAAATAAGGGAAAAATTAGGAAAAATTTTAGAAAATTTAGAAAAATATTTTGGGAAGACTTGAGTAAAATTTTGGGCAAAAATAAATTATTTTCTTGTATGTTTTCTCGGTGCAAAGTTGAAAACCGAAATCGGACTTTTCCGGAATTTCGTTTCGCGTCGTTGTTAAATCCGGACTTCGTTTAATTCTTTCTCGCCATTTAAATAAGCTTTTCTTTTGTGCTCAAACCTTCAAAACCTCGAGCACGAATTCCTCCGCGACATTTCCAAACCTAATTTCTCAAATAATTACGATCGTCGTCTTTGCGAAAACCCTAGGACATCGACTCGATTCCAAAACTCGGATTTTTCCTAGCAGCCATTGTCCTAACTCAAGTAGAATTTTAGGATAAACATTTGGAGTTGTTTTCATGGCTTTTATGGTTCTTTTCGATCTTTCGGTATTTTATTGAATTCTAATTGAATTCAATTGATCTTTCGCACGTACGGATAGCACCTGAAGAAACCGGCAACGACCCCGTTGAAGACACCACCCCTCAAGCGTGCAAGCAAGGCAAGTCATCACACTCTTTGAACATATTGATCCTACTTTGTGAAATGATGTTAATTTAAAATTACAAATTGCACGCTATACACAAACAAGTACCTATGCTTGATATACCCTGCTTTGATGTTGATCACCATTAGAATTATTCTTTGTAACCTTCGATGTGATATGACTGGAGGCTAGCTTCGGTAAAAATGCTTAGCCTTGCTTTAACTAGATCCCTGCATACTCATGATTTTACAAGAAAGCTTTGTGCTCGGGCAACTACCTTAGGGAAGGTAGTTGAAATACGGCCGGTGGAGACATGAGCGCCACATGGCCATGAGAATGTTGAACTAAGTTTGATGAAAATTGGAAATGCTATACAAATGTTTTAGACCGGGGCGGTCGGATGATTTGGGTGGATTCCGGAAAAGGCAAGTGCCGACCCTGGTCAATTAAGGACCGAGCCATGAGATAGCCGGGAAACGAGCCAGTACAACCGTACTTCTCGAATGGGGATAGACCTAGCGACTAGATAGCCGAGTGGAGGCGGTATCCTTGCATAGATGGTTCTCTATGATGTGGTTTATGTGATGAGAATGAGGCCGCGGCCTTTGCTATGAATGGTGGAATTAAATCGATATTAATTGAATTTAAAGATTGAGGAAATTTTCCCTTACCCCGGGTGCGCCAGAACTCCTCTCACTGCTAGAAAAGGACGGCTAGAGTGCATGAGGACTTAAGTTCATGGAGCGGGTACTGCCAAAGCAAGGTTATCGAAAGGCTTTGCCGTGACCGTCTCATGTGTTGAGACGTAGGCTCATTTGTTGGGCTGTCGCGGAGTACGGGTAAAGTGTACATCCACTGCAGTGTGAGTGAATCAATCTATTCGAATAGCCGTGCTCGCGGATATCAAGCATCGTGACAAGACTTTCGCTTGGCTAGACTTTAAACTTAAAACTGCTGGGATGGGTTTGCATGATGATTTCATTCGCTGGCGGATCAACTTCTCGAGATGCGAGAAGGGTGGATTCCCAGAAAATCATGACGAATCGGAGGCGGGAAGCCATCCTTGGAATCACGATGGATGGTAGACAGAACCATCGCCGGATTAATGAACTATGGAACTAAAACTTGATTTGGCTAGTTGTTAGGCTTGTGAAAAGAATTGTGAAAATTGGCGTTATGCAAAAGAAACTCCAGCCATTCCTTGAATAACCCTATCATGTGCATCAATTCCGTGTTGGCTTGCTTGAGTACGGTTGGTACTCACCCTTGCTATACGCACAAACCTTCACCGATGGGAATGAAGAGCCGGAGGATCCATACGCGTACTACCGTGAGGGTGAAGGAACTCGATGGCGCTTACTAGATCTTAGCTCCGGTCGTTGCCTGTGGCAAATGACATGCCGCTGCCTCTATTCCGCTGCCGTATCTAATTTCTGCTTTTGTGTTGTATTCGGACCATGAGGTCCTGTGTGTTGAACATTGCCTTCGGGCCTATTGTTGTAATAATGTCGTTGTAAGACTATTCATGCATGCGCACCTGATTATTCAGTACTGTATTCGTGGTTACCAACTACTCGATCCAGGGAAATGGTACTAAGAACACGAATGATTCCCGTTCCAAAAACGGGGGTCCACAGGGACCCGATTTCTTCTTGGTCACGCGCTTTGTTCTCTGCCGATTCAAAGATACAATGAAGGCGTGAATAAATGCAGATGAATGGTTTAAAAGGGAGAGAAGTGTGAAGTCACTTACCGTTATCGGCCGAGCAGGGCGCCTCGGAGGACTTGGAGTTTTCTGGACACTGCTCTTGTCCGCTGATGGAGTTGCGATGTATTTCTCCGAGCTGGAATCGGCTGCGACTTCATCGATAGCATCTGCAGCTTCTTCGTTCTCCACTTCTTGAGTCAAAAAGGCATCCACGGTCGGATCAACTGGGGACAAGTCGTCATCGGCTGGGGCTCGCTTTGCCTTCTTGGCCGCCCTTTTTCTCGCTTCGGCAGCCAGAGTAGCAACAGCCGATGGCTGGACCCTCTTTGTCCGACAGAGCGGCTCGCGGGTTTGGCCGTGAAGTAGCGTGCCCACCTTCGGCGCGTTAAAACCGATTGGAGATGGCGCCAGCCCGCACCCGTTCGGCAGGACGTCGGGCACGTAGTTGATCACTACCCCGCTACGGCTCACTAGGGGAGGGGATTCACCGATCGTCTACGACGGGAGAGAGTTATGGTTAGCCGATGATATGAGTAATAGCCGATGAATAAACAAGAGCTGGGAGACGTGCTTACCGATGGAACTCTATCGGGGTCGACGATGGTCAGATACATCGTGGCCGATCGGTGGAACAAGTGTTGTTTCCACTCGCCGCACCACTAGTTGAAGATCAACGATCTGGTTATCGCCAAGTTGATTCTGTTCATGCTGACGAGAGGAGGAGTTGGGAGTTGAAGTAGCCGAAGCATCATTATATTGCCTTAGATTCTTCCCCTCAGTTGGATCTTATCGGCAAATCATAACCGATAGGCAGCTGGCCCATTCCAAACTGTCTCGCCGCCACCATTGGGTGATAAAACTCGTAAGTTTGGTGATGTTGCGGCCTTGATGAATGTCGATGGGGAGGATGCAAGGGGTGATAGCAGTGACAAAGATTTCCCTCGGTGCCGTGTATTCTTCTGAATCGAGCTCATCTAGCCGAAGATTGTCTGGCTGTTCAATTTCGATGAAGTCTTCATATGTAAACCAAATCTTGGAGGCGTTTGGAAAGCCGCTGTACAGCCGATCAAACCATTCTGTGAAAACTTCGGCTGTCAGTTTTGAGCCCGGATAGGTCGAAGCAGCTTCACTATACGATGTCAGCCGCCGAGTGGTTTTCTCCTCATCATCCACAATCCTCGACTCTATCAACAGGAACTCGGCTTGAAGGGGGCAGGTTGTTCGGCTATTTTGTACAAGTGCAGGTTGAGCCAGAGTTGCAATAACCACCATGGACCTCTGGTGCCAACGGACTGCTTGGAGGCCAGCCGAGCCGAAGCCGAACCTAGGACTTGGTATAGATAGCCCAATAGGTACTTGCCTAAGGGGATGTTCTTTTTCTCCACTAGGGCTTCGGCTACGTGCCCGCTTCTGGTTGGACTGCAGCTAGATCCACAAAACACGAATTTCTCTAACCACATAACGAGGAAGGCGGTGTGCTCTCTGTCCAAAATCGGCCCATCCTTCATATTCATAGAAATGAAACCGCTCCAGCCGCCAATGCTTTTGGTCTTGAAGGTATGTTGGCACTTGCACTGAAGATCACTTGGGCTAACCATGGAAGTGATGTCCAAGCCGGTTATCATCACCACATCCATCAGAATGGGGGTCATCGGCCCTTGTCTAAATAAGAAAGTGTTGAGTGTGTCGGACCAAAAATAGTGAGCAGCCGATAGAAGGGATTCGTTCTTGGGCATGTCGGCTATTGTCAATTCTAAGCACTGAGCTATTCCAAGCTTGGTCCAGTGCATCCTTTTCCTAGCCGACATCCTTAAAAACCAGGCCGGCCAAGATTTGTCGGTTGACGGCCATGATTTGAAGGCACTAGTCCAAGATGACAGATTGGGGTTGAAAACCTAAAGGGGATCCGATCGGTTTCGCGTTTATTATTTCACTTGGGTCTAAATTGCCGATCGGTCCTAGGAAGTATTGGTTCTGATGAGCTAGGTTGGGGATTGTGATTTGGTGGGTTAAGTGCTACAGAATGAGGAAAGAAACAAGGAATCATAAAAAGTCAGAAACTAAATCGCGGAAAGGAAAAGGGAATGAAGTCGATTAACTTACCTCGGGGTACGATGGCTGCTGCGACGCGTCAGCGGGGGTGCTTGAGGAAGCCATTGCTGGTGATTGTCGCCTCTTAGGGTTCACCGGAGAAGATGAGGGCTTCGAGGTCACTGAGGTCACCGGGGAGGTCGCCGGAGAGTTCGAGGGTTGCTGAGGTTGCTGTTTGTTTGTGGCAATGTGACACGTGCGGTGGCTGCGGGGGCGGTATTTAAAGAGTATTTTTTGGCAGCCAAAACGGTTTAGGTCAAAAAGGACGGAATTTGGAAAAGCAGCAAAACCGCGATATTATCTTATCACGGACTTGGGGGTATGTGTTAACGACTAAGTTTGGTAACCAAATCCCTAAGTCCCTGCCGAGATGGAAGCGGAATTGGATCGGAAGAACAGAGGTCGAGTCGGCTGCGATACAATCGGCTACAAGGCCAATCGGCTGAGGATGAGCCGGACAAAGACAGCCGATAGCGGATGCTAAGTCAGAGAAGAAGATGGGTCCGTTTCCGATGAAGGTGCTTAAAGATAAATAGAAGATTCGATTCCAAAATTGTGCGTTAAAAGATATTACCATCTATGGATAGGGTCCTGTAACGGCAATTGTATCTGTAAATTAGGAATTTGTTTAGATTTTCTATTGTAATGCGGCATGGGACTATGTCCCGGGATATTGTCGTACCATGTATAGTAGATTAGATAGAAACCGTGTCTTGCACGGGTAGTTTTATTTTTGGGTATAAATAGGACCCGAGATCCCTGTAAATAACACACAATCAATACAACTTCGGCGCATCGCCTCCTTTTTTCTTCAGACGAACACTTGATCCGGCTTCGGGCTGCATCATTTCAATCCCCGATTAAGGTAAATGTTTGTCATTAGTGGTTTATCTCATCAAATTTAGTGCTTTCATCGCTATGATACTCTAGATTCAATGATCTATGTTGTGCTAGTTATCATATATCATATATAATCTAGAACGATGTTTAGATCTGTCTTGATACTGGCCTGTTTCTGTCAAGAACCAACAGCCAATAGAGCTAGATCTAAGAGTTGACCTAGATTATATGTGATATCTACCGTCTTGATAGGTTTACATCAGCTATAATAGATCTAATTGTTCTTTTTATACTTAGTGCTGCATCTTTTTGACCTATTAAGTCATTTTTAGAGCTCTTATGATCTATTCGGCTAGATGTATATGCTTAGAGACAATGTCGGGGTTTCAGCCGGCCTTATCTGTTTTAATATTCTTTTGGTATATTTACTATTAGATTTATTAAAGCCGCCTCTTATATTAAGATCTTGCTCTAGTTAAACGTCCTAAGCCAGAATCAGCCTGTCAACTACAGCCAAGAGCCGACTGATCTAGGTTTAGCGCATTTAACTAAGATCAATATCTTTTCATAAGATGAGTCGGAGTACTAGCCGATTCACAGTTAGCCTTACGATATCGGCTAGGCTGTTAAGGCATATATTTATTATCCCATTCTATGTTTGGATTAAGTGGTTAATACTGTCTCGACGTAGTCGATCTATCCTAGTCACTTAGTTTAAATGCACTTCGGGATAACATATATATGTAAATTGACTCTCTCAGCCGATCCAGTAGGATCTAACTTAACCCTTAACACATATGTCTTTATTTTTCTTGTTGGTTAACAGATCAAACCAACTGGCACGCCCTGTACTGCACAGGCAGCCGAGAAGGACCTGCATTGGAGCTAAGCAGATCTCCCAGGCCAGCGCGTGAGAGAAATTTCTCATCAACAGGCTGACATCAGCGGGCGCACTCGGTCCATGGCCGGGAGCGCACGGGTGAGTAGGCAGGGGTTGTCATAGGTGGAGAATGGCGACGACAGTCACAGGACGTCGGCAATGAACCACAAAACCGAGTGGTGGCGAGGAAGTAGACGGCGTCGTGATGGTGGAAAAGGATATGATGACGTCATGTGGCGACAGGGGCTGCCGGAGTGGCGCCGGCGAGGCCGAGGGAGAGGCACCATGAGCAGCGAGGTTTCAACGTGTTTCATGCGAAAACGATGCTTGGCCGAGGTGGAGGGCAATGCCTCAAAGTCGAGGAAGGCGATGGCACGGCCGGCCGATGCTCTGGCACGATGGCAGAGGTGGCTGGAGGGCCGACGGCACGATGGAGAGAGGAGGGCAGCGTGAGGAGAGCGGGGAGGGAGCTGAGGGCCTCCTTTTTATAGGCCGGAGGGAAGGGGGAAGGGCGCCGAGGAGGGGAACAGCCGGGGAGCCCGCTGGCCAGCCATCCAAGGAGAATTAAATCCGACGAATAAAGGTCAAATTTAGAGGGGCAAACTTAGGGGAAATAAAGAGGAGAAGGAGAGGAACCGATTTTTGCAATCAATTGGAAGGGGAAGCAAACGGGGAGGGAGATCGCCCAGCCATGGTGGAGCTCAATAGTGAAGAACATAATAAAATCCACCACAAAAAATGTGAAATTGGGTGGGGAGTCATGGGGAATTAGTGAGTATGAGGTGGGGACTAATTCCCCTCAATCAATTTGATGGAACAGCGATCGATGGAGGCGAATCGAAGGAGGCACTGCCGCTAGGGCTCACGGGAGAGAGGAGAACAGATGGTTGGCTGGAGGAAGAAGATGCACTCTAGCGACAGGGACGATCTTTGAATTTATTTTTCCCATTTAAATTAACCATTAAAATGATCTTTGAATTTTCATAAATACTTCCAATGCTTAAATAATTCCAAGAAAAATCCTCAAAATAGATGGACACTCAAAGTATTTAATAAAAATATAACCAGATCATTTAATGATTAATTTATTTTTTTAAATAATTACTGAAATGCTCTTTGTATTATTAAAATTATTTCTCGAGCTCCAACATTTCATAAAAAATTTCACACAAGACTTTAGGGCATGGGGAATATTTCGAAAATATTTCCAACCATGATTTTTAAAGGAAATTTTAATTTCTTTATTAATTTCACTTGATTAATTTGCTTTTAATTTTTTAATTTCTATAAAATGGATTATTTAATGATTTTTAATCCCGAATGAAAATTGGGGCGTGACAAACCTACACCCCGATTCGAGGCTAGAAAGAAAAAGGGTATGGTGGGGTTGGGTTGGTCTGCGACTCTGCAGTTTCTTACGGACTCACACTGGTTGATTTTGTTCGCGCAGACCCTGTTCTGGCTGCATGAGTTGAGTTGAAAGATCCTTAGACTACATAGTTAACACTGGCACCTTTGGTATTCTGATAATTCACTTTGACTTGAAAACGGTGGAGTTGTTCCTGAAACCTTAGGACTGACTTCCATAAAACCACAGACTCTAAATTTTGCTTCAAACTACTCCTGACCTGAATGACAGGCGTTTCAACAAGCTGCTTGATCTGCCTTAATCTAAACTGCAAGTGTCTTGAGTTATCATCTCTTCCGGATGAGCTACTGCTGTATTTTATGGCCTGACATCTGTATCCATTTACTCCATGAAGAGGTGATGAAGCAAATCCCTTGAGGTGTCACTTATTCTGACCTTTAAAGAGATTGTATCATGTCGAATGTTACTGTGGTCTGACCATTCGCATTTCCTTGATTGACCATTTACTTCTCATGGTTAGAAATCATGCCTTGGAGTCTAACCAAATTAGAATGAGCAGGGAAAATGAAACTCTAGGTTTCTTACGACATTGACAGATACACGAGTCAAAACTCCTGTTGGATAAACGACGGTTCATAAGCAAAGGAAAAACTACCCGAGGCATACTTTATTCAATATTCCCCCTGGTATTACATAATTGCCATGGAACTTTTACACGATACAAAGTACTTGAAGGTCGGACTTATAGATCATTGTTGACCCTTACCAATAGAAGTGTTGATCAAAACGACATTCATACCCGTGATTCTAACCTGAATGACATGTTTTCTCTTTTCTTATTAGTTGGAATTCCAACAGTACTTCGACGGTTGGCCTTTTATGAAGAAGCATCTTTGCTCATAGCAGTTGAAGTAGCAGGCAAAACCTTCTTGCTGTTGGGGTTGCTTTTAAATGTTTTCTTGCTAGACACCTGAGCTAGAGCAACCCGAGCTGCCTTGTTGGTTTTGACGATGGCTTTGTGCCCTAATGCTGGCGACATTTGCTACGGTTTCTGCTGAAGGAGAGTACTGCTTCCTTGCAGTTGAATTGGGTTACTGTTCCCCTGGCATTGATTGCTCTGGTGGTGTTGGTTCTGTAGCTCTAGAGTGGTTGGTGGTAGAATAATAGAGCCTTTGTGAGTGCCCTTAATGACAACTCGTTGCGGTGGAGGTTTCAAGTACGAGCGACGATTGGTAACCTTTGCCTTACAGATGCCTTTTGGCTGAGTTCGACCACGTTGTGCTGAAGCTGGAATAGTTTGCAGCGTAAAGGACTTGCAAACAGTGTTGATGTCTTGAGGATGTTGGCGCTCGGGCATTGGACATCTTTCAAATAGATGACCGATTTCCCCACAGTTGAAGCAACGACTGGCTACTTTTGCTAGTCTCAGAAGTGGATATTTGTTGAGACAGTGTCCTGGCTCGAGACAATTGAGACAAATCGGGCATAGTTGACCACGAGGTGCATTCTTTTGGGTATGCATACTCATAACTAGAACTGGAACGGGTAAGGACTCGTGAGCTTTGTTTACAACGTGTCTGTTACCACTGGTGGTCTTCACTGGGGTTGGAGCTAGTTGAAAACCAGAAACATCGTCACCATTGGTAGCACCAACCAAGAGTTGACATACAGGCCATCAGGATGTCGTTCGGTCTTCCTTGTCCTTAGCTAGGACCAAATTCAATTGACAGTACTTAGGCACGTGATCTGTTCCCTCACACAAGAAACATGCGATATTTCTCATGGGGCATTCATCTGGCATATGGGTGTCCTCATCACAAAGGCAGGTGTGGATGCACATGCTCGCAGTGTGTCCAATTTCTCCACATCGAGTACATGCTTTGAGCTCCATGTCTTCTTCACTAACACCTTCAAAGATCGCTTCATCATCTTCATCAGAGGCTTGTCCTCTTCTGATTCATTATCTTCTGGCTTGGGTAGATCGTAAAGCCTGAGATGTTAGGTTAGCTGATGTGCACTTCGGAAGGTATTTCCTCTCAGGCGTCGCGGAATCTTCTCAACATCTTCGGGAGTAAACTCTGTGCCAGTGACGATCATTTTGTTGGCACATCCTATATTCCATATTGTGCCTTTCTCTTCTTAGAGTTAGATGGTGGCGTACCAAAACTCTGGCTGATCAGTTGACCGGAATCTTTCTTCCTTCTTGGGCACTGCATCCCATCTTCGGTCGGTGTCCTGACGTACATGTCCCATGAACGGTTGCTTGCATCACGACCTTGCTCATTGTAACCATAGCAAGGATCCTGTGTTTCCCTACAGCATGATGGCGGGATTGGTGCTATCGTCTTCTGAGAACTTGATGGTATACTGGCGAGAGTCGCCAGGGCTTGCATCGAAGCATACTGGCGTTGCTCTTGATATTGACCCTAAACGTGCATCTGAACTTGCATCTGCTGTTGTTGATACTACCGTTGCATCTGTTGCATCATCATGGCTATTAACTGCATCTGATTGGCCACTACCTGGGTTAGAGCTGGATCCCCAGGAGGTGGAAGTGGAACACTCGCAGTGTTGTTATGAGCTGACCCATGGGACGGTTGGAGTCTTGATCCATAAACATTGCCCCTGGCTTTACCCATCTGCTGCCAGGAGGAAGGAGGAGAGGACAAGGGAGAGGTTAAACTAAAGGCGAGAACTTAATCCGCTTGACTACTGATCTAATTTAGGTGAACTTTTATTGTTCAAGTTGATTAGGCAAACAACCTAGTATGGTCACATCCTCACCACTAATGTAAACCATACACTTGCATGCAGCAAATAACACATGACATAAGAACTACCTATACTACTCTTTTGGAGAGGATTGGGTTTACGTAGGCTCCGAGAAGGCTTCGCTTGATCCTCAAGAAGTGCTGACTCGGTCTGCTTGGCTTGACCTTGAAGCTTGGGGCTCGACTTGACTTTCACCGATTGACGAGCAATTGAGTTTGGCCCCCAGGTTCAACATCTAAGAGAGGTGGAGGGGAAATAGAGAAATTTGACAAATCATTTTGCAAAGACTCCAGAGGGATAGAAGAGACATTTTCGCAAATAAGGCTTTTGCAAACTTGTCCTTCGGGGTTTGACCATTTGGCTCAACCTACAGTCGAGATGGCTTTGATACCAACTTGTCACGCCCGGAAATTTAGCCAAAATTTCCACACTATTTTGTGTATTAAATCTCTGTCCAGGAATCAACCAAGGTACACAAAATGACAAATCAATATACAGATCCAAACATAAATTAAAGCAAGAATAAATACTTACAGAAGAGGCACTTAGTCCTCGCACTCGAAAGAAAACAGCGAAAAGAAGGACGATCCTAGCGGGGCTTTCGCTCCACTCCACAAACAAACTCAACCGAGGTCCGAGCCTTAGTCCTCTAACACCGTCTTCAACTCAGAAGCACAACACTTCTGAAAGAGGGAAGAATTGCAAGGCTAACTACAACCAACGTACTCAACAAGCCAAGTTGGGAAAATGCAAAAATAATGCAAGGGGTTACAAAGAATTCATATTTAAGGCTATTTTGCATAAAACTGGCATTTCAAAGCATTTAAATATTTTAAGGCATTTAAATAAAAGACGAGCCTATCTCAAGTCAAATTATTACCAAGCCGCTCATCCACGCGATGTTGCCTTAACCTAGGCCAGCAAGTGCTAACTCCAATTATTTCAATTTTAAACAGAATTAAATTTACTAGTAAATTCCACATTTATAAAGTGATCACTAGTTTTATTTTTCCTAGGGTTACCAAGGATCATAACAATACAAGTAATAAGGCTATAACAAGGAGAATTGGTAAGGCTCAATAAAACAATGATAAATGCGAGAATTTAATAAAGTAAAATATAATAATTTAAATAAACATATTTTTTTATAAACTGGGACAGCAATATGATTAAAGTGACACGACTTGCCTTGCTCTTTCAAACAATCTTCGGACTCTTTTCTCGCGAGTGCAAACCTCCGAAACGACGAAGTCTACATGCGGCACGAAAAATAAGAAAAACCCTAATAAAAACCAAATAAACAGTACATGAAAAATAAACCAACATATAGAGCTCAATTTTAGATGAATTTTGCAATTTGAATGGCCCAATTTGGAGTTCGTATGAATTAGATATGAATTTTAGAAGTTTTGGACTATTTAAATGAATTATGGAAATTAAATTGATTTATTGCGTAATTTTTAATTATTTTTACCAGGGAAAAGATTAGGCTGGCGTCAGCGGCGCATGCGTCCATGGTGGGAGCGCACGGGTGAGGAGGCAGGGGTTGTCAGAGGTGGAGAATAGCGACGACAGTCACAGGACATCAGCAACGAACCACAAAACCAAGTGGTGGCCGAGGAAGTAGACGATGTTGTGATGCCAGAAAAGGATATGACGACGTCGGGTAGTACACCAGCAAGGCGGCAGGGGCTGTCGGAGTCACGCCGGCGAGGCCGAGGAAGAGGCACCATGGGCAGCGAGGTTTCGGCGTGTTCCAGGCGAAAACGAGGCTTGGCCGAGGCGGAGGGCGATGTCGCGATGTCGGGGAAGGCGACGGCACGGCCGGCCAGTGCTCTAGCATGACGACAAAGGTGGCTAGAGGGTCGGTGGCACGGTGGAGAGAGGAGGACGGCGTGAGTGTCTCCTTTTTATAGGCCGAAGGGAAGGGGGAAGCCATCCATGGTGGCCAAACAAGGAGAATTAAATTCGGCGAATAAAGGTCGAATATAGAGGGGCAAGCTTCGGGGAAATAAAGAGGAGAAGGAGAGGAACCGATTTTTGCAATCAATTAGAAGGGGAAGCAAACGGGGAGGAAGATCGACAGGCCATGGTGGAGCTCAACAATGAAGAACATAATCAAAATCCACCACAAAATAATGCGAAATTGGGTGGGGAATCATGGGGGAATTGATGAGTATGAGGTGGGGATTAATTCCTCTCAATCAATTTGATGGAATAGCGATCGGTGGAGGCAAATAGGAGGAGGCAATGGCGCTAGGGCTCACGGGAGAGAGAGGAACAGGCAACTGGCTGGAGGAAGAAGATGCACTGTAGCGACAAGGAAGAACAATAGACTTTTTCGCTAACAGTACTAGGCCAAAATGAAACAGGAAAGTAAAGCAGACTTTCTTAACATAGGCAGACCTGCTAGACTGAACGGAGGCAAGCGAAATAGACTTCCACAATTTGGCCCAAAACCTGGAAAGAGGATTTAAATTACTTTTCATTAAACGATCATTTCCATAAATACTTTCATGCTCAAATAATTCCAAGAAAAATTCTAAAAATAGATGAAAACTCAAAGTATTTAATAAAAATATAACCAGATCATTTAATAATTATTTATTTATTTAAATAATTACTGAGATGCTTTTTATATTATTAAAATAATTTTTGAAGTTCCAAAATTTCATAGAAAAGTTCGAGAGTACTTTAAGGCATGAAAAATATTTCAAAAATATTTCCAGCCATGATTTTTGAAAAAAAATTTAATTTCCTTATTAATTTCACTTAATCAATTTGCTTTTAATTTTATTTAATTTCATAGATTATTTAATGATTTTTAATCCTAAATGAAAATCGAGGCGTGACAATTGTGCGGTTTTTTCTTTAACCCTTTCTGTCCCTTTTCCCTCTCGGCTTTGCCCGCCTTTTGCCTGATGGGTTCGTGGAGCCTGGAGATTTCTTTTCTCCAATTTTTTATTGTTTTTTGTTTGCTACTCCTTTCTCTCCAGAAATATAACTTGGAGTAAATTTTTGGATAAACTGAAAACCTGGGGCAGCCGTGCAGCTAGAAGGAGAAAAGAGAAGATAAAAAGATCACGAAACGAGTTGAGCCATTAACCCATAATTAATTAAATATTCATTATTTCAAATTAAAAAATAAATTAATATAGTTTTTAAAGTAATGTTTATAGATTTTTTAAAAAAACGTGTTTAACTAGTTTGAAAAGCGTGTGTAGAAAAGATACACTTCCCTCTACTTGTCCCTTCGTAAAACGCAACGATCGAGGTGGAATTACTTTGATGCTTTTTAAAATTTATTTGATTGAAAAAGAGCATGTCAATGATACAACAATATATTAAATACAGGTAATCACGGGTCTTAAATAGAAAATTTAGATTTGCGGACAAATTCAAATGTTACAAATGTTTACATTATATTTATGAACATAGGGAGCAGTAGTTAGTAAAATATTTCCTCTCTACAACTATATTTGTGTATATATATATATACACTATTTATTTTAAAATGAAAGGTAACCAAAACTCTGGATTGCCCTCTCTCGTGAGACCAATAGAGCTCTCCTGAACCTCTGCACGGTAAAATTCCTCCGTCTGGCCTGCATCTTTTCCTCTCTCTCTCCGAGCCACGGGCGAAGGATTGCAGAGGGATTAGGATTTTTCGCTCCCCTCATAGGATTTAGGTGATGTTTGGTTGCAGAATTTAAATGTAAACATTAATAAAAATGGTTTTTATGGCAATTGATATCATTGTATCAGATTATATGATTTGTTTGGTTTGCTGCTGTAACGACAATGTAATCATTCATACTGTTTAGTTTGCTTTGCTGCTATATGCTGTAACGTAAACATGTCAACTTAGTTTGCTGCTGTAAAACAGGACATTATGTATTTGAAAGCAACGTAATAGACATAATCATTCATTTTCGCTGTTTGGATAGATATCCACGTAATAGACGCAAGCAAAACAGGTGTCCTTTGAGAATTCAAATGCTGAAAATGATACACAATGAGAAAATACATAATATGGAGACTTCTGTTTGGATGCAAATGCAGTGAACAAACACAACACTGCCACTTCTGTTTGGATGCACATTTTGACCACAAGAATTCAAGACAAGAGGTAATAATTTTGCAGAACAGGCACACCTTCCAAATTCAATCGATAAAGGAGTAGATGAACAATTGACATGAGTGAAACAACCATATTAGTAAACAAATAAGCTAGGGGCAGTACTTTTGTGTGAAAACAAGACAGTACTTTCAGCATACAATATGTACGTCATTATGGTTCAAGCAAATAAAAGCCAAAGTACAGAAAATAACATCTTTAGACATACGATGGTCTCCAATCCCCAAGGCCTGCGCATATATGAAATTCTGGTATTCAAAAACAGATAGTGAACATCTTGTAGATCAAATACCTAACCTGATGTACACCAGTGTTTCTTTGCCTCATCTAATAATAAAAATTTTTAGAAATTAGTGAAGAAAACATTACATGAAGAATATATAGTGCTCAGCGTTATACCAAAGTAAGAATATTCTTGCACATACAAGCCTAATATGATATTCAGAAAAAAGGTAGCATTTTTTAACTTCATGAGCAAGAAATTACAGCCCTTTAGGAAACTGGCTGCACAAGGATTAGTAGAAAAACCCTGTTTTCTTGAACCGCTTTTTTATAGGTGCAAGCAAGAAAGAAAGACATAGGCACATACTCCCAGTTAGAAGTAGTTTGGATGAATATGATATTACTACTTGTGCTCCCTTAGGGAGCATATTTACATGTATGTGTTTTTTTGCACAAAATTTTTTTCCAATCTTACATTGTGCAAAATGATTTATCACCTGGCAGTAATGGAAATCAAAATTCTCAAAATCTAGACAGTAAAATGAGTTGGTCCAACTTCCCTACACTCAAAAAATGAAAGAACCATGTACTAATGTCCAACTTTCCTACAATATGGGAAAATAGATTCTACATAACCCATGTGAACTTATGAAGCAAACAGATATGAGGCAGGAATACACGTCATTCACTAGTATAAACTACTTCATGATTTGTTAATGAAAAGATTATTGCAGGATCATCATTCACCAGCATCACAAGTATATCATCATAATGAGAGGTGGTTTTAGTAGGGGGAGGGTTCTCACCGGCGAGGTGACCGTTCGTAATGATCGACGGTGGCAACGACGAAAGTCGGATGTGGCTGATGACAGTAGAATCTCTAACTGGCCTCATGCTCCACGGCCTCGCCCTTGTTCCCATCAAGATCCAGTCTCCAGGGAGTTCTTCTCGTCAAGATCTAGTCGAGAGAGGTGGAAGTCCGAGGAGGTGGCGGCGCACGTTGGATGGGGGAGGAGGGACTGGAGGCGGAACTCATGGAGGTGGAGGAACGCGGGAGACGGGGAGCGGTGGAGTGTGTAGGGCAAGGCGGCGGCACCGCCGATGCACGCGGGGTGAGGAGCATTGGCGGCGGCGCTCAAAACGCTCGATCGGAGGAGCTAGGTCACGAATTTTTGCATTTTTAATTTTTTAAAGATTTACAAAAATAACTTCCGAGTTTGAAAAATTTCAAAACTAATCTCCTCCCGTCCTCGGGAGGGCGTGAAGGAAAAACGCCCTCCCGGAGGGCGAAAAATCCGACGTGGCGAGACGGCCCCGCACGGCCGTCGCCGCGCGGTGGCATTTTGCGGGCGGCCCCTTCCCGCCCTTGGGAAGGGCGTTTTTCACTGTGCATGGGGGCCGCTGCAAAAATGCCGGGAGGCCGGCCTTTTGCGGCGGCCCCTTCCCGCCCTTGGTAAGGCGTTTTTCACGTGCACGGGGGCGCGCAAAAGGCCGGCCGCCCTAGCATTTTTGCGGCGGCCCCATTCCCGCCCTTACCAAGGGCGTTTTTCACGTGCTTCAGGGGGCCACCAAAATTGCCACGGCCGCCCGGCAATTTTGCAGCGGCTCCTTCCCGCCCTCTGCAAGGGCGTTTTTACCAGCCGATATAAGCCAACTCTCAATCATTTCAACCTCATTTACACCTTTCCAAATCCGTAAAAGAACAGAGAGAGAGGTGAGGAAGAGGAAGAGCGCGGCGAAGCCCTGCTGGATTGCGTACTTCATTGGAGGTAAATGCAATATCTCGTCATTATTTTGTTTGTTAGCTAGTATGTAAATGAAATATTAGGAAAAATATAAATTTGTAATATTTGAATAGGTATTGAATAATTTGTTATAGATGTGTAAAACAGATGGTTTAATTTAGATCAATGTAGATAATCTAATCGACAAGAACATAGGAAGAATAGATAGATCAACAAGGATATTTAATGGACATTAACATAGGTAGAATAGATATATCAACTTAGGTAGAATGTGTTTGGATGTAAGTGTAAATTATGTGAGCAGATGGTAAGCACTATAGAAAATCGTACGTATAATTTTGTTGATGATCAAAATATGTTTAGATATAAACTACGAGTTAATTAAATTTAGTTTATAAATTTTGGCAAACTGAAATGAACGAGTTACGATTGGCGGTAGATGGAACAAACAAATCGATTTGGGAAAATTTAAGATGTAGACCAGAGAACATATTGTTAAAGAAATTAAGTTAGGCACAGAATCATCTAGGAAATATATTCGTAGTATGGAATAAACTCAGTTTCAATTTGTGTGTCAGGCACTATGGCAAGTAAGATCATATTTCAGATAGTTCACGGTGAAGGCAACGTTAGATACAGTCCAGAAGGTGTAGATTTGTCAGAATTTAGGATGAAATCAAAGGGCATCGATAGGCCAGGTGAGAAAACATTTGAGTCAGTGTATAGTTGGTTGCTACGTGGATTTAAAGTGGATACAAGAGTGAACACAATGTCTCTATCCGTTGTAGTTAGTCGTGCAATGAAGGATATTATTGGGAACTTATGCCTATTGATAACACCGAGTCGTGGAGACGTTATGTGGACATGGCACTTGAAAGGTCCTGGGCCCTTGTTATTTTGTGGCACTTGCACGAAATCGATAGCGTATACAATGCAAACGAGTATGGCGAAGGTCCAAGCAATGAAGCAAGCTTAGAGGAGGCGATTGGCGTGGCGGACGAGGGAGAGAGAATCGAAGCAATTGTTGAAGAAATGGAGAGGGAGGATTCTGAAAATGAGCAGGCGGAGGGCGATGAATCATTGGACGAGGAAGAAGATGTCATGCCTCGATTGGGAACAAGCTGATTTCTCTCGGCTTGTTATCTCGGAAGGGCAGATGTTTCATTTGAATACAAAGATAACGAGGTCATCCAGGGTGCTAGGTATGCTCATAAGGAAGACATGAAAGAGGCAAGTGAAGCATTGGGCGGTGTCTTTGCATAGAGAGTTTAGGGTGGTGAAGTCTACGAACTATGTGTATGATGTGAAGTGTATGAAGGATGATTGTCCGTGGCGCGTTCATGCATACAAGGGAAAATGGAATGACTATTGGAAAGTGAGCATTGTTGGTGAGCACACATGTCATTGCCGGGGTAGATAAGTACCACCGCAACATCACCTCGCGTTTGTTGCCGGTGAGATGTACTGACCATGTTGTTAAAAACACGGATTTTGAACCAGGCTCCATTATTAAGCACATTGAGAACAAATTCAAGTATACTATTAGCTATGCGAAGGCTTGGAGGGCGAAACAAAAGATATTGGAGATGAGGTATGGCACATTTGAAGCATCGTATGACAATTTACCTCGTCTATTAGCCACCATTGCTCGAGAAACCCCAATACCTACTACGACATTCGACATTTCCATCATCTACCGATTCGAGCAAGAGCGTGCTGCAAAGAGCATTTTTCTCGATTGGTGCTTGCATCAACGCATTTGTTCACTGTCGCCCGTGTCTGTGCATAGATGGAACCTTTCTAACTGGGAAATACGGAGGTCGGATGCGACGGCGATTGGAGCAGATGGGAACAACCGGGTGTTACCTATGGCGTTTGCATTTGTCGAGAGTGAGAACACCGAAAGTGGTATTGGTTCTTGGAGAGAGTTCGATGCCAAGTCGTTCGTATGAGGCCCAATGTTTGTCTCATACATGATCGTCATGCCGGCATGCCGAGGGCAATCGACTACCTTCGAATGGTTGGCCGGAGAGGGACTTCCACTAGGTGGCATGATGTTCGGAGTAGGTGGTGCATGCGTCATATGGGAGCCAATTTCTACAAACAATTCAAGAACAAGCACCGATGGATCTATTCAAGAGGCTATGTGGTCAAAATCAAGAGAAAAATTCAATGAGATGTGGAGAAGGTTGGATGAGCGACAACGAAGCAAACCGACGAGCAATCTCGTTTGCCACGAGTTGAGAGCAGCCAGTGTACCTCTTGGTCCATTGCATAATGACCCGCCAACAATGAGAAGGAGGTCGCACCATCAATACGTAATTTCTCCCACTTTGGATAGAGAATGAACCGAAAGAAAAGTGGTCTCGTTGTATGACACCGACGGAGCTCGATATGGTATAATGACAACGAACCCGGCCGAGGTGTACAACCGGGTGATGCGAGGAGTTAGGGGGCTTCCATTGGTGGGTATTGTGGAATTTATCCTTCATGGCACGCAGGCATATTTTAGGGATAGATTTAAGAAAATATCCCCTTTAATGGTCGATAACAAAATTGTATTTGGCAACATGGTGACGAAATATATGCAAGACAAAATTCAAGGCTATGAAGCACGAGTAATCCCCAAGGAACCCAAGTTCTTGATGCACGAGATCATGTGTGTCGACGGAGAGAGGCGAGGCATCAACCGTGTTCAAGGCGTGCGGAATGTGTGCTTCATGCGGATGGTGGTTGTAGCCGCACGTATGAAGCCGAAGCTTAGACATCTCGCCTTGCTCACACGTCCTTGCCGCACTGGGACTGCGGCATAGTTCCGTATATTTATGTGTCACGGTACTACGGAAAGAATCAATTTTTCATACGTGGAAGGAGGAGATATATGGTTTTGGGATATCTGGATCGTACACAACACTGCGGCCACAAGTGTTCTACATTCCGGATCCATCGAAGTTAAGGATGAAAAAGGGACGTCGTCGGTCCGAGACGCATCGAAACGACATGGACGAGTCCGAGGCCGGGGGAAGGACCCTACGTTGCAGCAAATGCGATGAGCGCGGACATACATACAAAAAATGCCCGAAGAATTCAGAAACTTCAACCGTCGAAACTTTTCGGACAGCCCACCGATGGTAGCCGTCCATCTGGAGAAGGAACAACAACGAGGCGACCACGTCCTAGACGTGCTCGTGCAGCGACTACGTCGTCCACTGGAGATGCAATGGCTTGATTATTTTGTTTGCTCCTTTTCAATGTAGTGGTGATCTGATATTTGTACTATTTGTCATGTTGTTGCCATCTGTCGTGCGTGTAATATTTATCATTGTGAGACGTAAACGGTTTATTGTTGTTGTGATACTTATATGTTGTGTTTGTTAGTTTGAATTAAGACGTGAACTTTTTATGTTGAGATATAATGGACCATTAATGTCATGTATTCATGTTGTTTTGATTTTTCTTATAAATTGCTTATTGTGTGCTTCATGTATTCATGCGGGTATGGCGGACGATACACCGGCGCTTTTCACAGACGGGTGGACGGGCGCACAGTCGTACTTGTCGGCGGTGCGGGGTGCTCACGACCACCTTTCGTCCACGGCCGTCGCGCGAGTTGTTGCGTGTCGATCCGCGACACGTCGAGCGGTACGTTCAAACTCTTATCACTTATTGCAGGAACACTATGCTTGATACTAATATTACACTATGTGTATGATATGCGGTTACGTGAGTCCGGCTCGATCGCTCTCTGCGACTCGTTGAGGCGCGTGCCCACGATCACGACCGAGCCGGACGGTTCGATGCGGACCGGTCCCGATAGCTGCTTTGGTGGATCGGTGGCGTCTGAGACGCACACCTTCCATCTTCCTTGTAGGGAGATGGCTCCGACGCCGGGACGTCTCCCTACCGCTAGGGCTACCACTAGCCGGAGAGGGCATCGGGCTGTGGACGGTGTTGGTGGATGGAGGGACGACATCACGCGCGCTTTGCTCGGTGATGAGGCTACCGGGGCTCCCTGCACTGCGATCTACCCTTACGCGACCACCGGGCCTACGAAGACTTGGATTATGCAGTTCACAGTAAGATAACTTCAAGACTTCGATATTTTTCATTACATCGATGTTTGTTAACATGGTTTTGTCCTTTGTAGGCCGACAAGCTCCACCCGGACGCCGACGAGTACTCCGTGCGACGCTCGTTGGAGGCGTACTGCTTTGGTTGTTCGGCTAGGTGATGTTCACCAACACGTCGGGGAACACTGCAGAGAGGGGCCTGATCCACTACGCCCGGTCGATAGCGGACGCGGAGATAGGCGGCATGCCTCAATGGAGTTGGGGTTCAGCCGTGCTCGCAGCCACCTACCGTGGGCGTGCGACGCGTGCACGAAGACAGATCCGGAGCGATCTTCACAGTGTCCCCTTCTCTTACACATGTGGGCTGCGGAGCGGTTCGCGATCGGCCGACCGGTCGTCGACACCTCTCCGTACGACGTAGCGCCGGCTTTCGAGAACCCGGCCGACGGGCCTACGATGGGTTCGTCTTGGTTTCGACGCAACGTAAGTACAAAGTCATATTTCTTTCAAATATTTAAATTGTGTTGAACAAAACTTGTAACCACTTGATTTTTTTATTGTCGCAGCGTGACCTTCACACCGTCGCGCGGCGCCGCACTTGCGGCATCACGGACACCTACCCTGAGCACCGAGACCGGGACTACTTCGTTGGGGTACGTCATGATTTGTGCATTAAAGCCTTTGTACGTCATTATGTTTTTTATTGGAGCGAAAAACCTAACTTGTTTTGATTTTTGTAGGCCGACGCCGCACGGGCATTGAATGCCGAAATCGACTTGGTGATGCCGAGGCCGGACGCGGCATTCACCGAACGAGGTGGAACGAGAGGATGACCTTCGAGCGGATGCGAGACGACGGCACGGAAGATCTTGCGGATCTTCTCGTGTCGTTCGTCGTCGACGCGGTTCCTCCACAGGTGTTACAGTCCTCGTCCACGCGGTCCAGTACCCGGATGGTCACCACACGGCGCTGGTCCTTCCACAGGTTAGTTCCACTCATTTTCATTGTGTCAACCCTACAACGTGATCTAACAAACCGAATGTCGCCTAGGTCCGACGCTACCGAGCGGGGATACGGCGGGCGCGAGTGGATCGTCGATCCTCGGCCTTTCGCTACTCGGCCCAGACTGCGAGCTTTGCTTGGAGCGAGCGGATCCTCCGTTCCTCGTCCCCTCGATCGGCGGGAGGTGAGCAAGCGTCGTCCGATGATTAGTTCACACGTGTTAGTTTAAGTCACCGATGCTTCACATTGCTTACATACGGGAGGATTCTACTCGGCGGGGATTTTTCGGTCGGGGACTTCGTCGACGCAGAGCCGGCGGGTCCGGGGGAGCGACGAGGGGGTCGGTACGGGCGACGACTTCGACGACCTAGAGGACCCGGATCGGGACGTACTCGCCTCCTCTCGGCTCGGTGGAGCACCTCTACCACGAGCCGGGACCCGCCACGGAGACGCCCGCGCCGGATGTCCGTGCTAGTCGTGGCGTGCCCCGACAGGCGACGTACTCTCGGGGCACGTCGAGCACGGCTAGGAGGGATAGGAGTAAGAGGCCTCGTCGTAGCCTTGTGTGCAACGTTTGTACAAATTGTAAATATTTATTTTGTGTTTGATGTTTGTATATATCTATTTCGTTCGTCGCACTCACATGTCACGAGATCCTTCCGTATCGTTCGCTGCATGATACTCTTACTAACGACAAAAAAACTTTCGGCCCAGTTAGACTCGCACGAGACATCGCTATCGGCTTTTGCCCGTGATAGTCCCGCACGATACGTCGCTATCAACTTTTGCCCCGTGATAGTCCGCACGATACGTCGCTATCAACTTTTGCCCCGTGACAATCCTACATGATACGTCTCGATCAGGTTGCCCGTGACGGACATAAACGATACATAGATGTGAACCGTCACCTCCCGCACTATATATTGCCTAGATCCGAATACGAGCTCTTCAAATCTGCATTCTCTTTTCTACATTTACTCCTGCAATGAGATCTTCATATCATCCATTCCTTGAGCGTCTCCACCGGCGACTCCATCCTTTGAGCGGTTTTATTCCACCATGGTGTGACCGTCCGTTATGCCATTGTGGAGATGGTCATACTTACGTCGTCCCTCCTCGCGAAACCGGGGAGACGATTTTCCAATGCGCCAACATTGATCGGGTATGGCTTATCTGCACTTGCTTTCATCTACAAAATCTTCACGCAGAAAACGCTAACTTGATTGTACATCGTGTTAACACCTCATGCGGGCATATCGTCGGGTGTGCAACTTCGTTGAGTGGATAGATACGGAGAACCCACGAACCGACGGAACACGTTACTACCCACTTAGCGAAACAAGGTCGAATACCTTCAACGGAAGGCGAGTACCAACGTCGAGTTCGCGCGAAGCTTTGGACTGGCCTATGGATCAGTGGCACTACCCACATGGCGGGAACGTCCGGAATGTCACCGTGGTCTACGTTGCCAAGTGGTAAGATCCATAAGACAAGCAACTAGAGGACAAAGATGCTTCGTGTGTCCCGAGATTGCGGATGACGATTTTGTCGTGAGTATAATTTTTTTTCTTTAACATTTTCGCTTGTTCCATTTTTTAACTCCAACTATAAAAAATGTGCAACCAGGAGGATGTACGTCAGTGTCCATACAAAGATTGGATCGATACGGTTAAACCTGCTTCGATCGGTCAGACGGTAACACAACCTGAGTCCACTGAACAATTCATTCAGGCTTGGATGGAGTATGAACGTCGCGTCGAAATTGCAAGCTTAGCATGGAGGAACAACCCACTGGGTTTCCCTAAATGGTCGGAGCGTCCTATGTGCGGTTGTAGGGATCGTTGCAAGATGGCTACCTCATTTGAACCACGAACATATGGTCGAAGATATTTCATTTGCCCCAACTTAGACAACGACTTTGTTGTACGTCTTTCATTTTATCAATTATGCAAACGTCTTCGCTCTAGTGGCTCTCTAACCGATTACATGTGTTTCTTTACCGGGGCATTCAAAGAAGGTGTGGATTCACTAGGTGGATCGACAATGTCATTCCCCAATATAACGGCTTAAAAGTAACGAATGTGAAACTCAAAAGGAGTACAACGCCGAGAAGGAAAGAGAAAATTGATGACAAGCTTATCGCCCTTGAACGGTTCCGTAGGTAGCCGAGCCTTCACTCGTGGGGGATGAGTTAGTTGTATTGCATCATCCGTACCTAATGGGTTATGTAACACCGTGACAAACAAGCTGCTTAACCATTGCAACTAAGTTAACTTGGTTAAAATAATATGTTCACAAGTAATGCAAACAACATATGTACGATACCTCGAACATTTACACTTGCAACAATATTTACATTTGCATCCTTACGACGATAACATTTACATTTCAAACAATACGACAAATCACGAAGACGGTTACATTTGCAACAATACCACAAATCCAATGGATTTGTTATATTAGCACAAAATACGACGATAACATTTTACATCTCAAACAACACGAGAGAGTGGGTCGATGTCGATCGGGGCAATTAGGGTTTGGGAAAAACGCCCTCGGAAGGGCGGGAATGGGCCCCGTAAGCACGGTGAAAAACGCCCTTGGTAAGGGCGGGAAGGGGCCCGCAAAAATGCCGGGCGGCCGGCCTTTTGCAGGCGGCCCCCTGTGCACGGTGAAAAACGCCTTACCAAGGGCGGGAAGGGCCGCCTGCAAAAGGCCGGCCTCCAGGCATTTTTGCGGCGGCCCCCGTGCACGGTGATAAAACGCCCTTCACAAGGGCGGGAAGGGCCGCCCGCAAAATGCCACCGCGCGCGACGGCCCCGCACGGCCGTCGCCACGTCGGATTTTTCGCCCTCGGGAGGGCGTTTTTCCTTCACGCCCTCCCGGAGGGCGGGAGGAGATTAGTTTTGAAATTTTTCAAACTCGGAAGTTATTTTTGTAAATCTTTAAAAAATTAAAAATGCAAAAAATTTGCTAGGTCACGCTCTCCTCCTCCGTATCGGTATCGCTTTTCGCCAGTCCAGGAGCGTAATCAGCTTTGTATTGGGCCAGAATTCTTTTGCAGGCTATCCGATTACGATCCATCTAAAACAAACACATGTAATGTGGTCTATTCACAATGGGTTTTGATACGGGCCAAACATAGCCCAACCAAACAGATCCTTAGTGGTTGTCGGGTCTCCCGCTAGCTCAGGCCTCATTCCCGTTATTTATTTTGGTCTTCTGAGTGGTCCTGGTGTCGGCCATCTTCGTCCTAGCGCCCCTGCTATAGATACTATAATTAGCATGTGTTGCTGCCCTTCCAGCTGGGGCTACCACTCTATGTCTCCGGGTCCCTCTTTTCTGCCACCGGAGAATGCTTTATGTTGTCAAGTACCATCCGGCCTCTTCTCTACAAGACTTTTACAACGGTTGTAGCATTGACAACTTCGGTATCAATTAATCCAAGCTTTTGATACTCAAAAATAGCATCGTTTTACATTTTTTATAGTGGGTCAACCTCAGTCATAGCTAGTGGAGGCCAAGTGGGCCGCCCGGCACGGCCCGGCACGGGCACGGCCGCGGCACGGCCCGTCACGGCACGGCCCGTTAGGCACGGCTACGTGACGGGCCGTGCCGTGCCGGCCGCGTGCTCCGCCCGGCCCAAGCACGGCCCACGGGAGGCGGGCCGTGCCCGTGCCGGCACGGCACGAATTTGGCCCGTGGGCCATGGCGAGCCCACGGGCCCATAAGGCACGGCCGAATTTAAAAAATAGAGAAAAATATGAAAAAATAGAAAAAATATACAACCCTATTATTTCTATATATAAAAATTAAAAATATAAATAAAGGATAAAAAATAAAATAATGATGTATTTGTCACGTTAAAAATATGAAAAAAATATATTTGTCATCTATTTTTTATATTGAAATTATTAAAATAAATATTGATGCCATTGGACCTCCCGCGTGCCGTGCCGGCCGTGGGCCGTGCCTTGCCGGCCGGCACGGACGATCAGTCTTGCGTGCCGTGCCGTCGCGCCGGCTCGGCTCGGCGGCGCCGCACGGCACGGTCCGTCGTGCCGTGCGCCGCCGGCCATCACGAGCCGGCCGTGCCGTGCGGGCCGGTGCACGCGATCTGCGTCGTGCCGGGCGGCACGCCTCGGCCCGGCCCGTTTGGCCGCACTAGTCATAGCCTTCTCTTGAATCTCAACTTTACATTGCATAGATGCCACCATTGCTCCCACATGCTTTGTAACATCCCTCAAATCACCTTGAACATCGGCAAAGACATCCATAAAAGGGTCACTTGACAAGGTATTTTTCAGTTTGTTCTTGTCTTTCTTCCGTTTCTTAGAGCTTGAAGCAGTTGAATCAACACTCCGTCGAGGTGCAGTTGAATCAACGTCCCGTCGAGGTGCAATTGAATCAACGCTTCGTCGAGGTGTAGTTGAATCAACCCTCCGTCGAGGCGTTTCTCTACACACACTCTCCACATCCTCTTCATCTTGAATATCTCGAACAATTTCTTTCTCCATATTAGCAACAACTTCACCAAGTCCTTCTGCACCTTCTCCAGTAGTAATGTCTTTGTCATAAATTACAGCTAATGTATCATAGTGAGGGAATGATACACCATATAGGCCCTTTGCCTCATTGTTTTTCTGTAAAAATACAAACAATGACATGAAACTAACGTCATGGTCAACAAGCAGAAGAGAGACCTATGCAGCTGTTTCGATGACTTACCTTGCAATGATCATCGTATTGTTGTTTCTCACATTGTATCATCTTTCTGTTGTCATCCCAAGAAAAGCCACTTCTGGTTAGCATCACTTCAATTGCACCAAACTTGGTCCTAAAGTGCCTTACTCTTGACTCGATGTGCGGAACAGCAGTAAGGCCAGAAGTTGGCAACTTCTTAGCAAGTACACTCTCTAGAACTTGGCAATATCCATTTTTGAAACCCCCTTCTAATTTCCAGCTTGGATCTAAAGCGAGCTCGAACAAAGCCTTGATCAGCTCCTCATCCTCAAAGGACGTCCAAATCCTTTTGTTCTTGCCTCTCCCACGCACAATGCTTGAGCTTCCAAGATTTTCCATAACTGCAATATTAGAAATTCAACAGAAAACTAACATCAATAAGCATCCAAAAAAATTTTAGTTCTCATATGCAAACAATTAGAAATTCCACTTAAAACACAAACCTCAATGAGCCCTATAGCTATTATACATCCCTTGAGCAAGAGTGTTGCGAAAATTCGTCCATTCATCGGACGTCGAAATAGCTGAGATAAACTCAGGTTCAGCTTGTTCTCCCTCAAGAATATCCAACGGTACCTCATCCTCATCCTCGTCCTCATCCTCAAATGGATCTCTAGACATCTTTTGTAGAATCAAGTTGTGCAATAGAGCACATGCCATTATAATTCGACACTGAGTTTTGATAGAAAAATAGGATGGAGACCTCAAAATCGCCCAACGACCCTTTAATCTTCCAAAATAGCACTTGCATGCCTCATGTTAAAGTACTCCTCTGCACTATGTGGTGGGTCAAGTGCTGTGAGACGACCTAGATGATACCTTTGGCCTCGGTAAGGGGCTAAAAAACCATTTGCATTTGTATAACTAGCATCAACAAGGTAATAGCAACCTTTTAAATAAAAAAAATATCGGTACAATTCAGACAGTGGAATGTCAAACTTCAAAAAATAAATTGACTGGAAAAAACTCGCCTTTAGGGACACGAAGCCCGTCTGACTTATGAAATGCATCACGAAGGACACAACCATCATGTGCAGAACCCTCCCAACCGGGTAGTAAGTAAATGAACTGCATATCTGGTACACAAACACCTAATACATTTGTAACAATGTCTTCTTTTCTTGACCTATATCTTTCTTTTATCCGGTTGGGACAGTTACTTTTATGTGTGTACCATCCAATGCACCTAGGCAATTCTACAATCCGAATATACAACGTCAACACAATATGGTACAATTAATAGTGGTGAGATGTGATTTATTTTTTAGAATGTATTACCTTGAATACTTCCATCTATCATCGGTGGTGTTCTCAGTTATAGGTTCTAGCTCTTAAGTAGAAGTTGATGAAGCCTTAAAACAGCTAGTAGGCACAAATTGAAATGCCTACTTATAGTCTCTCCACTTCGGTAAAAAAACTTTTCTATTGTTCTATTCTTTAAATGGTGAGATAGTATATATAAGAATGAAGCTATTGATTCCTCCAACGACATATTTCTTGTATCCTTCATACCTCCGATGTCTGTAAGCATGTCACATAAGCATGTCTGTATCCTTCATTGTTGCATTCATGTAATTCATCAGATCAAACTGCATTTCTGCTACAAAAAGAGAATTTACTAAGTAGCTCCAGTACTGCAGCAATTGTACCAATCGATAATTTATCACATCAATCTAGACTAAAACTACACTATGGCACATCTCAGACACACTGTTGTCGAATTTTGATAGTTTCCATAGAAAATACAAAAACAATATACCTATATGGGGAATACATTGTAATAAACCTAATTTTGATCACAAGCAAAACAACATTTCTAGGGGCGTTAGAATTCTAAACACAAAATATAGCTTTTAACAAAGTTATTCTACTTCATCATCCACCTTCATCTCATTCCTGTGAACCAAAGGTCTTGAGCCTTATCTCAAACAGAAGCATGCAAAATAGCAAAAATGACAAAATTGCTTAATCATCTTTCTTTCTTCCTGAATGGCATCTCGAATTCAAGTTCCTCCTACCAACATTCCTAAACACAAGATAACTTCACTCTAATCTACAATAATGCACCCTGACCAATATTAAAACCATGCTAAATCCACATAAAATTAGACCAATTCATCAATATTTGCCCAAAAAGGATGAATTCAATTTAATGTCAAGTTTCATGCCTAGAGGTGCCAACCCTATCACTAAACTTTACTCACTAGAAATTGCAGTTAAAAACTGGGCTTACACTACCACCCCGGTTAGCACCAGCACTGCAGCACTGAAACTACAATATGGAACATCTCAGACACACATCAGATGTTGTTCTTGCCTTAGCAAAATGAAGTTACTTCATATGTTGCAAAGAGAAAGAAGTTCTTGCAGTGTCAAGGCATGTCTGGAATGGAGAAGGAAACAACAAAACCACAGATGGCACAACCAGTTCTTTTCCCAAACATGGTCTACTCGATCGATACCCATTAGAGCAATGACATTCACAAGCAGACGAGAGAGAGGACGAACGGCAAAATGTATACCTGCTCCAGTCAAGAACAGCAAGCCTCCAGTCAAGAACTGCAAGCCTGCAAGCCTCCTGCTCCACAGCTGTGGAACTCCAATCTCTAGAGGATGTGGGGTGGGTGGCGCCGGTGAGGGAGAAGCACCGGCGAGGGGGAACTGGAGGTCAGGAACTAGAGTTGTTGGATATCACGTCAATGTTTATGTATTAATGAATAAAGTGTTATTCAGTTCCATGAAATAGAGATCTTGTATTGATCAATAAGTATGTGACTTATTTATGAGACTCTTTACGTATGAATCTATTTTTAAACGATCCCTGATCATATGTCATATTGTTGGAACTAATATGATTCTAAGATCGGCATGTTTATTGATTGATGATCATGTCTCATAGATCATGGGTATGGAGATACCAAATCAATAAACATGGACATATGTGTTAGAGAACACATTGTTGGATAGACCCACCATGAGACACTACAGGAATTAATGTGTCATTAGTTGGTCTCAGGTAGTGTTGGTACAAAGTCCTTAGACCTGAGATCACCATGGATTCCAACATGTGTAGTAGCCTACTTTGGGACTACCAAACGCTATTCCGTAACTGGGTAGTTATAAAGGTAGTTTTCGGGTTTGCTATGAAACATGGAGTGGGATGTGAGTGATTAAGATGGAATTTGCCCTCCTTTGGAGAGATATCTCTGGGCCCCTCGAGGTAATGGATTATGGAAATGCATGGCCATGCTAAATTGATTGAGGAGTCAATCAACAGACAGATAATCCAATACGGTTCGAGTGAATGGTTAAGCTATTGAAGGGATGACACACATCTTGCCTATAGCTTAATTGGTATCGTGAGGCAAAGGGATTTGTGTACACATTACAGGTTCAGAGCCGATATTATATTCTTGTATACTATGGTGTCAATATGTGCTGCTAGGCACCGCTGTTGACAGGTCGGCTCAGTTGGACTCGAGCCGACGGTCGGCTAAGTTAGACTATAGCCGAAACCGAGTATACCTGAACCTACAGGGTCGCACGCTTAAGGGGATAGAATTGATATTCGAGTTGGACTCGAATACGGCTCGATCGGATAGGGATCTGATCGGATAGAGTCCTATGGGCTTACGACGTATGGGCGGCCAACTCTGTGAGATTTCCGATATGATCCGATTAAAAATAGAGTCCTGATCGGCCACTAGTCCCAGTCGGCCAACTCTATATAAAGGGGCGAGGGGTGGAGATTTACGGTATTGCATTGAACCTAATCCGCAACAGAAGTCGCCGAGATCAATCTCCACGGAAACCCTCCCCACTTTCGAGCCAAACCCTAGCCTTGCATCGCGTGCTAGCACACGAGTGTTTGGCGTTCTGTCCCCGGACGTGTGGATACCGGTAGAGGCGCTACTACGTTGCACGCTGTTGATCGGCTACGGATCGGCTGTGGTGGAATCGGCTGCGGTCGAGCGCATCGGAGCGAGGCGCGAGAACGCGGTCAGACGACTCGGCGAATCGGCTACATTGGCGAATCGGCTGATTGGTGAATTGGTTGTCCACAGGAATCTGCTGTCGGCTTACGGGAATCGGCTGTCATCGGCCAGCACAGTTCCAGATCGGATAGCCCTGATTGGCTACTTCCGCTGCATACTCCAATCGGTAACGATCTATCGGCCCTTACTTGCAAGTGTTCCTGGTTTGCGCGGTAAAAATTTTTTGTTTTCGGCTAGCGTAGCCTCCGCGTAACCCTTCAGGAGCACCGGTGTGCAGTCCTGACCAAGCTTCGGGAGAGGATGCGGCACCAGCGAGGGAGGAGCACCGGCGAGGGGGAACTGGAGGTGGAGAGCACCGGCGTGCTGTCCTGGCCATGCTTCAGGAGAGGATGTGGCGCTGGCGACGCTCGCGGGGCAGGATGCGGCGCCGGCGACGCGCGCGGGGCGAGGATGCGGCGCCGGCATCGTGCGTGCGGCGAGGATGCTGCGGCGGCGATGTGCGGGGTGAGGGCGACGCAGGGGGTGAGGTGGGGTGAGGGCAGTGCAGGGCGCTAGGTCACACGCGATGGATCCCGTATCGGTAGTTGTTACCGCTCGATTTGGGCCGTATCATTCTAACACTGGGCTGGAATTGGATCCTGTGGTACGCGATTACAGCCCATCCGAAACAAACACATTTAACGTTTTCAGTTTACACCGTGATCTGATACGGGCCAAATTTGGCCCAACCAAACAACTCCTCTTTGTCTCCGTGTTCCTCTTCTCTACCACCGTCATCTGGGAGAATGCTTGATGTTGTCAAGTTGAGGTAGCGTCAGCCGTTTCTCTCAATCCAGTGTACAGATGATAAGGGTAGCGATCTTCCTCATCATTTCTTGGGAGGGGGCTGCAAGTCAGGTGGCTAGGATCAATAAGCTGGACCGATGAAGCTTCAACTTTTTGGCATCGGATATCCCATCCATGGCCTAGTTCATAGACCGATTCAGGTACACTTCTCGTGATAAACACTGAGCTCCACTAGACAAGCTCACGGCTTTGATTGGTCTGATCTTTCAGTGAGTTGACGATAACAATGATTTGGAAGAAACGTTGACGATCCGACTACAACCGTACGAGACGTCATTGTGTTGCGCCTTAGCGATCGATACACCTCTCCATGGGTTGTTGATCTTGCCAATGAAGATCAACCTTTTTCCTGCAAGAAAATTGAAGAAACAAGCAAGAACAAGATAAAAACAATATGAATTGCAAATAGGAATTGGGTACAAATGACAAGTTGGGGTTCCGAAGACGAGTAATTAGGTGGTCTAGCCGACATACGTAATTACAAGGTAAAGTAACAATGGCTAAAACATTAATCTAACAAAACCCAGAAATTCTAAGGGGGTAGCTAGCTATTTAAGGAGGTGGGAGGATGACCTAGGGCTTCCTAGAGTTGTGCTCCACCAGGTTGGGGCACACCCCACTTGAGCCCCACTTGGGCTAGGGTCCCATATGAAGTTACAAGTCCATATTTTCATTAGAGGTGATGTAACACCTATTTCTGTGATTGTGGCTGATTGGGATGGAATTTGAAGATGAGACTGGATCCGTTGGAAAGAGCACTCCGAGATCTTGATGTCTTCCTGTTGACATATGATGTGAGCAACGGTTGTATCCATAGTAGCCATGGTCACATCATCCTCCCCTTCTTCACGAAAAACCATCCTCGGTTTTTCCATATGGTTCTTGTTGCATAGTGCATGATCTTGCCCATAGAACTGTCTACATGAAAACAAATGCAACAAAATTCCGTCATGTAATATTATTAGTTTTTTAGCAAATAGTATTAATCTCTTATGAAACAAATGTACTTGGTAATGAAGATGGACGACAACGAATATAGATACCACATTTGATTGTTTCGCTTGCGGCTCATTTTGTTCCCCTTCTTCAGAAGTCAAGTACTCATGTGGCACAACTACCTTGGTGCATGGTGACCACATTGATTGATCCGGTTGCTCCTCTTCCTCAGAACCATCCTGTTCTTTCAAATCAAAACAACACAAACTCGAGATAACATGATTTGCAATAACATGCCCTTCTAGCTTGTAATTTTTAGCCACAGCTACAGGAGCTTCTAAATCCGAACATATGTAAACTCTATGCACCAAATATGTTCCTCTATCATTATTTTCGCCAAAGATATGAAAAATAGCATTAGTTGATCATGGCAAATCAAACATAGCAAATAATTTTTCCTTCAAATTATCAAGCTCATAAAAATCATCAAACGAAACATAGCCCAAAGTATTTAAAGAACATAATAATTCACATTCCTCAACTTCATTAGCGATTTGAACAACATGCTTAAAATAAGCAAATAAAGAACTAACACTAGAAATAGCATGTTCATTCACTAGTTATGACATTGATATAAGTGAAGCATTATCACACAACTTATCTTTATCACAAGGAACAACAAGTAAATCAACTTACGACAAAAGAATCTCAGCAATTGGTTCCACTAATGGTTGCTCTACTATAACATGTAAAGTAGACATGTGTAGCTCAGCTTGAGAATACTCACCTTCATTTATCTCAGCACCATTTATTTTACCTTGCAAACTTTCTACAGATAATGAAGGTGAACAATGGGGATGGCGGCTCATTCATGTCTCTCCTTCTTTTCTTGATTATGCACTTCATGTAAATGGTTAGTAATAGAACAAAAATACATAGTGTGTTTCTTTTTCATGTCCTCATCTATTTGAATTTCAACATTGCAAGCAAGTTCTAACAAATGAGAGAGATCTATAACTTTGATAAGCAAGCATATCCTGAATTTCTGTGTTAAGCCCACGTAAAAACCTCAATTCTGTAGCTTTTTCACATTCGTCTAAACCACAATGTAATAAATAAGCATGCATATCATGATAATATGAAGTAACGGTTTTGGTTTGTTGTTTTAACCATTGTAGTTTGTTGAATAGAATATCAGCATAATAGATGAGAACATAAGCATCTCTCAAATATCATTTTAGGTCTTTTCAAGATTGAGGTATTTTGTTACGCCTACAAAGATGTTTCCATTCATAAGAAGCATTTTTAATTAAAACATTAGAGACATACATAACCTTTTATTTTTCAAACAAACCATGCTTTTTAAATTCTCTATCAACCGCTAGCTCCTATTTAATATAAGCATGACGATCATAATTTCCTTCAAAATAAGGTAGTGCAGATTTGATCTTAGCAAGAACAACGTCACTTACCTCATATGCGTCATGTTGATCACTCCTTATGTCTCGACGAATATGTCGATGTTGAGCATGATCGTCTCGTATCCCCTTGCATAATCCTGTCATGGTTAGTAGCAAACAAGAAACATACACAAGAACATGTACACTCCTATCAACTACTAGGTACTGGAGGCTCAAATATCACACACTCTCAAGCTTTTAGCCAAGCTCTTGCAAGTTCTTACCAAAGCAAGCGGAATGGTGACATACACCGACTAAACCAAACACCCCAATGGAGGTTGGATGTATCGATGCCTCGGCAAACACCTGTTGTACGACTGCAATCAAATCTATGGAGCTCTGGGTAAGCTTAAATATGTAGCAAAAGAATAACAAATGCTCAAATCATAAAATACAAAGTTGAATAACCGTTCAAAGTCAAGTACAATGCTGGTCCTAGGATAGAACGTACTAGAGATGCGAGCCTAGGCACAAACAGTACCACAAGATAGCACTAGAAACAACTCAAGCATACTCTGATATATGAAAGCAATCTCAAAGATAACAACTGAATTTCTCTTTCTTCTTTTTTCTTTTCTTTTTTTCTTCTTCTCTTGACTCAAACGTAAATAAAAAATTACAGGGACTCAAATGTAAAAGTCCAAACCCTAAAACTAAGAACTATACAAAAATGGAATGCTGATGTTATGTCGGTTCCGTTTTTCCAAACAGATCACGAATTCGACATAAACCCAAAAAATTACCAACGTGTTTGGCATGACTCAAAACATATATGTACATGATTAGGAGGGGGAGTGGGAGTCGGACTCACATCACTTTGTGGAGGTGGATGGCCAGGAGTGCGGAATTGATGCATGAGATAAAAATGAAAAATGATTTCAACCGATCCAATCTACTATTTCTTTCCTAATGTAAAGAGAAACTGATGTAAAGAGAAACCAATCTAATCTAATCTTCTCCTTCCATCTTCATCACGGACAACCACAAAGCACAATCAAACCCTAGCGACTTGATACAAGATGAAACCCAACCAACAAAAACTTCTGAAAACTATAACAATTGAACCTTAGCAGCGGTGTGATTCCATTTTTGTAGGTCGCGACAACAACAAAGACACAATGGCGGCAGTGACAACTGTGGTACAAGACGTGACGAGAACTCGAAACTCTAAACGAACTAGACGCTAAGACCAGCAACACGACGCGACTATGCAACGTAAAACTCAACAAAGCAAAAACTGAAAAGAACAATGCAACGACACAAATATGGCTAGGTAAACGGATGCAATTTTTTAGACTTTTTCAGGTTATAGGTAGATAAAAAAACTCACCCAGCAACGAATGCTATGATACCACTTGATAAACCCTAAGCTCCACTTGACAAGCTCAAGGCTTTGATTGGCCCGATCTTTTGATGAGTTGATGATAACTATGATTTGAAAGAAACGTTGACGATCCGACTACAACCGTACGAGACGTTGTTGTGTTGCGCCTTAGCGATCGATACACCTCTCCATGGGTTGTTGATCTTACTGGTGCAGATCAACCTTATTCCTGTAAGCAAATCAAAGAAATAAGCAAGAACAAGACAAAATCAATCTAAATTGTAAATAAGAATTGGATATAAATGACAAGTTGGGGTTCCAAAGACGAGTAATTAGGTGGTCTAGCCAACACACGTAATTACAAGGTAAAGTAACAATGGCTGAAACTTTGATCTAACAAAACTCAGAAACCCTGAGGGGGTAGCTAGCTATTTAAGGATGTGGGAGGATGACCTAGGGCTCCCTAGGGTCGTGCTCCACCTGGTTGGGGCGCACCCCACTTGGGCCGGGGTCCCAGATGAAGTTACAAGCCCATAGGCCCATTATAAGTGATGTAAAACCTTGTTTCTATGATTGCGGCTGATTGGGATGGAATTGAGAGATGAGGCTGGATCCATTGGAAAGAGTACTCCGAGAGCTTTCCATCAAATACGTGTGGACCCAAATCAGAGCACATATGCATATTTGGCGGCCGTTTGAATTCAGCGCTGTTAGAGGTGAACGAATTGGATTTCAGAGTAACGGTTGTCTTCCTATTGACATATGATGTGAGCAACGGTTGTATCCATAGTAGCCATGGTGACATCATCTCGGTTCTCTCAATGCACATGGTCGCATCATCTCGGTTCTCTCAATGCAACCAACTGTGGTTTCTACTGTTGGAATGATCGGCATGGCTGTCTTCCTTGATAGATCTACTACAACAATTCCTTTTACTCTTCTTTGACGGTGTAGTTTTACCCATGAAGCTAAACTTTTACTCTTTGTTGAGGCCCTAACCTCTCATGTGAGGCCCTGTTTGGGAATGTGTCGATGCTTGACCTACTGCACCTCGCCATGGTTGCGTTCATCGTTGTCGCCAAAGCTGCACAAGGCAGACACTCTGGACAGGTCTACACCAAGGACTTGAGGATTATGTTATTTTACCACTCTTTAGGGGCCTTCATGTAATACTAATTATAATCCTAGTCTACTACATAATATAAATGTTAATTTGGATCATATCACTATAAATTTGTTTGTTTCAAAATATACCATTATAATTCGTCTAATTGAACCACAACACTCCCAAAATCGGTTCCATGCCATGGCTTGCACCAGATATGCATTTTGAAACATGCGATCATAGTTTGTCTAGGACAAGGAATTTTGTAGGGAAAAAGAAATGGAAAAAATGAGCCAGCGTGGAAGGGTCGACGACTTGCCGATGACGACCACAGCCCATTGCAGTGCCGAACTCCAGCCGAGCGAGTTGAGTGTTGGAAGCTTCCCGAGCTCCAACAGGACGGGCCCATCAAGCGAGCACCCAACGATGCGTTCATCACCCTCCACGTCACGTTGTCGGTGTTGAACATGCCATCCCTAACCTCTCCTCTGCTGGATCTACTCACGCAGCGCTGAGCTCGCATTGAGATTGTTGCCACCACAAGGCCACGCCTTACTGCTGTCGGACTCGAAACCACCCTAGCCTGGCCCCTGAGCTCGCCACCACTTCTGTTGCTTTGCTCCACTACTGCCACCGCTTGCTTCGTTAATGCCCTCGCCACTGCCGTCGTCACCACTTGCTCCAATGCTGCTGCTTGCTCCGTTGACGCCCTCACTGTCGTCGCTCTCCCAGGGTTGTGGTCCTAAGTAAGTAGAATTAGGTTCTAAGTAAAAAAAAGTTTAGTAAGAAACATGGATGAATACTTGCTCTTTTCTCAATTAAAATTCTCTAAAATAATAGATAGGAGACCATGAATAAAGCTATTTGGCGTGGATGCACAAAGATAGCAGTATTCAACTAACAACAACATTATTAAAAATAGAGAAGAATCGAATAACATAAAGAAGATGGAATAGTAAGAAGAATTCCGGGACAAAGTTTTAGTTTTACCTTGCAGTGTGGTAAAGAAGAATTTTTTGTTAAAATTTATAAAATTTTAATAGTATTATTAAACTATTGATGAATAGGAATATATCATACAAGAATGTAATTTCTTTCTTGGTGTGTGTGGTTGGTAAGTATCATTCTCTCTTTGTTAGCTTTTCTCGAAGTCTTTTTAGCATGACATGTTCAGCTGGCAAGTGTCTTGTTTGCATCGAATAGAGGAACATAATTAGATTATTTTCAATGACAATGCTTACACGGATAACTAATATTAATCGATATTACCTATTTTTTGTCACATTTTCAAGGAAAAAATAAATCTAATATTATAAATTCCATATATTTATACCATAATTTCTAAATGTTAGAATATATTTTTCAATACTCACTGTATATGAACTAGGAAAAAATAGTTATATGTTTGATTGAGAAAAATAAATAAAAAATTAAAAAATATCAATATATATATCGTATTCCTAGTTTTTCCTGCATAACTGTGTCTAAGAAGAAAGCGAATTTGCTAGATATGTGTTGACAGATTTTTGCTTGTACATCACTTATTTTTTCAAGTGTATGATAAATTCCATTTTTTGCTTATACATCAGTTAATTTTTCAACTTTATATTCTATCGTTGTTTTATTGTTGATCATCTATAGCTAGCCATATGTGACATCATTTTGTCTGGTTTGGATTTTAAAAATCTTTTTATCAGTCATTATCATTTTCGTCCGTTCGTTTGTTTATCCCAAGTCACCAAATCCGCATGATTTGGGTTTATATATGTGTCGAATACATAGGTAATCCCAGAAGAAAGTGGATCCTCTCAAGAAAATGGAGAAAAGGATCCTCTCAAGAAAAAGGAAAAAAGGAAGGAACAGGAAAGAGGAAATCGTGGGCGGTGTTTCCCCGTCCGCTCGGCGTCGACTCGTGAGTGCGCCAGCTACCGCCGCCGCCGCCGCCTGCGCCGATCCTCATCCATCCCACGCGCAAGCAGGGGCGCAGCATCCTGGTGAGCATCCATCCGTTACGCACATCCTCTTTCTCATCTCTCTCTACCCACGCACTTTACTTTTTTCTCGAATTTGCGTTAACCCTAGCTTCTGTTCTAGAAATTTGCCTTAACCTTAATTTTGTTTGTTTCAAAAAAGTTAGTTGAACCCCCATGTCCCATGTTAGATCCGCCCCTGGTGCCTAGCCCAACTTTGGGGAAGGAAAAGGAATCGGTGGATCGATGCGAGCATTCGCGCGACCGCTCCAATGTGACGACGACCGCGGCGCCATCCCTCGTCTTCAAGGTCGGCGACACTCTGCGCGAGCTGCAGCGCTTCACGGATGGGGAGGTGGAAGCGTACGCCGGGGTGAGTGGCGACCGCAACCCGGTGCACCTGGACGACATCTCCGCCCGCCAAGTGGGAAGGTTCGACCGCGGCCGCGTCGTGCACGGCATGCTTGTCGCCTCACTCTTCCCGGCCGTCATCGCCGCCCACTTCGTACGCCCTCTCGTCTCTCTCTCTCATGCCTGCCAGATGGCAGACTGGCATTTCGTCGAGCACTGCATCAGCATGACAGGCTGACCATTCTAATATCTGATGCTGATGCTAACGCAGCCTGGAGCCGTGTATGCAAGGCAGTCGCTCAAGTTTGCGGCACCGGTGTACGTGGGCGACGAGGTTCTTGTGCAGGTTCAGGCGCTGCATATCAGGGCCTCCACCACAAAACACATGTATGCTCAATTCATCTTTTCCTTTCCTAGTCGTCTAGACTAGATTGTTTGGAGTGAACCATCTTCTTTCTGACAGTGTCAAATTCGGAACCAAGTGCTTCACGAGTGACAGTGATAACCTCCTAGCTGTCGATGGTGAAGCCTTGGCTGTGCTCCCCTCGCTTTACCTCAGACAACAACTGAACTAAGTGCCTGCCATTGTTGATTAAAGATTGGAAGCATCGTCAGGAGTTGGATAATATGTGATTTATGTTCCTTTTGGGTCTGTTAGATGCTTAGACAAGATAGGGAGGCTATATGTTGTTTTGTGGTTCTCGGTAGTAGTTGGCTCCCTTGTTAAGCTGGAATTCCCAGCCTTTTGTACTTCATCAAACCTTTAGTCCGCTTCCAATAGAACCTGGGTAATTCCCGTTATCAAAAAGAAAAAAGAAGGTACATCACTGATGGGAGCATTGGCTAGTAACTCTTAGTGCACTCCATTACTCTAAATAAAGGTTCCATGATTTGGGTCCTTTATGAAAGCTGGTTCTGTTTCGCTTCACCTTTACTAGGGAAGCCTCTTTGTTGTTAAAACATTTATAATGTCTCATGATTTAGTCAGAAAGCATCTTCTAAACTGAGCTTGCAGAGCAATTTGTTTGGTTTGTGTTGTTGCTCACTGTAGGAGAAGATGACTTAAAATCTGCACTCATGAGCGCCTGCACAACACAATAAAGGTTCTTGACATATGGTTGAAGTCATGTGGGTTTTAACTAGAACACATTAACCTGGTTATTGAACTTTAGTCGCATCATGCAAAGAGCAACAAAATAACCAGAAAGAGCGAGCGTCCCAGCTCCTCAGCATGGAAAGATTGTTACAAACTTAATTTAAGCAGCACATTAAATCAAATTTTGATGGCCAAATTGACCCCCTCAGTTTTACTAGACTTATTCTTATCCACAAGTTTTACCTTTGCTCAACAACTTAAAGGGGCTGTTTGGTTAATGCCTAATGTTGCCATAACTAATACTCCCTCTGTCCCAAAATAGGTTGATTTATTAGAGTTTAAAATTTGTCCCAAAATAAGTTGTTTTCTAGCCTCTTATCTACCCCCGGTCCACAAATCGAAAATTTTTATCCCTTCAATACCCCTTTCCTACCTCTTACCTACCACCTAACGGTACTACTTTCCTATTAATAAGGGGCATTTTAATCTTTTCCCATCACTACTAAGTTTTCTTTGGATGACTTGAAATCAACTTATTTTAGGACAAAGGGAATATTAAGGAAGCATGTCATGCCACATTTTTTGTGGCCACAAAATCATAAGCCACAATTGTGGCAAAGTTAGACAAGAAACTGAGTTTATGACATGTGACATGGGTGTTCGGTAGAGATCAAATGGGATGCAAATTCAGGTGGCTGGGCAAGGCTTGATCGGTTTGGCTGGGTTCCTGCCAATGGTTGCGGACATCGGTGCTGGGTGGTGTCAAGAACAGGGGAGAGGCGAGGGACAAAAGTGATAAGAGAATAGATGATAATTTTTGCTTAATTCAAAATGATAATGCCGTGCTCACTAAATTAGAGCCAGCTTTTAACAAACATAATCGAAATAACCAACCAATTCCAATCTAAGCAAACTGAACAAGATATGCTAAAGTGCGGAAATTGTGCCAACAACTCAGCCACTGCCACTGGCTGCCATGCCTTGTGCATCGTTTCTGGGCCTTCGGCATTATGCAATGCCTACCATGACTCTGTTGGTATACAGTTGAAAATGTTGATATACTAGGAACACCATTTTGAAGTATCATAAATTGAAAGTGAGTTAGCACTTAGCACGCAGGCACATATGGGCATTGGATCACCGCCAACCTGGACCAGAAACCAAAGCCTAGTGCAGGTCAGCTAGTAGCTCAACAGGTAGTTTTTCATCTTTTTACAATTTTTCTTCCTCTGATCTCTGTTTTTTCTTTCTCTGGATGATTGGTATTTAATTGAAATGTGAAATATAGTTCAAAGATGGCCTGATTTTGTGATTTAGATTAACTTGAATCAATCAAATATGAAGAGGAACATAGGCATTCTGTCTGTCTTTAGCAAAGTAAACATGTAGTTGCTTGTTTGCATGTCAGCTTTGAGCCCAATCAGCTTTATTCTTGCCATGTTTTTCTCACTGAGTCTCAAGTATGAGCATTATGAGACTTCCATTTCATCTTAATAACTTCACTGATCAAATGTGAAGTGACAATAGGTTCAAGCCTGTAAATATTATTAACTTCATTGAGAGAGGCAATTGCGCTGCGATGGGCTGCTCTGCCTCTAAATTCGGAGAACAAACCAATAGCAAGAACTTAGCAAAAAGGGTATTGCCTGCCCTCTTGTGCTGATCCATTGGATGTTGCTATTGTCATGGTTGTTAAGGCGTCGCTGTAGCATCACCACAGCGCTAAGGCGGTCGCAGAGGTCAAGGCGTCCACTCCGCCTTATGTTTCCTCCGCCTTAGAGGCAAACGAGTGAGGAAAGGGAAAGAAAAAGGCATTAAAGGCAAAACCAGTAGAGAAAGGGAAAGAAGGGGTAAGCTCATCCTGGAACCCTAATTGAGGTCAAGCAGAGGTGGCTGGCGGCTGGTGTCTGGTGGAGTACGATGCCTCTTAGGGCATAGAACACATGAGTATGAAGACTAATGTTGGGCTTTGGTGGGCTGGCTGCCTGGCTTAGTGGGCCTTTTACCAATTTCCCCTTTTTTCTTCCTAATTTCTCTACCATATCCTCCACAAATCACGCCTCGACCATCTCATATGGCTTAGCAACGCCTTACGCCTCAGCGCTATGGCAGTGGTGGGTCGCCTTAGACCGCCTTACCGTGTTAACAACACTGGCTACTGCTACTGATACTGCTAAGCATTATACTGCCTCAATAGAAATAGAGAAAAATACTCCATGTGACAAAGCTACAACTAGAATAATACTTTACATGGTTTTCTATTATTGGTATTCAGTTATTGTAACTGAAGAATGGGAAAGTTGGTATCATGTTTTAGTGGCATGAAATTAACTATTACGCGTGATAAGGAGGTGGTGTTGATCTCGTATCAGGAACATGTCAGAATGATGTTAAGCATTTAGGGGCTGTTTGGTTCTAAGCCATTATCAACCTTACCTATGCCAAAAATTATGTCCCTTATTTGGTTTGTGGCCACAAATTTGGTGATGACAATTTTTTTTGGATTGGTTAAGTTCTGCACTATCCTAGTCCAAAAAGTTTGGTAGCAATTCAAGCATCCATATCTACCAAAATTTTTGGCTGGCCAAATCTTGCTATTGCAAAAAATTGGCAAAAAGGTTAGCAATGCTTGAGAAGAAACAAGCCCTTCGATTTTTAGCTGATTTTCCATCTTTCAATTGCTGATGTTCTGGGTATGGATGCTGCATCTGTGGCATAAACCAAATGGAATCTTCTCTTCCTGGTAGGCCTCACTCGTGTGCCACTGCCCAAACTAGCAGATCTTGATAGGTGGCTTCGCAATCTTTGGCCCCCTGAACCTGTCCGTCTCCATGGCTGGGGCCACCACCACCTCCTCTGCCCTGCAGAGGATGGAGTCTGTCTGCCGCCACCTCCTCCCGGCATCACCGCCTGTCCTTCACCAGGTATGTCTACCTTAAGAGGAGCTACTGCAACTTATCCTTTCTACAACCTGCAGTCCCATCGAGTAACTTTCTAACTAGTGTTTCTTGGGCTTCAGTTTTCTTGCATTCTAATTTTTATCTCGTTTTATGTGCAGAATCCGTTAGGTGCCATGAGGTTGGAATCATTATTGGGGGGATGGTGCTGGACATCCATGCCAAGCCATCCATGCAGCCACATCCTGGAACGACTGTGCCTGGGAGGGTAAACCGCCCATCCTGCTCTTTATTAACTTGTTAGCTTGAGCAAACTGCTTATTTGCTGGTATGCAAGAAGGATAGCATATGTGTGTGATTGAATGGATCAGCATGACCAATAATACTATTCAATGTAAACTAGAGTTGAATTTATTATCTGGGGAAGAAGGTTCTGCAGGATGATGTTTGGGTTGTAATATCCATAAGCTTGGTTAGTAAGCTGGATAACAAGCCTCCATATCCTTATGAAATTATGAGGCAGCTTCTCTTTGGAGTGATTTCTTACAAATGATAGTTTTCCAACCCCAATATTCATGCTCCCACCACTGGAGGAGTGGTGTTCATGTGTAATTTTACCAAAACTTGGTTGTGAGAAGTAGCAAGGACCTGGTTTTAGCTTCTCTGGTCAATTGGGATTTGGGATTTGTTTTGTGAAGTCTGAGACCCCAAAATGAACCTTAAATATTAATTGTAATACTATTCTTAATTTAAGCATAAGAATAAAGCCCTGTCCTGAGTTTTGGCAACAAGCATTTCGAGTTGGCTGAAGCAGCTGAGGTTATCCCTTGTGTGTAGGTTCATGTCTGTGAGAAAAATGTGTGTTTGGTCTAAACAGAATTATAATCTCTTATGATATTTTAGAAAAATCATTCTTCAATTGTTTTCTGGGGAAAAGCTAGATTGTGTTTGGTACTTTTATAATCTTCATTCTCATTTTATACATTTATTCAAATACTTTTGTTCCAATTTGGTTGGTACTGTATGCATCTTATTCGTAGAGGTTTAGGCCGTAAATCTTGTGAGCTTTAACTGCTTTCATTTCAATCATTTATGAGAAGTTTAAGTAGTACGAATTTTTTATTTTTAAACCTTTTTAAATTTTAGTTTTAAAAATAAAACCTTCCCAAGTTTATTTTCAAGATCTGAACATTTTGGTCACATGGCAAAACAATACTGCCATTGCCGGTCTGGCTGGCGTGGTAGCGTTATTTGCCCACGCCAGTGTTGTCTTGCCAAAACTCTAAATTGGTTTACTCATTTTGAATTACTCTGTCCTTTTCTGCACTCTGGGTAGATATTTGCTTCAATACTTTTCATTTTTTCTACTGAAGGGGATTTCCTTTTGAAATACTGGAGGTCGGCTGGACTATGTACAGATGGTAAGTGTGAAGATATTTCATATTGTAGTATACATCCTTTAATTACAGTCTAATCCTTGTTATGTTTGTTTGGAAAGGCTCTAGTTTTTCATGTGTGGTGAGATAATAGGCTCATTATTTCTTTTATTTGCATTGCGTTGCTGGTTGAGTGCCTATAGATATGGGCCTACTTTTGATGTAACAACCAATGCTGAAATTACAACAGCAACATATTTAAAGGGTATTTTTTTTGTTCTCTATAAAATCTATACTCCTTTAAAAGCTCCAGTGGTGGTGGCAGTGAATCTGCCACTCCACTATTGTTTTTGTAGTTTTTACAAATTACTCCTTGACATTTTCTAATATTGTGGAATAGTCCAACATTTGTGTCAAATAAGTGAATAACAGATAATCAAATAAGCAAACAAAGTCATACTAAGATATTTGATAAAAAAATATATTTTGCCGTGACATATTATGATATCTTTTTCTTCTGCCAATAGCAAAGCATCGCCATTTTGCTAGTAAAACAAAGTTAGCTGGTGTGGATTTTAATCTTGAACATGCACTTGTCTAACCGCAGAACACCCACTAGACATACAATTTTCATTTTTTTAAGATACTGTTGAGTTCACCAAATTGATAGGAAGCATTTACATCCTACCAATATAGAATGAACACGATATGACAGTTCATTTGCCTCATCCAAATAATCACTACGGAAGGGATTTTTTTTTGGGGGGGGAGTGAAATTTCAGATTCGTGTGGTATTCGAGGGGTTCAGATAAAATGAACTTATTTTTTTCCTTGAACACAGGAGAGCTGCGCATCAATATAGTAAGAAGAAAGGGTTTAAAGAAAATCCAAAGATACACCACAGGTATTTTATTGGGCAAAACCTGTGTAGAAAGCCCCTAAGAAAAACCAAAAAAAAACTCTCTTTTTCAAGAACAGAAACAAGACCTACACTAAGACTTGAAGCCCCAGGCTGCTCTTATGAAGGCACTAGGGTGAGGGAGAAAGGAAACTCCTCTAGCTCCTGCTAATGCCCATGAGCGCAGCTCCTCTATTATCACCTCATAAACGCCATTCAGGTCAGATTCTTTCCATCGAACACACCGGTTGTGATGATTCTAAATAGCACCAAGTATGATGATAGAATTAAGCCCTTTTTTGATCTGTCCTGAAACTCCCTCACTCGCCTTTTCCCACCATAAAAGCGAACCTCATTAGGTTGCGGAGCAAGAATGTGTAGACCCACGCTATGGTACCTGTACAAGACTTGCTGAGAGAAGACACAAGAAACCAGCAGGTGGTTAATTGTTTCCTCCTCTTGGTCACAAAGAGGGCATCGTTGAGGATGAGGGAGATCCTTTCAGGAGAGTTTGTTAGCTGTCCAACATCTGTTGTGCTCAGCCAACCACATGAAGAATTTGCATTTATTCGGGGCCCAATTTTTCCAAATCCTCTCACAAGGTATAAATTCAGTAGACCCAATAATCATAGTCTCATAGGCAGATTTCTCTATATACTATCCTGATGCTGAGAATCTTCACATGTGAATATCCTCCACTTTTGGCTGCAATATTACCTCTGAGAGGAGTTCCCATAGATGCAAATAATCCGATAAAACGACAATTGAAAGTGCTCCTCTTATATCAGAAACCCACATTCTATTACATAGGGCTTCATAAACTGTTCTTTTCCTGGCTCTGTTGGATATTGCCCCATAGAGATGAGTGGTCTAGCCTCTGACCATTCAGCCATTTGTCAGACCAGAACAATGTGTTTCTGCCATTTTCTATTATTGAAGTAACATCCACATAGAACAAGGCTTTGACCGAAGAATGAACCTTCAGCCATTTGTCAGACCGAAACAATGTGTTTCTGCCATTTTGTACTATTGAAGTAATAGCCACATAGAACAAGGCCTTGATTGAAGAATGAACCTGGATGGGGGAACATGGCCCATGGTTTTTCTGGTTCCATTTTTTGCAATCAAAGCCATCTCATCCTGAGGGCTCATCCTAAATATTGTAAGTGGGAGATGCCTAGATCACCCAATTCAGAAGGTTGCGTGCCTTTAGGCCAAGCAACTAGACAGTGACCTTCATTAATCTCTTTCCTTCCTTTTCAAAGAAAATCTTTTCTAATTTTATCGATTGTTTTGAGAGCCTAAGGTGAGAGATCCATAGCCATGACCAAATAAATAAGCATAGATGTCACGCCTGATTTTTGTTTGGGATTAAAAATCATTTAATAAATTATTTTTCAAAAATTAAATAAAATTTAAAGAAAATTAATCAAGTGAAAGTGTTAAGGAAATTAACTTTTTCCTTCAAAAATCATGACTAGAAATATTTTGTAATATTCTTCATGCCCTAAAATACTCTATAAAATTTTCCACGAAATTTTGGAGCTCCGAAATAATTATAATAATACAAAGAGAATTTTAGTAATTAGTTAAATAAATTAATCATTAAATGATTTGGTTATATTTTTGTTAAATAATTTGAGTGTTCATCTATTTTTATGATTTTTAAATTATTTGAGCATTGAAAATATTTATAAAAATACAAAGATCATTTATTCGATTAAATAAAAAGAAAACCAATTAAAATCCTCCCTGTTTCGGGCGCTTTTGGCCCATTCTCCAAAAGTCTACTTTGCGCCTCTTCTCTCTCCTTCCCGGTTCGGCCTGAGCATCGTCCCACTCCGTTTCCTCCCTTGCGCAAAGTCTATCCTTGGTCCCTCTTCCTTCCGAGTCGCCGATAGGTGGGCCCCACTGTCAGCCTTTCCTAACCTCCGGCCCAACTATTCCAGCCGTCGTCGCGCTCATGCCGCCGCTTCTCCCGTGCCGTTTCGCACCCTTCCCCGCGCGCACCCGCATCGCCGCAACCGCCGCTAGTTTTCCTTGCCCCGTCCCGCTCGCGAAATGGCCAAACGGTCGGATCCGATTTTCTCGGCCGCCCGCCATTCCCGCCGCCCTTAAGCCGTCGCGATTTCCGCTCGCCCCGGCCGAACCCACGCCACCTGAGGCCATAAAACCCTTTCCCGAGCACCCTCCACCGTTTCTCCTAATTCCCTAAGCCCGCCGTGCTCCCTAGGCTCTCCTCGCGCTCGGCCTCGTTCCGCTGCTCGCCGCTCGCCACCATCCTCCGGCCGCCCAATTCGTCGCCTCCGCTGCTTGCCGCGCTAAACCGACGCCACCGTCGGGTTTGCCGCATCACCCTGCACCCTGGCCACTGCTTCTCGCGCTCGGATCACTGCCGAATCACCCCACCACCGTGCAACCCGAACCACCGCCACGACAGCCGCTCTCTGGCCGCCTTTTTCGGCCGCCGTGCCGCTCCCCGAGCCGCGCCGTTGCGCCTTTTGACTCTGTCGCGCCCTCCACGCCTCGGTCTCCCCGTTGCGGCCAGGAACCGCCGAGCCCGCCGTCCGCGTCACCGTCCCATGCGTCGATCGATTTTCCTCGTCGTCGTGCCCCGCGTCGCCTCTTCTTGCCTTTGGGCACTCGGTAAGTCGCCTCCCCCTTTCTTTCTTGCACACCTCCATCGCTCTCTGCGCTCGCCGCTACGCCGATGGCCGCCGCTGGCGACCATCGGTGCGCGCTGCCACCGTGCCGCCCGGTCGGTCGGCCGGTGTTCGCCACCGCCCTCTTGCTTCCCCGCCGTCCGATCTGCCGCTTGGCAGATTGGGGCCATCCCCTCCCGACCGCCTGCATGGAGCCATGTGGCTGTCACGTGTGCGCCACGTGGTGCGCCAGCCGTGAACCGCCATGGACTTGGTCCACGGTGGACCGGCCGTGCGTCGCTGCTGCCGCTGATGTCAGCCCTCGCCTTCTGACGTCATCCCGAGCCTTTTTTCCTCTGAAAATTAATTAAAAATTGTGCAATAAATTTTTTTAATTTCCAGGATTCATTTAAATGTCCAAAACTTTTAAAATTCATATCTAATCCATACGAACTCCAAATTGGGCAATTCAAATTGCAAAATTCATCTAAAATTGAGCTTTACATGTTTATTTACTTTTCGTGTACTGTTTATTTGGTTTTTATTAGGCTTTTCCTCGTTTTGCGTGCGAGCGTGTAGATTCCGTCGTTTCGAAAGTTCGCACTCGCGAGGAAAAGAATCCAGAAGATTGTTTTAAAAAGCAAGGCAAGTTATACTCCTCTTAAGCATATTGAACCTGTTTTATAAATGTTTTACAGTTTGCAAATAACATTGCATGTTTTGCTAATTACATAAGATGATGGAATTACCTATCTGCGCTCTTGTGCCATACTACTTGATATCAGTCCTTTGTTAACTTTGGATGATATTTGACTAGCTTTAGTCACTGATGTTGACTTGTGCTAGAATTATATGCTTAGCCATGCTTAATTACCACTAGCTCACTCAATGAGATAATCACATTAAATTACTCTAGTATCTGATGAGCTGTAAGCTCGAAACACCTGGCCATGTCTTATTGGTCATAATTATCTAAACTAAAACATGACTTAATGGTGGCTATGGATGCATGGTTTTGATTTTCGCACCCATGGCAATTAAGGACCGATTCATGGAAAACTCTGAAAGATGAACAGTGCTTACCACAAGCAAGAATGGGCAAATGTTGGACTTGTAGTGTGGCTCTTTCCTAGCTGACGTTCCCTGGCGAGGGTGGGCATGATGGAGTTGGGTCGACCGAGGTTACCAGTTAATCGGCTTTTGGATTCACCGTGGCACTCGGGGGAGGCTGCCAACTGCCTTGATGGGAGTGGGAGCAAAACCTTGGTGTGGTACGATTGGTTATGGGGAGTTATGCGAAAGGTCTTGTCACGATTTTTCTTTTGCTTTATCGTAGCGATGCTTTAGGACATGACAACATGTGTGAAATTGTGTCTTGTGGGTAAAGGTTTGCACCTCCGATAAAAGTAAAACTATTTGAATAGTCGTGCCTGTGGTTATGGGCGATCAACTAGATTCACCATGATTAGTCCTTACCTTTAATAATTTGACCTAATGGAACTGGTTTAGTTCAAGTGGAATGGTTGGGCCTGTTCAATGTGGGACAACGTTGTTTAGTGAAGATTTAATCTTGCCTTAAATACTCAACTGTTTTACTACTTTAAACTATACATGTTTGCAACCGCTTTTATGCAAAATAGCCGTCCTAGGATCGTCTTTCTTTTCCGCTGCTGTCCTTTTTGAGTGTGAGGATTAAATGCCTCTTCTATAAGTATTTTTATTTTACGTTTTATTTGATGCTTGAATCTGTATATTAATTTATCATTTTGATAGGGATTTAATATATAAAATAGTCTGAAAATTTGAAAAAATATTCTGGGCGTAACAATAGAGGTGAGCACCGACTGTACAAGGACTCTCCTCCCAGCTTTAGTGAGCAAATCAGCCTTCCACCCTGGTAGCTGGTCTGCAATTTTATCAATAATTGGTGGTATGTGGGATCTTGGAAGCTTGCGTAAGGAAAGAGCCACTCTAAGGTATTTGCAGGGGAATTCCAACTGCTGACAAGGGAGATCTTCATTAATAATCTCCTTGTCTTCCTCTAAGCATTGGATAGGTAAGACACTGTTTTTGTGGATATTTGTTTGCAAACCAGAAGCTTCTCCAAATAGCTGTAGTATATTCAAAGTGACTCTAATATATGTGGCAGAAGGGTGGAGGAAAATCACCAAATCATCCGCGTATAAAGAAATACGGTGATGTAACGCTTGTCTAGCAAGCGGCTATAGCAAATCTTCCTCCGAGGCCTTCTTTGCCATATAACAGAGGACATCCATCACAAGAATGAATAGCATTAGGGACAAAGGATCACCTTGCCGAAGCCCCTGCCGATGTGCAATGCTGCCCTCGGGGTCCCATTAAGAAGTATCCTGGTAGATGACAAAGCGAGGAGACTGCTTATAATGTTACACCATATAGGTTCAAAACCCAACTTTTGCATGACTTCAATTAAAAACGGCCATGACACCGAATCAAAAGCCTTTGTAATATCCAATTTCAAAAATATACAGACTTGTTTCTATTGGTGAAGAAACCGAGCAGTTTGCTGAACTAACATGAAATTGTCTTGTATGAAGCACCCTTTTATGAACGCACTTTGATTAGGAGTGACCATCTGATTCAATCGCCCTGCCAATCTGTTGGCCAACAAAAGAATGGACTAAATTTATTGGTCTAAAATTCCTGATATTTGTAGCAGCATCCTTTTTTGGCAATAAGGTAATAAAGGCTGAGTTCAGCACCTCAAAATTCTCCAATTTTCTGCTCCAAACAACAGAGACAGCTGCCATGATATCCACTTTGATTATCGACCAACAGACCTTATAAAACTTTCCTGTAAACCCATCCGGTCGTGGGGCTTTGTCTAATGGTAGCTTGTTGATGGTCTTTCATACCTCCTCTTCAGAGAAAGGGGCTTCTAACTCAGATAAGTCAAAAGTAAGGATATCCACTTCATCTAAATTGATGGTGACTTCCCTATCAGTACTCTCTCCTAGTAAAGCACGATAAAAATCCCAAACAATTTCCTCCTTATCCTCATGTTGTGACAATTCTTTCATCTTCAGAGATAAGCTTACTTATGAAATTATGTCTCTTGCGATGTCTGGCATGCATATGAAACATGGCTGTATTGGTATCCTTTTCCTTGAGGCAAGATATTCTAGAGCGGCTTCTTGCAATAATATGCTGTAAGGAAGACAGGGCAAAAGAGTGCCTTTTGAGTTGATTGCACAACCACCTTTCAAGGTTAGATACTGATCTGACATCTTCGCAATTTCTAACTGATGAAGGATTTCTCTTGCCAGCCCCAACCTTTTTTTTGCTCCAACTTTGTAAACCCTTAGCAGTGGCTTTTAATTTGCTTGCTAAGGTGTCAAAAGGGCAGGCAGTTGCAGGTTCAGAAGACCAGGCAGCCTCAACTTCTTTGAAACCATCCAGAGATGTCCAAAAGGATCCAAAGTGGAATCGAGCTTTTACTGTCTTAATGTCATTCGGCCCGAGTAGCAAAAGGACAGTGATCAGACCCATCCAAAGATGCACTATGCAGCAGGCAATTTGGAAAGATATCCTCCCATTCTGATGAGCACAGTACTCTGTCCAACCTGACAAGTGTAGGGGATTTTTGTTGGTTCGACCAAGTGAACTGTCGACCATGCAGAGGAAGATCAATCAGCCCTAAATCATTAATAAAACGACGGAATCTGCCCATCATTGCGTGATTCAGATTGCCGTTATTCTTACCCTCATCATTTACTGAGATTGAAATTCCCAAGGAGTAACCATGGGCCCTAACAAGTTGCTCTGATATTTCTTAAATCTTGCCGGAATAGTACCTTGTTATCATCCCCTTGAGGCCCATTACACACAGCTAAGCCACCAAGAGAGCCCGCTGCTTGGGCCGAACTGGACAGATATGCTATAATTATCCCAGTGGGGACGCCATACAATCAACAGACGAATTTTTGGTATTTTTAATTTTTTAAAAAAGATTTGCAAATAATTTTTGTTTTAAAATATTGCAAAAATAATCTCTCATCGCCCTCTGAGGCCGATATTTAAAAATCGGCCTCCCAGAGGGCGATTTTGCTGACGTGGCAGATGGTCGTTGGGCGCCGTCTGTCGCGCCGCGGCAAATTTGCAAAATCATCCCTTGCCATCCTCGGCAAGGACAATTTTTCACTGTGCATTTGGGGGCCGCCAACAAAAGGGCAACCGCCCTGGCAATTTTGCAGGCGGTCCCCTTGCCACCCTTGCATGCCAAATCTCGCCCTCTGCAAGGGCGATTTATTCCTGGCCGTCACCTCATAAAACCCTAAACCCTAAATGGCCTATACAGATCGTTTTTTCTTAAGAATTCGACCATAATATGTATTATTCCAAATCAAAAGGAAGTTTGGACATGTCATTTACAAACAGAGTAGAGGATAACATGTACAAAATTTAACATGTTTTATATGAGTTAAGTATTATTCTAATTTGGCAACAATAGCTACATAACTCAGAGTTCACCTCGTAGCTCAGCGCTGTACACACTCATAATATATCGTTGTAACCAAGATAACTTAGAAGTAATGGTTAAGCGGCTGTGTCTCACATTGTTGCATAACTCATCACATATGGATGATACAATACATGGCATATGTTTCATAAGAATTATTGCACGTAATTAAACCACGGAACCTATGCCATGCATACATGATACAAATTAATTGGACCCAACGAGTAGAGGCTCGGCTTTTCTACGAAATCCTTCTATGGCGTTCAGCGTGTCTTCCATTTTCCCTTTCCTTCTCGCCATTGTATTCCTTTTGTGTTTTGCATTCAGTTACTTTTAGGCCGTTATATTGCGGAATGATATTGTCGATCCATATAGTGAATCCACACCTCTTTTGAATGCCCTGGTAAAGAAAGACATGTAATAAGTTAGAGTGGAAATAGAGTGAAGACGTTAGCAGGATTGATAAAATGAAAGACGTACAACAAAGTCGTTGTCTAAGTTAGGGCAAATGAAATATCTCCTGCCATATGTTCGTGGTTCAAAGGAGGTAGCCATCTTGCAACGATCCCTACAACCGCACATGGGACGCTCCGACCATTTAGGGAAACTTAGTGGGTTATTCATCCAATCTAAGCTTGTGATTTCGGTCCGACGTTCGTACTTCATCCATGCTCGAATGAATTGTTCGGTTGATTCAGGTTGCGTTATCGGCGGACCGATCTAAGCAGGTCTAACCATATCGATCCACTCTTCGAATCGACACTGACGTACATCCTCCTGGTTGTACATTTGTGACGTAAGGGGTTTGAAAATGAAACAAACGATTAGGTTCATGTGACCAGGAAAAAATGATACGACAAAATCATTGTCCACAATCTCAGGACACACGAAGCATCTTTGTCCTCGAGTTTCATGTCTAATGGACCTTTATCACCTGGCAACGGAGACCACAATGGCATTCTGGACATTCTCTCCATGTGAGAAGTGCGAGTTGATCCAGAGGCCAATCCAAAGCTTCCGTAGCAACTCGACGTTGGTACTCAGCCTTCTGTCGAAGGTAGTCTGATCTTGTTTCGCTAAGTGGGTAGTAACGTGTTCCATCGGTTCGTGGGTTCTCCGTATCTATCCACTCAACGAAGTTGCACACCCGACGATATGCCTGCGTAACATGTTACCATGATGTAGATGAAGTTAGCGTTGTGCGTGTGCAGAATTTGTACTAGAAAGCATTGTAGATAAGCCATACCCGATCATGTTGGCACATTGGAAGAATCGCCTCCCCCAGTTTCTGTGGTGGGGGATGACGTAAGTATGCAGGCATCCCCACAATGGCATAACGGACGGTCACACCATAGTGGAATCAAACTGCCCAAAGGATGGAGTCGCCAGTGTAGGAAACAGAAGGAAGATATGACGAGGTCGTATTCCGACCTACGTAATATATAGTGGAGGAAGCAGAGGCTCATCTCCATGTAACTTGAGTTCACTTATTGCACGGATTTGACGAGGCGTTCATGTGGCAGCGCAAATTGAAAGAATCTGTCAAAGAAAGCATCGACAAAAGCTGAGTGAGGATGTCTTCACGCGCCGAAAGATGACAATGACGTATCGTATACGTTTGTCACGGGACAAAAGCTGATAGCGACCAATCGTACACGTCTGTCACGCACCGAAAGTTTTTCATCGTTTTGATGAGTAGCTTGTAGCAAATGACATGAAAGGTTCTCATGACATGTGGTAAGCTACGAACGAACAGAGTTATATACAAAGAGGTAACACAAAGTTAATAAGTGTAAATATTACAAACATGTAGCACTCATAACCTACTGGCGAGGCCTCTTACCCCTACCCCTCCTAGCCTGCGCCCTAACGTGCCCCTGAGAGTACGTAAGCCTCTCAAGGGGCACGACACGACCAGCGCGGACATCTGGTGTGGGCGTCTCCTGTGGCTGCTCCTGGCTCTGTAGTAGTGGTGCTCACCAAGCTGAGAGGTGCCGATAACGTCCTGCTCTGGGTCCTCCAGGTCGTCTAAGTCGTCGCCCGTACCGAACCCTCCCGCATCGCCGACATCAAACCGGCCCGCCTGCGACGATGATTCCCCTGAACAGAAAATCCCCGCCGAGTAGAATCCTCCTGGAGATATCAAATGTGAAGCAACAGTCATGAAAAATAATAAGTTTGTAGTACTTGTCAGACGACGCTTGCTGTCACGTACCCAAATTCAAGAGTCGACAAAATTTTGTCCAAATAAAATAAAGTAAAGGTTTCTCAGATTATGAACCAAAATTTTCCATTTTTCCAACTTAGGTTAAAGAGCCTTGGCCTATATGCCCAATTTAAAAATTTTGAGGACCAACACTTCGCTTTTCTAATAAGAGAGAGACCAAAATTTTGAGAACAAATTAAAGCTTTTCATTTATAACCTAGGACAAAAATGCGAGCTCATGCGAAAGCTCGCGTACTAACATGAGGTCCGCTTTGAACTAGGTCAAAGGTGTATATTCGGATTTTTAAAAATGCATCGCATTATAGGTCATATACGCATAGCCTAGGCGAACTAGAATTACCAAGCGAACGTACTCCTAATTTTGGATGCTAGCATGTAAACCTAAGAATCTAATTCAATATCACCTCCTCAACCCAAGAGGAAAGCTAATGCGACTCCGAAAAATAAAATAATCGTGTGCACCTAGCGTAGACGCATAAACCTAGGAAGGTTACCCTAATTTTCTAGATGGAACCATATAGGATAAATTCATGAAAAAGTTTATGTAGGCGTCATATATTATATTCAACTTAACATAATTTTTGTGCAAATTAAAAACTATGGATGATGCCCCGAACAAATTAGGCAAAACAGACCAACATTAGACTAATTAATGTCTTTAATCAGCCAAAACAATAACTTGCCTAAGAGATCAATAAAATGCACATAAGTATATACATGAAATATTTTACAAATACTAGGGTAAAAACCATGAATAAATATAATTTTTCTAGAATTTTTCCCCTCAGTTTTGGCCCTCTAAAAATTCAAATGAGTTCCAAAATAACCCATCTTCATCTAATTCCTGGGGACAAACAACAAATTATTTTTGAGTGAAACCAAAGAAAATGGAATCTAGGGATGATCAACTACCCCCAATAAACATTTCATGAATTTACCACACCCACAGACTAAACTATAGAGCTGCAAAGTCAAGGGTGACAAATAAACCAAAGATTATCTTCGAAATTCGATTTCACTCAGAAACCTACCCATCTCCTCTCCCTTGCCTTACCCCCTTTCACCCTGGACTCACTGTCGGCCTCACGGTTTGCTCCATCTCTATGCAAAGGCGTCCCACCGCTTGGAACGCTCCAGAGCCGACCAGGGAACAAGGTTTAACAGAGGGGAAGCGCCGGAGAACGAGCCGCCGACGTGCTCGACGCGTGTCCGGGGACGTGGCCACGCGAAACTCACCTCTAAACTCCTAGCACACGTCGCCTCTCCTCACTCTCCAATCCAGTACCAAGAAACCGAGAGGGGGGAGCTTCATCTTGCTCTGGGCACTCTTCACCCCATCGTCGGCCATGGGGAAAATGACGCCCCCATTCACCGTCAAGCCGCGCTCGCCCTCATCACATCCTTGTTCCATTCTCCCCACTCAATGCCTTCTCTTTCCTCTTCTGATTCCACCACATTTTGTGCATCACAGCGATGAAAACAGAGACCTCGCCACCGTCGCTCCGGAGCACGCACCGGGCACCGCCGCTTCATCACCGTCGGTGTTCTGACCGTTGGGGACCATATCGAGGCCGAGCCACTGCGTCATCACTTTTGCCTCGACACCCTCATCATTTCCCCTCAGAAGCCCCGAGAACCATGCACCATGGGAGTAGATCGCGGTTGTCCTCTTGGACTCCGGCGACGAAGCTTCATCGCCATTTCCTCCTCCGTCAGTAAGACGCCGGCCGGTTCCTTGTGCGAGGAGCATCCTCAAAGCATCACTAATCCACCCACACTCTTTCTTAGCAGAGCGAAGACCAGTTCGAGCTGTCGACATCGACCCATCACATTTTGCCGCCGCCGGAGCATTCTTCACCTCCGGCGTTGCCTACCCGTCACCAGCCCATGCACAACCTTGGGTATTTCCAGGGACCCTAAGGATCCTAATGCTTGCATCAAAACATCTGGATTGAGCCTGTGACCTACTCCTCACCACAGCTCCGAAGCCGTCGCCGTTCGTGGTCCTCGCCAGCACCACTCCGACCATCGCCGGCGACAAAAATCTCCACCATCAGGTTCGCAGCAAGTCGTTCTCCCTTTTTTGCTTTTGGTCAGCCCCCACGAAGCCTAGCCGTTTGCCATCGGTGCCGCCACCAGTCCCGCCGGCCGATGAAGCCCTGCGCCGGGCGTGACCTCTCTCAGCCGTGGCCTCACTGACGTGCGGGACCCACATCATTAGGCGCCAAAAGAAAATAATTAGGATGGAGTTTAAAATCTTGTAAGGGCTAATATGGAGATATTCACCGGATGACAAGTGGGGTCTTGGGCCCGTTTGTGATTACACAAAAACCCGAGGACTCTTAAAGAACATGGTATTGCCACGTGCTGTGGACTGCGGGTTCAAATCCAAGAACTCCGGGAGCCTTTTTGCATAATGACCAGCCTATGACCAGTGGACCCCATGGGTTTTTAAATTGAAAATATAACAGAAAATAGCTAAAACCAAAATATTTTTGAAAGAAAAATCACAATTTGTAAAATTCATATAAAATCCAATTTAACTCATTTTTGGGTGGAACAAATTTCTGTAGGCTCCCTAGATGATGAACTTTAACTTAGGATTATGAAACATGGCCCTCACTATACCAATTTTTCCTCTAAAATTCAAATAAGGAAAACCACCCATAAAGTCACCACAAACTTATAAAATGCATAGGAAATTCAATATGACTCATTTTTGAGCAAACTCAGATTCTGTAGATTCCTCAATTTACTCTCTATTTATGAAAAATAAAAACATAGGGTTACCTTGTGCCAAATACCCTTAGAACTAATTACATTAAAATGATGAATGGTAGGTAGGTTTAACTTTAGAGATTTATTTAAAATTCATATTAACTCCTTTTTGAGTAAACCCAGGTTTCTGTAGATTCACCAAAACATACATATTCAAGTTATAAAATAAAAATATGAACTTACTGTGTAGCAACATCACTTAAATATTTAGGTAAGAAATAAACCCTTTTATGCACCCATCCATTTATAAAATTGGTAGTAAATTCATTTTTAAACCATTTTGGGTGAACTAGGTTTCTATTAAACCAGAAAGTGGTGAACTCCAACTGGGTAAAATAAAGCATGGCAACTCATATACTAAAATATAGGAAAACTCTAAGTAGCTAACTTAGGTGCTAATCCTAATAGGTAAATTAGGCCCTATGTATACATGCATAGATATATGTATAAAATGGACTCTAGCTCCAAATGAATATAAATAAAACATGATGGACTAGTGGAACCATAGGAACCATCCCTAATTACCAAGTGCATAGCCCAGCCGAACATCCATAGTAGGTAGGCCTCTAACGAGCGTCTCAACGAGTACTCGTTGGCGTCGAGGTGGAGCTTGTTGGTCTACAACAAAAGCAAACGATGTGAACACTCATAACATATCTGAAAAATAACAAAGTGTAAAAGTTGACTTACTGTGAACTGCAACAGCCAAGCCTTCATAGGCCCGGCGGTGGTGTACGTGTTCAGCGCCTGAACAACCGGGATCCACGGTAGCCTCATCACGGGAGCGAATCGCTCCGTGATATCCTCCCTCCATCCCCCAGACCATCCACGGGGCCAACAGCCTCTCCAGCTAGTGGATGCCCTAGCAGGTACGTAACGTCTTGCAGCGTGGGTGGCATCTCCCCATAGGGTAGATGGAAGGTGTGCATCTCCAACCGCCAGCGATCTACCAAAGCAGCTAGCAGGGACCGGTCCGCATCCCAGTGCTTTGCCGGGTCGTTCTCGTCCGCCCGCGCCTCAACAAGCCTGCATATCGCGATTAGGCCTGCCTCACGCAACCTGCATACCGTCAAGTTTAACATTAGTACCACATATATGCATTGAAGCCAAAAATTGCCATGAAGTAAATAAGTTTGATCGTACCACGAAACGTGTCGCGGATCAACACGCAATAACTCGCGCGACGGGCGTGGACGAAAGGTGGTAAGCTGCACACCCTACACCGCCGACAAGTAGGACCTATGATTCCTGTCCACTCCCTTGCTGAGGAGAGTTGGTGTATCGTCCGCCATACCTGCATAAATAAGAGTGATTAGAAATAAGCAATTGATAATAAAAAAACATTACAACATGAACTAGCCATTCAAGAATTGTTCAAACATTACACAAATTGTTCATTAAAATGGTAATTCAAACTGCGAAAGACACATTACACAAATGTCAACAACATTACAATAGTTCATGTCTCAGAACAATAAATATTACACACATGACAAATGACAACAACATTATAAATATTACATCAATTGGAGCACCACTAGACTAAAAGGCTGGCAGAAATAATCAAGCCATTGCATCGTCGGCTGACGATGTAGTTGTCGCACGAGAACGCCTGGGACGTGGTCACCTCGTTGTAGTTCCTTCTCCGAAGGACGGATGCCATCGGTTGCCTGTCCAGATAGACCCGCACCTGGGACGGTTGGAGCTTCTGAATTATTCGGGCATTTCTTGTAAGTATGCCCACGCTCATCGCATTTGTTGCACCGTAAAGTCCTGCCCCCAGCCTCTGACTCGTCCATGTCGTTTCTGATGCGTCTCGACTGACATCGTCCCTTTTTCAGCCTTAACTTCGATGGATCTGGTATGTAGGACACTTGTGGCCTCAGAGTTGTGTAAGATCTAGATATCCCGAACCCATATATCTCCTCCTTCCATGTATGAAATATTGCTTCTTTCCTGTAGTAGGGTGACAAATAGATATCGGGAAGTATGCGGCAATCCCCAGCTGCTGTAAGTACGTGTGAGCACGGCAGATGTCTAAGCTTGGGCTTCATGCAGCTGCAACTGCAACCGCCCTCCGCATGAAGCACACATTCCTGCACAGCTTGGACGCGGTTGATGCCACGCCTTCTCCTGCCGACACACATGATCTTGTACCTATGAACTTGGGTACCTTGGGGAATAACTCTATGCTTCATAGCCTTTGATATTTTTTCTTTCATATACTTCGTCACCATATCCCAAATACAATGTTGTTATCAACCATCAAAGGGGCAATTTTCTTGTATCTGTTCCTGAAGTATGCCTGAGTGCCATGAAGGATAAATTCCACAAGACCGACTAGTGGGAGCCCTCGCACTCTGCGCATCACCCAGTTGTACACCTCGGCTAGGTTGGTTGTCATTATACCATATCGAGACCCATCAGTGTCATACAACAAAGACCACTTTTCTTTCGGTTCATGCACTATCCAGTGCGAGAAATTACGTATTGATGATGCGGACCTCCTTCTCATTGTTGACGGGTCATCATGTAGTGGACCAAGAGGTACTATAGGCTCATCATCCTGTGGCCGACGAGATTGCTCGTCAGTTTGCTTCGTTGTCAGCTCATCCAACCTTCTCCATAACTCATTGAATTTTTTCTCTTGATTCTGACCACATAGCCTCTTGAAGAGATCCATCATGTGCTTGTTTTTGAATTGCTTGTAAAAATTGGCTCCCATATGACGCATGCACCACCTACTCCGAACATCATGCCACCTAGCTGGAAGTCCTCTCTTCGCCAACCATTCTGCAGGTAGTCAATTGCCTTCAACATGCCCGCATGACGATCATGAATGAGACAAACATTGGGCCTCATACGCATGACTTGGCAGCGAACTCTCTCTAAGAATCAATACCAACTTTCGGTGTTCTCACTCTCTACAAATGCAAACATCATAGGTAACACCTGGTTGTTCCCATCTGCTCCAATCGCTGTCAGTATCTGACCTCTGTATTTGCCTGTCAGAAAGGTTCCATCTATGCATAACACAGGGCGACAGTGCACAAATGCGTTGATGCAAGCACCCAACGAGAAAAAGGCTCTTTGCAACACGTTCTTGCTCGGGTCATATTAGATAGCAGAAATGTATGAATGTTGTAGTAGGTATTGGGGTTTCTCTGAGCAATGGTGGCTAAAACACGAGGCAAATTGTCATAGGATGCTTCAAATGTGCCATACCTCATCACCAATATCTTTTGTTTCGCCCTCCAGGCCTTGGAATAGCTTATAGTATACTTGAATTTGTTTTCAATGTGTCTAATAATGGAGCCCGGTTCAAAGTCCGTGTTACAAACAACATCGCTGTATATCTCACCTGCAACAAACGCTGAGGTGATGTTGCGGTGATACTTATCAACCCTTGGCAACCAACATGTGTGCTCACCAACAATGCTCAATTTCCAATAGTCAATCTATTTTCCCTTATATGCATGAACACGCCACGAGCAATCATCCTTCATTCACTTCACATTATATACATAATTGGTAGACTTCACCACCCTAAACTCTCTATACAAGGAGACCGCTCAATGCTTCACCGCCTCCTTCATGTCTTCTTTATGAGCATACCTGGCATCCTGGATTATCTCGTTATCCTTGTATTCAAAGGATACCTGCTGCCCCTCTGAGATGACAAGTTGAGAGAAATCAACTTTTGTCCAATCAACGGGCATTACATCTTCTTCCTCGTCCGATGATTCATCGCCCTCCGCATGCTCATTTTCAGAATCTTTCCTCTCGATTTCATCAGCAATTGCTTCGATTCTCTCCTCTCGTTCGCCATGCCAATCGTCTCCTTCAACCTTCCTTCATTACCCCCAGTTTGCATCGATGATCCAACATTCTCCAGGAGAGCACTAGGACATTCACCATACTTCGTTTGCACTATAGTACTGCTATCGATTTTATGCAATGCCACAAAAATAACAAGGGGCCAGGACCTTTCAAAAGCCATGTCCACATAACGTCTCTAGGACTCAGTGTTATCTATAGGCATTAGTTCCCAATAATATCCTTCTGTTGCACGACTGACTACAACGGATAGGGACATTGTATTTACTCTTGTATCCACTTTAAATCCACGTAACAACCAACTATAGACTGACTCAAATGTTTTATCGGCTGGCATATCGATGCCCTTCGATTTCGTCCTAAATTCTGACAGATCGATACCATCTGGACCATATCTAATGTTGCCTTCATCTTGAACTATCTGAAATATGACATTACTTGCCATTGTGCGTGATAAACAGATTGAAACTGATTTTGTTTCATACTACGAATATGTTGCCTAGATCAATCTGTGCCTAAGTTAAATTCTTTCACATTATGTTCTCTATTCTACATCTTAAAATATACCGAATCGTTTGATCATGTAGATCTACGGCCAATCATACTTATTTTCTATATATGTTCATCCAAACCTATCAAATTATCTCAAATAAATCATGTCGTAATTTATAAATCAAGAACTAAGTGCTACACATATATTTACATATTCAACAAAATTCTACACAAAGTAATGTATACATAGATAAAGATATATCCTACATAAATTCATCCAAATCGGTTTGTCCTAGGTCAAATTGCCTAAAATAAATCATGTCCTAATTTTTAAATCTAGATCATAGTGCTAAACATCTATTCAAATAATATACACATAGATGAGTATGTTATACGTACGTTGATCTAAATCGGTTTGTCCTAGGTCAAACTTCCTAAATTAAATCAAACCCTAATTTCTAAATCTAGATCGAATATTAAATAATAATTCAAATATTAAAAAATATATTTTTCCTAATATTCTACACAAACTAAATAACACTCTTTTTCTTTGGAGTCTCGTGCGGCGCAAATGAAGGTTTCCTCGGTGGATTGGGCTTATATGGCGTGGCGACAAAAAATCGCCCTTGCAGAGGGCGAGATTTGGCAAAAATCGCCCTCTGCAAGGGCGGCAAGGGGGGCGCCTGCAAAATGCCAGGCGGCCGCCCTTTTGTAGGCGCCCCCAAAATGCAGAGTGAAAAATCGCCCTTGCCGAGGGCGGTAAGGGACGATTTTGCAAATTTGCCGTGGCACGGTAGACGACGCCCAACGGCCGTCTGCCACGTCAGCAAAATCGCTCTCTGGAAGGCGATATTTAAATCTTGCCCTCCCATAGGGCGATGAGAGATTACTTTTGCAATATTTTTGAAACCAAAATTATTTTTGCAATTTTTTTTAAAAAAATTAAAAATGCCAAAAATTCATCGCACCAACAGATGGCAGCTCATCCGGGTAGGAAAAGTCTGAACCAAGCATAATAGACAAAATGGTTCCTTGGGAGGAACCCTGCATCTTGGTCTCTTGGATATAGACTGCGTCTACTCTTGAATTGTTGACCAAAGTGCGAACAGAATCTTGACGTGCTCTTGAATTGAGACCTCTAACATTCCAGCACAAAATAGTTGATGGATTCATTATAACACAGAAAGAGGACGACCTGGATAGGTGGGGAGGGTCTGGCTGAATCAAATTTCCCCACCCCCACCCCCACTCCCACTTCCTTCTAGTTCAGCCTCATCCGGTGTTGCCCAACCGAAGAGTGCTGCCATTGCTTGGATATGTATAGCAGGCAGAGTAGAGAATTGTGTGAAAAACTTGCCATACTCATCAAGGGCCTGTTGATCAATACCCTCATTTTCACCAATAATATTCAGTGCCCGCATGACCTGCTTCCTTGTTCTTGTTGGTGCTGCAGCACCTGGCCCCTCTGGTTCAATTCCGGCAATATGGCGGCTGCGGCGTGGAGGAGCTGCAGCAGTACGTGCCCTTTGCCTTGTTCTGTTGCTGCGCGGGGTGGGAAGGATTCTTGCTATCTTCTTAGTAATCTTGGCCATGAAAGTAGCTTTCTTTCTTGCCGATATAGACAGAGGATCTCCTTCCTGTACATCTGGGGTGATGCTATTGCTATCATCACCAGGGCCGGCCACCGGTGGACGGCGGCGCCGAGAGTAGACCTTTGAATAACTTTGCACCAGTGAGGACATTGTAGTGCCTTTGGCATGACAGATTCCCGTCCTAACACATCAGGGCCTCTTGCACTGTTTGGTGATAATTCCAGAGCCTGCAATTCCTTAAGACTCCCACATAGTTTCCAGCGTAGGAGACCAGATGCTGGCCTCCACCCCTTCCGACTGCGGTGCCTGTTCAGAACATTCCTCAACAGACCCGTGCAGTTTCTGAACATGATTTCCTTAAGCGAGCCTCGACCCATCCATGACAACTTCTTGCTCTGGCCCTGCCGCTTTGTTCAGTACCCAGCCTTCAGGTATGGCAGCCCACATTGCACGGCATTGGCCAATCCAACCACCTCAACAACGCCACCGTCTCCAGGAAGCGGCGCAACATCTTCTGCAATCTCGGGTTATTTCTTATAAATATATACTCATTTTGGTCATAATATTGATTTTAGGTTAAGATTAAATCAAACTTTTAAAACTTTGACCATCAATAATTTGTCAAATGATAAAAAAAATGGTATGCGCAGCTTGTCCTTAAAAATTACTATCATAATGTCATAAAACTTTTTAGATTTTATAATATTTTAATATAAGATTGATAGTCAAAATTTTAAAAGTTTGGTCAAATCTTTTCCTAAATATCAAATATTTATAACTGGAGGGAGTATATAGTTTTCCTTCTGTTAGCTAACACTGTTGCTAATAATTTCATAGGAATACTACAGTTTGATGATGCAATGACCCCAATAGTATCAAATGTGCTTGACGGGAGCGGTGAATTGTTGGGGCAGTTGTAAGAATTTTGCAGCACGTTGTGTAGTGTTCGATCTGTATCAACGGTAATGTTGATAAGTAATCACTGTACTTATCTCCATTTTTTTTTGGGCAGGAAAAATTTCTTTCCCATGTAGGATAGCCAAGTCGCACAGGCTGAGAGCTTCCTTTCTATTTTATCCAACATGGACACAATATCTTCTATCTTCGGTTTTGTTGTCCCCATAGGTAAGCCTAAATAGGTGAAAGGCAAGGAACCCACATCATAACCGAAAGTATGTGTCAGGTGGTTTAATTTGTCAGCGCTGATATTGATTGGGTACATGCTTGATTTCCTGTAGTTAACCTTCAGGTCAGTTGCCGTTTGAATACTACTTAGGAGGTTTTTAAGAAAGAAGATTTGCCGAGCATCTGCTTGAAGAATGATGATGGTATCATCTGCATACTGTATCACTGGGAAGTCCTTGTTTGGTTGCGCAATTGGCAGATGGAGAAAACCTTCTTGTCTAGCTTTATTGATCAGGACTTGGATCATCTCAGCTGCTAGTACAAAAAGGAGAGGGGAAAGGAGATCCCCTTGTCTCACGCCTCTCCTCCATCTGAAAGTTTTCCCAGGACACCATTAAGAAGCACCGAAGAGGATCCTGAGAAGAGGATCTCCTTAATCCACTCCATCCATTTATCTAGGAAACCAAGGCTCTGCATCATCAAGAGGATAGCCAAGTGTTCAATGGTATCAAAGGTATTTTCAAAGTCTAACTTCAAAATAACCACCTCTCTTCGGGCGAGATGGCATTGATGTATATATTCATATGCCCAGGCAAGGTAGTCTTGAATTGTTCTAGACCGAATGAAGCCATATTGATTTTGATGGATCACTGTGCGGATGACCCCTTGTAACCTATCAGCCAAAACTTTAGTTATTATTTTCAAAGAGGAGTTTAGCAGGGAGATAGGCCTGAAATCATTGACTGTTTCGGGGTTGTCTTTCTTGGGGATCAGGGTGATGAAAGAGGTGTTGATTGGTTGTAAGCTGGCTTGCCCTTGTTCGAAAGAGTCACAAAGGCAATAAAAATCTTCTTTGATACTCGGCCAACATTTTTTAATGAAGAGTCCATTGAAACCATCCGGCCCAAGGACCTTATCACTGGGCATCCTTTTAACAACTGCATCAATTTCTTCATGCGTGATTGGCTGAGCCAGTGAGTCCAAGCCCTCCCTAGGGATGATTAGGCTTGAGAGGTCAAAAACCATGTATGGATTGGAAGAGGAGCCCAACCTATCCTTAAAGGAAGAGAATACCAAAGAAATGCAGCCTTCCCCGCATGATCTTGAATCCAAATCCCTTGATCATCCTTAATCTGTGAGATTGTATTTCTTCGATAGGCAATGGTGGCCATGCTGTGGAAGAATTTAGTGCATTCATCCCCAAGCTTTACCCTGTTCACCTTATATCTGTTCTTCCAGTAGATGTTTTTATAGTGGAGCCAATGCTGAAGCTTTTTCTTCACTATTTTCCTTAGATTGGCTTCAGTGCTAAAAAGACATCTCCTTTCTTCTAGGGAATCAAGAAAGCCAATCATAGTGTTGCAGTTCTCTATAAGGACTCTGAGGTTGGAAATGTTTTTGCTCCAATTTTTTAATCCTGCTCTTAGAGTTTTAAACTTCCTTGCAATAATTTTAGCTGCATCTCCCTGTACTATAGTAGTAGACCAGCAACCTGTTACTACATCCATGAAATCGGGTTGTTCTGCCCAATAATTTTCAAAACGGAAAATGGTTACCTTGGGGATTTTCGTGCCAATTAGGATCTTACATGGGACATGATCTGAAGTGGTCCTGGCCAAAGGAATCACTCTGGTATTTGGGAAATCTGTCGTCCAATATGTGAAAGAAAAGAACCAATCTAGTTGTTCTAGGAGTGGATCTATTTGCATATTACTTCATGTGAAGGCCCGACCCTTGATTGGCAGTTCAATTAGGCCCAGGTGCCCAATGGCCTCATTGAAAGTGAAGGTATCCAGAATGTTCCCTCCCGGCTTGTTTCTGTTGGAAAGAGAACGATAGAAGTTGAAATCACCCAAAATAAGCCAATCATCCAGCTCCTCGATCTCGTGATTCCTAAACCAAGTCATGAACTCTGAACGGAGTGGTTCTTCACAGGTTCCATGGACTATGTTAATTTCCAAGTTATCGGAGCTTGGAGTGAGGTTAGGGCGACTAAGATACTAAAGCTTTGCTTGTCGAAGACCATGCTCAAGAAGATATTACTTTTCCAAAGAACCAAAATACCTCCTGAGGCCCCCACTGAAGGAATGAAGTCAAAGTAGTCAAAGCTCTTTGGAGCTAATTTCCTGATGTAACTTCTGTCAAAAACTTCCGTTTTAGTTTCCTGGATGCAAACAACCGAGCAGACACTATCATCAATTTTATTCATGATTGCCTCCCACTTTTCTGGGGCAATAATTCCTCTGATATTCCAACAAAGAATAATCCAGTCGCGATTGATCATCATAACAGAAGAACATCAAAGCGATAGGGGCCTGAGTGGCAAAGCAAAACAGGCATCCGAAGATTTCCTTCCCAGAAGAAAACCATAATCAGAGAGGACATGCAGATAAAGGGGGCGAGGATATAAAGCACCAAAAACAACCATCTTAAGTCAGGCCCACAACAGGGGCAAATGATAGGGTTCGATAGGCCAAAAGAGGCATTAGTTATATTACAAAGGGATCAAAATAGTCTGAACCGACATCTAATGACAGAACAGAGTAGAAATGATAAAGCAGGAGATTAGATTTGGCCGGCTGGCAGAGAGGAGTCCAGATCATGAGCATCATCGTTGTTATCATCTCGGTTTTGCATCAGCACGTCTTCAGAGATCTCACTAGGAGCTGCTCCACAATCAATTCCCCATCCTTGTAGCATTGAGAGCTGCACTGGCCCCTCCTTTCCAGTGTTCTCATCAATTTGAACCACCACAATTTTGCGCTTCTTGGATGGATTCGCATCAAGCTTAACAGAAAAAACCATTGGAATTAACATGACGTCTTGAGCTTCGTCTCACACAATTTTGCATCAACGGAGTTTGATTGTTACTAATTGAAACTTTGGAAGGGAGGGCTAGAGATTTTGTACCCGGTGTAAGTTTGTTCTTCTGGACCGATTGGGAGGTGGTGCAAGCCGAATCATCTGTAGCTTGGGTGTGGGCTGCAACCATGTGCACGGTGGCCACCTCCTTGGCCATGCGTCCTTTTCTGATAGCTTTGTCCACCATGGGCCATAGTCTGAGGGCAATGGCGTCTTTCACCGGGCGCCAGGGAACAATCTCCAGCCCATGTGCTGGCGTTGCCGGCAAGCTATCCCTCCAATTAAACAGGCTCACATCTAGGTGCACCGGGTTTATGGAAGATTCCCCAATTTTGAAGGTGGTGTTGGGGATGTCCCTCCTTCCATGAAAGGCTAGGTCTGCACACCTTGCCCTAGCATCTTCAAAGCGAGCCTAATTCTCATTCAAAGCCGGGGAAGTTGTCTCATTGGAGGAGGAGTTGTCCTGTTCCCCTTCACCATTCAAGGCTTTGATGAGGTCTTCAAGTGGTATATCAGGACGCTGAGCGTGTAGGTAGCGCAATGAGGAGGAGGAGTGATCAATGTTCATATAATGCTGAGGGATGTGAGGGTGCTCTGGGATCTGGGGGTCCCAAGCTGGCCAGTTGTTGTCGTTCTGACCATCAGCTTCCATGTCCTGATCCGCCTGCTACTCATTAACTCCCGGTTGTTGTTGCTGTTCAAACTAATGTTGGTGCCATTGCTGCTGCTCCTGTTGGTTCCCTTTCTGGTAGGGATCGCCCCCAATAACACCCAGGTGATCACCCCCCACCTTGTTGTTTGTGCTGCCACTCGGGGACCGACAGCACTGGATCGGGCAGAATAGGATCCTAAGGGAGATGAGGCTGTCCACCATGGGGGACCGGATCTTCATCTGTAGGGAACTGATCGGGGAACTGGCCGTTAAGGATAAAAACTGGGACCGTCCAGGATTTGCTAGTCCCATCAAAGAGAGAGCCCGCCGAAACCACAATGCTGCGCATGACTCTATTTGGACTCAAAATTAGCCTTCTTGCTAAGATCCTGGATCGGTTAGCATCCCTGTACCAATCCAGCAGCCGACCAAAGGAGGCAACCGCCGCCTGGATGAAGGTGTCGTTCTGGTAGTCCAGGGGAAAAGCAAGCATCATAATCCAAGAGAGCCTCGTGTAGGTACAGGACCTTGTGTTTATTCCCTCGTCATGGCGCACTACACAGATGATGAGGTCTTGGCCCGGGAAGAAAGGAGAGTTTTGGACCAACCTTTCCTGCTGAACCACCGACCTGAGCTTGATCAGCCCCAGACCGAGGGGCGAGAGGTGCGCGTCCACAATGCAAACTTGCTCGTCCTCCTCCAGGAAGTTGCAAGCGTTGGTGAGGGCCTGCGCAGGAGATTGTGATCTTGGGGCATTGGTTCCAGAGAAACAATGGCGTATTCCTCATGGCCTCGCGGCGGTTCTCCTCCCAAGGCCACCCTGGTTCTTGCCGGCCGCTCCCATCCCTGTTCCACATGAAGGCCGCCGATAAGAAAGGGAGTTGGATTCACCGAAAAGTTGGCCATGGCAGTGGAGGGATTGGAGGAACTGGTACAAAGAGGCTACGGGTTGGGAGTGCAAGATTGAGATTTTGGGGAAGAAGTAGTCGGCTTAGTGCAAGCAACCTAGGGAGCAGATTGGAACGACAAAGGAGATAAATCCGGTGGTTGCTGATCATGGGCGTGGTGGTGGAGGTTGGCGACCGATGGTTTCCAAGAGGCCACTTTGGGACTCCAGGCTAGACAAGGGGAGGTACGGGTCAGCCCAGAGAGACCGTTTTGCGCGTCACGAAAGTTTGGTTACCAAGTTAAACGCGAGATTTTGGTCCTGCGTGACAAGCAACGTGAAACAGTGTGCCCAACAAGGTTGCACCGGGTGCACCGAGTCCGTCTCGGGCAATTAAAGCCGATGTGACCCAGCGAGAGACAAGTGCTGCATGGTTTTGAAACCACGGGAACAAATGTTGGAGAACGTGCAGTCTAAGATTTGGAAATCTTCTACGTGCAGCCCATACTGTTGGCAATTAATGCAGAACTAGGCAGAAGAACATCCGACCGTTTCAAGCAAGGCCGAAGAACACGATCAGAAGGTTGCAAGCCCTGGTTTGAGCGGGAAGAAAAATTTCCAAAAACGAGTTTACCAGGGAACAAGCAAGAAGAAGGATCAAGGCTAACCTTAAAGGAGCCAGCCAAAAGATAAAGAATTTTTCAACCCAGCTGCCTTGTAGGGGGATCTGACAATCGGTTTAGCAAAAGAGACCTTCTTACAGATCTTGTGAGCTAGTTTTTTAGACCTCTTAGAGACCACCTTGATCCATTCTTTTTCCTGATCAATTTCCTATAGACGTTTCTCCCTCTCCCAGTGGGGGTACCATTGCTCCAAAGATGAAAACAAGGATCTTTTGTTGCCTTTTGCGCCAACTGATGAGAAACATTTCTGCCAGCAGAAGTTAAAAGTAATCATGTATATAAGGAACATTTTTAGAGATATGCTGTTTGCAGCCTTTTTATTTTAGCTCTATGATATAATCTTACAAGAAAACAAGAAATCACGACCTTACAATTTGAAAATTTTCATCTCAAGAAAATCATGAGCTTTCAGCTCGATTCCAAAACATTTTAGCTCAAGAAACATGAGCTTTCGACTTCACCTAGAAAAACTTTCAACTCGAGAAACCAGCAGCTTTGTATATCAATTTGAAAACTTTCAACTCAATTCGAGAAACTTTCAGTTTGAGTAATCTGGAGGTTTCAACTCAATATCAGGAATTCTAAGCATCTTTGAAGGCTAGAATGAAAATTTTGAAGTAAGAAAATCAGGACAATCTCTGCAACACTGGAAACGTGAAACCTAAAAAATTCAAACTTTCACCTTAACTCTGAAACTTTTACCAAGAAATAAAAAGTCAACTAATTTAATTTTATAACTTTCGAACCTAATGATAGCAGAAATCTGTAATTATATCAAAAGGGGAAAGGAGTGAAAAGAATGTTCATGTCATGCACTATTGGTGTTCCTAAATAGATTTGAAAAATAGGTGCCTTTATGTTGAACCTGTCAATGGAAGAACTGCCCTGCAGTGCTCGACGTCAGTGTGGCCGACCAGCAGGGTACGAATGAGGGCCTCGCAACATGCTTGGAATACAGCAGTTTTGAGTTTATTATCTGATTAGGTGTCAATATTGTTAACATCTACCCTATTATACTCCCTGTAGTCAAAACTCAAAAAATATTCGCGGTTCCTAGCACCACATAAATTTAACTGGACGGGGTACTCATATATGCGATTTTAATTGTAAACACTCCCTAATTTTATAGAAATTGTATTATTATTGAACTGCGTTTTCTCTGAATCTGAGTATACTGGTGCACTATTCATCTCCCTTCTGACCATCGTTTTGAGGAGCTTCCTTGACAAAAATGAGCAAAGACAGTCCTGTCAATTATTACACCATTATGTTTTTGTTCTAATCTCTACATTGGATCAAAAAGTTGATGACATGCATGTTATTTTCTTCTTTTTTTTCCCAGTAGCACATGAATCAGGAGTGCCTGTGTTTTTTGAGCCTGTCTCAATTGCGAAGGGTTCAAGGATTGCACTAATCACAAAATATGTGAGTGCAAAGGATTGAATTGGTACTTATTACTATGTATCATATTAAGGTCTTATCACTTAATAATTTCCTGGTGATTCAGATTACTTACGCTTCCCCAAATGAGATTGAGCTTGTGGCAATGGCAAATTCATTATCTCCTCCTGAGAAATATAATTTTGTCAAAATGGAGCAGTCCAAGAAGAAAGCCAAAGCTGTAGAGTATTTGTTTGAAATGCTCAGCCCAGCAATGCTTTTCCTCCTTGAAAAGGGAATAAAGTTCTTCTGGTGACGCTTGGCTCAAATGGTGCTTTTGTTTGTTGTAAAGAGTGCACAAGTTTGATGAAGGACCAGCAAAAGTCTGAAATGATGTCTTTCTCAACTCCACTACTTGAAAAATTGGAGCGATGTTTTTACTGCTGGAGAAACCTATATTTGTTCCGGTTTGTAACCCTTTTTGTCTCGGGTATCAAACCGGGATAACGAAAGCGGGACTCTTTAGTCCCAGTTGAAATAACGGGACTAAAGATCATCTTTAGTTCTGGTTGGTAACACCAACCGGGACTAAAAATGACAGCGCCACGTGGCTGGCTTCGTCATCTTTAGTCCCAGTTGGTGTGGGGCTAAATTTTTTTTTTTTAAATTTTGCTCCTGTTGCTTACTAGCTTGCTGCTTGTTTACACACACATATATATATTAATACATATATATGCAATATGCATATATATGTATAAATACATAACACACATATAAACACATATATACATAACACACAATACAAAATCGTCCACAACAAAATGCAACAACAAAATCGTCCAGAAATTCAGAAAAAACATCTAAAAAATCTGCAACAAAATCGCTGAATTCCTCCTCGCGCACCACCACCGGCTTCGCCCGTCGCTCCCGCTCCCGCTCGCCGCCACCGTTGAGGAGATTGCGCCTCGCCACCTCCGGTGAGGAGATGGTGCCCCGCCCCGCCGGTGAGGAAATGGCGCCCCGCCGCCGCTATCTCCTCCCCCTGCCGTCGCAAGAGCTGAGGGGAGAGGGAGAGGGAGAGAGAGGGAGAGGGAGAGGGAGAGGAGAGAGATCTGAAAAAATAGCGAAGTGTTGGATCGGTGAAAAAGACGATGCGCGTCAGGGATATATATACCCCTGGATCTTTAGTCCCGGTCGGTGGCATTAACCGGGACTAAAGATATATTAGTCTTGGTTGGTGGCACCAACCGAGACTAAAGATTCAATTTGTAGTCCTGGTTGGTGGCAGCAACCGGGACTAAAATAATTTTTCGCTATTTCTAATTCATCTTTAGTCCCGGTTGGTGGCACCAACCGGGACTAATAATTTTTCGCTATTTTCAATTCATGTTTATTCCCGGTTATAGCCACCAATCGGGATTAAATATAATTTCCAACTGTTATCAAATTTTTTTTGTCCTCGCTAGGGTTAACAACCAAAAATTAAATAATTCATTAAATAAATATAGGTTTAAAATAATAATACGTAATGCATTAAAATTTAATCAAATAGAGGTAATCCTAGAATTGTTGTGCTATTGTTTTTCTTTTGCCCCTCTCTATTTTTCCTTTTCATCTGCTGTTGACCAAGACAGGAAAAAAAATGACTTTTTACTTTTATTTTTTTCATATGTTTTCTTGACTTAGGAACACTCGAGAGGTAACCACAGAAAATTTGAGCCTAAACAAGTGAAAGACGTGGCCGATGGAAAATTCAGAAGACGCGCTCAGAATAGGAAAAAAGCTTTCGGGCTCGAAAAGACAATCTTCTGAGCCATTTTTGACGAAAATAAAATCGCCGAACACGACAAAGTGGCAGATGGACACATCCAATTTTTTCTGATCTATTTTCATATATGGAACGTCTCGATCGGAGTCCGTATGTGAATGTTATGGTCATTTTAAAAACTGACTCCGAGTTAGAGGACGAAACGGGAACAATGCACGCAAAAACTTGTTACGCGTGCACAAACGGCTAGGGTTTGATGGAAACAAAGGGGAAAAACACACGAACTAGACTCTAACACGATCTAACCAGCAACAAGACCTCGACCAGGACACAAACTCAACACGACGGAATCGGAGAATCACTAGTTAATAACAATATGGTAATTTTGTAAAAGCTTTCTTCTATCTTCAATCACCCACCCCACACAACACCTCAAATGCAAGAAGGGGAGGATGATGAGGACATCAACACCATCGTTGATACATCTACATCCACTCCTACCCCAACTCCTACCCTAACCCCGTTTGGTCCTATTACTCATGTGCATACCCATCAACTCAACCATCAAGTAAGTTCATTTTTAAGCTCCTGTTCATCATATTTAGACAAATGGAGATGTGTGCATTCTTGTTTTGCTTAGGAATGATGGAGAGGATCAAATGGAGATGTGCATCGGGCAGATTCGGACTGCAGGACAGCACCAACTTGTGACGGTTGCCACGACTTCATTCGAACTCCAATTTGTACGTTCAAGTACTTCATGTAAATTTCCAGGGCTCCGACCTAACTGTCATATCTATCCAGAATCGTCCACAATCGTCAAATTAGTATAGCAAACTTTTTCTGTTCGAGGTGCTGCGTCGCCAAATTGGGCCGATGGGCCTTGTATCCAGTTGAGTCCATTACGGACGCGTATTAGGCTTGGAGAACGACCATAAGTTGTCGTCCCACCTATATAAATACCCCGTAGCCATCATAGAACAATTTGGGTTTTGTTTACGTCAGTTTAGCTATTGCTACTTCCTGATAGACGCGTGTGTCGGCTAGACCATCCATTCTATTTGTTTCGGAACCGCACTTTTTTTGTGTGATTTAGATCTGAAATCCATATTTGCAATGAGTTGATGTTCATCTTGTTCTTGCTAGTTCTTTGGTTTCTTACAGGAATAACCCTAGTGGTTTGGTTGATCGAGCTCCACAAGATCGCGCCAACCAGTGGAGTGGTGTATCGGTCGCTAAGGCGCAATTCCTCCGTGGAGTTTTGTAGTCGGGCCGTGAACGTCACTCCATCAAATCGAGGTTATCATCTCCACCGAAAGATCGGGACACCCTAGTGCACATCATTCTGGCTTCAATTCGGGGTGGCAATATCTTGGCTGCCATTCAGAATGGAGATGATTCCTCTTCCTCTGATGACTCTGGGCAGCTTCTTTGGCCTGGTCTGCAAATATATATGTTCCTGCATTTGTTATCATAGCTTGTCAGAGGTTGCTGATTGATAGTTTTCACTCAGTTCCTCTTAACACACCCGTGATCGAATGGAAGGAAGACATTCAAAAAGCCATCTTTCCAGTGCAGCCGGTCATGGGCTCGATTCTTATCAGGCTTTGGGTTTTTTTGTTTGGCAACAAGCCATCAACTGCCAGGACCATGCAGCTGTTGGGCCAATTTCACTTCCAACAATGGTTTCTCGTAGGCTGAGATCCAAAACTCCACTTGTGAACACTCTGGTCCGAAGGAGCTCACATCTAAACCCTGATGTTGTGTATGGTGTCCAAGTAGTCAGAATTAAAGAACTGCTGGCCAAAAGAAGGAAATATGTGGCGTCTGCTTTTGATCTTGACAACCCTCCTAAGAACGTAGAAGAAGTTGTTGATCCTGTTCCTCTTGATGTTGTCCATGATTGGGCTACTAAATGTGGAGTGTCTCCTTTGGAACTCTCAGAAGACACCCTTATGCAAGGGCACAATGACAATCTGGACTAATGTTAGGAGATGACGATGGTTTTTGTTGGTGGTCCCTTCTTGCCGCCAAAATTATTTTGTTTTGACCTCTGCATGTTAAGAACTATCTGGTTATGTTTCATGTGAACTCTCTCGTGATGTTTTATATTGTTAAAAAGGGTTAATTTTGTGCAGTTGCTTGATATGTTTATCTGGCTGATGCCCTTCTGTGAGGGACACTACCGTTCTCCTGTCTATAGTTTGCTTAATGAATATATCTTGGAATATTCTTTGCTAGAACGTTAGGGACATTAATGCTGCTGAGAAATGGCTGTCACACCCTAAGGTGTTTTCCCCTTTTAAAAATCATAAAAGAAAAAACACAAAGAAAATAGTTGAAAATTAACCTAGAGCAAATAAATAATGTTAAAATACAAATTCTAATTGGAAATGACATGGTAGGATTTTTCTTAAATTTTACATGTCAAAATACATTAACATAATTTTTAGTGAAATTTTTAGATCACTAGAAATAATTTTTAACCAATTAAAATCAAAATCAAAATAAAATAAATCACGGGAAAATCCTTTCTCTCTCCTCCGTCCATTTCCTGCCCGTTTTGGCCTTGGGATGCTAGCCCGAGCCGCCGGCCCATCCTCCCACGTGGCCGCGCATCCCCTCCTTTCCTCATGGGCTAGCCGGAGGCCACGGCCCATTAAGCCTCGCATCCCGCAAATAAGTCCACATCGCCTCCCTCTGCTTCCCAGGACGGCGACAGGTGGGGCCCACCTGTTAGGCCCGTCCCTTACCTCCGGCCACGTCGCCGCCATTCACGCCGCCTGACCCCCGTGTGAATCCCGGCTATCCCCGCCGTCCCCGCGTGCCTTAAACCCCGCCTTAACCCCCCGCCTCCCGCCGCCCATTGTCGCCCCGTCCGCCGCTCCTGCGCCCCCTAAATGATTGAAGTAACCGCCGACCATTAATGTCTCCAAATCTCTCTCCCTCTTTACTCTAGCGAGTAATTCCCCCGCGTCCCGGCCTCCACCGACCTCCCCGCGGCCTTTGAAAGCCCGCCGCCGTGCTCCCCGAGCTCCCTACACCCTCACTCAAGCTCCCCGATCTCTCTTTCTCTCTCGCTCTCTCGCCGTGCACCCTAGCTCCGCGCTCTCCATTGGCCTTCGGCCGTCAATCCCCGTCGACCCGAGCCGCGCCGGACCTCTCTGCCGCCTCCTCCCACCCTGTCGGCATCCGAGCTCCCTCGGCCACCCCTCTCCGATGCCTTTCGCTGTCCCTCTTGTCGCCCACGCCGTCGTCTCCCTCATCTCCGGCGTCCCAAGGAGGGCTCCCTCCCTCTCTCTCCCTCTAGGTCCGAGCCTGTGTCTGTCGTCCCACGAGCGTGTGGTTTCGTCCGCGTTCTAACCGCGCCACTCCACTGCACGTGCTGCCGCTTTGATGGCGCCGATTGATCTCTAGCCGTCGCGCGCCATCGCTGGCTGCTGCGCTGCCCTCGGCGGATTGGGATCGCCCGACCCCGCCATCGCGCTTTCTCGCCCGACCCCGCCACCCTCCTTCCCACCCGACCCTGCCAGCTGGCCTCACCTCCTGGCCGTCGGATCAGTCCCGAACCAATCGGGGCCGTCGGTTCTCGTGTCCGCCGGATCCCGTTTGGGGTGATCCGGGCCATCCACATGGTGGACCCGTGGACCTGGGTCCACCATGGACCGGTGCCCCGTAGCCAATGGCGTCATCCGCTGACATCAGCCCTAGCGCTGACGCAATCCCGAGGATTTATTGCACAATAAAATATTAAGGATTTTCCTGCTTTAGTAAAAACACAATTAATCTTCTAAAATTCATATCTTTTCAATCCTAGCTCCGTTTAAGTCCATTCAAATTTCATTAAATTCATAAAATGCCAAGAATCCATTAAAAATGGTTTTGTTCCCTGTTCTAGTAGATTTTTAGCATGTTTTGTTGAGTGCTTTGTTTGTCGTATAGATCCTGATAGTTCCGTCGATCCCGTGTTCTTTGAAGTCGTCGCAGAGTTTCCCCAATCCGAAGAGCACGGCAAGTCATGCTTCTCTGTTGATCATATTGCTCCCATTTTGCTAAAATCCCTCATTTATTCTATTAAACTACATTTATTTTATAATGTCATTTTATGGGAAATATTATACCCTATTACTAGTATTAAGCCCTAGGTCTTGGTACCCTGAAAACCTTGACAAACCTGGGAAATAACATGACTAGTTTTGGTCTAGGATATGCTTAGCCCTGCTTAGATTCACTAGCACACTTAATCTGGACACATGAAATGAAGGAAATAACCTGACAACTTTGTGAACCGGACTAATATCTAAAATATGGCAAACGGTGGGTTGTGGGCGCAATGGTTTTGGATAGTTGCGTCCATGGCAAATTAAGGACTGGTTCACGGGAAACCCTGGAAGAATGACCGTACAAACCACAAGCCAGAATGGGCCACGGTGGGTCCCGTAGTGTAGCCTTTCCTAGTCGACGAGCCCTGGCAAGTGTGAGCGTGATGGAGTTACAGTCGGCCAGGGGCTTACCGGTTGCTTGGTTGCTGGATTCACCGTGGCACTCGGGGGAGGGGGGCTGCCCACGGCCCAGGAACGGGAGTGGGGGTGAAACCTTGGTGTGGTTCGCTTGGTTAGCGGAGGGTTATACAAAAGGTCCTATCACAGTCCCTTTCTGGGGTACCATGGTGATATTCTGGCGCACGAGAATCGTGTTGTGGGGCTGTGTCTTATGGGTACAGATGTACATCTCTGATCAGAGTAAAACTATTCGAATAGCCGTACCCATGGTTATGGACGATCGACCAGATTCACCATGATTAGTTCACATTTCTAAACCTTAATATTGGGACATGACTAGTGTAGGTGGATTGTTTGGGCCTGTCGCAATGTAGGGATAACGTTGGACAGTGATGAAAAGTAATATTGTTTAAATACTTGTTTTCAACAGCTTTTCCTTTGAACTCTCCTTGTATGCGAAGATTGTAGCTGTTTGCACAAAAACAAACCTTAGCCAAATCCTTGTCTCCCCTTGCATTTCATACCCCTCTCTTTCGGTATGACTTGCTGAGTACGTGGAAGTACTCACCCTTGCCTCTTCACCAGAACCTGAGCTTGAACCCGAAGAAGTCAAAGATGAGTAGGCTTTGCCCTACGCTCTAGAAGATGCCTGTGGAGTGGTTGAAGACGTGCTGCAAGCGTCAATATTAGGCTTAGACCCTTTGCTTTTTCCGCTGCTCTTTTGTAATATTTTTGTATTGTTTTTAAGATGTGGAACTCTAATATCAACAATTGTCGTATGTGTACATACCTTGGCTGGTCCTAGACAGGGATTTTAATACACATATAGCTTCGGAAATTCTAGTTTGAATTTCTGGGCATGACAATTGCCCAATATTTATAACAAAATTGTTGAGAGCAATTGTGAGATGTTTTGCTTTCAAGAAACAAAGAAATAAAGTTTTGATTCCTCCTTCATTAAAAAATTTTCCCCAAAAAGGTTTGAGAAGTTTGTGTTCTCTTCTTCGGTGGGTGCATCTTGGGGGATCCTCGTTGGTTGGAATGGCAGAATCTTTGATGGATTGGTCATAGAAATTCAGTCTTTTGCTATCTCTATATGTTTCTCCTCTTAGATGGATACGAATGTCTGGAACTTAACTATAGTCTATGGTCCTTGCTTGGAACCAACTCGCACTAATTTTGTAAGTTCACTTCGGAATTTGTACATCAAGGATGATCTCGGCTGGATTTTGTTGGGAGATTTTAACTTTTATAGAACTTTTGATAATAGAAAGAAGTGGTGGTAATTTTTCGGACACTCAAATCTTCAACAACGTTATTGATCATCTTGGCTTGGTTGAATTACCTTTAAAAGGGAGGGCTTTAACATGGAGCAACATGTAGTCTAATCACCTTTTGGAGAGGCTTGATTGGATTTTCACGTCGGCTAACTCGACACTAGACTTCCCAAGCACCATGGTTACACCCTTGGCTAGGACCATTTCTGATCATGTGTCGTGCAGAATCTCAATTCAAACAAGAATCCCAAAGTCCAATTGATTGGGTGTGTTCGTTTAGAAAAATCTCTCCGTGACTCATGTTGCATGTTTTTACATTTAATGACGATATTGGCTTACGTGGATGTGATGTTTTCACCGGAACGAAATAGTTAAAAAAGCACCAAAACAAGAGTTGTGGATATATTGGAGTGGATTGGGTGCGCTCTTTTCCAAAAATCTCTCCGTGACTCGAGCGGCAAATATTTTACATTTAACGACAATATTAGCTCTCGTGGATGCGATGTTTTTCACCGGAATGAAATAGTTCAAAAAGCACCAAAACAAGAGTTGTGGACATATTGGAGTGGATTGGGTGCGTTCGTTTCGAAAAATCTCTTCGTGACTCGAGCGACAAACTTTTTACATTTAACATTGATATTGGATCTCGTGGATGCGATGTTTTCACCAAAACAAAATAGTTCAAAAAGCACCAAAACATGAGTTGTGGACATACGGGAGTGGATTGGGTGTGTTCGTTTCGAAAAATCTCTCCATGACTCGAGCGATGAAGTTTTTACCTTTAACGATGATATTGGCTCACTTGATGCGATATTTTTCACTGGAACAAAATAGTTTAAAAATCACCAAAACATGAGTTGTGGACATACTGGAGTAGATTGGGTGTTTTTGTTTCGAAAAATCTCTCAATGACTCGCGCATCCAACTTTTTACCATTAACGATGATATTGACTTACGTGGATGCGATGTCTTTCATCGAAACAAAATAGTTTGAAAAGCACCAAAACAAGAGTTGTGGACATATTGGAGTGGATTGGGTACATTCGTTTTGAAAAATCTCTCCGTGACTCGAGCGGCAAACTTTTTACATTTAACGACGATATTGACTTACGTGGAAGCGACGTTTTTCACCGGAATGAAACAAAAAGCACCAAAACATGAGTTGCGGACATACTGGAGTGGATTGGGTGTTTTCGTTTCGAAAAATCTCTATGTGACTCGCGTGACAAAGTTTTTACCTTTAACGACGATATTGGCTCATGTGGATGCGATGTTTTTCACCGGAACGAAATAGTTCAAAAAGCACCAAAACATGAGTTTTTGACATACTAGAGTGTATCGGGTGTGTTCGTTTCAAAAAATCTCTCCGTGACTCGAGCGGCAAACTTTTTACATTTAACGATGATATTGGCTCTCGTGGATGCGATGTTTTCACCAAAACAAAATAGTTCAAAAAGAACCAAAACATGAGTTGTGGACATATTGGAGTGGATTGGGTGCGTTCGTTTCGAAAAATCTCTCCGTGACTCGAGCGGCAAACATTTTACATTTAACGACGATATTGGCTCTCGTGGATCCAATGTTTTTCACCGGAACGAAATAGTTTAAAAAGCACCAAAACAATAGTTGTGGACATATTGGAGTGGATTGGGTGCGTTCGTTTCAAAAAAACTGTCCATGACTCGTTTTGAAAAATCTCTCCGTGACTCGAGCGGCAAACTTTTTACATTTAACGACGATATTGGCTCTCGTGGATCCAATGTTTTTCACCGAAACGAAATAGTTCAAAAAGCACGAAAACAAGTGTTGTGGACATCTTGGAGTGGATTGGGTTTGTTCGTTTTGGAAAATCTCTCCGCGACTTGCGCAGACACTTTTACATTTAATGATGATATTGGATTACGTGGATGCGATGTTTTTCACCAGAATGAAATAGTTCAAAAAGCTCTAAAACAAGAGTATTTGACATACTGGAGTGGATTGGGTATGTTCGTTTCGAAAAATCTCCCCGTGACTCGAGTGGTAAACTTTTTACATTTAACGGCGATATTGGCTCTCGTGAATGCGATGTTTTCACCGGAATGAAATAGTTCAAAAAGCACCAGAACAAGAGTTGTGGACATATTGGAGTGGATTGGGTGCGTTCGTTCCGAAAAAACTCTCCGTGTCTCGAGCGGCAAAATGTTTACATTTAAAGACGAGATTGGCTCTCGTGGATGCGATGTTTTCACTGGAACGAAATAGTTCAAAAAGCACCAAAAAAAAGTTGTGGACATTTTGGAGTGGATTGGGTGCGTTTATTTCGAAAAATCTTTCCATGACTCGAGCGGCAAACTTTTTACATTTAATAATGTTATTGGCTCTCGTGGATGCGATGTTTTTCACCAGAATGAAATAGTTCAAAAAGCACCAAAACATGAGTTCTTGACATACTGGAGTGGATTGGGTGTGTTCGTTTCAAAAAATCTCTCCGTGACTCGCGCAACCAACTTTTAACATTTAACGACGAGATTGGCTCTCGTGGATGCGACGTTTTTCACTGGAACGAAATAGTTCAAAAAACACCAAAACAAGAGTTGTGGACATGTTGGAGTGGATTGGGTGCGTTCGTTTCGATTAATCTCTCCATGACTTGAGCGGCAAACTTTTTACATTTAACGACGTTATTGGTTCCCATGGATACAATGTTTTTGACCAGAACAAAATAGTTCAAAAGCACCAAAACATGAGTTTTTGACATACTGGAGTGGGTTGGGTGTGTTGGTTTCGAAAAATCTCTTCGTGACTTGCGCAACGAACTTTTTACTAGTTCAAAAAGCACCAAAACAAGTGTTGTGGACATACTGGAGTGGATTGGGTTTGTTCGTTTCGGAAAATCTCTCCGTGACTTGCGCAGCGCACTTTTTACGTTTAATGATGATATTGGATTACGTGGATGCGATGTTTTCACAGAATGAAATAGTTCAAAAGCACCAAAACATGGGTTTTTGACATGCGGAGTGGATTTGGTATGTTCATTTCGAAAAATCTCTCCGTGACTCGCGCGGTAAACTTTTTACATTTAACGATAATATTGGCTCTCGTGAATGCGATGTTTTCACCGGAATGAAATAGTTCAAAAAGCACCAAAACAAGAGTTGTGGACATATTGGAGTGGATTGGGTGCGTTCGTTCCGAAAAAACTCTCCGTGTCTCGAGCGGCAAAATTTTTACATTTAAAGACGAGATTGGCCCTCGTGGATGCGATGTTTTTCACGGAACAAAATAGTTCAAAAAGCACCAAAACAATAATTGTGGACATATTGGAGTGGATTGGGTGCGTTTGTTTGAAAAATCTCTTCGTGACTCGAGCGGCAAACTGTTTACATTTAATGATGATATTGGCTCTCGTGGATGCAAAGTTTTTCATCGTAAGGAAATAGTTCAAAAAGCACCAAAATGTGAGTTTCGTTTAGAAAAATCTCTCCGTGACTCGCGCAACTAACTTTTTACATTTAATGATGATATTGGCTTACATGGAAGTGATGTTTTTCACCGGAACAAAATAGTTCAAAAAACACCAAAACAAGCGTTGTGGACATATTGGAGTGGGTAGGTGCGTTCGTTTCGATTAATCTCTCCATGACTTGCGCGGCAAACTTTTTACATTTAACGACATTATTGGTTCCCGTGGATGTAATGTTTTTGACCGGAACAAAATAGTTCAAAAGCACCAAAACATGAGTTTTTGACATACTGGAGTGGATTGGGTGTGTTCGTTTCGAAACATCTCTTCGTGACTTGCGCAGCGAACTTTCTACATTTAATGACGATAATTGCTTACGTGGATGCTATGTTTTTCACCGGAAGGAAATAGTTTAAAAAGCACCAAAACAAGTGTTGTGGACATACTGGAGTGGATTGGGTTTGTTCGTTTCGGGAAATCTCTCCGTGACTTGCACAGCACACTTTTTACATTTAATGATGATATTGGATTACGTGGATGCGATGTTTTTCACCAGAATGAAATAGTTCAAAAAGCTCTAAAACGAGAGTTTTTGACATACTGGAGTGGATTGGGTATGTTCGTTTCGAAAAACCTCCCCGTGACTCGAGTGGTAAACTTTTTACATTTAACGACGATATTGGCTCTCGTGAATGCGATGTTTTCACCGGAATGAAATAGTTCAAAAAGCACCAGAACAAGAGTTGTGGACATATTGGAGTGGATTGGGTGCGTTCGTTCCGAAAAAACTTTCTGTGTCTCGAGCGGAAAAAAAATTTACATTTAAAGACGAGATTGGCTCTCGTAGATGCGATGTTTTTCACTGGAACGAAATAGTTCAAAAAGCAACAAAACAAGAGTTGTGGACATATTGGAGTGGATTGGGTGCTTTCGTTGCGATAAATCTCTCCGTGACTCGAGCGGCAAACTTTTTACAAGTAATGATGTTATCAGCTCTCGTGGATGCGACGTTTTTCACCGAAACGAAATAGTTCTAAAAGCAACAAAACAAGAGTTGTGGACATATTGGAGTGGATTGGGTGCGTTCATTGCGATAAATCTCTCCGTAACTCGAGCGGCAATCTTTTTACAAGTAATGATGTTATCGGCTCTCGTGGATGCGATGTTTTTCACCGAAATGAAATAGTTCTAAAAGAACCAAAACAAGAGTTGTGGACATATTGGAGTGGATTGGGTGCGTTCATTTCAAAAAATCTATCCGTGACTCGAGCGGCAAACTCTTTACATTTAACAACGATATTGGCTCACGTGGATGTGATGATTTTCACCGGAATGAAATAGTTCTAAAAGCACCAAAACATGAGTTTTTGACATACTGGAGTGGACTGAGTGTGTTCGTTTCAAAAAATCTATTTGTTACTCGCGCAGCCAACATTTTACATTTAATGACGATATTGGTTTACGTGGATGCGATATTTTTCCTGGAACAAAATAGTTCAAAAAACACCAAAACAAGAGCTCTTGACATACTCGAGTGGATTGAGTATGTTCGTTTCAAAAGTTCTCTGCGTGACTCGCGCAGCAACGTTTTTACATTTAATGACGATATTGGTTTATGTGGATGCGATGTTTTTCGTCGGAACTAAATAGTTCAAAATGGTCCAAAAAAAGAGTTGTGGACAGATTGGAGTGGATTGGGTGCGTTCGTTTCGAAAAATCTCTCCGTGACTCGGCGACAAACTTTTTACATTTAACGACGATATTGGCTCTCGTGGATGCGATGTTTTTCACCGAAACAAAATAGTTCGAAAAGCATCAAAACAAGAGTTGTGGACATGTTGGAGTGGATAGGGTGCGCTCATTTCGATAAATCTCTCCGTGACTCGAGCGGCAAACTTTTTACATGTAATGATGTTATCGGCTCTCGTGGATGCGTTGTTTTTCCCCGGAATGAAATAGTTCAAAAAGCACCAAAACAAGAGTTGTGGACATATTGGAGTGGATTGGGTGCGTTCATTTTGAAAAATCTCTCCGTGACTCGAGCGGCAAACTCTTTACATTTAATGACGATATTGGCTCACGTTGATGCGATGATTTTCACCGGAACGATATAGTTCTAAAAGCACAAAAATATGAGTTTTTGACATACTGGAGTGGGTTGGGTGTGTTCGTTTTGAAAAATCTATCTGTGACTCACGCAGCCAACTTTTTACATTTAATGACGATATTGACTTACGTGGATGCGATGTTTTTCACCGGAACAAAATAGTTCAGAAAGGTCCAAAACAAGAGTTGTGGACATATTGGAGTGGATTGGGTGTGTTCATTTCGAAAAATCTCTCTGTGACTCGAGCGGCAAACTTTTTACATTTAATGACGATATTGGCTCTCGTTGACGCGATGTTTTTCACCAAAACGAAATAGTCCAAAAAGCAACAAAACAAGAGTCGTGGACATATTGGAGCGGATTGGGTGCGTTCATTTCGATAAATCTCTCTGTGACTCGAGCGGCAAACTTTTTAACTTTAGCGACGATATTGGCTCTCGTGGATGCGATGTTTTTCACCGGAACGACATATTTCAAAAAGCACCAAAACAAGAGTTGTGGACATATTGCAGTGGATTGGGTGCGTTCATTTTGATAAATCTCTCCGTGACTCGAGCGGCAAACTTTTTACAAGTAAATAATGTTATCGGCTCTCATGGATGCGTAATTTTTCACCGGAACGAAATAGTTCAAAAAGCACCAAAATATGAGGTTTTGACATACTTGAGTGGATTGGGTGTGTTCATTTCAAAAATTTCTCCGTGACTTGCGCAACGAACTTTTGACATTTAATGACGATATTGGCTTACGTGGATGCAATATTTTTCACCGGAACGAAATAGTTTAAAAAGCACCAAAACAAGAGTTTTTGACATACTGGAGTGTATTGGGTGTGTTCGTCTCAAAAAATCTCTCCGTGACTCGAGCAGTAAACTTTTTACATTTAACGACGATATTGGCTCTCGTGGATGCGATGTTTTTCACCGGAACGAAATAGTTCATAAAGCACCAAAACAAGAGTTGTGGACATATTGGAGTGGATTGGGTGCGTTAATTTCAAAAAATCTCTCCATGACTCAAGCGGCAAACTCTTTACATTCAACGACGATATTGGCTCACGTGGATGCGATAATTTTCACCGGAACGAAATAGTTCTAAAAGCACCCAAAATATGAGTATTTGACATACTGGAGTGGATTGGGTATGTTTGTTTCAAAAATTCTCTCCGTGACTCGCGCAGCCAACTTTTTACATTTAATGACGATATTGGCTTACGTGGATGCGATGTTTTTCACCGCAACGAAATAGTTCAAAAAGGTCCAAAACAAGAGTTGAGGACATATTGGAGTGGATCGGGTGCGTTCGTTTCGAAAATTCTATCCGTGACTTGAGCGGCAAACTTTTTACATTCAACGACGATATTGTCTCTTGTGGATGCGATGTTTTTCATCAAAACGAAATAGTTCGAAAAGCAACAAAACAAGAGTTGTGGACATATTTGACTGAATTGGGTGCGTTCGTTTCGAAAGATCTCTCCATGACTCGAGCAGCAAACTTTTTACTTTTAACGACGATATTGGCTCTCGTGGATGAGATGTTTTTCACCAGAACGAAATTGTTCAAAAAGATCCAAAACGTGAGTTTTTGACATATTGGAGTGGATTGGGTGTGTTCGTTTCGAAAAATCTCTCCGTGACTCGCGCAGACAACTTTTTACATTTAATGACGATATTGGCTTACGTGGATGTGATGTTTTTCACTGGAACGAAATAGTTCAAAAATCACCAAAACAAGAGTTGTGGACATATTGGAGTGAATTTGGTGTGTTCGTTTGAAAAATCTCTCCGTGAATCGAGCAGCAAACTTTTTACATTTAACGACGATGTTGGCTCGCGTGGATGAGATGTTTTTCACCGAACGAAATTGTTCAAAAAGCACCAAAACATGTGTTTTTGAGATATTGGAGTGGATTGGGTGTGTTCGTTTCACAAAAATCTCTCCATGACTCGAGCGACAAACTTTTTACATTCAACGACGATATTGGCTTACGTGGATGCGATGTTTTTCACCAGAACGAAATAGTTCAAAAATCACCAAAACAAGAGTTGTGGACATATTGGAGTGAATTCGGTGCATTCGTTTCGAAAAATCTCTCCATGACTTGAGCAGAAACTTTTTACATTTAACGACGATATTGGCTCTCGTGGATGCAATGTTTTTCACCGGAACAAAATTGTTCAAAAAGCACCAAAACAAGAGTTGTGGACATATTGGAGTGGATTGGGTATGTTTGTTTCGAAAAATGTCTCAGTGACTCGCGCAGCCAACTTTTTTCATTTAATGACGATATTGGCTTACGTGGATGTGATGTTTTTCACCGGAACGAAATTGTTCAAAGTTCACAAAAAACAAGAATTGTGGACATATTGGAGTGAATTTTGTGCGTTCGTTTCGAAATATCTCTCCGTGACTCGAGCAACAAACTTTTTACATTTAACGACAATATTGGCTCTCGTGGATGCGATGTTTTTCACCAGAACAAAATAGTTCAAAAAGCACCAAACCATGAATTTTTGACATACTGGAGTGGATTGGGTTTGTTCCTTTTGAAAAATCTCTCTGTGACTTGCGCATCAAACTTTCTACATTTAATGACGATGTTGGCTTATTTGGAATCGAAAATTCTCTCCGTGACTCGAGCGGCAAACTTTTTACATTTAACGGCGATATTGGCTCTCGTGGATGAGATGTTTTTCACCGGAACAAAATTGTTGAAAAAGCACCAAAACGTGAGTTTTGACATATTGGAGTTGATTAGGTGTGTTCGTTTCAAAAAATCTCTCCGTGACTCGAGCGGCAAACTTTTTACATTTAATGACGATATTGGCTTACGTGGATGTGATGTTTTTCACCGGAATGACATAGTTCAAAAATCACCAAAACAAGAGTTGTGGACATATTGGGTTGAATTGGGTGCGTTCGTTTCAAAAAATCTCTACATGACTCGAGCGGCAAACTTTTTTCATTTAACGACGAGATTGGCTCTTGTGGATGCGATGTCTACATGACTCGAGCGGCAAACTTTTTTCATTTAACGACGAGATTGGCTCTCGTGGATGCGATGTTTTTCACCAAAACGAAATAGTTCAAAAAGCACCAAAAGAAGAGTTGTGGACATATTGGAGTGGATTGGGTGTGTTCGTTTCGAAAAATCTCTCCGTGACTTGAGCGGCAAACTTTTTACATTTAACGACGAGATTGGCTCTCGTGGATGCGATGTTTTTCACCGAAACGAAATAGTTCAAAAAGCACCAAAACAAGAGTTGTGGATATATTGGAGTGGATTGGGTGCGTTCGTTTCGAAAAATCTCTCCGTGACTTAAGAGGCAATCCTTTTACATTTAATGACGATATTGTCTCTTGTGGATGCGATATTTTTCATCAAAGCGAAATAGTTCCAAAAGCAACAAAACAAGAGTTGTGGACATATTGGTGAATTGGGTGTGTTTGTTTCAAAAATCTCTCCGTGACTCGAGCGGCAAACTTTTTACATTTAACGACGATATTGGCTCTCGTGGATGAGATGTTTTTCACCGGAACAAAATTGTTCAAAAAGCACCAAAACAAGAGTTGTGGACATATTGGAGTGAATTGGGTGCGTTTGTTTCGAAAAATCTCTCCGTGAATCGAGCAGCAAACTTTTTACATTTAACGACGATATTGGCTCTCGTGGATGAGATGTTTTTCACCGGAACGAAATTGTTCAAAAAGCACCAAAACGTGTGTTTTTGACATATTGGAGTGGATTGGGTGTGTTCGTTTCAAAAAAATCTCTCCATGACTCGAGCGGCAAACTTTTTACACTTAATGACGATATTGGCTTACATGGATGCGATGTTTTTCACCGGAACGAAATAGTTCAAAAATCACCAAAACAAGAGTTGTGGACATATTGGAGTGAATTCGGTGTGTTCGTTTGAAAAATCTCTCCATGAATTGAGCAGTAAACTTTTTACATTTAACGACGATATTGGCTCTCGTGGATGCGATGTTTTTGACCGGAACAAAATTGTTGAAAAAGCACCAAAACATAAGTTTTTAACATACTGGAGTGGATTGGGTATGTTCGTTTCGAAATATCTCTCCGTGACTCGCGCAGCCAACTTTTTCATTTAATGACGATATTGGCTTACGTAGATGTGATGTTTTTCACCGGAACGAAATTGTTCAAAAATCACCAAAACAAGAGTTGTTGACATATTGGAGTGAATTGTGTGCGTTTGTTTCGAAATATCTCTCCGTGACTCGAGCAACAAACTTTTTTCATTTAACGAAAATATTGGCTCTCGTGGATGCGATGTTTTTCACTAGAATGAAATAGTTCAAAGCAGCAAACCATGAATTTTTGACATACTGAAGTGGATTGGGTTTGTTCATTTTGAAAAATCTCTCCGTGACTTGCGCATCGAAATTTTTACATTTAATGACGATATTGGCTTACGTGGAATCGAAAAATCTCTCCGTGACTCGAGCAGCAAACTTTTTACATTTAACGACAATATTGGCTCTCGTGGATGAGATGTTTTTCACCGGAAGAAAATTGTTCAAAAGCACCAAAACATGAGTTTTTGACATATTGGAGTGGATTAGGTGTGTTCATTTCAAAAAATCCCTCCGTGACTCGAGTGGCAAACTTTTTACATTTAACGACGATATTGGCTTACGTGGATGCGATGTTCTTCACCGAAAAAAAATAGTTCAAAAATCACCAAAACAAGAGTTGTGGACATATTGGAGTGAATTGGGTTTGTTCGTTTTGAAATATCTCTCCGTGACTCGAGCAACAAACTTTTTACATTGAACGACAATATTGGCTCTCGTGGATGCGATGTTTTTCACCGAATGAAATAGTTCAAAAAGCACCAAACCATGAATTTTTGACATATTGGAGTGGATTGGGTTTGTTCATTTTGAAAAATCTCTCCGTGACTTGCGCATCAAACTTTTTACATTTAATGACGATATTAGCTTACGTGGAATCGAAAAATCTCTCCGTGACTTGAGCGGCAAACTTTTTACATTTAACAACGATATTGGCTGTCGTGGATGAGATGTTTTTCACCGGAACGAAATTGTAAAAAAAGCACAGAAACATTAGGTTTTGACATATTGGAGTGGATTAGGTGTGTTCGTTTCAAAAACCTCTCCGTCACTTGAGCGGAAACTTTTTACATTTAACGACGATATTGGCTTACATGGATGCGATGTTTTTCACCGGAACAAAATAGTTCAAAAGTCACCAAAACAAGAGTTGTGGACATATTGGAGTGAATTGGGTGCGTTCGTTTCGTAATATCTCTCCATGACTCGAGCAACAAACTTTATACATTTAATGACAATATTGGCTCTCGTGGATGCGATGTTTTTCACCAGAATGAAATAGTTCAAAAAGCACCAAACCATGAATTTTTGACATACTGGAGTGGATTGGGTTTGTTCATTTTGAAAAATCTGTCCGTGACTTGCGCATCAAACTTTTTACATTTAATGACGATATTGGCTGATGTGGAATCGAAAAATCTCTCCGTGACTCGAGCGGCAAACTTTTTACATTTAAGGACGATATTGGCTCTCGTGGATGAGATGTTTTTCACCAGAACGAAATTGTTAAAAAGCACCAAAACGTGAGTTTTTGACATATTGGAGTGGATTAGGTGTGTTCGTTTCAAAAAATCTCTCTGTGACTCAAGGGGCAAACTTTTTACATTTAACGACGATATTGGCTCTCGTGGATGCGATGTTTTTCACCGGAACGAAATAGTTCAAAAATCACCAAAACAAGAGTTGTGGACATATTGGAGTGAATTGGGTGCGTTCGTTTCAAAAAATCTCTCCGTGACTCGAGCAGCAAACTTTTTACATTTAACGACGATATTGGGTCTCATGGATGCGATGTTTTTCACCAGAACGAAATTGTTCAAAAAGCACCAAAACATAAGTTTTTGACAAACTGGAGTGGATTGGGTATGTTCGTTTCGAAAAATCTCTCCGTGACTCGCGCAACCAACTTTTTCATCTAACAAGGATATTGGCTTACGTGGATGTGATGTTTTTCACCGGAACGAAATAGTTCAAAAATAACCAAAACAAGAGTTGTGGACATATTGGAGTGAATTGTGTGCGTTCGTTTGGAAATATCTCTCCGTGGCTCGAGCAACAAACTTTTTACATTTAACGACGATATTGGCTCTCGTGGATGTGATGCTTTTCACCGGAATGAAATAGTCAAAAAGCACCAAACCATGAGTTTTTGACATACTAGAGTGGATTGGGTTTGTTCATTTTGAAAAATCTCTCCGTGTCTTGCGCAGAGAACTTTTTACATTTAATGACAATATTGGCATACGTGGAATCAATGTTTTTCACTCGAACGAAGTAGTTCAAAAATCACCAAAACAAGAGTTTTTGACATACGGAGTGGATGGCTGTGGTCGTTTCAAAAATCTCTCCATGACTTGCGCAACCAACTTTTTACATTTAACGATGATATTGGCTTACGTGGATGCGATGTTTTTCACCGAAACGAAATAGTTCAAAAAGCACCGCCGAGTCACCGAAATAGTTCAAAATCCCCAAAACAAGAGTTGTGGGCATATTGGAGTGGATTGGCTCTCGTGGATGCGATGTTTTTGACCGGAACAAAATTGTTGAAAAAGCACCAAAACATAAGTTTTTAACATACTGGAGTGGATTGGGTATGTTCGTTTCGAAATATCTCTCCGTGACTCGCGCAACCAACTTTTTACATTTAATGACGATATTGGCTTACGTGGATGTGATGTTCTTCACCGGAAGGAAATAGTTCAAAAAGCACCAAAACAAGTGTTGTGGACATACTGGAGTGGATTGGGTTTGTTTGTTTTGGAAAATCTCTCCGTGACCTGCGCAGCGCACTTTTTACATTTAATGATGATATTGGATTATGTGGATGCGATGCTTTTCACCAGAATGAAATAGTTCAAAAAGCACCAAAACAAGAGTTTTTGACATATTGGAGTGGATTGGGTGTGTTCGTTTCGAAAAATCTCTTCGTGACTCGAGCGCTAAACTTTTTACATTTAACGACGATATTGGCTCTCGTGAATACGATGTTTTCACCGGAACGAAATAGTTCAAAAAGCAACAGAAGAAGAGTTGTGAAATATTGGAGTGCATTGGGTGCGTTCATTTCAAAAAATCTCTTCGTGACTCGAGCGGATAACACTTTACATTTAACGACGATATTGGCTCACGTGGATGCGATGATTTTCACCGGAACAAAATAGTTCAAAAAGCACCAAAACATGAGTTTTTGACATACTGGAGTGGATTGGGTGTGTTCGTTTCGAAAAATCTCGCCGGGACTCGCGCAGCGAACTTTTTACATTTAATGACGATATTGGATTATGTGGATGCGATGTTTTTCACCGGAAGGAAATAGTTCAAAAAGTACCAAAACAAGAGTTTTTGACATACTGGAGTGGATTGGGTGTGTTTGTTTCGAAAAATCTCTTCGTGACTCGAGCGGTAAACTTTTTACATTTAACGACGATATTGGCTCTCGTGAATACGATGTTTTCACCGGAACGAAATAGTTCAAAAAGCAATAAAACAAGAGTTGTGGACATACTGGAGTGGATTGGGTGTGTTCGTTTCGAAAAATCTTCCTGTGACTCGAGCGGTAAACTTTTTACATTTAACGACGATATTGGCTCTCATGAATGCGATGTTTTCACCAGGACGAAATAGTTCAAAAAGCACCAAAACAAGAGTTGTGGACATATTGGAGTGCATTGGGTGCGTTCATTTCAAAAAATCTCTCCGTGACTCGAGCGGATAACTCTTTACATTTAACGACGATATTGGCTCACGTGGATGCGATGACTTTCACCGGAACAAAATAGTTCTAAAAGCACCAAAACATGAGTTTTTGACATACTGGAGTGGATTTGGTTTGTTTGTTTCGGAAAATCTCTCCGTGACTTGTTCAGCGAACTTTTTACATTTAATGACGATATTGGCTTTCGTGGATGCGATGATTTTCACTAGAAGGAAATAGTTCAAAAAGCACCAAAACAAGTGTTGTGGACATACTGGAGTGGATTGGGTTTGTTTGTTTCGAAAAATCTTTCCGTGACTTGCACAGCGCACTTTTTACATTTAATGATGATATTGGATTATGTGGATGCGATGTTTTTCACCGAATAAAATAGTTCAAAAGCACCAAAACAAGAGTTTTTGACATACTGGAGTGGATTTGGTGTGTTCGTTTCAAAAATCTTCCCGTCACTCGAGCGGTAAACTTTTTACTTTTAACGATGATATTGTCTCTCGTGAATGCGATGTTTTCACCGGAACGAAATAGTTCAAAAAGCACCAAAACAAGAGTTGTGGACAAACTGGAGTGGATTGGGTGTGTTCATTTCCAAAAAATCTCTCCGTGACTCGAGCGGATAACTCTTTACATTTAACGACGATATTGGCTCACGTGGATGCGATGATTTTCACCGGAACAAGATAGTTCAAAAAGCACCAAAACCTGAGTTTTTGACATACTGGAGTGGATTGGGTGTGTTCGTTTCGAAAAATCTATCCGTGACTCGCGCAGCCAACTTTTTACATTTAACGACAATATTGGTTCCTGTGGATGCGATCTTTTTCACCAGAACGAAATAGTTCAAAAAGCACCAAAACATGAGTTTTTGACACACTGGAGTGGATTGGGTGTGTTCGTTTTGAAAAATCTCGCCGTGACTCGTGCAGCGAACTTATTACATTTAATGACGATATTGGCTTACGTGGATGCGATGATTTTCACTCGAAGGAAATAGTTCAAAAAGCACCAAAACAAGTGTTGTGGACATACTGGAGTGGATTGGGTTTGTTTGTTTCGGAAAATCTCTCTGTGACTTGCACAACGCACTTTTTACATTTAATGATGATATTGGATTATGTGGATGCGATGTTTTTCACCGGAATGAAATAGTTCAAAATGCACCAAAACTAGAGTTTTTGACATACTGGAGTGGATTGGGGGTGTTAGTTTCGAATAATCTTCCCGTGACTCGAGCGGTAAACTTTTTACATTTAACGACGATGTTGGCTCTCATGAATGCGATGTTTTCACCAGAACGAAATAGTTCAAAAAGCACCAAAACAAGAGTTGTGGACATATTGGAGTGGATTGGGTGCGTTCATTTCAAAAAATCTCTCCGTGACTCGAGCGGATAACTCTTTACATTTAACGACGATATTGGCTCACGTGGATGCGATGATTTTCACCGGAACAAAATAGTTCTAAAAGCACCAAAACATGAGTTTTTGAAATACTGGAGTGGATTGGGTGTGTTCGTTTCGAAAAATCTATCCATGACTCGTGCAGCCAACTTTTTACATTTAATGACAATATTGGTTTACATGGATGCGATTTTTTTCACCGGAACAAAATAGTTCAAAAAGCACCAAAACAAGAGTTTTTGACATACTGGAGTGGATTGGTTGTGTTCGTTTCGAACAATCTCGTCGTGACTCGAGCGGCAAACTTTTTACATTTAACGACGATATTGGCTCTCATGGATGCAATGTTTTTCACCCGAACGAAATAGTTCAAAATGGTCCAAAACAGAGTTGTGGACATATTGCAGTGGATTAGGTGCGTTCGTTTCGAAAAATCTCTCCGTGACTCGAGCGGCAAACTCTTTACATTTAACGACGATATTGGCTCACGTGGATGCGATGATTTTCACCGGAACGAAGTATTTCAAAAAGCAACAAAACAAGAGTTGTGGACATATTGGAGTGGATTGGGTGCGTTCATTTGGATAAATCTCTCCGTGACTCGAGCGGCAAACTTTTTACAAGTAATGACGTTATCGGCTCTTGTGGATGCGATGTTTTTCACCGGAATGAAATAGTTCAAAAAGCACCAAAACAAGAGTTGTTGACATTTTGGAGTGGATTGGGTGCGTTCATTTCAAAAAATCTTCCGTGACTCAAGCGGCAAACTCTTTACATTTAACGACGATATTGACTCACGTGGATGCGATGATTTTCACCGGAACAAAATAGTTATAAAAGCACCAAAACATGAGTTTTTGACATACGGAGTGGATTGGGTGTGTTCGTTTGAAAAATCTATCCGTGACACGTGCAGCCAACTTTTTACATTTATTGACGATATTGGTTTAGGTGGATGCGATATTTTCACCGGAACGAAATAATTTAAAAAGCACCAAAACAAGAGTTTTTGACATACTGGAGTGGATTGGGTATGATCATTTCGAAAATTCACTCTGTGACTCGCGCAGCCAAATTTTTACATTTAATGACAATATTGGCTTACGTGGATACGATGTTTTTCACCGGAACGAAGTAGTTCAAAAAGCACCCAAAACATGAGTTTTTGACACACTGGAGTGGATTGGGTGTGTTCGTTTTGAAAAATCTATCTGTCACTCGCGCAACCAACTTTTAAATTTAATGACGATATTGGTTTACATGGATGCGATATTTTTCACTGCAAGGAAATAGTTCAAAAAGCACCAAAACATGAGTTTTTGACATACTAGAGTGGATTGGATTTGTTTGTTTCGGAAATACTCTCAGTGACTCGCGTAGCCAACTTTTTACATTTAATGGCGATATTGGCTTACGAGGATGCGATGTTTTTCACCGCAACGAAATAGTTCAAAAAGGTCCAAAACAAGAGTTGTGGACATATTGGAGTGGATTGGGTGCGTTCGCTTCGAAAAATCTCTCCCTGACTTGAGCGGCTAACTTTTTACATTTAACGACGATGTTGGCTCTTGTGGATGCGATGTTTTTAACCAGAACGAAATAGTTCAAAAAGCAACAAAACAAGAGTTGTGGACGTATTGGAGTGGATTGGGTGTGTTCATTTCGATAGATCTCTCCGTGACTCGAGCATAAAACTCTTTACATTTAACGACGGTATTGGCTCACGTGTATGCGATGATTTTCACCGGTACGAAATAGTTCTAAAAGCACCAAAATATGAGTTTTTGACATACTGGAGTGGATTGGGTGTGTTCGTTTTGAAAAATCTATCCGTGAGTCACGCAACCAACTTTTTACATTTAAGGATGATACTGGTTTCCGTGGATGCGATGTTTTTCACCAGAACGAAATAGTTCAAAAAGCACGAAAACAAGAGTTTTTGACATACTGGAGTGGATTGGGTATGTTTGTTTCGAAAATTCTCTCCGTGACTCGCGCAACCAACTTTTTACAAGTAATGATGTTATCGGCTCTTGTGGATGCGATGTTTATCACCGGAACGAAATAGTTCAAAATGCACCAAAACAAGAGTTGTGGACATATTGGAGTGGATTGGGTGCGTTCATTTCAAAAATCTCTCCGTGACTCTAGCGGCAAACTCTTTACATTTTACGACGATATTGACTCTCGTGGATGCGATGTTTTTCACCGGAACGAAATAGTTCAAAAAGCACAAAAACAATAGTTGTGGACATATTGGATTGGATTGGGTTGTTCATTTCAAAAAATCTCTCCGTGACTCGAGCGGCAAACTCTTTACATTTAACGACGATATTGGCTCGCGTGGATGAGATGATTTTCACCGGAACGAAATAGTTCTAAAAGCACCCAAAACATGAGTATTTAACATACTGGAGTGGATTGGGTGTGTTCATTTCGAAAAATCTATCGGTCACTAGTGCAGCCAACTTTTTACATTTAATGACGATATTGGTTTACATGGATGCGATGTTTTTCACCGGAACGAAATAGTTCAAAAAGCACAAAAACAAGAGTTTTTGACATACCGGAGTGGATTGGGTATGTTCGTTTCAAAAATTCTCTCCGTGACTCGCGCAACCAACTTTTTACAAGTAATGATGTTATCGGCTCTTGTGGATGCGATGTTTATCACCGGAACGAAATAGTTCAAAAAAGGTCCAAAACAAGAGTTGTGGACATATTGGAGTGGATTGGGTGCGTTCGTTCAAAAAATCTCTCCGTGACTTGAGCGGCAAACTTTTTATATTTAACGGCGATATTGTCTCTTCTGGATGCGATGTTTTTCACCAAAACGAAATAGTTCGAAAAGCAACAAAACAAGAGTTGTGGGCATATTGGTGTGGATTGGGTTTGTTCATTTCGAAAAGTCTCTCCGTGACGCACATATCAAACTTTTTACATTTAATGACGAGATTGGCTCTCGTGGATGCAATGTTTTCATTGGAACGAAATAGTTCAAAAAGCACCAAAACAATAGTTGTGGACATATTGGAGTGGATTGGGTGCGTTCGTTTCGAAAAATCTCTCCATGACACGAGCGACAAACTTTTTACATTTAACGACGAGATTGGCTCTCGTGGATGCGTTATTTTTCACCGGAACGAAATAGTTCGAAAAGCACCAAAATATGAGTTTTTGACATACTGGAGTCGATTGGGTGTGTTCGTTTCGAAAAATCTCTCCGTGACTCGAGCGGCAAACTTTTTACATTTAACGAAAATATTGGCTTCCGTGGATGCGATGTTTTTCACCGAAACGAAATAGTTCGAAAAGAATCAAAACAAGAGTTGTGGACATATTGAAGTGGATTGGGTGCGCTCATTTCGATAAATTTCTCCGTGACTCGAGCGGACAACTTTTTACAAGTAATAATGTTATCGGCTCTCGTGGATGTGTTGTTTTTCACCGGAACGAAATAGTTCAAAAAGCACCAAAACATAAGTTTTTGACAAACTGGAGTGGATTGGGTATGTTCGTTTCGAAAAATCTCTCCGTGACTCACGCAGCCAACTTTTTTCATTTAATAACGATATTGGCTTACGTGGATGTGATGTTTTTCACCGGAACGAAATAGTTCAAAATAACCAAAACAAGAGTTGTGGACATATTGGAGTGAATTGTGTGCGTTCATTTGGAAATATCTCTCCGTGACTCGAGCAACAAACTTTTTACATTTAACGACGATATTGGCTCCCGTGGATGTGATGTTTTTCACCGGAACAAAATACTTCAAAAAGCACCAAAACAAGAGTTCTTGACATATTGGAGTGGATTGGGTGTGTTCGTTTCGAAATATCTCTCCGTGACTCGTGCAACCAACTTTTTACGTTTAATGACGATCTTGGCTTACATGGATGCGATGTTTTTCACCGGAACAAAATAGTTCAAAAATCTCCAAAACAAGAGTTTTTGACATACTGGAGTGGATTGGGTGTGTTCGTTTCGAAAAATCTCTCCGTGACTCACGCATCAAACTTTTCACATTTAACAACGAGATTGGCTCTCGTGGATGCAATGTTTTTCATCGCAACGAAATAGTTGAAAAAGCGCCAAAACAATAGTTGTGGACATATTGGAGTGGATTGGATGCGTTCGTTTCGAAAAATCTCTTCGTGACTCGAGCGACAAACTTTTTACATTTAATGACGATATTGGCTCTCGTGGATGCAAAGTTTTTCATCGCAAAGAAATAGTTCAAAAAGCACAAAAACAAGAGTTGTGGACATATTGGAGTGGATTGGGTGTGTTCGTTCCAAAAAAACTCTTCGTGACTCGAGCGGCAAACTTTTTACATTTAAGACGAAATTGGCTCTCGTGGATGCTATGTTTTTCAGTGTAACAAAATAGTTCAAAAAGCACCAAAACAAAAGTTGTGGACATATTGGAGTGGATTTGGTGTGTTCATTTCGAAAAATCTCTCCCTGACTCGAGCGGCAAACTTTTTACATTTAACGACGTTATTGGCTCTCGTGGATGCGATGTTTTCACCGGAATGAAATAGTTCAAAAAGCACCAAAACATGAGTTTTTGACATACTGGAGTGGATTGGGTGCGTTCGTTTAAAAAAATCTCTCCGTGACTCGAGCGGCAAACTTTTTACATTTAACGATGATATTGACTTACATGGATGTGATGTTTTTTTACCAAAACGAAATAGTTCAAAAAGCACCAAAACATGAGTTCTTGACATACTGGAGTGGATTGGGTGTGTTCCTTTCGAAAAATCTCTTTTTGACTCGCGCAACCAACTTTTAAAATTTAACAACGAGATTGGCTCTCGTGGATGCGAGGTTTTTCACTGGAACGAAATAGTTCAAAAGCAGCAAAACTATAGTTGTGGACATATTGGAGTGGATTGGGTGCGTTCGTTTCGAAAAATCTCTCCATGACTCGAGCGGCAAACTTTTTACATTTAACAACGATATTGGCTCTCGTAGATGCGATGTTTTTCACCAAAACGAAATAGTTCAAAAAGCACCAAAACAATAGTTGTGGACATATTGGAGTGGATTGGGTGCGTTCGTTTCGAAAAATCTCTTCGTGACTCGAGCGACAATCTTTTTACATTTAATGAGGATATTGGCTCTCGTGGATGCAAAGTTTTTCATCGCAAAGAAATAGTTCAAAATGCACTAAAACAAGAGTTGTGGACATATTGGAGTGGATTGGGTGTGTTCGTTTCGATTAATATCTCCATGACTTGAGCGGCAATCTTTTTACATTTAACGACGTTATTGGTTCCCGTGGATCTGATGTTTTTGACTGGAACAAAATAGTTCAAAAGCACCAAAACATGAGTTTTTGACATACTGGGGTGGATTGGGTGTGTTCATTTCAAAAAATCTCTTCGTGACTTGCGCAGCGAACTTGTCGAAACTTGGTTTCGGCAATAGAATTTTGGGGGTGCAGTCAAGATGGCCAAGCACGATGGGTTGGATTGAAAACAAGGTTTAGACAGGTTCAGGCCCTCTCGTAAGGTAATACCCTACTCCTGTTTCGGGGATTTGATCCTCCGAATATCTTTATTGATCTCGTGATCTAAGGCTGAAAGCTAAAAGCTCATAAAGCATATGATATCTGATCTCGCATATCCCTCAAGGGACTCCCCTTACCCCCCTTATATAGTCCTAGGAGGCGGGCTTACAGATCAGAAACCCTATCTTACTCTAAGTCGGTTTCCTCAATCTTACCAAACCATGACTATAGGCCGTTGCCTTATCTCTATCGGCAACGTAACACCCAAGTCATATTTGGTTTACATAATATCTGGTAGGCGCAATCTATCCCTACCTCCAGTCGGATAAACTTGCCATGTAGATACCCGATTGCCATAATCTCCTCAGTAGCCCCCGAGTCCTTTTCAGTCGACGAGACAACTCAGCATCAAACCAAGGTAGTATACAGCCAAACAACTCTTTGGCCGAGTGCTTCTGGCGCGGAGCGATTCCATCATCTCTGCCTATTTCTCCCGAGTGGCTCCAAAGACTGTGAAGGGCTGGAAAATATCTAAAAAATAAATACCTAGATGCATCTCTTGATACACCTAATTTGGTGTAGCCCCCGACTGTATGATTAGCCAAAAAACAGACCAATCATACAGCCAAGAACTATAAAGAATCATGCTCATATAAATGCTTAGCTCATTCTAAAGCAATTATAAAAAATCCTATTACTCGGCAAGCTCACGCTCGTCCGAGTGAATTTGCCCGAGTCATCTCAGAACAAATAACTCAATCAACCCTTGTGGGTGAAAAAGCACTCGGTAAGCTCATGCTTATCTGAGTGAATCCGCCCGAGTCATCTCGGATCAAATATTTTAATCATCCCTTATGGATAAACAAATTTTTTAGTCGTCTGAAAAATATGACCAAAATATCAAATAGCTCTTGCCATAATACTGGTCTCAATCTAAAAAGATCTTCACCAAGGTGAAAAAACAGCATTGATATAGTCATCCAATCAAATGCTAGAAAACCAAACAGCCTTTGTCATTAAGGCAGCTATAAAAAGCTTAGCTGTTGGTCACCTCTCAAATCGCATCGTGCTAACTTCTCACGAAGTCAAGCAAACCGCGGTATGAAAGGATTTCCAAAGGTATGGGGCATTCAGACACGTGCATATTGCCAAGGCAAATCTGCTTAAGCTCATCCACTTAAGTCTCTAAGGACACGCGTCGGGCCACGCCTTAGCTGGGCCGCAGGTCTCTCATGGGCTCGGCCCAGTCACAAGAAAACCTAGCGCAACCCTCAAATCTCTTTACAAAGCCTCGAGGTTATCCCCGCCACTTCGTCTTCCCAAAAATTTCCTCTTTTCGCAGTACTGTTCACCAGCTCCCTGCGGAAAACCCTAAGCTTACGCGCACCCAAATCCGTCGACCCATGAGCTCGCCCTTCGCCACAAACTAGCCTCCGCATCCAGCTTCCAAGATCTCCTTCTCAAATCCCCATCTTTTTAGCCAGATCTGCCCCTCGTCCAAACCACACTCATGGCAGACGATAGGAAAATCCCCTTTGAGCAGTGGGCCACTTCAGATGTGAGGGAGTCCACCCTCAAGGAGATGGTGAAGCACGGGGTGCTTCCTCCCAAGGAGATCGTGGGCTGGCGCCCGGCGGCGGGTGAAGAATTTCCCACCCCGAACACCGGTGAGCTTGTCGTCTTCACTTCTTTCTTTTACTGTGGCTTCAGCCTCCCCACCTCCGAGTTCTTTAGGGGGCTTCTTGATTATTATGGTCTTCGTCTCTATCATCTGAACCCCAACTCCATGCTTCACATCGCTCTCTTCATTCATGTATGTGAAGCCTTCCTTGGCATCCTCCCCCATTTCCAACTTTTTCGTCGCATGTTTTACCTTAAGCCGCATCCGAATAAGTCCATGCATCGTTGGTGGAGCGGGTTTTCAACTCCGCAGATCCCTCCGCAAGGAGTACTTTTCTCTTCCCTTGAAATCCTCCAACAACGGTTGGCATGCGAGCTGGTTCTACATTTCCAATCTTGAGCCCAGCCTGCCGAACTTTGTTGGCCTTCCCCCTGTGCCTAAGCATACCTAGAGCACTGTGCCAGTAGCCCAAGATTGGGATGAAGCCAACAAGTTACTAGCGAAGATCCTGGAGATGAAGCAGAAAGGTCTTCGCGGCGAACAAATCACTCGGCATTTCATAAAGAGCTAAGCGGCGTCGATTAAAGAGCGATCGAAGCCAGCCTTCGAGTATGAAGGCGAGAGAGACCCCAATCGAGAGGACTGGGACTCCCTCAGCTTTGAGATCCTGAAAATCCGGATGTACAAGGTCTTCTTGACTGGAATTGCAGTCGAACGCAGCCTTATGCTGCCGGTTCTTCCCTTCAGTCTCTATCGACCTCCTCCTCCGGTAAGCCGATTGAACTCTTTCATTGCCTTGCAATCTTGTCATCAAACTTCTTAGTGTTGTACGAATCTTTCTTGCAGGAAAATGCCTCCATTATTTCAAAACCACACAAGGTTCCTCATGATGACGTGCCACTTCGCCCTGCCAAGGAGCCGACTGGTGGAGTGAAGATCCAGAGCGATCTAGCCGGGAAGCGGGCAGCCCCAAGTGAAGACATCAGCAAAAGGGCGAGCAAGAGGAGGCTCGTCATCGATGACTCGGACGATGATGCCCCAGCCCCTCCAGCCGAAGCAACCCCTCCGAGGCCATCACCGAAGGCGGTGCCGAAGATCCGCCGGTCATCGAGGTACGCCTTATGACTGACGTTAGGCATTTCGTTGAAAATTTCTTTGTCTTTATTCCGACTAAGCGCGTCGTTTGTTTGGCAGGAGGCCCTAAGACATAGACCCTGCCAGGAGGAGTGAAGGGCCAACTCCAGCTGCCGCATCCGAGGCATCCAAGCCTGCGGAACCAAAACCCCGGAACCCTCTCCCGAGCGAGAGCGCTCCGGGCAAAAAGCCCTCGCCTCCGAGCAAAGATATCCCAAGGAGGGAGCCCCGACCGCCGCCCAGACATCCCGATCGAAACCGTCGGCGGCCTAGAAGCCTCCAACTGCAGCTCAGAAGACCCCGACTGAAGACCAGTCGAGGAAAGGTCAGAAGGAAAAGACCAGCCGGGCTGCTCCAGTCAAGGGTTCAGCCATCGAAGCCGGTAAGTCTCGAACTGAGATTTTGTCTTCAATCTTCAATTTGATTCTTTAGCATCTTCATCTGTTCCTCTTGATCTATCAGCCACAGTAGAAGAAATCCCCAGGTTGCAGTCTTCTGAAACCTGGGTCCCTCCGATTAAGATCAAATGGCGAGATTCAGAAGGCCAAAGGCAGGGCATCATCTTGGATAAGCAAGCGGAAAGCGAGGAAAGGGATGCCCTCGTCAACAGCCTTAATGAGGCAACTCGGCTACTCAATGTAAGCCTTGATCCTTTCCTGTTGTAGTGTTGTCATTCCTCTTCAGTCGGCCAACTTCAGTTCTCGCGCGCAGAAGGAGTACTGCCGATCAATGGCCAAGTCCAAGGCACTCAAGAAGTTGGTCCCGCATCTGAACTCCCTGGAGGACATCCAGCAGAAATTGAAGACCACTCGAGAAGAGGCCGCGTCGAGCGAGGCAGCCCTGAGAAGGGAAATAGCTGAACTCCGGGAGGAAAACCTCGACCTCCGGGGTTCAGTCGGGAGTAAGCTTAGCCCTCTCAGTCTTTTAATGGTTTCCGTGTTGATCCTGGTTGCTGATAGCCTTTTTTGTTTGTAGAAAATTCGTCGGAGGTCCACTCGCTCCAGGTCCAGCTGGAGGCAATCAGCCTCGACAAGACCGAGTTGGAGGCCGAGTTCGAAGGTGAGCTCCTTTAAAACGACGTTCGCTGGACTGCTTTGTCTCCGAATGCTTTGTGTAATCATATGTCTTTCTCAGCTTACAAAGTGAAGACCCGAGCCCAATACGACGTTCTACTTGAGAGGGTTAAACAAGCCGGACGGGTCCGGGAAGATGTTGCCAACGCAGCAACACAAATCCTGCTGTCTTTATTTCATCAGGGAGTCGGGGCTAGCTCACTAGACCCAGTCGAAATCTTCGATAAGCTGCGGAGAGAGCCCGACCAATATTTGGCCAACATCACCGAGGCTGCTACCATCGGGGCTGGCCTTGCTCTTGCACAGACCAAATCCCTCTACCCCCGAGTAGATGTCAATTCAGTCGGGGAAGGCTTCGCCGACGGCACCTCGGATGAGCAAGCTCTAGACATGATTAGTGATGCGCAGGAATCGGCTAAGAAGATTTCCATTGATGTAGTGAACAACTTCCGGCCTTAATTGTCTTGTAAACATTGCATGCAACTTTCTGATGTATACTCTGTAAATATTCAGCTTACTTATGTTAATGCCTTGATCCAAGTTTTTATGTAAAATTTCTTAAGTAATTTTCATCCGACTATCACCAAGCCTAAGCTCAATTAGGTCATCAAAAAATTCTCAGTCCTTAAACACTGAACTCGAATCAAGGGACATTAAACAATGATAAACCAAATACGCATATGTTGTCGAAAAAACCATGCTTTATTGACATATGTACAGCCCCCGACTGCTAACTCAAGAAGTCATCTTGCTCGAGGTTGGCAGTCAAGGAGAAACATGAAACTTAAGTCCATTTAAGCATAGAATCGCCGAAGTTGTTCGATGTTCCAGGAGTTCTCCACCATAGATCCGTCTTCACGCTTGAATCGATATGCACCTGGCCGAGTCACCTCAGCAATTATGTATGGTCCTTCCCATAAGGGGGATAACTTGTGACTGTCCTTGGTGGTCTGAACCTTGCGTAGAACCAAATCGCCAATGATAAAAGCTCGTGCTCGAACGTTGCGACTGTGGTATTGTCTGAGTCCTTGAAGATATTTCGCCGACTGGATGAGGGCTGCCTCTTGGGCCTCATCCAGTCAGGTGAGGTCATCCACTCGGTCTGGGTCGTAGCGTTCATCGTTGAAGCTGCGGACTCGGAGGGATTCATACTCCATCTCATTTGGCAACATGGCTTCTGCGCCATAGACCAAAAAGAAAGGGGTTTGGCCGGTAGCCCGACTGGGTGTGGTCCGCAGGGACCATAGAACCGAGGGGAGCTCTTGGACCCACTTGCCAGCGTAAGGATTTAGGCGATCGAACACACGGGCCTTGATGCCTTGAAGGGCCATGCCGTTGGCACACTCGACTTGTCCATTGCTTTCGGGATGTGCAACTGACGCATAGCAAATCTTGATTTCGAAGTCTTCGCAGAATTCCTTGAAGACGCTTCCTGTGAATTGAGTCCCATTGTCGGTTATGATTCTGTTTGGGATGCCGAAGCGGTGCACAATGTTGAGGATGAAGTCCCGTGCCTTGTCAGTAGTAATTGTGGCAACCGGCTTAGCTTCAATCCACTTGGAGAACTTATCGATTGCAACGAATAAGTGTGTGAATCCTCCTGGAGCCTTCTTGAAAGGGCCGACCATGTCTAAGCCCCACACCGCAAACGGCCAGGCTAATGGGATTGTTTGTAGCTCTTGGGCTGGGACATGGCTCTGTCGGGCAAAAAATTGGCAGCCTACACAGGTTCGTACCACTTTGTTCGCGTCGGAGACCACGGTAAGCCAGAAAAAACCTTGTCTGTAGGCTTTGCCCAGCAAGGTGCGTGCTGCCGCGTGGCTTTCGCATATGCCCGAGTGGATGTCTTGGAGTAGCTGTCGTCCTTCCTCGGGTGTGATGCACCTCATCAGGATTTCGGAGGGACTTCTCTTGTACAGATCGGAGTCGACCATGATGTAAGCTTGGCAACGTCGTCGAACACGTTCTGCCTATTCCCGGTCTTCCGGCAGCACTTGCCGTGTTAAAAGTTTGATGAGCGGTGTCCTCCAGTCAGTGTCAATCATGGTGACTTCGTTTGTAGCTTGTTCGTTGGGAGTTGGTTTTGCCGCGACAGTTGGCTCATAGAGGTGCTCGACAAAAACGTCCGTTGGAGCGGCTTCACGTTTGGACCCGAACTGCGCCAACTCGTCAGCTGCTTCGTTGTTGTGTCTTAGGACGTGTGATAGCTCGAGTCCGTCAAACTTGTCTTCAAGTTTGCGAACTTCCTGTCGGTAGGCCTCCATGGTGTTGTTTAGACAGGACCAGTCTTTCATTACTTGGTTTACGACCAGCTGGGAGTCCCCCTTCACGACGAGCCGTTGTATCTCGAGTGAAACTGTGAGCCGCAGTCCATGTAGCAGGGCTTCGTACTCGGCGACGTTATGTGAGGCGGAGAAGTGGAGGTGGAGGACATATCTTAGCCTTTCTCCAGTCGGGGAGATCAGCACAACTCCTGCTCCCAAGCCGGTGATCCTCTTGGATCCGTCGAAGTGCATGGTCCAATATTGGAGGTCTTCCCGAGGTACATCTTCTTGTTGTTCGGTCCACTCGGCCAAGAAGTCCGCTAGGGCCTGTGACTTGACAGACGTCCTCGCCTTAAAAGTTAAGTCCAGCGGCATCAGCTCCAGGGCCCACTTCGCGATGCGCCCAGTTGCCTCCCGGTTGTGGAAGACATCGCCGAGTGGAAAGGAGGTGACGACGGTGACCGAGTGACTCTGAAAATAGTGCGCCAATTTCCTTGCGGTTATCAAGACACCATATAGCAATTCTTGTACCTACGGGTAGCGAGTTTTGGCTCCTGCCAGCACTTTGCTAACAAAGTAGATCGGCCTCTGAATCTTCTGGACGCGCCCTTCTTCTTCGCGCTCAACCACGAGGACCGTACTAACCACTTGGTGAGTGGCCGATACGTACAGCAGCAGGGGCTCCTGGGGCTGGGGTGAGGCTAGGACAGGCGGCGTCGTAAGGAATTCTTTGAAATCTTCAAAGGCCTTGTGGGCTTCCGTGGTCCATTGGAAGTCGTCCATTTTCTTTAGCAGTCTGAAGAAGGGCATGCCTCGTTCGCCGAGTCGAGAGATGAATCGGCTTAGCGCCGCCATGCAGCCAGTGAGCTTCTGGACATCCTTCTGGTTACTCGGGGGCTTCATGTTCAAGATAGCGTTGATTTTTTCTGGATTGGCTTCAATGCCACGATGTGACACCATGAAGCCGAGCAGCTTGCCTGATGGGACGCCAAAAGTGCACTTCTCCAGGTTCAACTTCATTCTGAAGGCCTGAATATTTGCGAAGGTTTCTTCTAGGTCAGTGATTAGGTCTTCTTTCTGCTTGGTCTTGATGACGACATCGTCGACATAAGCTTCCACGTTCTTGCCGATCTGCATCTGAAAACACCTATGGATCATGCGTTGGTATGTGGCGCCGGCGTTCTTCAAGCCGAAAGGCATGGTGATGTAGCAGTAGGCCCCAAACGGCATGATGAACGACATCTTCAGGCAGTCGGATTCTTTCAAACTGATCTGGTGGTAGCCCGAGTAACAGTCCAAAAAGCTCAGGAGTTGGCAGCCGGCTGTTGAATCTACGACTTGGTCGATGCGAGGCAGCCTGAATGGATCTTTAGGGCAGGCTTTGTTGAGGTCGGTATAGTCAACGCACATGCGCCATTGCCCCGTCTTTTTTGGACCAGAACTGGGTTGGCTAACCAGTTGGGATGTAGAATTTCTTTGATAAAACCGGTGGCCAAGAGCTTTGTGAGCTCTTCCTTGATGGCATCTTTTCGATCCTGCGCGAATCTGCGTAATCGTTGTTTTATCGGCTTTGCGTCATCTTTGACGTGCAAAGAGTGCTCGATCACCTCCCTAGGAATTCCAGGCATATCAGATGGTTTCCAAGCAAAAATATCTTTATTATTTTGGAGGAAGGTGACGAGCACGCTTTCCTATTTGGGATCTAGTTCAGCGCCGATTACAACAGTTTTCGAGGGATCTGAAGGATCAAGGGAGATCTCCTTGGTCTTGGCGTCGCTGGTTCCTGATTTGGCTATCTTCTTCGCGGGGATTTCACCCTCTGCCGAAGTCGATGCGGCCAATCGGATTTCTCGCTGGCCACGTGATCTCTCGCGAGATTGGACCATGTCACAGCTCTCCTTGTCGCAGGTGAAGGCTTGCTTCACGTCGCTGCAAAGAGTGATGACGCCGTTGGGACCCGGCATCTTCATGCAGAGGTAGGTGTAATGGGTTATCGCCATGAACTTGGTGAGTGCAGGCCTTCCGATGATGGCGTGGTAGGCCGTTTCGAAGTCGGCCACCTCGAAAGTGACGTTCTCCGTCCGAAAATTCTCTCAAACTCCGAAGGTGACCGGGAGGGCGATATGCCCGAGTGGTGTGGATGACAGCCCCGGGATAACTCCATGGAAGGGGGCTGAGCTTGCCTTCAGTTCGGCCCTCGGGATCTTACATTTTGTGACAATATTGGCTTACGTGGATGCGATGTTTCTCACCGGAAGGAAATAGTTCAAAAAGCACCAAAACAAGTGTTGTGGACATACTGGAGTGGATTGGGTTTGTTTGTTTCGGAAAATCTCTCCGTGACTTGCGCAGCGCACTTTTTACATTTAATGATGATATTGGATTACGTGGATGCGATGTTTTTCACCAGAATGAAATAGTTCAAAAAGCACCAAAACAAGAGTTTTTGACATACTGGAGTGGATTGGGTGTGTTCATTTTGAAAAATCTCCCCGTGACTCGAGCGGTAAACTTATTACATTTAACGACGATATTGGCTCTCGTGGATTCGATGTTTTTCACCGAAACAAAATAGTTCAAAAAGCAACAAAATAAGAGTTGTGGACATATTGGAGTGGATTGGGTGCGTTCATTTCGATAAATCTCTCCGTGACTCGAGCGGCAAACTTTTTACATTTAACGACGATATTGGCTCTCGTGGATGCGATGTTTTTCACCAGAACGAAATAGTTCAAAAAGCACCAAAACAAGAGTTGTGAACATATTGGAGTGGATTGGGAGTGTTCATTTCGATAAATCTCTCCGTGACTCGAGCGGCAAGCTTTTTACAAGTAATGATGTTATCGGCTCTCGTGGATGCGTTGTGTTTCATCGGAACGAAATAGTTCAAATGGCACCAAAACAAGAGTTATGGACATATTGGAGTGATTGGGTGCATTCATTTAAAAAAATCTCTCCGTGACTCGAGCGGCAAACTCTTTACATTTAACGACAATATTGCCTCACGTGGGTGCGATGTTTTCACCGGAAAGAAATAGTTCTAAAAGCACCAAAACAAGAGTTTTTGACATACTGGAGTGGATTGGTTGCGTTCATTTCGAAAAATCTCTCCGTGACTCGAGCGGCAAACTTTTACATTTAACGACGATATTGGCTCAAGTGCATGCGATGTTTTTCACCGGAATGAAATAGTTCAAAAAGCACATAAACAATAGTTGTGGACATATTGGAGTGGATTGGGTGCGTTCATTTCAAAAAATCTCTCCGTGACTCGAGCGGCAAACTCTTTACATTTAACGACGATATTGGCTCACGTGGATGCGATGATTTTCACCGGAAAGAAATAGTTCTAAAAGCACCAAATCATGAGTTTTTGACATACTGGAGTGGATTGGGGGTGTTCGTTTCGATAAATCTCTCCGTGCCTCGAGCGACAAACTTTTTACATTTAACGACGATATTGGCTCTCGTGGATGCAATGTTTTTCACCGAAATGAAATAGTTGAAAAAGCAACAAAACAAGAGTTGTGAACATATTGGAGTGGATTGGGTGCGTTCATTTCAAAAATCACTCCATGATGCGAGCGACAAACTCTTTACATTTAACGACGATACTGGCTCACGTGGATGCGATGATTTTCACTGGAGCGAAATTGTTCAAAAAGCAACAAAACAAGAGTTGTGGAAATATTGGAGTGGATTGGGTGCATTCATTTCAAAAATCTCTACGTGACTCGAGCGGCAAACTCTTTACATTTAACGATGATATTGGCTCACGTGGATGCGATGACTTTCACCGGAAAGAAATAGTTCTAAAAGCACCAAAACATGAGTTTTTGACATACTCGAGTGGATTGGGTGTGTTCATTTCGATAAATCTCTCCGTGACTTGAGAGCCAAACTTTTTACATTTAACGACGATATTGGCTCTCGTGGATGCGATGTTTTTCACTGAAATGAAATAGTTCAAAAAGCAACAAAACAAGAGTTGTGGATATACTGGAGTGGATTGGGTGCGTTCATTTCCATAAATCTCTCCGTGACTTGAGCGAAAACTTTTTACAAGTAATGATTTTATCGGCTCTCGTGGATGCGTTGTTTTTCACCGGAACGAAATAGTTCAAAAAGCACCAAAACATGAGTTTTTGACATACTAGAGTGGATTGGGTGTGTTCGTTTCAAAAATCTCTCCGTAACTCGAGTGGTAAACTTTTTACATTTCACGACGATATTGGCTCACGTCAATGCGATGTTTTTCACCGGAACGAAATAGTTCAAAAAGCACCAAAACAAAAGTTGTGGACATATTGGAGTGGATTGGGTGCGTTCATTTAAAAAAATCTCTCCGTGACTCGAGCGCCAAACTCTTTACTTTTAATGACGATATTGGCTCACGTGGATGCGACGATTTTCACCGGAAAGAAATAGTTCTAAAAGCGCCAAAACATGAGTTTTTGACATACTGGAGTGGATTGGGTGTGTTCATTTCGATAAATCTCTCGTGACTCGAGCGGCAAACTTTTTATATTTAACGACGATATTTGCTATCGTGGATGCGATGTTTTTCACCGAAACGAAATAGTTGAAAAAGCAACAAAACAAGAGTTGTGAACATATTTGAGTTGATTGGGTGCGTTCATTTCGATAAATCTCTCCGTGACTCGAGCGGCAAACTTTTTACAAGTAATAATGTTATCGGCTCTCGTGGATGCGATGTTTTTCATCGGAACGAAATAGTTCAAAAAGCATCAAAACAAGAGTTGTGGACATATTAGAGTGGATTGGGTGTGTTCATTTGAAAAAATCTCTCCGTGACGCGAGCGGCAAACTCCTTACATTTAACGGCGATATTGGCTCACGTTGATGCGATGATTTTCACCGAAACGAAATAGTTTAAAAAGCACCAAAACAAGAGTTGTGGACATATTGGAGTGGATTGGGTGCGTTCATTTCAATAAATCTCTCCGTGACTCGAGCGGCAAACTCTTTACATTTAACGACGATATTGGCTCACGTGGATGCAATGGTTTTCACGAGAAAGAAATAGTTATAAAAGCACCAAAACATGAGTTTTTGACATACTGGACTGGATTGGGTGTGTTCGTTTCGATAAATCTCTCCGTGACTCGAGCAGCAAACTTTTTACATTTAACGACGATATTGGCTCTCATGGATGCGATGTTTTTCCTCGAAACGAAATAGTTCAAAAAGCAGCAAAACAAGAGTAGTGGACATGTTGGAGTGGATTGGGTGCGTTCATTTTGATATATCTCTCGGTGACTCGAGCGGCAAACTTTTTACAAGTAAAGATGTTATCGGCTCTCATGGATGCGATGTTTTTCACCGAACGAAATAGTTCAAAAAGCACCAAAACAAGAGTTGTTGATATATGGGAGTGGATCGGGTGCGTTCATTTCGATAAATCTCTCCGTGACTTGAGTGGCAAACTTTTTACAAGTAATGATGTTATCGGCTCTCGTGGACGCGTTGTTTTTCACCGGAACGAAATAGTTCAAAAAGCACCAAAACATGAGTTTTTGACATCCTGGAGTGGATTGGGTGTGTTCGTTTCGAAAATCTATCTATCACTCGTGCAACCAACTTTTTACATTTAATGACGATATTGATTTACGTGAATGCGATATTTTTCACTCGGAACGAAATAGTTCAAGAAGCACCAAAACATGAGTTTTTGACATACTGGAGTGGATTGGGTATATTCGTTTCGAAAATTCTCTCGAGTGACTCGCGTAGCCAACTTTTTACATTTAATGATGATATTGGCTTACGAGGATGCGATGTTTTTCACAGCAACGAAATAGTTCAAAAAGGACCAAAACAAGAGTTGTGGACATATTGGAGTGGATTGGGTGCGTTCACTTCGAAAAATCTCTGCGTGACTTGAGCGGCAAACTTTTTACATTTAACGACAATATTGGCTCTTGTGGATGCGATGTTTTTCACCAAAATGAAATAGTTCAAAAAGCAACAAAACAAGTGTTGTGGACGTATTGGAGTGGACTGGGTGCGTTCATTTCGATAAATCTCTCCGTGACTCGAGCGGCAAACTTTTACAAGTAATGATGTTATCGGCTCTTGTGGATGCGATGTTTTTCACCGAACGAAATAGTTCAAAAAGCACCAAAAACAAGAGTTGTTGACATATTGACTGGATTGGGTGCGTTCATTTCAAAAATCTCTCCTTGACTCAAGCGACAAACTCTTTAAATTTAACGACGATAATGACTCATGTGGATGCGATGATTTTCGCGGAACGAAATAGTTATAAAAACACAAAAACGTGAGTTTTTGACATACTGAGTTGATTGGGTGTGTTCGTTTCGAAAAATCTATCCGTGACACGTGCAGCCAACTTTTTACATTTAATGACGATATTGGTTTACGTGGATGCGATGTTTTTCACCGAACGAAATAGTTCAAAAAGCACCAAAACAAGAGTTTTTGACATACTTGAGTGGATTTCGTATGATCATTTCGAAAATACACTCCGTGATTCGCGCAGCAAAATTTTTACATTTAATGACGATATTGGCTTACGTGGATGCGATGTTTTTCACCGGAACGAAATAGTTCAAAAAGCACCAATACAAGATTTTTTGACATACTGGAGTGGATTGGGTGTGTTCGTTTCAAAAAAATCCCTCCGTGACTTGATCGGCAAACTTTTTACATTTAACGACGATATTGGCTCTCGTGGATGCGATGATTTTCACCGGAAAGAAATAGTTCTAAAAGCACAAAATCATGAGTTTTTGACATACTGGAGTGGATTGGGGGTGTTCGTTTTGATAAATCTCTCCGTGACTCGAGCGGCAAACTTTTTACATTTAACGACATATTGGCTCTCGTGGATGCGATGTTTTTCACCGGAACGAAACAGTTCAAAAAGGACCAAAACAAGAGTTGAGGACATATTGGAGTGGATGCAATGTTTTTCACCGAAACAAAATAGTTGAAAAAGCAACAAAATAAGAGTTGTGAACATATTGGAGTGGATTGGGTGCGTTCATTTCGATAAATCTCTCCGTGACTCGAGCGGCAAACTTTTTACATTTAATAATGTTATCGGCTCTCGTGGATGCGATGTTTTTCACCGGAACGAAATAGTTCAAAAAGCACCAAAACAAGAGTTGTGGACATATTGGAGTGGATTGGGTGCGTTCATTTCAAAAAATCTCTCCGTGACTCGAGCGGCCAACTCTTTACATTTAACGACGATATTGGCTCACGTGGATGCAATGATTTTCACCGGAAAGAAATAGTTCTGGAAGCACCAAAACATGAGTTTTTGACATACCGAGGTGGGTTGGGTGTGTTCATTTCGATAAATCTCTCCGGGACTCGAGCGGCAAACTTTTTACATTAAACGACGATATTGGCTCTCGTGGATGCGATGTTTTTCTACACATCGAAATAGTTGAGAAAGCACCAAAACAAGAGTTGTGAACATATTGGAGTGGATTGGGTGCGTTCATTTCGATAAATCTCTCCGTGACTCGAGCGGCAAACTTTTTACATTAATAATGTTATCGGCTCTCGTCGATGCGATGTTTTTCACTGGAACGAAATAGTTCGAAAGGCACCAAAACGAGAGTTGTGGACATATTGGAGTGGATTGGGTGCGTTCAATTCAAAAAATCTCTCCGTGACTCGAGAGGCCAACTCTTTACATTTAACGACGATATTGGCTCACGTGGATGCGATGATTTTCACCGGAAAGAAATAGTTCTAGAAGCACCAAAACATGAGTTTTTGACATACTGGAGTGGATTGGGTGTGCTCATTTCGATAAATCTCTCCGTGACTCGAGCGGCAAACTTTTGACATTAAACGACGATATTGGCTCTCGTGGATGCGATGTTTTTCACCGAAATGAAATAGTTGAAAAAGCAACAAAGCAAGAGTTGTGAACATATTGGAGTGGATTGGGTGCGTTCATTTCGATAAAGCTCTTCGTGACTCGAGCGGCAAACTTTTTACAAGTAAATAATGTTATCGGCTCTCTTGGATGTGATGTTTTTCAGCAGAACAAAATAGTTCAAAAAGCACCAAAACAACAGTTGTGGACATATTGAAGTGGATTGGGTGCGTTCATTTCGAAAAATCTCTCCGTGACACGAGCGGCAAACTCTTTACATTTAATGACGATATTGGCTCACGTGGATGCGATGATTTTCACCGGAATGAAATAGTTCAAAAAGGACCAAAACAAGAGTTGTGGACATATTGGAGTGGATTGGGTGCGTTCTTTTCAAAAAATCTCTCCGTGACTCGAGCAGCAAACTCTTTACATTTAACGACAATATTGGCTCACGTGGATGCGATGATTTTCACCGGAAAGAAATAGTTCTAAAAGCACCAAATCATGAGTTTTTTGACATACTGGAGTGGATTGGGGGTGTTCGTTTCGATAAATCTCTCCGTGACTCGAGCGGCAAACTTTTACATTTAACGACGATATTGGCTCTCGTGGATGCAATGTTTTTCACCGAAACGACATAGTTGAAAAAGCAACAAAATAAGAGTTGTGAACATATTGGAGTGGATTGGGTGCGTTCATTTCGATAAATCTCTCCGTGACTCGAGCGGCAAACTTTTTACATTTAATAATGTTATCGGCTCTCGTGGATGCGATGTTTTTCACCGGAACGAAATAGTTCAAAAAGCTCCAAAACAAGAGTTGTGGACATATTGGAGTGGATTGGGTGCGTTCATTTCAAAAATCTCTCCGTGACTCGAGCGGCCAACTCTTTACATTTAACGACGATATTGGCTCACGTGGATGCAATGATTTTCACTGGAAAGAAATAGTTCTAGAAGCACCAAAACATGAGTTTTTGACATACCGGAGTGGATTGGGTGTGTTCATTTCGATAAATCTCTCCGGGACTCGAGCGGCAAACTTTTTACATTAAACGACGATATTGGCTCTCGTGGATGCGATGTTTTTCACCAAAACGAAATAGTTGAAAAAGCAACAAAGCAAGAGTTGTGAACATATTGGAGTGGATTGGGTCGTTCATTTCGATAAATCTCTCCGTGACTCGAGCGACAAACTTTTTACATTAATAATGTTATCGGCTCTCGTCGATGCGATGTTTTTCACTGGAACGAAATAGTTCGAAAGGCACCAAAACAAGAGTTGTGGACAAATTGGAGTGGATTGGGTGCGTTCATTTCAAAAAATCTCTCCGTGACTCGAGAGGCCAACTCTTTACATTTAACGACGATATTGGCTCACGTGGATGCGATGATTTTCACCGGAAAGAAATAGTTCTAGAAGCACCAAAACATGAGTTTTTGACATACTGGAGTGGATAGGGTGTGCTCATTTCGATAAATCTCTCCGTGACTCGAGCGGCAAACTTTTTACATTAAACGACGATATTGGCTCTCGTGGATGCGATGTTTTTCACCGAAACGAAATAGTTGAAAAAGCAACAAAGCAAGAGTTGTGAACATATTGGAGTGGATTGGGTGCGTTCATTTCGATAAAGCTCTTCGTGACTCGAGCGGAAAACTTTTTACAAGTAAATAATGTTATCGGCTCTCTTGGATGTGATGTTTTTCACCAGAACAAAATAGTTCAAAAAGCACCAAAACAACAGTTGTGGACATATTGAAGTGGATTGGGTGCGTTCATTTCGAAAAATCTCTCCGTGACACGAGCGGCAAACTCTTTACATTTAATGACGATATTTGCTCACGTGGATGCGATGATTTTCACCGGAACAAAATAGTTCAAAAAGCAACAAACCAAGAGTTGTGTTCATATTGGAGTGGATAGGGTGTGTTCATTTCGAAAAATCTCTCCGTGACTCGAGCAGCAAACTCTTTACATTTAACGACAATATTGGCTCACGTGGATGCGATGATTTTCACCGGAAAGAAATAGTTCTAAAAGCACCAAATCATGAGTTTTTTGACATACTGGAGTGGATTGGGGGTGTTCGTTTCGATAAATCTCTCCGTGACTCGAGCGGCAAACTTTTTACATTTAACGACGATATTGGCTCTCGTGGATGCAATGTTTTTCACCGAAACGACATAGTTGAAAAAGCAACAAAATAAGAGTTGTGAACATATTGGAGTGGATTGGGTGCGTTCATTTCGATAAATCTCTCCGTGACTCGAGCGGCAAACTTTTTACATTTAATAATTTTATCGGCTCTCGTGGATGCGATGTTTTTCACCGGAACGAAATAGTTCAAAAAGCACAAAAACAAGAGTTGTGGACATATTGGAGTGGATTGGGTGCGTTCATTTCAAAAAATCTCTCCGTGACTCGAGCGGCCAACTCTTTACATTTAACGACGATATTGGCTCACGTGGATGCAATGATTTTCACCGGAAAGAAATAGTTCTAGAAGCACCAAAACATGAGTTTTTGACATACCGGAGTGGATTGAAATCTCTCCGTGACTCGAGCGGCAAACTTTTTACATTAAACGACGATATTGGCTCTCGTGGATGCGATGATTTTCACCGATACGAAATAGTTGAAAAAGCAACAAAGCAAGAGTTGTGAACATATTGGAGTGGATTGGGTGCGTTCATTTCGATAAATCTCTTCGTGACTCGAGCGGCAAACTTTTTAAAAGTAAATAATGTTATCGGCTCTCTTGGATGCGATGTTTTTCACCAGAACGAAATAGTTCAAAAAGCACCAAAACAAGAGTTGTGGACATTGAAGTGGATTGGGTGCATTCATTTCAAAAAATCTCTCCATGACACGAGCGGCAAACTCTTTACATTTAATGACGATATTGGCTCACGTGGATGCGATGGTTTTCACCGGAATGAAATAGTTCGAAAGGGACCAAAACAAGAGTTGTGGACATATTGGAGTGGATTGGGTGCGTTCATTTCAAAAAAATCTCTCCCGTGACTCGAGCGGCAAACTTTTTACATTTAATGACGGTATTGGCTCTCGTGGATGCGATATTTTTCACCGAAATGAAATAGTTGAAAAAGAAACAAAACAAGAGTAGTGGACATGTTGGAGTGGATTGGGTGCGTTCATTTCGATAAATCTCTCTGTGACTCGAGCGACAAACTTTGTACAAGTAATGATGTCATCGGCTCTCGTGGATGCGATGTTTTCACCGGAACGAAATAGTTCAGAAAGCACCAAAACAAGTGTTGTGGATATATTGGAGTGGATTGGGTGCGTTCATTTCGATAAATCTCTCCGTGACTTGAGCGGCAAACTTTTTACAAGTAATGATGTTATCGGCTCTCGTGGACGCGTTGTTTTTCACCGGAACGAAATAGTTCAAAAAGCACCAAAAACAAGAGCTGTGGACATATTGGAGTGGATTGGGTGCGTTCATTTCAAAAAATCTCTCCTTGACTCAAGCGGCAAACTCTTTACATTTAACGACGATAATTACTCACGTGGATGCGATGATTTTCGCCGGAACGAAATAGTTATAAAAACACCAAAACGTGAGTTTTTGACATACTGGAGTGGATTGGGTGTGTTCGTTTCGAAAAATCTATCCGTGACACGTGCAGCCAACTTTTTACATTTAATGACGATATTGGTTTACGTGGATGCGATGTTTTTCACCAGAACGAAATAGTTCAAAAAGCACGAAAACAAGAGTTTTTGACATACTTGAGTGGATTTCGTACGATCATTTCGAAAATTCACTCCGTGATTCGCGCAGCCAAATTTTTACATTTAATGACGATATTGGCTTACGTGGATGCGATGTTTTTCACCGGAACGAAATAGTTCAAAAAGCACCAATAGAAGAGTTTTTGACATACCGGAGTGATTGGGTGTGTTCGTTTCAAAAAATCCCTCCGTGACTTGACAGCAAACTTTTTACATTTAACGACGATATTGGCTCTCGTGGATGCGATGTTTTTCACCGAACGAAATAGTTCAAAAGCACCAAAACAAGAGTTTTTGACATACTGGAGTGGATTGGGTGTGTTCGTTTCAAAAAATCTCTCCGTGACTTGACCGGCAAACTTTTTACATTTAACGACGATATTGGCTCTCGTGGATGCGATGATTTTCACCAGAAAGAAATAGTTCTAAAAGCACAAAATCATGAGTTTTTGACATACTGGAGTGGATTGGGGGTGTTCTTTTCGATAAATCTCTCCGTGACTCGAGCGGCAAACTTTTTACATTTAACGACGATATTGGCTCTCGTGGATGCGATGTTTTTCACCGGAACGAAACAGTTCAAAAAGCACCAAAACAAGAGTTGTGGACATATTGGAGTGGATTGGGTGCGTGCATTTCAAAATCTCTCCGTGACTCGAGTGGCAAACTCTTTACATTTAACGACGATATTGGCTCACGTGGATGCGATGTTTTTCACCAGAATGAAATAGTTCTAAAAGCACCAAATCATGAGTTTTTGACATACTGGAGTAGATTGGGGGTGTTCGTTTCGATAAATATCTCCGTGACTCGAGCGACAAACTTTTTACATTTAACGACGATATTGGCTCTCGTGGATGCAATGTTTTTCACCGAAACGAAATAGTTGAATAAGCAACAAAACAAGAGTTGTGAACATATCGGAGTGGATTGCGTGCGTTCATTTCGATAAATGTCTCCGTGACTCGAGCGGCAAACTTTTTACATTTAAAAATGTTATCGGCTCTCGTGGATGCGTTGTTTTTCACCGGAACGAAATAGTTCAAAAAGCACCAAAACAAGATTTGTGGACATATTGGAGTGGATTGGGTGCGTTCATTTCAAAAAATCTCTCCGTGACTCGAGCGGCCAACTCTTTACATTTAACGACGATATTGGCTCTCGTGGATGCAATGATTTTCACCGGAAAGAAATAGTTCTAGAAGCACCAAAACATGAGTTTTTGACATACTGGAGTGGATTGGGTGTGTTCATTTCGATAAATCTCTCCGTGACTCGAGCGGCAAACTTTTTACATTAAACGACGATATTGGCTCTCGTGGATGCGATGTTTTTTCCCCGAAACAAAATAGTTGAAAAAGCAACAAACCAAGAGTTGTGAACATATTGGAGTGGATTGGGTGCGTTAATTTCGATAAATATCTTCGTGACTCGAGCGGCAAACTTTTTACAAGTAAATAATGTTATCGGCTCTCTTGGATGCGATGTTTTTCACCAGAACAAAATAGTTCAAAAACCACCAAAACAACAGTTGTGGACATATTGAAGTGGATTGGGTGTGTTCATTTCAAAAAATCTCTCCGTGACACGAGCGGCAAACTCTTTACATTTAACGACGATATTGGCTCACGTGGATGCGATGATTTTCACCGGAATGAAATAGTTCAAAAAGGACCAAAACAAGAGTTGTGGACATATTGGAGTGGATTGGGTGCGTTCTTTTCGAAAAATCTCTCCGTGACTCGAGCAGCAAACTCTTTACATTTAACGACGATATTGGCTCACGTGGATGCGATGATTTTCACCAGAAGGAAATAGTTCTAAGAGCACCAAATCATGAGTTTTTGACATACTGGAGTGGATTGGGGGTGTTCGTTTCGATAAATCTCTCCGTGACTCGAGCGGCAAACTTTTACAAGTAAATAATGTTATCGGCTCTCTTGGATGCGATGTTTTTCACCAGAACGAAATAGTTCAAAAAGCACCAAAACAAGAGTTGTGGACATATTGAAGTGGATTGGGTGCGTTCATTTCAAAAAATCTCTCCGTGACACGAGCGGCAAACTCTTTACATTTAATGACGATATTGGCTCACGTGGATGCGATGATTTTCACCGGAATGAAATAGTTCGAAATGGACCAAAACAAGAGTTGTGGACATATTGGAGTGGATTGGGTGTGTTCTTTTCAAAAAAATCTCTCCCGTGACTCGAGCGGAAAACTTTTTACATTTAACGACGATATTGGCTCTCGTGGATGCGATATTTTTCACCGAAATGAAATAGTTCAAAAAGCCACAAAACAAGAGTAGTGGACATGTTGGAGTGGATTGGGTGCGTTCATTTTGATAAATCTCTCTGTGACTCGAACGACAAACTTTGTACAAGTAATGATGTTATCGGCTCTCGTGGATGCGATGTTTTCACCGGAACGAAATAGTTCGAAAGCACCAAAACAAGAGTTGTGGATATATTGGAGTGGATTGGATGCGTACATTTCGATAAATCTCTCCGTGACTTGAGCGGCAAACTTTTTACAAGTAATGGTGTTATCGGCTCTCGTGGACGTGTTGTTTTTCACCGGAACGAAATAGTTCAAAAAGCACGAAAACATGAGTTTTGGACATACTAGAGTGGATTGGGTGTGTTCGTTTCAGAAAATCTCTCCGTGACTTGGGCAGCGAACTTTTTACATTTAATGACGATATTGGCTTACGTGGATGCGATGTTTTTCACCGGAACGAAATAGTTCAAAAAGCACCAAAACAAGAGTTTTTGACATACTGGAGTGGATTGGGTGTGTTCGTTTCGAAAAATCTCTCCGTGACTTGACCGGCAAACTTTTTACATTTAACGACGATATTGGCTCCCGAGGATGCGAGCTTTTTCACCAGAACAAAAATAGTTCAAAAAGCACCAAAACAAGAGTAGTGGATATATTGGAGTGCATTGGGTGCGTCCATTTCGATAAATCTCTCCGTGACTTTAGCAGGAAACTTTTTACAAGTAATGATGTTATCGGCTCTCGTGGATGCGTTGTTTTTCACCGGAACAAAATAGTTCAAAAAGCACCAAAACATGAGTTTTTGACATACTGGAGTGGATTGGGTTTGTTCGTTTCGAAAATCTCTTCGTGACTTGCGCAACAAACTTTTTACATCTAATGACGATGTTGGCTTACGTGGATGCGATATTTTTCACCGGAACAAAATAGTTCAAAAAGCACCAAAACAAGAGTTTTTGACATACTAGAGTGGATTGGGTGTGTTCGTTTCGATAAATCTCTCCGGGACTTGAGCGGCAAACTTTTTACATTTAACGATGATATTGGCTCTCGTGGATGCGATGTTTTTCACCGAAACGAAATAATTCAAAAAGCAACAAAACAAGAGTTGTGAACATATTGGAGTGGATTGGGTGCGTTTATTTCGATAAATCTCTCCGTTACTCGAGCGGCATACTATTTACAAGTAATGATGTTATCGGCTCTCCTGGATGCGATGTTTTTCACTGGAATGAAATAGTTCAAAAAGCACCAAAACAGTAGTTGTGGACATATTGGAGTGGATTGGGTGCGTTCATTTCGATAAATCTCTCTGTGACTCGAGCGGCAAACTTTTCACATTTAACGATGATATTGGCTCTCGTGGATGCGATGTTTTCACTGGAACGAAATACTTCAAAAAGCACCAAAACAAGAGTTTTTGACATACTGGAGTGGATTGGTTGCGTTCGTTTCGAAAAATCTCTCCGTGACTCGAGCGGCAAACTTTTAACATTTAACGACGATATTGGCTCTCGTGCATGCGATGCTTTTCACCGGAACGAAATAGTTCAAAAAGCACCAAAACAAGAGTTGTGGACATATTGGAGTGGATTGGGTGCGTTCTTTTCAAAAAAATCTCTCCCGTGACTCGAGCGGCAAACTTTTTACATTTTACGACGATATTGGCTCTCGTGGATGCGATATTTTTCACCGAAATGAAATAGTTCAAAAAGCCACAAAACAAGAGTAGTGGACATGTTGGAGTGGATTGGGTGCGTTCATTTTGATAAATCTCTCTGTGACTCGAGCGACAAACTTTGTACAAGTAATGATGTTATCGGCTCTCGTGGATGCGATGTTTTCACCGGAACGAAATAGTTCAGAAAGCACCAAAACAAGAGTTGTGGATATATTGGAGTGGATTGGGTGCGTACATTTCGATAAATCTCTCCGTGACTTGAGCGGCAAACTTTTTACAAGTACTGATGTTATCGGCTCTCGTGGACGCGTTGTTTTTCACCGGAACGAAATAGTTCAAAAAGCACCAAAACATGAGTTTTGGACATACTAGAGTGGATTGGGTGTGTTCGTTTCAGAAAATCTCTCCGTGACTTGGGCAGCGAACTTTTTACATTTAATGATGATATTGGCTTACGTGGATGCGATGTTTTTCACCGGAACGAAATAGTTCAAAAAGCACCAAAACAAGAGTTTTTGACATACTGGAGTGGATTGGGTGTGTTCGTTTCGAAAAATCTCTCCGTGACTTGACCGGCAAACTTTTTACATTTAACGACGATATTGGCTCCCGAGGATGCGAGCTTTTTCACCAGAACAAAAATAGTTCAAAAAGCACCAAAACAAGAGTAGTGGATATATTGGAGTGCATTGGGTGCGTCCATTTCGATAAATCTCTCCGTGACTTTAGCAGAAACTTTTCACAAGTAATGATGTTATCGGCTCTCGTGGATGCGTTGTTTTTCACCGGAACAAAATAGTTCAAAAAGCACCAAAACATGAGTTTTTGACATACTGGAGTGGATTGGGTTTGTTCGTTTCGAAAATCTCTTCGTGACTTGCGCAACAAACTTTTTACATCTAATGACGATGTTGGCTTACGTGGATGCGATATTTTTCACCGGAACAAAATAGTTCAAAAAGCACCAAAACAAGAGTTTTTGACATACTAGAGTGGATTGGGTGTGTTCGTTTCGATAAATCTCTCCGGGACTTGAGCGGCAAACTTTTTACATTTAACGATGATATTGGCTCTCGTGGATGCGATGTTTTTCACCGAAACGAAATAATTCAAAAAGCAACAAAACAAGAGTTGTGAACATATTGGAGTGGATTGGGTGCGTTTATTTCGATAAATCTCTCCGTTACTCGAGCGGCATACTATTTACAAGTAATGATGTTATCGGCTCTCCCGGATGCGATGTTTTTCACCGGAATGAAATAGTTCAAAAAGCACCAAAACAGTAGTTGTGGACATATTGGAGTGGATTGGGTGCGTTCATTTCGATAAATCTCTCGTGACTCGAGCGGCAAACTTTTCACATTTAACGATGATATTGGCTCTCGTGGATGCGATGTTTTCACCGGAACGAACTACTTCAAAAAGCACCAAAACAAGAGTTTTTGACATACTGGAGTGGATTGGTTGCGTTCGTTTCGAAAAATCTCTCCGTGACTCGAGCGGCAAACTTTTAACATTTAACGACGATATTGGCTCTCGTGCATGCGATGCTTTTCACCGGAACGAAATAGTTCAAAAAGCACCAAAACAAGAGTTGTGGACATATTGGAGTGGATTGGGTGCGTTCATTTAAAAAAATATCTCCGTTACTCGAGCGGCAAACTCTATACATTGAACGACGATATTGGCTCACGTGGATGCGATGATTTTCACCGGAAAGAAATAGTTTTAAAAGCACCAAATCATGAGTTTTTTACATTCTAGAGTGGATTGGGGGTGTTCGTTTCGATAAATCTCTCCATGACTCGAGCGGCAAACTTTTTACATTTAATGATGATATTGGCTCTCGTGGATGCAATGTTTTTCACCGAAACGAAATAGTTGAAAAAGCAACGAAACAAGAGTTGTGAACATATTGGAGTGGAATGGGTGCGTTCATTTCTATAAATCTCTCCGTTACTCGGGCAGCAAACTATTTACAGGAATGAAATAGTTCAAAAGCACCGAACAAGAGTTGTTGACATATTGGAGTGGATAGGGTACGTTCATTTCGATAAATCTCTCTGTGACTCGAGCGGCAAACTTTTCACATTTAACGATGATATTGGCTGTCGTGGATGCGATGTTTTCACTAGAACGAAATAGTTCAAAAAGCACCGAAACAAGAGTTTTTGACATACTGGAGTGGATTGGTTGCGTTCGTTTCGAAAAATCTCTCCGTGACTCGAGCGGCAAACTCTATACATTTAACGACGATATTGGCTCACGTGGATGCGATGATTTTCACCGGAAAGAAATAGTTTTAAAAGCACCAAATCATGAGTTTTTGACATACTAGAGTGGATTGGGGGTGTTCGTTTCGATAAATCTCTCCGTGACAAGAGCGGCAAACTTTTTACATTTAATGACGATATTGGCTCTCGTGGATGCAATGTTTTTCACCGAAATGAAATAGTTGAAAAAGCAACGAAACAAGAGTTGTGAACATATTGGAGTGGAATGGGTGCGTTCATTTCTATAAATCTCTCCGTTACTCAAGCGGCAAACTATTTACAGGAATGAAATAGTTCAAAAAGCACCGAACATGAGTTGTGGACATATTGGAGTGGATAGGGTGCGTTCATTTCGATAAATCTCTCTGCGACTCGAGCGGCAAACTTTTCACATTTAACGATGATATTGGCTGTCGTGGATGTGATGTTTTCACTAGAACGAAATAGTTCAAAAGCACCGAAACAAGAGTTTTTGACATACTGGAGTGGATTGGTTGCGTTCGTTTCGAAAAATCTCTCCGTGACTCGAGCGGCAAACATTTAACATTTAACGACGATATTGGCTCTCGTGCCTGCGATGCTTTCCACCGGAACAAAATAGTTCAAAAAGCACCAAAACAAGAGTTGTGGACATATTGGAGTGGATTGGGTGCGTTCATTTAAAAAAATCTCTCCGTGACTCGAGCGGCAAACTCTTTACATTTAACGACGATATTGGCTCACGTGGATGCGATGATTTTCACTAGAAAGAAATAGTTCTAAAAGCACCAAATCTTGAATTTTTTTACATACTGGAGTGGATTGGGGGTGTTCGTTTCGATAAATCTCTCCGTGACTCGAGCGGCAAACTTTTTACATTTAACGACAATATTGGCTCTCGTGGATGCAATGTTTTTCACCGAAATGAAATTGTTGAAAAAGCCATAAAACAAGAGTTGTGAACATATTGGAGTGGATTGGGTGCGTTCGTTTCGATAAATCTCTCCGTGACTCGAGCGGCAAACTTTTTACATTTAATAATGTTATCGGCTCTAGTGGATACGATGTTTTTCACCGGAACGAAATAGTTCAAAAAGCACAAAAACAAGAGTTGTGGACATATTGGAGTGGATTGGGTGCGTTCATATCAAAAAATCTCTCCGTGATGCAAGCGGCAAACTCTTTGCATTTAACGACGATACTGGCTCACGTGGATGCGATGATTTTCACCGGAATGAAATAGTTCAAAAAGAACCAAAACAAGAGTTGTGGACATATTGGAATGGATTGGGTGAGTTCATTTCAAAAAATCTCTACGTGACTCGAGCGGCAAACTCTTTACATTTAACGATGATTTTTGCTCACGTGGATGCGATGATTTTCACCGGAAAGAAATAGTTATAAAAGCACCAAAACATGAGTTTTTGACATACTGGACTGGATTGGGTGTGTTCGTTTCGATAAATCTCTCCGTGACTCGAGCAGCAAACTTTTTACATTTAATGACGATATTGGCTCTTATGGATGTGATGTTTTTGCTCGAAACGAAATAGTTCAAAAAGCAACAAAACAAGAGTAGTGGACATGTTGGAGTGGATTGGGTGCGTTCATTTTGATATATCTTTCCGAGACTCGAGCGGCAAACTTTTTACAAGTAATGATGTTATCGGCTCTCGTGGATGCGATGTTTTTCACCGGAAAGAAATAGTTCAAAAAGCACCAAAACAAGAGTTGTGGATATATGGGAGTGGATTGGGTGCGTTCATTTTGATAAATCTCTCCGTGACTCGAGCGGCAAACTTTTTACATTTAACGATGATATTGGCTCTTGTGGATGCGATGTTTTTCACCGAAATGAAATAGTTCAAAAAGCAACAAAACAAGAGTTGTGGATATATTGGAGTGGATTGGGAGCGTTCATTTCCATAAATCTCTCTGTGACTTGAGCGGAAAACTTTTTACAAGTAATGATTTTATCGGCTCTCGTGGATGTGTTTTTTTTTCACCGGAACGAAATAGTTCAAAAAGCACCAAAACATGAGTTTTTGACATACTGGAGTGGATTGGGTGTGTTCGTTTCGGAAAATCTCTCCGTGACTTGCGCAGCGAACTTTTTACATTTAATGACGATATTGGCTTACGTGGATGCGATGTTTTTCACCGAAACGAAATAGTTCAAAAAGCAATAAAACAAGAGTTTTTGACATACTGGAGTAGATTGGGTATGTTCGTTTCGAAAAATCTCTTCGTGACTCGAGCGGCAAACTTTTTACATTTAACGACGATATTGGCTCTCGTGGATGCGATGTTTATCACCGGAACGAAATAGTTCAAAAAGCACCAAAACAAGAGTTGTGGACATATTGGAGTGGATTGGGTGCGTTCATTTCAAAAAATCTCTACGTGACTCGAGCGGCAAACTCTTTACATTTAACAATGATATTGGCTCACGTGGATGCGATGATTTTCACCGGAAAGAAATAGTTCTAAAAGCACCAAAACATGAGTTTTTGACATACTCGAGTGGATTGAGTGTGTTGATTTTGATAAATCTCTCCGTGACTTGAGCGGCAAACTTTTAACATTTAACAACGATATTGGCTCTCATGGATGCGATGTTTTTCACCGAAATAAAATAGTTCAAAAAGCAACAAAACAAGAGTTGTGGATATATTGGAGTGGATTGGGTGCGTTCATTTCCATAAATCTCTCCGTGACTTGAGCGGAAAACTTTTTACATTTAATAATGTTATCGGCTCTCGTGGATGTGATGTTTGTCACCGGAACGAAATAGTTCAATAAGCACCAAAACAAGAGTTGTGGACATATTGGAATGGATTGGGTGCGTTCATTTCAACAATTCTCTCCGTGACGCGAGCGGCAAACTCTTTACATTTAACGATGATATTGGCTCACGTGGATGCGATGATTTTCACCGGAATGAAATAGTTCTAAAAGCACCAAAACAAGAGTTGTGGACATATTGGAGTGGATTGGGTGCGTTCATTTAAAAAATCTCTCCGTGACGCGAGCGGCAAACTCTTTACATTTAACGACGATACTGGCTCACGTGGATGCGATGATCTTCACTGGAAAGAAATAGTTGTAAAAGCACCAAAACATGAGTTGTGGACATACCGGAGTGGATTGGGTGCGTTCATTTCAAAAAATCTCTTCGTGACTCGAGCGGCAAACTTTTTACATTTAACAACGATATTGGCTCTCGTGGATGCGATGTTTTTCACCGGAACGAAATAGTTCAAAAACACCAAAACAAGAGTTGTGGACATATTGGAGTGGATTGGGTGCGTTCATTTCAAAAAATCTCTCCGTGACTCGAGCGACAAACTCTTTAAATTTAACGACGATATTGGCTCACGTGGATGCGTTGTTTTTCACCGGAACGAAATAGTTCTAAAAGCACCAAATGATGAGTTTTTGACATACTGGAGTGGATTGGGTGTGTTCGTTTTGGAAAATCTCTCCATGACTTGCGCAACGAACTTTTTACATTTAATGACGATATTGGCTTACGTGGATGCTATATTTTTCACCGGAACAAAATAGTTCAAAAAGCACCAAAACAAGAGTTTTTGAAATACTGGAGTGGATTGGGTGCGTTCATTTTGATAAATCACTCCTTGACTCGAGCGGCAAACTTTTTACATTTAATAATGTTATCGGCTCTCGTGGATGCGATGTTTTTCAACGGAACGAAATAGTTCAAAAAGCACCAAAACAAGAGTTGTGGACATATCGGAGTGGATTGGGTGCGTTCATTTCAAAAAATCTCTCCGTGACGCGAGCGGCAAACTCTTTACATTTAACGACGATATTGGCTCACTTGGATGAGATGATTTTCACCCGAACGAAATAGTTCTAAAAGCACCAAATCATGAGTTTTTGACATACCGGAGTGGATTGGGGGTGTTCGTTTCGATAAATCTCTCCGTGACTCGAGCGGCAAACTCTTTATATTTAACGACGACATTGGCTCTCGTGGATGCAATGTTTTCACCAAAACAAAATAGTTGAAAAAGCAACAAAACAAGAGTTGTGAACATATTGGAGTGCATTGGGTGCGTTCATTTCGATAAATCTCTCTGTGACTCGAGCGACAAACTTTTCACATTTAACGATTATATTGGCTCTCGTGGATGCGATGTTTTCGCTGGAACGAAATAGTTCAAAAAGCACCAAAACAAGAGTTTTTGACATACTGGAGTGGATTGGTTGCGTTCGTTTCGAAAAATCTCTCTGTGACTCGAGCGGCAAACTTTTTACATTTAACGACGATATTGGCTCTCGTGCATGCGATGTTTTTCACCGGAACGAAATAGATCAAAAAGCACCAAATCATGAGTTTTTGACATACTGGAGCGGATTGGGGGTGTTCATTTCGATAAATCTCTTCGTGACTCGAGCGGCAAACTTTTTACATTTAACGACGATATTGGATCTCGTGGATGCAATGTTTTTCACCGAAACGAAATAGTTCAAAAAGCACCAAAAAAAGAGTTGTGAACATATTGGAGTGGGTTGGGTGCATTCATTTCGATAGATCACTCCGTGACTCGAGCGGCAAACTTTTTACATTTAATAATGTTATCGACTCTCGTGGATGAACGAAATAGTTCAAAAAGCACCAAAACAAGAGTTGTGGACATATCGGAGTAGATTGGGTGCGTTCATTTCAAAAAATCTCTTCATGACTCGAGTGGCCAACTCTTTACATATAACAACGATAATGGCTCACGTGGATACGATGATTTTCACCGGAAAGAAAATAGTTCTAAAACACCAAAACATGAGTTTTTGACATACTCGAGTGGATTGGGTGTGTTCACTTCGATAAATCTCTCCATGACTCATGCGGCAAACTTTTAAATTTAACGACGATATTGTCTCTCGTGGATGCGATGTTTTCCACCGAAATAAAATAGTTCAAAAAGCAACAAAACAAGAGTTGTGGATATATTGGAGTGGATTGGGTGCGTTCATGTCGGCAAACTTTTTACAGGTAATGATTTTATTGGCTCTCGTGGATGCGTTGTTTTTCACCGGAACGAAATAGTTCAAAAAGCACCAAAACAAGAGTTTTTGACATACTGGAGTGGATTGAGTGTGTTCGTTTCGAAAAATTTCTCCGTGACTCGAGCGGCAAACTTTTTGCATTTAACGACGATATTGGCTCTCGTTGATGCGATTTTTTCAGCGGAACGAAATAGTTCAAAAACCACCAAAACAAGAGTTGTGGACATATTGGAGTGGATTGGGTGCGTCCATTTCAAAAAATCTCTCCGTGACTCGAGCGGCAAAATCTATACATTTAACGACGAAATTGGCTCACGTGGATGCGATGATTTTCACTGGAAAGAAATAGTTCTAAAAGCACCAAATCACCGAAACGAAATAGTTGAAAAAGCAACAAAACAAGAGTTGTGAACATATTGGAGTGGATTGGGTGCGTTCATTTCGGTAAATCTCTCCGTGACACGAGCGGCAAACTTTTTACATTTAATAATGTAATCAGCTCTCGTGGATGCGATGCTTTTCAACGGAATGAAATAGTTCAAAAAGCACCAAAACAAGAGTTGTGGACATATCGGATTGGATTGGGTGCGTTCATTTCAAAAAATCTCTCCGTGACGCGAGCGGCAAACTCTTCACATTTAACGACGATATTGGCTCACGTGGATGCGATGATTTCCACCGGAACGAAATAGTTCAAAAAGCACCAAAACAAGAGTTGTGGACATATCGGATTGGATTGGGTGCGTTCATTTGAAAAAATCTCTCCGTGACTCGAGCGGCAACCTCTTTACATTTAACGACGATATTGGCTCACGTGGATGCGATGATTTTCACCGGAAAGAAATAGTTCTAAAAGCACCAAATCATGAGTTTTTGACATACTGCAGTGATTGGGGGTGTTCGTTTCGATAAATCTCTCCGTGACTCGAGCGGCAAACTTTTTACATTTAACGACGATATTGGCTCACGTGGATGCGATGATTTTCGCCGGAACGAAATAGTTCAAAAAGCACCAAAACAAGAGTTGTGAACATATTGGAGTGGATTGGGTGCGTTCATTTCAATAAATCACTCCGTGACTCGACCGGCAAACTTTTTACATTTAATAATGTTATCGGCTCTCGTGGATGCGAAGCTTTTCAACGGAACGAAATAGTTCAAAAAGCACCAAAACAAGAGTTGTGGACATATCGGATTGGATTGGGTGCGTTCATTTGAAAAAATCTCTCCGTGACTCGAGCGGCAACCTCTTTACATTTAACGACGATATTGGCTCACGTGGATGCGATGATTTTCACCGGAAAGAAATAGTTCTAAAAGCACCAAATCATGAGTTTTTGACATACTGGAGTGGATTGGGGCTGTTCGTTTCGATAAATCTCTCCGTGACTCGGGCGGCAAACTTTTTACATTTAACGACAATATTGGCTCTCGTGGATGCAATGTTTTTCACCGAAACGAAATAGTGGAAAAAGCAACAAAACAAGAGTTGTGAACATATTGGAGTGGATTGGGTGCGTTCCTTTCGATAAATCACTCCGTGACTCGAGCGGCAAACTTTTTACATTTAATAATGTTATCGGCTCTCGTGGATGCGAAGCTTTTCAACGGAACGAAATAGTTCAAAAAGCACCAAAACAAAAAATGTGGACATATTGGAGTGGATTGGGTGCGTTCATTTCGATAAATCTCTCCGTGGCTCGAGCGGCAAACTCTTTACATTAAACGACGATATTGGCTCACGTGGATGCGATGATTTTCGCCGGAACGAAATAGTTCCAAAAGCACCAAAACAAGAGTTGTGAACATATTGGAGTGGATTGGGTGCGTTCATTTTGATAAATCACTCCGTGACTCGAGCGGCAAACTTTTTACATTTAATAATGTTATCGGCTCTCGTGGATGCGATGCTTTTCAACGGAACGAAATAGTTCAAAAAGCACCAAAACAAGAGTTGTGGACATATCGGATTGGATTGGGTGCGTTCATTTCAAAAAATCTCTCCGTGACGCGAGCGGCAAACTCTTTACATTTAATGACGATATTGGCTCACGTGGATGCGATGATTTCCACCAGAACGAAATAGATCAAAAAGCACCAAAACAAGAGTTGTGGACACATTGGAGTGGATTGGGTGCGTTCATTTCAAAAAATCTCTTCGTGACTCGAGCGGCAAACTCTTTACATTTAACAACGATATTGGCTCACGTGGATGCGATCATTTTCACCGAAAGAAATAGTTCTAAAAGCACCAAAACATTAGTTTTTGACATACTCAAGTGGATTGGGTGTGTTTATTTTGATAAATCTCTCGGTGACTCGAGCGGCAAACTCTTTACATTTAACGACGATATTGGCTCTCGTGGATGCGATGTTTTTCACCGGAACGAAATAGTTCAAAAAGTACTAAAACAAGAGTTGTGGACATATTGGAGTGGATTGGGTGCGTTCCTTTCAAAAATCTCTCCGTGACTCGAGCGGCTAACTCTTTACATTTAACGACGATATTGGCTCACGTGGATGCGATGATTTTCACCGGAAAGAAATAGTTCTAAAAGCACCAAATCATGAGTTTTTAACATACTGGAGTGGATTGAGTGTGTTCGTTTCGAAAAATCTTTCCGTGACTCGAGCGGCAAACTTTTTACATTTAACGACGATATTGGCTCTCGTGGATGCGATTTTTTCACCAGAACAAATTAGTTCAAAAAGCACCAAAACAAGAGTTGTGGACATATTGGAGTGGTTTGGGTGCGTTCATTTCGATAAATCACTCCGTGACTCGAGCGGCAAACTTTTTACATTTAATAATGTTATCGGCTCTCGTGGATGCGATGTTTTTCACTGGAACGAAATAGTTCAGAAAGCACCAAAACAAAAGTTGTGGACATATTGGAGTGGATTGGGTGCGTTCATTTGAAAAAATCTCTCCGTGACGCGAGCGGCAAACTTTTTACATTTAACGACGATATTGCGTCACGTGGATGCGATGATTGTCACTGGAACGAAATAGTTCAAAAAGCACCAAAACAAGAGTTGTGGACATATTGGAGTGGATTCGGTGCGTTCATTTCAAAAAATCTCTTCTTGACTCGAGTGGCCAACTCTTTACATCTAACGACGACATTGGCTCACGTGGATGCGATGATTTTCACCGGAAAGAAATAGTTCTAAAAGCACCAAAACAAGAGTTTTTGACAAACTGGAGTGGATTGAGTGTGTTTGTTTCGAAAAATTTCTCTGTGACTCGAGCGGCAAACTTTTTACATTTAACGATGATATTGGCTCTCGTGGATGCGATGTTTTTCACCGAAATGAAATAGTTCAAAAAGCAACAAAACAAGAGTTGTGGATATATTGGAGTGGATTGGATGCGTTCATTTCGATAAACCTCTCTGTGACTTGAGCGACAAACTTTTTACAAGTAATGATTTTAACGGCTCTCGTGGATGCGTTGTTTTTCACCGGAACGAAATAGTTCAAAAAGCACCAAACAACAGTTTTTGACATACTGGAGTGGATTGAGTGTGTTCGTTTCGAAAAATCTCTCCGTGACTCGAGCGGCAAACTTTTTACAATTAACGACGATATTGGCTCTCGTGGATGCGATTTTTTCACCGGAATAAAATAGTTCAAAAAGTACCAAAACAAGAGTTGTGGACATATTGGAGAGGATTGGGTGCGTTCATTTCGATAAATCTCTCTGTGACTCGAGCGGCAAACTTTTTACATTTAATAATGTTATCGGCTCTCGTTGATGCGATGTTTTTCACTGGAACGGAATAGTTCAGAAAGCACCAAAACAAGAGTTGTGGACATATTGGAGTGGATTGGGTGCGTTCATTTCAAAAAATCTCTCCGTGACGCGAGTGGCAAACTCTTTACATTTAACGACGATATTGGCTCACGTGGTTGCGATGATTTTCACCGGAACGAAATAGTTCAAAAAGCACCAAAACAAGAGTTGTGGACATATTTGAGTGGATTCGGTGCGTTCATTTCAAAAAAATCTCTTCATGACTCGAGTGGCCAACTCTTTACATATAACGACGATATTGGCTCACGTGGATGCGATGATTTTCACCGGAAAGAAATAGTTCTAAAAGCACGAAAACAAGAGTTTTTGACATACTGGAGTGGATTGAGTGTGTTTGTTTTGAAAAATTTCTCCGTGACTCGAGCGGCAAACTATTTACATGTAACGACGATATTGGCTGTCGTGGATGCGATGTTTCACCGAAACGAAATAGTTCAAAAAGCAACAAAACAAGAGTTGTGGATATATTGGAGTGGATTGGGTGCGTTCATTTCAAAAAATCTCTCCGTGACTTGAGCGCCAAACTTTTTACTAGTAATGATTTTATCGGCTCTCGTGGATGCGTTGTTTTCACCGGAACGAAATAGTTCAAAAAGCACCAAAACAAGAGTTTTTGACATACTGGAGTGGATTTAGTGTGTTCGTTTCGAAAAATCTCTCCGTGACTCGAGCGGCAAACTTTTTACAATTTAACGACAATATTGGCTCTTGTGGATGTGATTTTTTCACCAGAACGAAATAGTTCAAAAAGCACCAAAACATGAGTTGTGGACATATATGAGTGGATTGGGTGCGTTCATTTCAACAAATATCTCCGTGACTCGAGCGGCAAACTCTTTACATCCAATGACGACATTGGCTCACGTGGATGCAATGATTTTCACCGGAAAGAAATAGTTCTAAAAGCACCAAAACATGAGTTTTTGACATACTCGAGTGGATTGGGTGTGGTCATTTCGATAAATCTCTCCGTGACTCGAGCGGCAAACTTTTTACATTTAACGACGATATTGGGTCTCGTGGATGCGATGTTTTTCACCGAAATGAAATAGTTCAGAATGAAACAAAACAAGAGTTGTGGATATATTGGAGTGGATTGGGTGCGTTCATTTCGATAAATCTCTCCGTGACTTGAGCGGCAATCTTTTTACAAGTAATGATTTTATCGGCTCTCGTGGATGCGTTGTTTTTCACCGGAACGAAATAGTTCAAAAAGCACCAAAACAAGTGTTTTTGACATACGGAGTGGATTGGGTGTGTTCGTTTCAAAAATCTCTCCGTGACTCGAGCGGCAAACTTTTTACATTTAACAACGATATTGGCTCTCGTGGATGCGATGTTTTTCACCGGAACGAAATAGTTCAAAAAGCACTAAAACAGGAGTTGTGGACATATTGGAGTGGATTGGGTGCATTCATTTCAAAAAATCTCTCTGTGACTCGAGCGGCAAACTCTTTACATTTAAAAACGATATTGGCTCTCGTGGATGCGATTTTTTCACCGGAACGAAATAGTTCAAAAAGCACCAAAACAAGAGTTGTGGACATATTGGAGTGGATTGGGTGCGTTCATTTCAAAAATCTCTCCGTGACTCGAGCGGTAAACTCTTTACATTTAACAACGATATTGGCTCACGTGGGTACGATGATTTTCGCCGAAAGAAATAGTTCTAAAAGCACCAAATCATGAGTTTTTGACATACTGGAGTGGCTTGGGGGTGTTCGTTTCGATAAATCTCTCCGTGACTCGAGCGGCAAAATTTTTACATTTAACGACGATATTGGCTCTCGTGGATGCAATGTTTTTCACCGAAATGAAATAGTTGAAAAAGCAACAAAACAAGAGTTGTGAACATATTGGAGTGGATTGGGTGCGTTCATTTAGATAAATCTCTCCGTGACTCGAGCGGCAAACTTTTTACATTTAATAATGTTATCGGCTCTCGTGGATGCGATGTTTTTCACCGGAACGAAATAGTTCAAAAAGCACCAAAACAAGAGTTGTGGACATATTGGAGTGGATTGGGTGCGTTCATTTCAAAAAATCTCTCCGTGACACGAGCGGCAAACTCTTTACATTTAACGACGATATTGGCTCACGTGGATGCGATGATTTTCACCGGAACGAAATAGTTCAAAAAGCACCAAAACAAGAGTTGTGGACATATTGGAGTGGATTGGGTGCGTTCATTTCAAAAAATCTCTTCGTGACTCGAGCGGCAAACTCTTTACATTTAACAACGATATTGGCTCACGTGGATGCGATCATTTTCACCAGAAAGAAATAGTTCTAAAAGCACCAAAACATTAGTTTTTGACATACTCAAGTGGATTGGGTGTGTTTATTTTGATAAATCTCTCGGTGACTCGAGCGGCAAACTCTTTACATTTAATAATGTTATCGGCTCTCGTGGATGCGATGATTTTCACCGGAACGAAATAGTTCAAAAAGCACCAAAACAGGAGTTGTGGACATATTGGAGTGGATTGGGTGCGTTCATTTCAGAAAATCTCTCCGTGACGCGAGCGACAAACTCTTTACATTTAATGACCATATTGGCTCACGTGGATGCGATGATTTTCACCGGAACGAAATAGTTCAAAAAGCACCAAAACAGGAGTTGTGGACATAATGGAGTGGATTGGGTGCGTTCATTTCAAAAAATCTCTTCATGACTCGAGTGGCCAACTCTTTACATATAACGACGATATTGGCTCACGTGTATGCGATGATTTTCACCGGAAAGAAATAGTTCAAAGCACCAAAACATGAGTTTTTGACATACTCGAGTGGATTGGGTGTGTTCACTTCGATAAATCTCTCCGTGACTCGAGCGGCAAACTTTTTGAATTTAACGACGATATTGGCTCTTGCTGATGCGATGTTTTTCACCGAAATGAAATAGTTCAAAAAGCAACAAAACAAGAGTTGTGGATATATTGGAGTGGATTGGGTGCGTTCATTTCGATAAATCTCGCCGTGACTTGAGCGGCAAACTTTTTACAAGTAATGATTTTATCGGCTCTCGTGGATGCGTTGTTTTCACCGAAACGAAATAGTTCAAAAAGCACCAAAACAAGTGTTTTTGACATACTGGAGTGGATTGGGTGTGTTCGTTTCGAAAAATTTCTCCGTGACTCGAGCGGCAAACTGTTTACATTTAACGACGATATTGGCTGTCGTGGATGCGATGTTTCACCGAAACAAAATAGTTCAAAAAGCAACAAAACAAGAGTTGTGGATATATTGGAGTGGATTGGGTGCGTTCATTTCAAAAAATCTCTCCGTGACTTGAGCGCCAAACTTTTTACTAGTAATGATTTTATCGGCTCTCGTGGATGCGTTGTTTGCACCGGAACGAAATAGTTCAAAAAGCACCAAAACAAGAGTTTTTGACATACTGGAGTGGATTTAGTGTGTTCGTTTCGAAAAATCTCTCCGTGACTCGAGCGGCAAACTTTTTACAATTTAACGACGATATTGGCTCTTGTGGATGCGATTTTTTCACCAGAACGAAATAGTTCAAAAAGCACCAAAACATGAGTTGTGGACATATATGAGTGGATTGGGTGCGTTCATTTCAAAAAATATCTCCGTGACTCGAGCGGCAAACTCTTTACATCCAACGACGACATTGGCTCACGTGGATGCGATGATTTTCACCGGAAAGAAATAGTTCTAAAAGCACCAAAACATGAGTTTTTGACATACTCGAGTGGATTGGGTGTGGTCATTTCGATAAATCTCTCCGTGACTCGAGCGGCAAACTTTTTACATTTGACGACGATATTGGGTCTCGTGGATGCGATGTTTTTCACCGAAATGAAATAGTTCAGAAAAAAACAAAACAAGAGTTGTTGATATATTGGAGTGGATTGGGTGCGTTCATTTCGATAAATCTCTCCGTGACTTGAGCGGCAATCTTTTTACAAGTAATGATTTTATCGGCTCTCGTGGATGCGTTGTTTTTCATCGGAACGAAATAGTTCAAAAAGCACCAAAACAAGTGTTTTTGACATACTGGAGTGGATTGGGTGTGTTCGTTTCGAAAAATCTCTCCGTGACTCGAGCGGCAAACTTTTTACATTTAACAACGATATTGGCTGTCGTGGATGCGATGTTTTTCACCGGAACGAAATAGTTCAAAAAGAACAAAAACAGGAGTTGTGGACATATTGGAGTGGATTGGGTGCATTCATTTCAAAAAATCTCTCTGTGACTCGAGCGGCAAACTCTTTACATTTAAAAACGATATTGGCTCTCATGGATGCGATTTTTTCACCGGAACGAAATAGTTCAAAAAGCACCAAAACAAGAGTTGTGGACATATTGGAGTGGATTGGGTGCGTTCATTTCAAAAAATCTCTCCGTGACTCGAGCGGTAAACTCTTTACATTTAACAACGATATTGGCTCACGTGGGTACGATGATTTTTGCCGGAAAGAAATAGTTTAAAAGCGCCAAATCAAGAGTTTTTGACATACTGGAGTGGATTGGGTGTGTTCGTTTCAAAAAATCTCTCCGTGACTCGAGCGGCAAACTTTTTACATTTAACAACGATATTGGCTCTCGTGGATGCGATGTTTTTCACCGGAACGAAATAGTTCAAAAAGCACTAAAACAGGAGTTGTGGACATATTGGAGTGGATTGGGTGCATTCATTTCAAAAAATCTCTCTGTGACTCGAGCGGCAAACTCTTTACATTTAAAAACGATATTGGCTCTCATGGATGCGATTTTTTCACCGGAACGAAATAGTTCAAAAAGCACCAAAACAAGAGTTGTGGACATATTGGAGTGGATTGGGTGCGTTCATTTCAAAAAATCTCTCCGTGACTCGAGCGGTAAACTCTTTACATTTAACAACGATATTGGCTCACGTGGGTACGATGATTTTCGCCGGAAAGAAATAGTTCTAAAAGCACCAAATCATGAGTTTTTGACATACTGGAGTGGCTTGGGGGTGTTCGTTTCGATAAATCTCTCCGTGACTCGAGCGGCAAAATTTTTACATTTAACGACGATATTGGCTCTCGTGGATGCAATGTTTTTCACCGAAATGAAATAGTTGAAAAAGCAACAAAACAAGAGTTGTGAACATATTGGAGTGGATTGGGTGCGTTCATTTAGATAAATCTCTCCGTGACTCGAGCGGCAAACTTTTTACATTTAATAATGTTATCGGCTCTCGTGGATGCGATGTTTTTCACCGGAACGAAATAGTTCAAAAAGCACCAAAACAAGAGTTGTGGACATATTGGAGTGGATTGGGTGCGTTCATTTCAAAAAATCTCTCCATGACACGAGCGGCAAACTCTTTACATTTAACGACGATATTGGCTCACGTGGATGCGATGATTTTCACCGGAACGAAATAGTTCAAAAAGCACCAAAACAAGAGTTGTGGACATATTGGAGTGGATTGGGTGCGTTCATTTCAAAAATCTCTTCGTGACTCGAGCGGCAAACTCTTTACATTTAACAACGATATTGGCTCACGTGGATGCGATCATTTTCACCGAAAAGAAATAGTTCTAAAAGCACCAAAACATTAGTTTTTGACATACTCAAGTGGATTGGGTGTGTTTATTTTGATAAATCTCTCGGTGACTCGAGCGGCAAACTCTTTACATTTAATAATGTTATCGGCTCTCGTGGATGCGATGATTTTCACCGGAACGAAATAGTTCAAAAAGCACCAAAACAGGAGTTGTGGACATATTGGAGTGGATTGGGTGCGTTCATTTCAGAAAATCTCTCCGTGACGCGAGCGACAAACTCTTTACATTTAATGACCATATTGGCTCACGTGGATGCGATGATTTTCACCGGAACGAAATAGTTCAAAAAGCACCAAAACAGGAGTTGTGGACATAATGGAGTGGATTGGGTGCGTTCATTTCAAAAATCTCTTCATGACTCGAGTGGCCAACTCTTTACATATAACGACGATATTGGCTCACGTGGATGCGATGATTTTCACCGGAAAGAAATAGTTCTGAAAGCACCAAAACATGAGTTTTTGACATACTCGAGTGGATTGGGTGTGTTCACTTCGATAAATCTCTCCGTGACTCGAGCGGCAAACTTTTGAATTTAACGACGATATTGGCTCTTGCTGATGCGATGTTTTTCACCGAAATGAAATAGTTCAAAAAGCAACAAAACAAGAGTTGTGGATATATTGGAGTGGATTGGGTGCGTTCATTTCGATAAATCTCGCCGTGACTTGAGCGCAAACTTTTTACAAGTAATGATTTTATCGGCTCTCGTGGATGCGTTGTTTTCACCGAAACGAAATAGTTCAAAAGCACCAAAACAAGTGTTTTTGACATACCGGAGTGGATTGGGTGTGTTCGTTTCAAAAATTTCTCCGTGACTCGAGCGGCAAACTGCTTACATTTAACGACGATATTGGCTGTCGTGGATGCGATGTTTCACCGAAACAAAATAGTTCAAAAAGCAACAAAACAAGAGTTGTGGATATATTGGAGTGGATTGGGTGCGTTCATTTCAAAAATCTCTCCGTGACTTGAGCGCCAAACTTTTTACTAGTAATGATTTTATCGGCTCTCGTGGATGCGTTGTTTGCACCGGAACGAAATAGTTCAAAAGCACAAAAACAAGAGTTTTTGACATACTGGAGTGGATTTAGTGTGTTCGTTTCAAAAATCTCTCCGTGACTCCAGCGGCAAACTTTTTACAATTTAACGACGATATTGGCTCTTGTGGATGCGATTTTTTCACCGTAACGAAATAGTTCAAAAAGCACCAAAACATGAGTTGTGGACATATATGAGTGGATTGGGTGCGTTCATTTCAAAAATATCTCCGTGACTCGAGCGGCAAACTCTTTACATCCAACGACGACATTGGCTCACGTGGATGCGATGATTTTCACCGAAAGAAATAGTTCTAAAAGCACCAAAACATGAGTTTTTGACATACTCGAGTGGATTGGGTGTGGTCATTTCGATAAATCTCTCCGTGACTCGAGCGGCAAACTTTTTACATTTGACGACGATATTGGGTCTCGTGGATGCGATGTTTTTCACCGAAATGAAATAGTTCAGAAAAAAACAAAACAAGAGTTGTTGATATATTGGAGTGGATTGGGTGCGTTCATTTCGATAAATCTCTCCGTGACTTGAGCGGCAATCTTTTACAAGTAATGATTTTATCGGCTCTCGTGGATGCGTTGTTTTTCATCGGAACGAAATAGTTCAAAAGCACCAAAACAAGTGTTTTTGACATACCGGAGTGGATTGGGTGTGTTCGTTTCGAAAATCTCTCCGGTGACTCGAGCGGCAAACTTTTTACATTTAACAACGATATTGGCTGTCGTGGATGCGATGTTTTTCACCGGAACGAAATAGTTCAAAAAGAACAAAAACAGGAGTTGTGGACATATTGGAGTGGATTGGGTGCATTCATTTCAAAAAATCTCTCTGTGACTCGAGCGGCAAACTCTTTACATTTAAAAACGATATTGGCTCTCATGGATGCGATTTTTTCACCGGAACGAAATAGTTCAAAAAGCACCAAAACAAGAGTTGTGGACATATTGGAGTGGATTGGGTGCGTTCATTTCAAAAAATCTCTCCGTGACACGAGCGGCAAACTCTTTACATTTAACGACGATATTGGCTCACGTGGATGCGATGATTTTCACCGGAACGAAATAGTTCAAAAAGCACCAAAACAAGAGTTGTGGACATATTGGAGTGGATTGGGTGCGTTCATTTCAAAAAATCTCTTCGTGACTCGAGCGGCAAACTCTTTACATTTAACAACGATATTGGCTCACGTGGATGCGATCATTTTCACCAGAAAGAAATAGTTCTAAAAGCACCAAAACATTAGTTTTTGACATACTCAACTGGATTGGGTGTGTTTATTTTGATAAATCTCTCGGTGACTCGAGCGGCAAACTCTTTACATTTAATAATGTTATCGGCTCTCGTGGATGCGATGATTTTCACCGGAACGAAATAGTTCAAAAAGCACCAAAAGAGGAGTTGTGGACATATTGGAGTGGATTGGGTGCGTTCATTTCAAAAAATCTCTCCGTGACGCGAGCGACAAACTCTTTACATTTAACGACCATATTGGCTCACGTGGATGCGATGATTTTCACCGGAACGAAATAGTTCAATAAGCACCAAAACAGGAGTTGTGGACATAATGGAGTGGATTGGGTGCGTTCATTTCAAAAAATCTCTTCATGACTCGAGTGGCCAACTCTTTACATATAACGACGATATTGGCTCACGTGGATGCGATGATTTTCACCGGAAAGAAATAGTTCCGAAAGCACCAAAACATGAGTTTTTTACATACTCGAGTGGATTGGGTGTGCTCACTTCGATAAATCTCTCCGTGACTCGAGCGGCAAACTTTTTGAATTTAACGACGATATTGGCTCTTGTTGATGCGATGTTTTTCACCGAAATGAAATAGTTCAAAAAGCAACAAAACAAGAGTTGTGGATATATTGGAGTGGATTGGGTGCGTTCATTTCGATAAATCTCTCCGTGACTTGAGCGACAAACTTTTTACAAGTAATGATTTTATCGGCTCTCGTGGATGCGTTGTTTTCACCGGAACGAAATAGTTCAAAAAGCACCAAAACAAGTGTTTTTGACATACTGGAGTGGATTTAGTGTGTTCGTTTCGAAAAATTTCTCCGTGACTCGAGCGGCAAACTATTTACATTTAACGACGATATTGGCTGTCGTGGATGCGATGTTTCACCGAAACAAAATAGTTCAAAAAGCAACAAAACAAGAGTTGTGGATATATTGGAGTGGATTGGGTGCGTTCATTTCAAAAAATCTCTCCGTGACTTGAGCGCCAAACTTTTTACTAGTAATGATTTTATCGGCTCTCGTGGATGCGTTGTTTTCACCGGAACGAAATAGTTCAAAAAGCACCAAAACAAGAGTTTTTGACATACTCGAAAAATCTCTCCGTGACTCGAGCGGCAAACTTTTTACAATTTAACGACGATATTGGCTCTTGTGGATGTGATTTTTTCACCAGAACGAAATAGTTCAAAAAGCCCCAAAACATGAGTTGTGGACATATATGAGTAGATTGGGTGCGTTCATTTCAAAAAATATCTCCGTGACTCGAGCGGCAAACTCTTTACATCCAACGACGACATTGGCTCACGTGGATGCGATGATTTTCACCGGAAAGAAATAGTTCTAAAAGCACCAAAACATGAGTTTTTGACATACTCGAGTGGATTGGGTGTGGTCATTTCGATAAATCTCTCCGTGACTCGAGCGGCAAACTTTTTACATTTGACGACGATATTGGGTCTCGTGGATGCGATGTTTTTCACCGAAATGAAATAGTTAAGAAAGAAACAAAACAAGAGTTGTGGATATATTGGAGTGGATTGGGTGCGTTCATTTCGATAAATCTCTCCGTGACTTGAGCGGCAATCTTTTACAAGTAATGATTTTATCGGCTCTCGTGGATGCGTTGTTTTTCATCGGAACGAAATAGTTCAAAAAGCACCAAAACAAGTGTTTTTGACATACTGGAGTGGATTGGGTGTGTTCGTTTCGAAAAATCTCTCCGTGACTCGAGCGGGAAACTTTTTACATTTAACAACCATATTGGCTCTCGTGGATGCGATGTTTTTCACCGGAACGAAATAGTTCAAAAAGCACTAAAACAGGAGTTGTGCACATATTGGAGTGGATTGGGTGCATTCATTTCAAAAATCTCTCCGTGTACTCGAGCGGCAAACTCTTTACATTTAAAAACGATATTGGCTCTCATGGATGCGATTTTTTCACCGGAACGAAATAGTTCAAAAAGCACCAAAACTAGAGTTGTGGACATATTGGAGTGGATTGGGTGCGTTCATTTCAAAAAATCTCTCCGTGACTCGAGCGGTAAACTCTTTACATTTAACAACGATATTGGCTCACGTGGGTACGATGATTTTCGCCGGAAAGAAATAGTTCTAAAAGCACCAAATCATGAGTTTTTGACATACTGGAGTGGATTGGGGGTGTTCGTTTCGATAAACCTCTCCGTGACTCGAGCGGCAAAATTTTTACATTTAATGACGATATTGGCTCTCGTGGATGCAATGTTTTTCACCGAAATGAAATAGTTGAAAAAGCAACAAAACAAGAGTTGTGAACATATTGGAGTGGATTGGGTGTGTTTATTTTGATAAATCTCTCGGTGACTCGAGCGGCAAACTCTTTACATTTAATAATGTTATCGGCTCTCGTGGATGCGATGATTTTCACCGGAACAAAATAGTTCAAAAAGCACCAAAACAGGAGTTGTGGACATATTGGAGTGGATTGGGTGCGTTCATTTCAAAAAATCTCTCCGTGACGCGAGCGACAAACTCTTTACATTTAACGACCATATTGGCTCACGTGGATGCGATGATTTTCACCGGAACGAAATAGTTCAAAAAGCACCAAAACAGGAGTTGTGGACATAATGGAGTGGATTGGGTGCGTTCATTTCAAAAAATCTCTTCATGACTCGAGTGGCCAACTCTTTACATATAACGACGATATTGGCTCACGTGGATGCGATGATTTTCACCGGAAAGAAATAGTTCTGAAAGCACCAAAACATGAGTTTTTGACATACTCGAGTGGATTGGGTGTGTTCACTTCGATAAATCTCTCCGTGACTCGAGCGGCAAACTTTTTGAATTTAACGACGATATTGGCTCTTGTTGATGCGATGTTTTTCACCGAAATGAAATAGTTCAAAAAGCAACAAAACAAGAGTTGTGGATATATTGGAGTGGATTGGGTGCGTTCATTTCGATAAATCTCTCCGTGACTTGAGCGGCAAACTTTTTACAAGTAATGATTTTATCGGCCCTCGTGGATGCGTTGTTTTCACCGGAACGTAATACTTCAAAAAGCACCAAAACAAGAGTTTTTGACATACTGGAGTGGATTGGGTGTGTTCGTTTCGAAAAATCTCTCCGTGACTCGAGCGGCAAACTTTTTTCATTTAACAACGATATTGGCTCTCGTGTATGCGATGTTTTTCATCGGAACGAAATAGTTCAAAAAGCACTAAGACAAGAGTTGTGGACATATTGGAGTGGATTGGGTGCGTTAATTTCAAAAATCCCTCCGTGACTCGAGCGGCAAACTCTTTACATTTAACGACGATATTGGCTCACGTCGATGCGATGATTTTCACCGGAAAGAAATAGTTCTAAAAGCACCAAATCATGAGTTTTTGACACACTGGAGTGGATTGGGGGTGTTCATTTCGATAAATCTCTCCATGACTCGAGCTGTAAAGTTTTTACATTTAACGACGATATTGGCTCTCGTGGATGCAATGTTTTTCACCGAAACGAAATAGTTGAAAAAGCGACAAAACGAGAGTTGTGAACATATTGGAGTGGATTGGGTGCGTTCATTTCGATAAATCTCTCCGTGACTCAAGCGGCAAACTTTTTACATTTAATAATGTTATCGGCTCTCGTGGATGCAATGTTTTTCACCGGACCAAAATAGTTCAAAAAGCACCAAAACAAGAGTTTTTGACATACTGGAGTGGATATGGTGTGTTCATTTCAAAAAATCTCTCCGTGACGCGAGCGGCAAACTTTATACATTTAACGACGATATTGGCTCTCGTGGATACGATGATTTTCACCGGAACGAAATAGTTCAAAAAGCACCAAAACAAGAGTTGTTGACATATCGGAGTGGATTGGGTGCGTTCATTTCAAAAAATCTCTTCGTGACTCGAGCGGCAAACTCTTTACATTTAACAACGATATTGGCTCACGTGGATGCGATGATTTTCACCGGAAGGAAATAGTTCTAAATGCACCAAAACATGAGTTTTTGACATACTCGAGTGAATTGGGTGTGTTCGTTTTGACAAATCTCTCCGTGACTCGAGCGGCAAACTTTTTAAATTTAACAACGACATTAGCTCACGTGGATGCGATGATTTTCGCCGAAACGAAGTAGTTCAAAAAGCACCAAAACATGAGGTTTTGACATACTGGAGTGGATTGGGTGTGCCCGTTTCGAAAAATCTCTCCGTGACTCGGGCGGCAAACTTTTTACGTTTAACGACGATATTAGCTCTCGTGGATGCGATGTTTTTCACCGGAACGAAATAGTTCAAAAAGCACCAAAACATGAGTTTTTAACATACTGTTGTGGATTGGGTGTGTTCATTTTGAAAAATCTCCCGTGACTCGCGCAACAAACTTTTTACATTTAATGATGATATTGAGTTACGTGGATGCTATGTTTTCACTGGAACGAAATAGTTCAAAAAGCACCAAAACAAGAGTTTTTGACATACTGGAGTGGATTGCGTGTGTTCGTTTTGACAAATCTCTCCGTGACTCTCGCAGCCAACTTTTTACATTTAATAAAGATATTGGCTTACGTGGATGCGATGTTTTTCAACGATACGAAATAGTTAAAAAAGCACAAAAAAAGGAGTTGTGGACATATTGGAGTTGATTGGGTGCATTTTTTTCGAAAAATCTCTCCGTGACTCGAGCGGGAAACTTTTTAAATTTAACGACGATATTGGCTCACGTGGATGCGATGATTTTCACCGGAACGAAGTAGTTCAAAAAGCACAAAAACAAGAGTTTTTGACATACTGGATTGGATTGGGTGTGTTCGTTTCGAAAAATCTCTCCATGACTCGAGCGGCCAAGTTTTTACATTTGAGGACGATATTGGCACTCGTGGATGCGATGTTTTTCCCCGGAACGAAATAGTTCAAAAAGCACCAAAACATGAGTTTTTAATATACTGTTGTGGATTGGGTGTGTTCGTTTCGAAAAATCTCTCGTGACTCACGCAGCAAACTTTTTACATTGAATGACGACATTGGCTTACATGGATGCGATATTTTTCACCCGAACGAAATAGTTCAAAAAGCACAAAAACAAGAGCTTTCAAAAAGCACAAAATCTCTCTGTGACTCACGCAGCGAACTCATATGGAAAAACTGAGGGCAATTATCCATGAAGAAGGGAAGGATGATGTGACCATGACTACTATGGATACAACTGTTGCTCACATTATATGTCCACAAGAAGACATCAAGTTCAAGCTTTAAAAATTCTAGAATCCAATTCGTCCAACTCTAATAGCGTTGAATTTAAATGGCCACCAAATATGCATATGTGCTCCAATTTGAGTCCAAGAGTACTTGATGGAAAGCTCTCCGAGTCCTCTTTCCAATTGATCCAGCCTCATCTCCAAATTCCATTTCAATCAGCCGCAATCATAGAAACAAGGTGTTGCATCATCTATAATGGGCTTATGTGCTTGTAACTTTATTTGGGACCCCGGCCTATGTGGGGCCCAAGTGGCGTGCATCCCAACCTCCAAATCGAGGTATTCCCAATGTCCTCCACTAGGTCACCTCATCACTTTTGTCAGAAGGAAAGATAGAGAACTAATCCAACACGTTTTGGTGCTAAATTCGGACTACATGACAGCACCAACTTATGACGGTTGCCACGGCTTCATACGAACTCTGATTTGGGTGTTTAAGTACTTCATGGAAAGATTATGAAGTCTACTTTCCAATGGATCTGACCTCACTTCCATATTTATTACGAGCTGACCGGAATCGTCAATTAAGTATAAATACCTTGTTCTACCCGAGGTGCTGTGTCGCCAAAATTGGACCGATGGGCCTTGTATCAAGTTGAGGTCCATTACGGACGCGTCCTAGGATTGGAGAACAATCCCAACTTGTCCTTCCACCTGTATAAATTCCCCGTAGCCGCCATAGAACAGTTTGGGTTTTGTTAGATTAAAGTTTTAGTCATTGCTACTTTACCTTGTAGTTACTTGTGTCGGCTAGACCACCTAATTACTCGTCTTCGGGACCCAACTTATTATTTGTATTCAATTTCTATTTGCAATTCATATTTTTTTATCTTGTTCTTGCTTGTTTCTTCAGTTTGCTTGCAGGAATAAGGTTCATCTGTACCGGCAAGATCAACAACCCAGGAGAGATGTATCAATCGCTAAGGCGCAACACAACAACGTCTTGTACGGTTGTAGTCGGATCATCACCGTTTCTTCCAAACCGTAGTTATCATCAACTCACCAAAAGATTGGGACACCCTAGTGTTTATCACTTCTAGCATCATCAACTAATCGAATACAAGGGCATTCGATACCAAACCCCTTGTTTGGATTTTGTCGATGAAGTAAAGGCTGATGGAGACTTGGTTGAACCCGAGTTGTGGAGCAAAGACCAATGGGTGATAAAACTCGTATGATACTCAAGAGTTGCGACTAGTCGATATGCCTGTCAGAAGGATGCATGGAGATATAGCCTATACGAATGTTGTCCTGATGTATTCGTCAGAATTGATCATGTTTGGATCAAAGTTGTGAGGGAGTTCATAGACGCTGGTGTCTTCATATACATACCACATTCTGGCTTCCTTGGGGAAACCGTGGTAAAAAGTTCAAACCAAAAATTGATTCCTTCGACTCATAAGCGATTGTTCGGGATAGGCCGATGTTGCTTCACCAAGAGACATGCATCGATGAAAGGTGGGACCGACATCTTCTACGTAATCAGATGGGAATTTGGATGCCTCAAGGGGAGCGTTGTTAGCTACTTCAACTGTATAAAGCTTGAGCCAGAGCTGAATGAACCCCCAGGTGCCTCCGAAATAACAATAGACTGACCAGCCGATAGTTTTGCGGCTACTTTATGGAGAAGATGATAGGTGGCGCCTAAGAGATATTTCCCCAAGGGCAATTGTTTGCCATCGGCTAGGGCCTCTACAACATGTTGAAGATTTGCTGTCGGACCCAAAGTTGATCCATAGAAGACAAATTTTTCAAGCCACAATTGAGAAGAGCGACATGTTCTCGGTGGGAGATTGAGTCTGTTTTCTCATGTTTGGAAATATAGCCAGACCAACCACCTGCGGCTTTGGTGCCGTGTTTTTGATCCTCATGCCGACGAAATTAGCCAATTGATGATATATAAAGGCCAGTTAGCATAATAACATCCATCAATGTTGGTGTCATCGGCCCATGGTTGAAGAGGAAGGCATTCAATATATCGGACCAAAAATAGCTAGCCGATAAGACGAGAGATTAATCCTTCTCTATTACTGCTAAAGATAATTCAATACATTTCGTGATCCCGACATCGGACCAGAATTGGAATTGGGAAGAGGGCATGCACCGATACCAGTTTCTCCAACCCGATAGCTTTGAAGGCCAAGATTTGAAGCTGAGATGCCAATCTAGAATATTGGGGTTGGATTGTGTAAAAGGGATTATTTTGGTTTCGGCGTTGATGAATTCTATTGGGTCTTTGTCACCCATTGGCCCCCAGATAGTAGAAAAGTGGTTGATTGAGCATGCGGATGTCAATTTGGTTTCTCATATGCTACAGTAGGATGAACAGTGAAATATGAAGAATATGAAGAACACGGGGTATAAAGAAGACGAAATCTATATTAAATCTGCATGGTAAGGTAAAAACAAATGAAAGTAGGGTTTTGGGGTTGTTTACCACACGGATTTCATTGGTGGTCACCATTTCCTTATTTGATGTAGAACTTGGGAGCTTGGCGATGTCACCGGAGATGGAGGAGAGAGAGGAAGAAGAGCTCGTGGACATGGAGGACAAAAAGATTTTTTGACAGCGACATGATTACTGGCTCAGTTGTGGTATTTATGATGGTGGATATATCAAAAGGTGTACCGGGCTGAGTAGGCCGATGACCTAATGGGCTGGTAGAGCTAAATTGGCCATACAAGAAGAATTTCGAAGAATGTTTATCCATACTACGGAATTGGGGGCACGTGTTAATGACAAAATTTGGCATATTCCGTTAAATAAGGATCATGTGTGAAGCGGGATTGACGGCATGATTTTAGTTGCCAAAAGCAAAGAGTTGCATCGGTTAAGGGTGTATCGATATGTGGCATTAGCAAGAATTTATCGGCTGGTTATTGCCAATAAGCGCTACGAGTTCGAATTCTTGTCAAATTCGGTTGAAAGGACTGGAGATATTACCAAGAAGAGATCGGATTCAGAAAGAAAACGATGTGAAGATTTATGTATTAATTAGGCAATTTTATTTATTTTCTTTTTATAATTTTAGGTAAGATTGAGTTGAGTCTGGTTTGGACATGTAATTTGTGTTTTATCTTTAGCAAAGTCTGCGTCATGTCTGATATGGACTCGGTTATACTCATGTGTATAAATATGTACACCCAGGGGCTTGTACAAACAACAACAGTTCAATACATACTTTCGGTGCATCGTCACCCTAGTTTTCTAGGTTTTTCATCTCGACGAGTTCTTGTTCCAAGTTGAGCTGCATCAGGTAGGTTTGATCTCCAGCAACAGGTAAGTTCTGACTATAGTTGCTTGTATCGATGAGGCTAGGGCTTCCATCATTTGAGTCCGACACTCTACTTCGGTCGATACAAGCGCTAAATAATCATATAAATTATTTAATCTAAGCTATTAGTACTTACTTGTATCGGCTGATTCATTTTGGGTTTGCTTATATCGGCCAAATTGTTATTTATAATTTAGATTATTTGGTGTATCTATCAACCTAAAAAACAATCAAAGGCTTGACTAGACCTTATCCTTTCGTTCATACTTAGTGTTGCATCGATTGAGTTTGACCTACTAAGTAGTCATTGAAATTGCAAGAACTAGCTTGCTCTTGGATTGGCAATAAGGGTAGTATCGGGGTTTCAGCCGATCTTATTTGGTATAACTATTTCGCATCAAGTTACGTGCATGCTTTCTTTTGCTTAACTGGTTATATGTATCATCTTAGATAAGTTTATCAATCCTTCAAATCTATTAAGCTTGTTATCAGTGTCGCACTGTCTTGGTTAGGTTTGATCTGTTGAGGTTATAACCCATTTAGTGGATTTAATTAAGGTTGGTAATCTTATATAAGGCTATATCAGAGTTTTAGCCAATATATTATCTAAAACGCCCAAGCTATTCCATCGGTTATGATATGAGTCCATATAATTATTAATTTATCTAATCTTGGTTATAAGCAATTAATAATATCTCGGTTAGGTCCGATCTATTGTAATTGCTTGAAGCTATGAGAAAGATTAAATCAACAATTACATGTTATTCATATCTATAGCCAATCGTGATTGTTTTGGGTATGAGTTTCAATATCTCTTCATTGGCTAGCTATTTAGATAATATAATCCTATAGCACTTGAGCTTAATAATCTTAGTCTTATGTTGTATCGATTGGGTTTGACCTATATGATTGATTCTATTAAAGAAAAGTTGTTTATGGTTATATCTATTATGAATGTAGTTCATGACCAACATCTTCCACCTTGCAGCCGATTTGACTCATTCGCATCGGCTACGTCATCACGATACGACATTGGCCTATCGACCAATCGGCTATCATCTTTTAACATTTATCATGTCTTGTTGGTTGCAGGATCAAACCAACTGGCACGCCCGCATTCCATGCAAGTGTTGGACATGCACCGAAGCTAAGCAGAACTCCCAGGCCACTATGTTCTTTGCATCCACTGCACCGCACGATCACAACGACCATTGGAGGTGGTGTATCGGTTGCTAAGGTGCACCGTCCTTGGATAGCTGTAGTTGAGCCATGAACATCGTCTCCAATCCGCAATCAAGTATGCACTTTCTCTCATTGAAAGATCAGGAGCTAAACCCTCGCGGGTGCTCATCAGAAGGAGGAGATTAGATTGGATTGGTTTCTGTTTAGTGGCCGACGAAGAAGAGATAAAAAAGAAAGTGCGGGTTTGGTTTTGTTTTTCATGTGGGGCCTTTCCAAGCTATGATTGAGCTAGTGTCAATTTCCACCTCGTGCCGTCCTTCTCCCACAATCAGAATCCAGACTAGGTGACTCTCTTCCTCCCCTCCATAACCACAATCGAAACACCTTGGTGAATTTTTATTTGGTGTCGGTTTTGAGATCTGTTTGAAATAAAAGGAAACTAGTGTAACTTTAGCATTCCATTTTTTCATAGTCTTAATTTTAGGGTTTGGCTTTTTACATTAGAGTCCCTATAATTTTCATATTTATGTTTAAGTCCATGTAATTTTACATTGTGGTCCTTAAGTTGTTTTTGCTAAAGAAATAAAAAAAGAAAAGGAAGAAAGGTGCTTATAAAAAATGAAAAGTTGCACCAAACAAAAAGAAAAAAAGAAAGAAAGAAAAGAAAGAACGAAAGAAAAGAGAAAATATGTTGTTATCTTTAGCTTTGCTTTCATATATTAGAGTTGTGCTTGAGTTGTTTCTAGTGTTATCTTGAGGTATCGTTTGTGTCTAGGCTTGCGTCTCTAGTATGTTCTAGCCTAGGACTAGCACGGTACTGACTTTAAACGATTATTCAACTTTGCATTCTATGATATGAGCATTTGCTATTCCTTTGCTACATATTTAAGCCTACCCAGAGCTCCACAGATTTGATTGCAGTGGTATAACAGGTGTGGGTGTACGTTGAGTCGGTGTGGTCACTATTCCACTTGCATTGGTAAGAACTTGTAAGAGCTTGGTTAAAAGCTTGAGTGTGTGTGATATTTGAGCTACCAGTACCTAGTAGTTGATAGGAGCGTTCATATTCTTATGTGTATTTCTTGTTTTCTACTAACCATGATAGGATTAAGCAAGAGAATATGAGACGGTCTAGCTCATGATCCATATGAGGTAAGTGACGTTGTTCTTTCTAAGATCAAATCTGCACTACCTTATTTGAAAGGAAATTGTGATCCTCATGCTTACATTAAATGGAAGCTAGCGGTTGATAGAGAATTTAAAAAGCATGGTTTGTCTGAGAAACATATGGTTATGTGTGTCTCTAATGTTTTAATTAAAAATGCTTCTTATGATTGGAAACATCTTTGTAGGCATAAAAAATACCTCAATCTTGGAAACATTTGAAAAAATATGTGAAACAATGTTATGTTCCTGTGTATTATGCTAATATTCTACTCAGTAAACTACAATGTTTAAAACAAGATACAAGAACTGTTACTTCATACTATCATGATATGCTTGCTTATTTATTATGTTGTGATTTAGATGAATGTGAAGAAGCTACAAAATTGAGGTTTTTACGTGAGCTTAATAAAGAAATTCAGGACATACTTGTTTGTCAAAATTATAGATCTTTTTTTCATTTGTTACAACTTGCTTGTAATGCTGAAAGTCAAATAGAGGACATGCAAAAGCAACACACTATATTTTTTCTCCTACTAATAACCATTTGCAGAAAGTGCATAATCACGAAAAGGAGAGAGACATGAATGAGCTATCATTCCCATTGTTCACACTCAAGTTCGATGCACCTCCATCATCTGAAGAGAGCATCAAAGGTAAACTAAATGGTGCTGAAATTAATCACGGTGAGTGTGTTGCTAATGAATTAAATTTGTCTACTTTTCATGCTAAAGTAGAGCAACCATTAGTGGAGCAATCTTTTGTGTCTTGTTACTAACGTTTTGAAGGAAGCTTAGAACATTAAACAAAATGAGGAGAATGATATACTTAAAAGGAAAGTGGAGAAGCATAAGGCACCTGCGATGTCTGAAGAAAGTTTGCAAGGTAAACTAAATGGTGCCGAGACAAATGAAAGTGAGTGTTCTTCAGTTGAGCTACACATATCCACTTTTATGCAATCATGGAGCAACCATTAGTGGAGCCCATTGCTGAGATCCCTTTGTCACAAGTTGATCTATTTGTTGTTCCTTATGATAAAAAAGAGTTATGTGATAATATTTTACTTATATCCGTGTCACAACTAGTGAATAAACATGCTATTTTTATTGTGTCTTTATGTGCTGATTTTAAACATGTTGTTCACATTGCTAATAAAGTTGAAGAACATGAAGTGTTATCTTTAAATATTTTGGGCTATGTTCGACCTTGGAGTCCTTGTTCTCGACCTCAACTCATCGGCCCGACATCAGGCCTCCTCGGGAAGGAAGGCTTGCTTTGCAAAGCTCGCAGAGGAGGCAAGGAGGGGACAACTTCTTTCTAAGCCCCAAGAACAGTCGTCATTGTAATCCTAGTTTATACTCCACCCCATCAAAGAACACCACACACTGGACGTAGGCTTATTATCCTTCAGGAGGGCTGAACCAGTATAAATCTTCTTGTATTTGGCTTGTTTGATACTTGAGTCGACCATCAGATCAATTAGAGAGACGCCCCGACCATTCTCATTTACCTCCTCGGGTAGCCCCCTTGGAGAATTGCCGACCATCTGCTGACATTCAGTTTGATGACTTTTGTGAGCTCAATAATTTAAAATATAAATTATTTACTATGTCTAATTTGCCATGTCCAACTAATACTATATTTAATATCTTTGGCAATTATAATGATAGAGGAGTATATTTGGGGCACATAATTTACATATGTTCAGATCCCCTATAATTATGCAAGAAAATAGCAAGCTAGAGAGTAGTATTACTATCAATCATGTTATTTCGAGTTTGTGTTGTTTTGTTTTGAAAGAACAGGTTGGTTCTGAGGAAGAGGAGTGACCGGATCACTTAATGTGGCCGCCACACACCGAGGTAGTTGTGCCAGATGAATACTTGGCTTCTGAAGAAGGGCAGCAAAATGAGCTGCAGGCGAAACAATCAAATGTGTTATCCATGTTCTTTGTTGTGCATCCATATCAGGTACATTTGTTTTATTGGATATTAATACTATTTGCTAAAGAGCTGATTATTTACATGACGAAAGTTTATTGCGTTTGTTTTCATGTAGACACTTCTATGTGCAAGATCATGCACTACATGACAAGAACCATAAGGAAAAACCGAGAACAGTTTTCCGTAAAGAAAAATAAGGATGATGTGACCATGACTATCATTGATACAACAATTGCTCACATCATAGGACAACTGTAAGTTGAGATTTAGCCGCAGATGTTTTGAAATATAATTTGGCCACATTCAACATCATTGATTTCAAACAACCGCCAAATATGCCAACGAGCTCCTTTTGGGTACATGAGTACTTGATGGAAAGCTCTCGGAGTCCTCTTTCCAAATGATCTAACTTCACCTCCAAATTCCATCTCAGTCAGTCACAATCACAGAAATAAGATGTTGCATCACCTATAATGGGCTTATGGGCTTGTAACTTCATCTAGGACCCCAACCCAAGTGAGGTGCACCCCAACCTGGTGGAGCACGACTCTAGGGACCCCTTGGTCATCCTCCCATCTCATTAAATAGCTAGATACCCCTTCAGGGTTTCTTGGGTTTTGTTTAGATTAAAATTTAGCCATTGCTACTTTAGCTTGTACTTATGTGTGTCAGCTAGACCTTACCATAAGCTTTAGGTCCTATTTGCAATTCGGATTGCTTTTTATCTTGTTTTTGTTTGTTTCTTCGATTTGCTTACATGAATAAGGTTGATCTACACCAAAAAGATCAGCAACCCACGGAGAGGTGTATCGATCACTAAGACAAAACACAAGAATGTCTCGTACGGTTGAAGTCGGGTTGAAAACTTCCCTCCCGAATAGTAGTTATCTCAACTCACCGAAAGATCGAGCCAATTAGAGTTGTGAGTGTATCGAGTGGAGCTCAGACTTTATCATCATATCAGCCTCAAGACCAAGTTAGATCGATATGAGGGTAAACACCCATTTTGTGGGCAAATCGGAAGGTTTATGGGATAAACCTACAAAGGATATCATAATCTTTCAGTGATGGCGGATAATTTACGTTGCAAACCGACAAAAGTGTTAGTGATATGCCCTACCGGCAACATGGAGATGTTAGATATCATGGTCAATGTTTATGTATAAATGAATAAAGTGTTATTCAGTTCCATCAAATAGACATCTTGTATTGATCAATAAGTACGTAACTTATTTATGAGACTCTATATGTATGAATCTATTTCTAAATGATCCCTGAACATATATCATATTATTTGAACTAATATGATTCTAAGATTGGCATGTTTATTGATTGATGATCATGTCTCAAAGATCATGGGTATGGAGATACCAAATCAATAAACATGGACATATGTGTTAGAAAACACATTGTTGGATAGACCCACCATGAGACACTACAGGATTTAATGTGCCATTAGTTGGTCTCAGGTAGTGTTGGTACAAAGTCCTTAGACCTGAGATCACCATGGATTCCAACATGTGTAGTAGCCTACTTTGGGACTATCAAGCGCTATTCCGTAACTGGGTAGTTATAAAGGTAGTTTTCAGGTTTGCTATGAAACATAGACTGGGATGTGAGTGATCAACATGGAATTTGCCTCTCCTTTGGAGAGATATCTCTGGGCCCCTCAAGGTAATGGATTATGGAAATGCATGGCCATGCTAAGTTGATTGAGGAGTCAATCAACAGACAGACAATCCAATACGATTCGAGTGAATGGTTAAGCTATTGAAGGGGATGACACACATCTTGCCTATAGCTTAATTGGTATCGTGAGGCAAAGGGATTTGTGTACACATTACAGGTTTGGAGCCAATATTATATTCTTGTATACTATGGTGTCAATATGTGCTGCTAGGCGCCGCTATTGACAGGTCGGCTGAGTTGGACTCGAGCCGATGATCGGCTAAGTTAGACTATGGCCGAAACCGAGTATACCTGAACCTACAGGGTCGCACGCTTAAGGGGATAAGAACAGGCATTCGAGTTGGACTCAGATACGGCTCGATCGGATAGGGATCTGATCAGATAGAGCCCTATGGGCTTACGAAGTCTGGCCAGCCAACTCTATCAGATTCGGATAGGATCCGATTCAAAATAGAGTCCCGATGGGCCTCTAGGCCCAACCCGCAACTCTATATAAAGGGGCGAGGGGTGGAGAATTTCAGTCAATCGAATTGAACTGAATCAATTTGATTTGGCATAACAAGTCGGCGAGATCAATCTCCACAGAAACCCTCCCCACCTTCGAGCCAAAACCATAGCCTTGCATTGCGTGCTAGCACACAGGTGTTCGGCGTTCTGTCCCCGGACGTGTGGATATCTGTAGAGGCGCTGCTACGTTGCGCGTTGTTGATCAGCTATGAATCGGCTGCAATCGGAGCGAGGCGACTGCGGCAGATCGGTGATGAGAACGCGGTCGGACGACTCGGATTGGCTACGACATCGGCGAATCTGCTAATTGGTGAATCGGTTGTCCCCAGGAATCGGCTGTCGACAAATCGGCTGTCATCGGCCAGCACTACTCCAGATCGGATACTCCTGATTGGCTATTTCCACTGCATACTCCAATCGATAACGATCTATCGGCTCTTACTTGCAAGTGTTCCTGGTTTGCGCGGTAGAAAAGTTTTTATTTTCGGCTAGCGTAGCCTCCGTGTAACCCTTCAGTGGTATCAGAGCTAATCTTGCTTAGTTCGGGTTTTAAATTGGATCTGGAACAAGTTTTGCACACAGGTTGATAAGATCAATCGGTTTTACGGGATCTGATGAGAAGAGTTGATGGTAATTGCGTTCCTTGATAGTGTATCGAAACGGTGTAATGTGATTACGTCGAAGCAATATCCATAGAACTCTGTTTGGGTTGGTTTCGTGATAGCGTTCCTTGATAGTGTATCGAAACGGTATAATGAGATTATGCCGAAGCTATCTCGTAGTCCGATCTTGTTTGCTGCCTCGCGCCTACGCAAACCATCTCCCTTGATAGTGTATCGGGACGACATAATATGATTATGCCAATATGGTTTCCGTAAGCGATTTCATAGATTGGATCTATGAATTTCGTGTGGTGTTCCGGGCGCTGTCCGAAAACCGCGAGGGGACGGCTTCCCCCTCGGCCCCCCGCCGTGCGCCCCCCTTATAGGTCGTCTTGATGTCGTTTCTCTGCGATAGGTAGAAACGTTCTACGCCTAACTTGTTTTTGCAGAGAATGCTTTGAGATGGTATGGTCCTATTGTATGTATGAGATGCATGTGACGCGTGTAATATTCTTTCATATGTGCAATCCCTGTAATATTCTTTCTTATGTGCAATGTTTGTAATATTCTTTCACGACCTATGAGTCGATGTAATCTTCAATTATAGCTTCTATAGTAGTAGCTTAGTTTGAAGAATTCAAGCATTCTGCACGTTGGAAGATGGTGCCGAAGATGGAGATCCTCTGCGCCAGCATGGAGATGGAGATCACCATGTGAAGGGGGCCATACTATTTCATGCTATTCTACCTGCTTTCATATATGTGATATGTTTGTTTGATAGGATAGCATCCCTCGCAAAATTAAGTAGTAATGATGCCCTTCCAAATGTTGCACCCGTCACCGTTATGCTCGTCAATGGTGGGTCTGCCAAAGCAGAGTGTCATTCTCTATCATAACATGAGGGGGTATATGTCGGACATATACAACAGGAGCATTTGGTTTACTTAACAAGGCTATCAAAATAATTTTGGGCCTTGGGGCATAGGTTGGCGTCGGGGCATGGAGATGCCACACCAACAACAAGAGTCACATAGAGATGTGATTAGCAAGGAGTTGCTTACCGATGTTATTAATTTTCTAGCAGTGATGCCAAAGCTCACTAGAAATTAACTAACATGTGGATCTTGACCCAATACGTAACCTAGAGGGAAGGTGGAAAATACGTAATGGGAGTCTAATGTTAAATTGTTTAACAATAGACATAGCATAAACATTGTGCTAAACTTTGCTTTTTCTGTTGTATAATAATGGCAGCTAATACTACACCCAGTGCTTTCAATTTGCGATCTATTCTCGAGAAAGAAAAATTAAACGGAACAAACTTTATGGATTGGTATCGCAACTTGAGAATTGTTCTCAAGCAAGAGCGTAAGGAGTACGTTCTTGAAGTATCCTATCCTGAAGATTTGTCTAATAATGCCACTACAACTGCACGGAGAGCTTACGAGAAGCACACTAATGATGCCCTAGATATAAGCTGTCTCATGCTTGCTACAATGTCCCTGAGCTTCAGAAGCAATATGAGAGCAGCGATGCTCACACTATTATTCAAGGACTGCGTGGCATGTTTGAGAACCAAGCTCGGGCCGAGAGGTTCAACACCTCGAAGTCCTTGTTTGCGTGCAGGCTTGTTGAGGGGAATCCCGTCAGTCCGCATGTGATAAAGATGATTGGCTATATCGAGAGTCTTGAGAAACTAGGTTTCCCTCTTAGCCAAGAGTTGGCTACAGATGTGATTCTCCAGTCGCTCCCTCCGAGCTTCGAGCCATTCATATAAAATTATCACATGAACAATATGGATAGAACCTTGACCGAATTGCATGGGATGCTAAAGACAGCTGAGGAGAGTATCTAGAAAAACGGTCATCATGTGATGATGATGCAGAAGGCTAAGCGCAAACCACCTGTCAAGAAACTTTGCACCAAGATGAAGTTAACTCCCGATGAGATCGCGAGTGCGTCTAATGCAAAGAACGGCAAAAAGGGATCGGCGGCATCAGATGTCGTTTGCTTCTATTGCAAGAAGATAGGCCACTGGAAAAGGAACTGCAAGAAGTACATGGAGGATCTCAAAAAGAAGCAAAGTACGACTTCGCGGTATTAATGTTATAAGCATTAATCTTGCTAATTCACCTACGACTCTTGGGTATTTGATACCGGATCGGTAGCTCATATTTGCAAATCATTGCAGGGAATGAGAAGAAGTAGAGGCTTGAGAAGGGGCGAGGTGAACCTGCGCGTCGGCAATAGAGCAAGCGTTGCTACAGTTGCTGTCGGCACAGTACCACTTCATCTACCTTCAGGATTAGTTTTGGAAGTAAATAATTGTTATTGTGTTCCAACACTATGTCAAAACGTTATTTCCGCTTCATGTTTGCAAGCGGAAGGATATGATTTTAGATCGATGGACAAGGGTTGTTCAATATATCTCAGAGATATGTTCTATTTTCATGCTCCATTCATGAATGGATTATACGTTTTGAATCTTGAAGCGTCTCCCATCTATAACATTAATACAGAAAGGCAACTCTCCAATCATACAAACCACACGTTTATCTGGCATTGTCGCTTAGGCCATATAAATCAGAAACGCGTGGAGAAGCTCCATAAGGATGGATTGCTTCACTCTTTTGATTTTGAATCATTTGAGACATGTGAATCTTGTTTACTTGGTAAGATGACAAAGGCACCTTTCACGGGATACAGTGAGAGAGCAAGTGACTTGTTGGCACTCGTACATACTGATGTATGTGGACCAATGAGCTCAACGGCCAGAGGTGGTCATCAGTACTTCATTACCTTTACCGATGACTTTAGTAGATATGGTTATATCTACTTAATGAGGCATAAGTCTGAATCCTTTGAAAAGTTCAAAGAATTCCAGAATGAAGTACAAAATCATTTAGGGAAAACAATCAAGTTTCTACGATCAGATCGTGGAGGGGAATACTTGAGCCAAGAGTTTGGTAATCATCTGAAAGATTGTGGAATTGTTTCACAGTTGACTCCGCTAGGAACTCCGCAATGGAACGGAGTGTCCGAACGGAGAAATCACACCTTGTTGGACAAGGTGCGGTCGATGATGAGCCAAAGTGATCTTCCGTTATGCTTCTGAGGATATGCTCTTGAAACAGTTGCGCTCACACTAAATAGAGATCTATCTAAGTCAGTTAAAAAGACACCATATGAGATATGGACAGGGCAACCCCCTAGTTTGTCTTTTCTCAAAATTTGGGGATGCGAAGCTTATGTAAAGCATTTACAGTCTGACAAGCTCACACCCAAATCTGAAGAGTGCTTCTTTGTGGGATATCCTAAGGAAACCAAGGGATATTACTTTTATAATCGGGAACAAGACAAAGTGTTTGTCGCTCGACACGGTGTTTTCTTGGAGAAAGAGTTTCTTTCAAGAAGGGTTAGTGGGAGCAGGGTGCATCTTGAAGAAGTTCAAGAAACACCAGAAAATGTTTCAGCGACCATTGAACCACAACAGGAGGAGAAAAGTGTTGCGCCACCTGTTGTAGATACACCAGCCCCACGGAGGTCTGAAAGATCACGTTGTGCGCCTAACAGGTACACAGGTGCGGAACAACATGATATATTGTTGTTGGACAACGATGAGCCTAAGACCTATGAGGAAGCGATGGTGGGACCCGATTCCAACAAGCGGCTTGGAGCCATGAATTCCGAAATAGAATCCATGTACGACAATCAAGTTTGGAACTTAGTTGATCCACCTGATGGTGTCAAAACCATTGAGTGTAAATGGGTTTTTAAGAAAAAGGCCGATATGGATGGAAATGTTCACATCTATAAGGCGCGATTGGTGGCGAAAGGTTTTAAACAGATTCAAGGAGATGATTATGATGAAACCTTCTCGCCCGTCGCAATGCTTAAATCTATTCGGATTATCCTAGCGATTGCTGCATATTTCGATTATGAGATATGGCAGATGGATGTCAAAATGGCTTTCCTAAATGGAAACCTAAGCGAGGATGTATACATGATACAACCTCAGGGTTTTGTCGATCCACAATCGCCTGGAAAGATATGCAAGCTATAGAAATCCATTTATGGATTGAAGCAAGCATCTCGGAGTTGGAATATTCGTTTTGATGAAGTAATCAAAGGGTTTGGTTTCATTAAAAATGAAGAGGAGGTCTGTGTTTACAAAAAGGTAAGTGGGAGCGCAATTGTATTTCTAATATTATATGTGGATGACATATTACTGATTGGAAATGATGTCCCTATGCTAGAATCTGTCAAGTCTTCATTGAAAAATAGTTTTTCCATGAAAGACTTAGGGGAGGCAGCATACATATTGGGCATTCGGATCTATAGAGATAGATCCAAGAGGCTAATTGGATTAAGCCAAAGTACATACATTGACAAGGTGTTGAAAATGTTCAACATGCATGATTCCAAGAAAGGTTTCTTGCCCATGTCACATGGCATTAATCTTAGCAAGAATCAGTGTCCTCAGACACATGATGAGCGGAATAAGATGGGTATGGTTCCATATGATTCGGCAATTGGATCCATCATGTATGCCATGCTTTGTACACGTCTAGATGTCTCGTACGCTTTGAGTGCTACGAGCAGATACCAGTCAAATCCAGGTGAAGGTCACTGGACTGCTGTAAAGAATATCCTTAAGTACTTGAGAAGAACTAAGGATATGTTCCTAGTCTATGGAGGTGAAGAAGAGCTTGTTGTAAGTGGTTACTTTGATGCTAGCTTCCAAACAGACAAGGATGATTATAGATCACAATCTGAGTTCGTGTTCTGCCTGAACGGAGGCGCAGTCAGCTGGAAGAGTTCCAAGCAGGATACTGTTGTTGATTCTACAATGGAGGCCAATTACATTGCTGCTTCGGAAGCTGCAAAGGAGGCTGTTTGGATCAAGAAATTTGTTTCTGAGCTTGATGTGATGACTAGTGCGACTGGTCCAATATCTCTCTTTTGTTTCTGAACATGGAGATGTTGGATATATTGGTCAATGTTTATGTATAAACGAATAAAGTGTTATTCAGTTCCATCAAATAGACATCTTGTATTGATCAATAAGTACGTGACTTATTTATGACACTCTATATGTATGAATCTATTTCTAAATGATCCCTGATCATATATCATATTATTGGAACTAATATGATTCTAAGATCGACATGTTTATTGATTGATGATCATGTCTCATAGATTATGGGTATGGAGATACCAAATCAATAAACATGGACATATGTGTTAGAGAACACATTGTTGGATAGACCCACCATGAGACACTACAGGATTTAATGTGTCATTAGTTGGTCTCAGGTAGTGTTGGTACAAAGTCCTTAGACCTGAGATCACCATGGATTCCAACATGTGTAGTAGCCTACTTTGGGACTACGAAACGCTATTCCGTAACTGAGTAGTTATAAAGGTGTTTTCAGGTTTGCTATGAAACATGAAGTGGGATGTGAGTGATCAAGATGGAATTTGCCCCTCCTTTGGAGAGATATCTCTGGGCCCCTCGAGGTAATGGACTATAGAAATGCATGGCCATGCTAAGTTGATTGAGGAGTCAATCAACAGACAGACAATCCAATACGGTTCGAGTGAATGGTTAAGCTATTGAAGAGATAACACACATCTTGCCTATAGCTTAATTGGTATCATGAGGCAAAGGGATTTGTGTACACATTACAGGTTCAGAGCCGATATTATATTCTTGTATACTATGGTGTCAATATGTGCTGCTAGGCGTCGCTATTGACAGTCGGCTGAGTTGGACTCGAGCCGACGATCGGCTAAGTTAGACTATAGCCGAAACCGAGTATACCTCGAACCTACGTGGTCGCACGCTTAAGGGGATAAGAACAGGCATTCAAGTTGGACTCAGATACGGCTCGATCGGATAGGGATCCGATCGGATAGAGTCCTATGGGCTTACGAAGTCCGGCCGGCCAACTCTATGAGATTTGGATAGAATCCGATTCAAAATAGAGTCCCGATGGGCCTCTAGGCCCAACCCGCAACTCTATATAAAGGGGCGAGGGGTGGAGAATTTCAGTCAATCGAATTGAACTGAATCAATCTGATTTGGCGCAACAAATCGGCGAGATCAATCTCCACGGAAACCCTCCCCACCTTCGAGCCAAAACCCTTGCATCGCGTGCTAGCACACGGGTGTTCAACGTTCTGTCCCCGGACGTGTGGATACCGGTAGAGGCGCTGCTACGTTGCGCGTTGTTGATCGGCTACGAATCGGCTACAATCGGAGCGAGGCGACTACGGTAGATCGGCGACGAGAACGCGGTCGGACGACTCGGATCGGCTGCGACATTGGCGAATCGGCTGATTGGTGAATCGGCTGTCCCCAGGAATCGGCTGTCATCGGCCAGCACAGTTCCAGATCGGATAGTCCTGATTGGCTATTTCCGCTGCATACTCTAATCGGTAACGATCTATCGGCCCTTACTTGCAAGTGTTCCTGGTTTGCGCGGTAAAAGTTTTGTTTTCGGCTAGCGTAGCCTCCGCGTAACCCTTCAAAAAGATCGATGAACTAGGGTACTAGGTAGAAGATAAAGTAGAAAATATAGCTAAAAGTAAACGTAAGAGAATGATTCAATCGATTGTTGAGTGTATGGGTCGGGGGTTTATAACAGAACCTGTCATAGCCCTTGTAAAGAGGTTGGTCTAGCTTCCAAAGGCATTCTCTATGTCCTATTAGGCTTAGAGATCAATTAGGATTCAAAATACCTTAGGCCCAAGCAAGAAAACACAAGAACAACATTAATTGGACTCAAGGTTGGGACTGCTAGTCGGACCGACCATAGTTCAACGTCCGGTCCGACCGGCCTCACAATGGCGGTCCAACTGGCTTCCACGGGAAAACTCGGTCCGATCGGCCTCATAATAGCGGTCCAACTGGCTTCCACGGGAAAACTCTGGCTTATTCCAAATCTGGTCCAAACATATCATAAGTTTGGCATAGTGCCAAATTTAATTAGCTGTCAAATTGTAATAAATCTATGTTTTAACGTGTATAGGAGTCGCTTTGATCACATACTAACATTTATAAATTTAATATATGAGTAAATTGTGTTGATAATAAACGGACATATCGGTTGGGCATAATTTACTACATACTTACTATGGAGCAAGAATTTATCTAGTAGGTGTGAACCAAGTCTAAAATGATATATTCTGTCTAATTATTATGATTTAGAGTTTGATTAGGATGTCACTTGTACACATGAGGGTATAAGACACGTAGTATATGCAAACAACCTTCTTCATCTATACATACTTTGTGTTTATTGTTTCATCCATTTTAGTTTATTGCATACTCCCTTGTTTTATACATTTTTATACGCACAATCAACATAAATTTATTCTATATTTGATATGTATATCTACGCAACATCAAGCTCACGTAGTGTCCGACTAAATTAGTTATGATGTGTTCTTTTGCCTTTTGGTTACACATAAGATGAGTTTGTGTAACGAAAGTAAGTGATTTAGAAGTTTACGCTCTTTATGAGTTTATTCAATTCCCCATGCTTAGCATGGATTGATGCTTGGAGTACCACGGATCCTAAGTCAAACTGTCCAACATGAAGAAATTAATTGTTTGCAGATCTTTGTGTAGACATACATTTCATCACATATTGATTGAACCTAATCAGAGTGCAATGATGTACTGCTTCATAATTTCAATGTAAAATTATTTCAATACTAGAAATCAATCATTCTAAATACTAAAAAAACAACTTAATTATTCTATTTCAAACGTTCGATAGCCGCCTTAACTTTTTCCTAAAGATTTTGAACTTCTTTGTCATTTTTTGTTCACGATCGCCACTGTCAATGATATCCTCTCGCAAATAACGGTGTCTTTTCTAAATTAAATATGTACTAAAAGCCAATGCATTTAAGCTGTTGTTCCGTATGATTAATTGCTGTCGTTGTCGTCGTCTCAGTTGACAATTCTCACTGATTTGCTGTTGAAATCTTTTGGACGTGATAGTTCGGACTTCTCTGATCCAGATAATGAAAGAAAAGAAAAGAAAGAAAAGAAGCGAAGCAAGGAACATAAAACTACTCTTCAGTTCTACTTCATCCGTTAAAAAAACAACCTAAATAAAAATTTAACATCACTTAAAATAATAAATATAAAGAACCTCATATCTAGATTGGTTAGTGATATGGTTTTTTATTTTTTTGAAACGGAGAGGGAGTAGACGTCAATCATCAATGGTGTACTATATTCAATTCTCTAGCGACAGAAACCCCTCGTGGTTCGTTCCTTGCATTTTTCTTTAGTATATTCAATTCTCTGTAACAACAGAAACCCTCGTGGTTCGTTTCCTTCATTTTTCTTCGCTTTTGAACATACAAGTACGCATCATCATGATCAAATTGGAGTCTTGGGAACAGTTCTCGGTTGGTATCCAGTATCCACACTGAGGCTGTAATTAATTAGTATTTCAAATTAATCAATGACTTGCATAAATATGAAAAATAAGACAATATTAGCAAGTGTGGTCAGCCTTCTTCACTAGTTAGAGTGTGGTAAAAGTGACCCTGCTTTGTTGAAACAATTTACGGCGTAAAATTAATTTAAAAACTATATATGCTCACTACATTCCTTTATTTTCAGATAGTAGAATTATTTTGGAATGGTCGTTTTAGTCATTCATATTATTTTCCACCGTAGCTTCAAAGTACTACACACATACGTTTAAAAAGCAGATGATTTTTTTAGAAGCACAAATCATACTGTACCACCACACCAAGAATGAATTCAAGATATAAAAAAATAAGTGTTATAGCTAGGAATAATACTCCCTTTTCCAAATTATAAAACAGAAAAGTCAAACTTTTTAAACTATGAATAATAATTAACTAACAAAATATACATTTAGCATCACACATGTTACATCATTAGGTTCAAATTTAAAAATGCTTTTGTATGTATAATGTTAATTTTATAGTTATTATAATATATTACGTATCCGTCAATAGTAAGATGCTTGTGTGGTGACTTCGTCGATCTTGTCGGTCCAGAATTTTGGAGGATGTTTGTGTTTTATTGTATTTCTAAAAAAATAAAGTTCTAACATATTAGAGACGGTGTAAAAATCTTATACGCAGAGTAACGTGCACTGGATGGAGCAAGAAATTATTTCCTTTTTCTTGTAAACTTAGTTTTTAAAATTCAAATTTTCCACACTGACACTACTACATAAAAAGTTTTGTGCAGACAGCCGATAACATGTTTGAGCGAGCGTTTGCTCACCCGCTTGCAACTGTGTGCTGGTAGAAATCATGGGTTTTATGCAGGCGAATTACCGACCATCTTTGAAAATCGATTTTCGCAGAGGGCTCAAAACCCATTTTTAATTTTTAGTTTTTATATGTGTAGGCACAAAAGGGCTGAAAAAATATTTCTTATTTAAGTAGGTATCTATTCACGGTCGTGCAATTTTACGCTTGTGCAGTTTATAGGATTTGGATGCATAGTCTGCTGATCATCTCACCTACGAAACAGTTTGTGACTAATAGACCATGTTTAACACAGCTTAGCTTCCAAATCCAACTTATCTAAAGCTGAAGCTATGTCAAATAGTATAGATTCTCTATTTTTTCGAGCAAAGCTAGAAGAACTACTCCACAAATTTATACTACCGGGGTGAAGCTGGGTTTTTGCTGCGCCACAGCTCTACTCCAACCCAAAAGACCCACTACCCTTTAATTTTTTTAACATATATATAAAAAATGCCACCGAACTACCTCAAACTCACCTCCTCACTCTCTCCCTCCCAAAACCTCACGGGCGGCGGTAGGCACACAGGCGGCGCCCCGACGATGGCGCTCCGACGGGGGCTGGTGGCGCACGACGGCGGCGGGCGTTGCGAGCAGGGACGGCACACAGGCGGCGATGTGCGGCGGGCGACGGGTGACGCATGGGCAGCGGTGCATGGGGACAGCGCACAGGCGATGGTGGGGCCGACGGCGGTGCTTTGATGAGGACGGGTGGGCGACGCACGCCGACGGTGGGCGGCATGCGCGAGGGCGGCTATGGCCGACGGCGTGCATGGGGATGGGATTGGGGATTTTTTTTCAATTTCAGATCCGGAGCTGAAAGCTAGCCAAACACTTTTCAACAGGTCTTCATCTCTCACAGGAGCTAGCTTCCACTGGAGTTGGAGTTTGGATCTAGGAGTTGGAGTTTGGAGCCCTACCAAACGAGGCCATAGTTGGATGCTATTTTTTTACTCCACCTCCCATAAAACTTGCAAGACATATTATGCACTCCATATGACATCAAATGAAAATGTTGTATGTCACGCCGAGATATATAGCATATCTTCATGCAAGCTCATTTAAAAATTTTGAAATATCTATTTAATCAAAATAGATGTAAGAGTTTGAACGAATATTTGAACACCTAAACAATCTCAAATGAAGAAATGTTCAACTACAAAGTTGTACAACGAGAGATACAATTTTTATATAAAGTTTATCACCATTCGACTTAATATGAAAGAATTTCGATTATTTTATCATAGTTTAGTGGTGCTTTCATATTCAAGAGCGGTTTTCTTAAAGAGAACAACCCATGAAATCCGATTTTTACGAGCTGTACTTTTCTACGAGCGGTTTTCTAAAGAAATCCGCTTGTAAAAAAATAAGGGTGATTTTCTTCAATAAATTGTTGATGGTCCTTAAGTACCAAATTTTACTGTCAACTCCTACGTCAATGAATATAAAATGAAATATCAAACTTAGTGATAGGGGTTTATTACTAACTATTTTTCGAAGTGTTTGTAAATATGTGTATGCAGGTAATTTTGGATGAAAATAATGAAATATACCTCTGGCCAACCATATACGAGTACACCGATTGAAGGATCCATATGATAGTCAAAACAGACTAAAATTTTTGCGAATCCATTGTGCACCGCCATAGAGACCCATCTATCATCCTCACAGAAGAAGCTTGGTGGCTAGAGGCTATGGGCTGGTTCAGTCGAACCACCCAAGTGGCCCCCAGCCACCAGCTTCCATGTGGCATCTCCCCATAGGCCCTCAATGACGGTTATGGATGAACCGACATTGTAAACCATCATTTCCAACTGTCATTAGCCACTACAAACTGAAGTACAACTTACCTGTATATTTTAGGCCACACTCTGGTAGTGTTTACAGAATAGGTAGAGAGTGAGGGGAAGTTTCGGAGGAGTGCCAGAGTTGTCAGTGCTCTCTCCTCTCTTACCTCGGCCAATTTAGTATTTAATTTACTTGCTTAAGTAATATATATTATCATCATTGCGGGTTTGTCGCTTAGTATTTATATTAAGTGTTCTAGTAATATGACTTTGGATAAAGAAGGAAGTTTCTGCGCGAGGCTAGAGTAGTAACCAACAACATCGACGTGGTGTCTAGGTTAGATGTTACCTTCATTTGTTATGTGCTCCACGAAAAGCAAAGGTGGACAGCAGGTAGTGACAGCCCTGTCCATCTTTCTTTTCCACCATGTTATACACCATAGAGCTACCTGCCAGAGTCTCTTGGAAGACCAGGGATGAACCGGTGTCCGAAGCAATTGATAGAGTTTTACCTTGATTTAAGTTTAGTTAATAAAACCATAGGAATCCTCTCTAGCCTAAACCTACTATTAGTTGTTGTCGTTGGTTGAATTCTGTTCTTAGATTATACACATATGTTTCCTGTGATTTGATATCCTTAAAATACTCTAAGGTGAAGTGCTATATTGGGTTCCATTAGCTTGTGGATTTATGTGTGACCATAATAAATACCAACAGAAATCCACATATAAAAATGTTTCCTTAATTTTCCCCTAATATTAAAAATTCATTTTAAGTTCAATTGATGTGAACCAAAGTTCTCCATGATCCTTTTACAATATTCTCTTTAATACGGCTAGGTTCATATTTACATAAACTACTTATTTCAATATATTTATTCAATTTTGTCATGTAGTCTCTATATGAGTTAATATGTTATGTAAGTTGACATTAGTGATTGAATATATTAGATTAAATATTCCATGAGAATATTAAAATTATCATATTGCAGAAAAACATCAGAATCTCATAGGACTTTGGTTTACCTCACTATCAGAATTTTCTTAATTTTGTATTAAGTTTGGACTTTCTAAAGAGCCCCTTCTAAAAATATTGGCCAGAGCTTGTAACGAATATTTATGCACGTATATGATCTTCTATACAAAAACGTGCAAGTACAAATTTGTAGATCTTAGCTCTATAATTTTAATATAGAACATGTGTCCATCCGAGGTCATTTGCAAAACTAAAAAACAAATACAAAAATAGATATAAGAACAAAAATGAATATTTAAACCCCTAAACTATCTTAACAAACAACTTTTGAACTAAAAGTTATAAATGTCATTGAGGGCTACAAGCTTCATATAGAACATGTCTCCATCCAAGGTCATTTGGAAATGTAAGAAAAACAAATTGAAAACTAGATCTCAGATAAAAAAAGAATATTTGAACACCTAAACGATTTGAAATGAACAAGGTTGTAGATATCGTCAAGATCTACAAAGTTGAAGGGAACCACCCACATAAATTGAATAGTTCAACACCTAAATAATCTCAAATGCAAAAACTTTCAGCGGTAAGTTGTAGATCTCGTCAAGATCTACAATTTTCATAAAAGGTTTCTCTTCATCCAGCTTCTAATGAAGAAGTTTACATGTTTGTTTTTGTATTTTACTTTTGCTCCCGTTTCCAAACATTGTTCTCTTACATTGAACCACCCGCAAAAATAGAATATTCGATCCCATAAATAATCTCAAATGTAAAAAAAAGTTTCAACATCAAAGTTCTAGATCTAGTCGACAACTATAACTTTCATATAAAGATTGTCTTCATCAAACATCATAGGAAAGAGCTATGATTTTTTTTGTATTTTAGTTTTGCTCCCATTGCTAAGGACGATTTTCTTATGTAGAACCGCCTACGAAAATCAATTTCTCAAGCTAATGTCATAGGAATCCACCCACAAAAATAGACCTATTTTTGCAGGCAGGAAGCTAATGTTGGAAAATTTTCCTTTAATAAATCATGGATGGGGATATTTTTCTAGTATTCCCCATGCCCTAAAATACTCTTCGAATTTTCTTCGAATTCTTAGTGCTAAATATGTAATTTTAATATTACAAAGTTTAAATCAGGAATTACTTGAATCTAAAAAAATAAATCCTCTCCTTGGCCTTGGGCCAAATCCGGTCCAAATCTGCTCTCCCTCCCTCCCTTTTCCTCCAGCGGGGCCGCTCCTCTTCCCCACCATCTCCTTCAGCATGCCTTCATGCACTCATCCTATCAACTTTCGCCTCCTTCCCACCTCCCGAACCAGGGAAGCCCAGCTCAACTCGACCTCTCCCTTTCCGCCCTCATTAGCCCATCCCCGTGGAGCAGCTTTGCTTTGTCTAGTCGTGCCCGTCTCTGTCTCGAGACACCGATAGGTGGGCCCACCTATAGGAATCGTCCCCAACCTCTAGCCTATTCAGCCGAAGGGAAGCGAGCCCATGTCATCACCCTCCATTTCCCTCATGAAAAAGTAAAACATTGCCTAATTTGGAGAGTACTAGGTTTCCTTCATGGGGCCGGTCTGACCGGCTGCACGTGGCCGGTCAAACTGGCTTACTCCGACTGTGAGTCAAATTTGATCGATTCTCGGGTTTTGTTGGCTGAGTTGAAGTTTGTCCAATTCTAAATGATCTCTACCCTGAGTAAGACGTGGAGAAGGCCTCGTAGGAAGCAAGACCAACCTCTTTATAAGGGCTATAGCCGGTTCAATTGAGCACATAATCTAATTCCAACACAATTAGCAAATTGAATAGCTAAATATCGCATATAGTTTTTTCTAGTTCTAGTCAATTTTCAGAAGGCCATCCATCCTTACTGTAAGAACGTGAATCCTTTCTGTAGGTTTGTCCCAAAATCCTTCCGTTCCATCTATGATACATAAGTTTATCCCTATTTCATCTAAATCGGCTCCGCTAATCGATTTTAACTTATAGAACCAATCTTGGTTTAGATATATCTAAATCGAGGTGGTTAGCGATGATGTACCTGATAGTACAGTGACCAAAGGTATGTGGTTTTAACTCCGAGGTACCATGTTCAATCGTTTATATGCTCATAATTTTTTCTTAAAAATATTTGGAGCGACGTCTCTCCTTACAAATCTTATTACCAATCACTGCAAAGGATTAGGTGTATTTATTGTGATTGACGGTGTGAAAAAAAAAGTTGCCAACAAATTGCCTCTCTCCTTCTCGCTTAATGCCGTCATGCAGTATCCTGGAAGCTGCATGCCAGCGCCATGCTTGCACCACCCCTCCCCCATCCTCGTGTACGCACATGCAGACATGCTTCAATAGAAGACTGAAACAATAGCACTAGAGGAAAACTACTCCCTTCGTCCGCCTCACTAAGACGGCGCCCGTATTTTAAGATAACTCTTTAAATATTTGATCTTATTATAAATTAAATTTTATTTGATAAAAATAATATTATTGAATTGTTATGTAAATGTAAATTTTATTTTTACAAACATTATATTATATTAAAATTTAAAGTTAAAGATTGAAGTCAAATATTAAAATTTAAATCGTATCTTACATTACTGGAGAAAGCCACAGTAGTCTCGGTTCATAACCCTCAGTAGTCCCTGTTGTCAAACCGGGACTATGAATCCGGGACTAAAGATCGTCATCTCTAGTCCCGGTTGAAATAACCGGGACTCAAGATGCATCTTTAGTCCCGGCTGGTGGTGTTAGTGATATGCCCTAGAGGCAACATGGAGATGTTGGATATCACGTCAATGTTTATGTATTTATGAATAAAGTGTTATTCAGTTCCATGAAATAGACATATTGTATTGATCAATAAGTACGTGACTTATTTATGAGACTCGATATGTATGAATCTATTTCTAAACGATCCCTGATCATATGTCATATTGTTGGAACAAATATGATTCTAAGATCGGCATGTTTATTGATTGATGATCATGTCTCATAGATCATGGGTATGAAGATACCAAATCAATAAACATGGGCATATGTGTTGGAGAACACATTGTTGGATAGACCCACCATGAGACACTACAGGAATTAATGTGCCATTAGTTGGTCTCGGGTAGTGTTGGTACAAAGTCCTTAGACCTGAGATCACCATGGATTCCAACATGTGTAGTAGCCTACTTTGGGACTACCAAACGCTATTCCGTAACTGGGTAGTTATAAAGGTAGTTTTCGGGTTTGCTATGAAACATGGAGTGGGATGTGAGTGATCAAGATGGAATTTGCCCCTCCTTTGGAGAGATATCTCGGGCCCTCGAGGTAATGGATTATGGAAATGCATGGCCATGCTAAGTTGATTGAGGAGTCAATCAACGGACGGATAATCCAATACGGTTCGAGTGAATGGTTAAGCTATTGAAGGGATGGCACACATCTTGCCTATAGCTTAACCGGTATCGTGAGGCAAAGGGATTTGTGTACACATTACAGGTTCGAGCCGATATTATATTCTTGTATACTATGGTGTCAATATGTGCTGCTAGGCGCCGCGTGTGCAGTCGGCTGAGTTGGACTCGAGCCGACGATCGGCTAAGTTAGACTATAGCCGAAACCGAGTATACCTGAACCTACGGGTCGCACGCTTAAGGGGATAAGAACAGGCATTCGAGTTGGACTCGGATACGGCTCGATCGGATAGGGATCCGATCGGATAGAGTCCTATGGGCTTACGACGTGTGAGCGGCCAACTCTATATGAGATACGGATGAGATCCAATTCAAAATAGAGTCCTATGGGCTTACGATGTGTGAGCGGCCAACTCTATATGAGATACGGATGAGATCCAATTCAAAATAGAGTCCCGAGCGGCTACTAATCCCGTCGGCCAACTCTATATAAAGGAGGGAGGGGTGGAGAGCTGCTACATATCAATTGCATCGCATGCAACGAAGTCGCCGAGATCAATCTCCACGGAAACCCTCCCCACTTTCGAGCCAAACCCTAGCCTTGCATCGCGTGCTAGCACACGGGTGTACGGCGTTCGTCCCCGGACGTGTGGATACGGTAGAGGCGCCGCTACGTTGCGCGCGTTGATCGGCGTTGTCTCCGGAGTCTGCTACACTTGTTCCGATCGCATTGCCCTGATTGGCTATTCCGCTGCGCTCTACTCCAATCGGTAACGATCTATCGGCCCTTACTTGCAAGTGTTCCTGGTTTGCGCGGTAGAAAATTTTTGTTTTCGGCTAGCGTAGCTTCCGCGTAACCCTTCGGTGGTATCGAGCTTCTCTTGCTTAGTTCGGGTTTTAGATTGGATCTGGAACAAGTTTTGCGCACGGGTTGATTAGATCAATCGGTTTTACGGGATTTGTTGAGGAGAGTTCATGGTAATTGCGTTCCTTGATAGTGTATCGGAACGGCGTAATGTGATTACGTCGAAGCAATATCCATAGAACTCGGTTTGAGTCGGCTTCGAGATAGCGTTCCTTGATAGTGTATCGGAACGGTATAATGTGATTATGCCGAAGCTATCTCGTAGTCCGATCTTGTTTGCTGCCTCGCGCCTGCGCAAACCATCTCCCTTGATAGTGTATCGGGACGGCATAATGTGATTATGCCGATATGGTTTCCGTAAGCGATTTCATAGATTGGATCTATGAATTTCCGTAAGCGGGACCGCCGTGTGCGTACCCCCCTTATAGGTCGTCTCGATGCCGTAGCTCTGCGATAAGTAGAAAACGTTTCTACGCCTAACTTGTTTTTGCAGAGAATGCTTTGAGATGGTATGGCCCTATTGTATGTATGAGATGTATGAGATGCATATGATGCATGTAATATTCTTTCATATGTGCAATCCTTGTAATATTCTTTCATACGTGCAATGCTTGTAATATTCTTTCACGACCTGCGAGTCGATGTAATCTTCAATTAGAGCTTCTATAGTAGTAGCTTAGTTTGAAGAAATCAAGCATCATGCACATTGGAAGATGGTGCCGAAGATGGAGATCCTCAGCGCCGACATGGAGATGGAGATCACCATGTGAAGGGGGCCATACTATTTCATTATATGCTATTCTACCTGCTTTCATATATGTGATATGTTTGTTTGATAGGATAGCATCCCTCGTAAAATTAAGTAGTAATGATGCCCTTCCAAATGTTGCACCCGTCACCGTTATGCTCGTCAATGGTGGGTCTGCCAAAGCAGAGTGCCATTCTCTATCATAACACGAGGGGGTATATGTCAGACATATACATGCAGGAGCATTTGGTTTACTTAACAAGGCTATCAAAACAGTTTTGGGCCTTGGGGCATAGGTTGGCGCCGGGGCATGGAGATGCCACACCAACAACAAGAGTCACATAGAGATGTGATTAGCAAGGAGTTGCTTACCGATGTTATTAATTTTCTAGCGGTGATGCCAAAGCTCACTAGAAAATTAATTAACATGTGGATCTTGACCCAATACGTAACCTAGAGGGAAGGTGAAAAATACGTAATGGGAGTCTTATGTTAAATTGTTTAACAAAAGACATAGCATAAACATTGTGCTAAACTTTGCTTTCTCTGTTGTAGAATAAATGGCGGTTAATACTACACCCAGTACCTTTAATTTACGATCTATTCTCGAAAAGGAAAAATTAAATGGAACAAACTTTATGGATTGGTATCGTAACTTGAGAATTGTTCTCAAGCAAGAGCGTAAGGAGTACGTTCTTGAAGTACCCTTTCCGAGGATTTGCCTAATAACGCCACTTTGCAACCGCACGGAGGGCTTATGAGAAGCACACTAATGATGCCCTAGATATAAGCTGTCTCATGCTTGCTACAATATCCCCGAGCTTCGAAGCAATATGAGAGCAGCGATGCTCACACTATTATTCGGGACTGCGTGGCATGTTTGAGAACCAAGCTCGGGCCGAGAGGTTCAACACCTCAAAGTCCTTGTTTGCGTGCGTGAGCTTGTTGAGGGGAATCCCGTCATCCGCATGTGATAAAGATGATTGGCTATATCGAGAGTCCGGAAAACTAGGTTTTCCCCTTAGCCAAGAGTTGGCTACGATGTGATTCTCCGTCGCTCCCTCCGAGCTTCGAGCCATTCATATTAAACTATCACATGAACAACATGGATAGAACCTTGGCTGAATTGCATGGGATGCTAAAGACAGTGAGGAGAGTATCCAGAAAAATGGTCATCATGTGATGATGATGCGAAGGCTAAGCGCAAACCACTGTCAAGAAACTTTGCACCAAGAGGAAGTTAACTCCCGATGAGATCGCGAGTGCCTCTAATGCAAAGAAGGGCAAGAAGGGTCGGCGGCATCGATGCCGTTTGCTTCTACCGCAAGGAGACAGCCACTTTGGAAAAGAAACTGCAAGAAGTACATGGAGGATCTCAAGAAGAAGCAAAGTACGACTTACGCTTGGTATTAATGTTATAGACATTAATCTTGCTACTTCACCTCTGACTCTTGGGTATTTGATACCGGATCGTAGCTCATATTTGCAAATCGTTGCGGGGAATGAGAAGAAGTAGAGGATTGAGAAGGGGCGAGGTGAACTGCGCGTCGGCAATGGAGCAAGCGTTGCTATAGTTGCTTTGTCGGCACGATACCACTTCATCTACCTTCGGGATTAGTTTTGGAATTAAATAATTGTTATTGTGTTCCAACACTATGTCAAAACGTTATTTCCGCTTCATGTTTGCAAGCGGAAGGATATGATTTTAGATCAATGAACAATGGTTGTTCAATATATCTTAGAGATATGTTCTATTTTCATGCTCCATTGGTGAATGGATTATACGTTTTGAATCTTGAAGCGTCTCCCATCTATAACATTAATACGAAAGGCAACTCTCTAATGATATAAACCCCACGTTTATCCGGCATTGTCGCTTAGGCCATATAAATAAGAAACGCATGGAGAAGCTCCATAAGGATGGATTGCTTCACTCTTTTGATTTTGAATCATTTGAGACATGTGAGTCTTGTTTACTTGGTAAGATGACAAAGGCACCTTTCACGGGGCACGGTGAGAGAACAAGTGACTTGTTGGCACTCGTACATACCGATGTATGTGGACCAATGAGCTCAACGGCCGAGGTGGTTATCGGTACTTCATTACCTTTACGATGACTTTAGTAGATATGGTTATATCTACTTAATGAGGCATAAGTCCGAATCCTTTGAAAAGTTCAAAGAATTCCAGAATGAAGTACAGAATCATTTAGGGAAAACAATCAAGTTTCTACGATCGGATCGTGGAGGGAATACTTGAGCCAAGAGTTTGGTAATCATCTCGAAAGATTGTGGAATTGTTCCACGCTTGACTCCGCCAGGAACTCCACAATGGAATGGGGTGTCCGAACGGAGAAATCGCACCTTGTTGGACATGGTGCGGTCGATGATGAGCCAAAGTGATCTTCCGTTATCCTTCGGGGATATGCTCTTGAAACATTGCGCTCACACTAAATAGAGTTCCATCTAAGTCGGTTGAAAAGACACCATATGAGATATGGACAGGGCAACCCCCTAGTTTGTCTTTTCTCAAAATTTGGGGATGTGAAGCTTATGTAAAACGTTTACATCGACAAGCTCACACCCAAATCCGACAAGTGCTTCTTTGTGGGATATCCTAAGGAAACCAAGGGATATTACTTTTATAATCGGGAACAAGGCAAAGTGTTTGTCGCCGACACGGTGTCTTCTTGGAGAAAGAGTTTCTTACAAGAAGGGTTAGTGGGAGCAGGGTGCATCTTGAAGAAGTTCAAGAAACACCGAAAACGTTTTAGCGACCACGAACCACAACAGAGGAGCAAAGTGTTGCGCCACCGGTTGTAGATACACCAGCCCCACGGAGGTCGAAAGATCACGTCGTGCACCGACAGTACACAGTGCGGAACAACGTGATATATTGTTGTTAGACAACGATGAGCCTAAGACCTATGAGGAAGCGATGGTGGGACCCGATTCCTACAAGTGGCTTGGAGCCATGAAATCCGAAATAGAATCCATGTACGACAATCAAGTTTGGAACTTGGTTGATCCACTGATGGTGTCAAAACCATTGAGTGCAAATGGGTTTTTAAGAAAAGGCCGATATGGATGGAAATGTTCACATCTATAAGGCGCGATTGGTGGCGAAAGGTTTTAAACAGATTCAAGGAGTTGATTATGATGAAACCTTCTCGCCCGTCGCAATGCTTAAATCTATTCGGATTATCCTAGCGATTGCTGCATATTTCGACTATGAGATATGGCGGATGGATGTCAAAACGGCTTTCCTAAATGGAAACCTAAGCGAGGATGTATACATGATACAACCTCGGGGTTTTGTCGATCCGAATCGCTGGAAAGATATGCAAGCTACGAAATCCATTTATGGATTGAAGCAAGCATCTTGGAGTTGGAATATTCGTTTTGATGAAGTAATCAAAGGGTTTGGTTTCATCAAAAATGAAGAAGAGGCCTGTGTTTACAAAAAGGTCGGTGGGAGTGCAATTGTATTTCTAATCTTATATGTGGATGACATATTACGATTGGAAATGATATCCCTATGCTAGAATCCGTCAAGTCTTCATTGAAAAATAGTTTTTCCATGAAAGACTTAGGGAGGCAGCATATATATTGGGCATTCGGATCTATAGAGATAGATCCAAGAGGCTAATTGGATTAAGCCAAAGTACATACATTGACAAGGTGTTGAAAAGGTTCAACATGCATGATTCCAAGAAAGGTTTCTTGCCCATGTCACATGGCATTAATCTTAGCAAGAATCGGTGTCCTCGGACACATGATGAGCGGAATAAGATGGGTATGGTTCCATATGCTTCGGCAATTGGATCCATCATGTATGCCATGCTTTGTACACGCCCAGATGTCTCGTACGCTTTGAGAGCTACGAGCAGATACCGCCGATCCAGTGAAGGTCACTGGATGCCGTAAAGAATATCCTTAAGTACTTGAGAAAAACTAAGGATATGTTCCTAGTCTATGGAGGTGAAGAAGAGCTCGTTGTAAGTGGTTACACCGATGCTAGCTTCCAAACAGACAAGGATGATTATAGATCGCAATCGGGTTCGTGTTCGCTGAACGGAGGCGCATCACTGGAAGAGTTCCAAGCGGGATACGTTGCTGATTCTACAACGGAGGCCGAGTACATTGCTGCTTCGGAAGCCGCAAAGGAGGTTGTTTGGATTAAGAAATTTGTTTCGAGCTTGGTGTGATGACTAGTACGACGGTCCAATGTCTCTCTATTGTGACAATAGTGGAGCCATTGCGCAAGCCAAGGAGCCGAGGTCACATCAAAAGTCCAAACACATACTTCGGCGATATCATCTCATCCGCGAGATTGTGGACAGAGGTGATGTCAAGATATGCAAAGTGCACACGGATCTCAACATAGCCGATCCGCGACAAAACCTCTCCCTCGGCCGAAGCATGAGGCGCACACAAGAGCAATGGGTATTAGATACTTACATGATTGACTCTAGTGCAAGTGGGAGATTGTTAGTGATATGCCCTAGAGGCAACATGGAGATGTTGGATATCACGTCAATGTTTATGTATTTATGAATAAAGTGTTATTCGGTTCCATGAAATAGACATCTTGTATTGATCAATAAGTACGTGACTTATTTATGAGACTCGATATGTATGAATCTATTTCTAAACGATCCCGATCATATGTCATATTGTTGGAACAAATATGATTCTAAGATCGGCATGTTTATTGATTGATGATCATGTCTCATAGATCATGGGTATGAAGATACCAAATCAATAAACATGGACATATGTGTTGGAGAACACATTGTTGGATAGACCCACCATGAGACACTACAGAATTAATGTGCCATTAGTTGGTCTCGGGTAGTGTTGGTACAAAGTCCTTAGACCTGAGATCACCATGGATTCCAACATGTGTAGTAGCCTACTTTGGGACTACCAAACGCTATTCGTGCGGGTAGTTATAAAGGTAGTTTTCGGGTTTGCTATGAAACATGGAGTGGGATGTGAGTGATCAAGATGGAATTTGCCCCTCCTTTGGAGAGATATCTCGGGCCCTCGAGGTAATGGATTATGGAAATGCATGGCCATGCTAAGTTGATTGAGGAGTCAATCAACGGACGATAATCTAATACGGTTCGAGTGAATGGTTAAGCTATTGAAGGGATGGCACACATCTTGCCTATAGCTTAACGGTATCGTGAGGCAAAGGGATTTGTGTACACATTACAGGTTCGAGCCGATATTATATTCTTGTATACTATGGTGTCAATATGTGCTTGCTAGGCGCCGCCGTTGACAGGTCGGCTGAGTTGGACTCGAGCCGACGATCGGCTAAGTTAGACTATAGCCGAAACCGAGTATACCTGAACCTACGGGGTCGCACGCTTAAGGGGATAAGAACAGGCATTCGAGTTGGACTCGGATACGGCTCGATCGGATAGGGATCCGATCGGATAGAGTCCTATGGGCTTACGACGTGTGAGCGGCCAACTCTATATGAGATACGGATGAGATCCAATTCAAAATAGAGTCCTATGGGCTTACGATGTGTGAGCGGCCAACTCTATATGAGATACGGATGAGATCCAATTCAAAATAGAGTCCTGAGCGGCTACTAATCCCAGTCGGCCAACTCTATATAAAGGAGGGAGGGGTGGAGAGCTGCTACATATCAATTGCATCGCGTGCAACAGAAGTCGCCGAGATCAATCTCCACGGAAACCCTCCCCACTTTCGAGCCAAACCCTAGCCTTGCATCGCGTGCTAGCACACGGGTGTACGGCGTTCTGTCCCCGGACGTGTGGATACCGGTAGAGGTGCTGCTACGTTGCGCGCTGTTGATCGGCTGTTGTCTCCGGGAGTCTGCTACACTGTTCCAGATCGGATTGCCCTGATTGGCTATTCCGCTGCGCTCTACTCCAATCGGTAACGATCTATCGGCCCTTACTTGCAAGTGTTCCTGGTTTGCGCGGTAGAAAATTTTTGTTTTCGGCTAGCGTAGCTTCCGCGTAACCCTTCAGGTGGCACCAACCAGGACTAAAGATGGCGGAGCCACGTGGCCGGATGCGCCATTTTTCTGAAGACTCTTAGGTGAGCAACATTGAGTGATTACACCAACCTCTGTTACACCAACATTGAGTGATTATACAAATACTACTACTACCTATGGATTATTGGATCCAGCTGAGACGACGATCGAGCTTGGATATGCAGCTGCCGTTCGTCGATCAGTAACCGAAGATATCTCTCCTATGGTGGCGGTGATTCAATAATAGATTCAATATCTTCAATATATTTACAATAGATTCAATAATTTACAATAATTTATAATAAATTCAAATAATAGCAATAATATTCAATGATTCAATTTAATTTACATCGTCCATACATTAATTTAGCTATGTAACATTTGTCGTCACATACTTTCTCTGCACAATTGTTCCTTCGTTATGATCGTTGCGTGAGTAAGGGTGTCCTCATTTGATAGGAGGATACTCGGGTCAATCGCCACCGTAAATGGAGGTTACCCGTCAAACTGATCGTAATCTTCGTCAGTTCTATCATCGACTCTCACGACTTTCCTTTTGCCTGGGAGAACCACGTGGCGCTTTGGCTAGTCGGGCCCTTTCCCCTTCTTTGATTTGCTAGCCATGTCCTTGACATAGAAAACTTGTCGTACATCATTGGCAAGGACGAAAGGTTCGTCTGAGTATCCAACCTTGCTCAAGTCGATCGTTGTCATCCTACTTGCATCAATGGTTACGCCTCCACCACTGAGCCTAACCCACTGGCACCGAAACAGAGGGACCTTCAGAGGTTCATAGTCCAACTCTCATATGTCATCGATGCTGCCGTAATATGTGCTAGCCGTACCGTCGTTCCCATGGCATTGATGCGGACAGCGCTGTTCTGATTCGTGATCTTTAAGTCTTGGGCCCGTGTGTAAAATGTGTACCCATTGATTTCAATGCCTGGAATGTGGTGATCGAGAAAGATGGTCCCCTCGCCAAGAAGGCTAGTTCTTGGTCAATGCTCGCATTGCCCATGAGACGTTGTCACAGCCAAGCAGGGAATGCATCGATGTGATGGCGTGTAATCCAGGCATCCGTCTTACCGATGTTTTCCGAGCGAACAATCGTCAAGTGCTCCTCGATGTAAGGAGCCACCAAGGAAGATTGTTGCAACACGGTCCAATGTGCTTTCCTGTACAAGTCATTGTCTATGTTCATTATTGTCTTCCTTCCAAGAGTTTCATTCCCCCGTAGTCTACCTTCATGGCTTGATTCAGGCACCCCGATGGGATGGGGGTCTTCAATAAAGTTGACGCAAAACTCAATCACCTCCTTTGTTTCATATCCATTGGCGATGCTGGCCTTCGGACGTGAACGGTTACGAACATACTTCTTTAGAAAGCCCATATACCTCTCGAAGGGGAACATGTTGTGTAGGAATACCGGACCGAGGATACGGATCTCTTTGACAAGGTGGCATAGGAGATGCGTCATGATATTGAAGAAGGAAGGCGGAAAGATCATCTCAAAGTTGATAAGACATTGGACCACATCATTTTGAAAGTCTTCTAGTCTGTCTAGATCGATGATCTTCTATGAAATTGCGTTCAGGAAAGCATATAGCTTTGTTATTGTTGCCCGGATATTATCGAGAAGGATACCCCGAATTATAACGGGAAGTAGCTGTGTCATCAGCACGTGGCAGTCATGGGACTTTAGATTTGTAAACTTCTTATCCTTCGTGCTTATTATTCCCTTTATATTCGAGGAGTATCCAGACGGTACTTGATGCTCTCCAGGCATTCAAACATTATTTCCTTTTCTACCCTACTCAAAGTGTAGCTGGCTGGACTTAGATATTGGGCTACTTTTTCCTTTGGTTGCGGGTGAAGGTCGTCGCGTTGTGCCATATGTTTTAAATCGTTACGTGTCTCAAGTGTATCTTTTGATTTTTCGTATACACCTAGGAAGCCAAGCAGGTTTACGCAAAGGTTCTTGGTGAGGTGCATCACGTCGATTGCGTGGCGGACGTCCGAGACTTCCCAGTAGGGCAACTCCCAAAAAATTGACTTCTTCTTCCACATCGTCATGTGACCACCTTCACTTGCTATAGATTGGTTGCCGGGTCCCTTTCCAAATACTACTTTGAGGTCTTTCACCATGGAAAACACGGCCTTTCTATTGCGATGCTTTGATTTAGTACGATGGTCTGCCTTTTGATCAAAATGTTTGCCTCTTCTCCGGACAGGCTGGCTTGCAGCAACAAAGCGACGATGGCCCATGTATACTACCTTCTTATAATGTTTCAGGTACGTACACTCAGTCTCATCCATACAGTGGGTACAAGCGTTGTACCACTTGTTTGACTGTCGCGGATAGGTTGCCAAGTGCAGGCCATTCATTGATGGTAACAAACAGCAACCCTCGTAGGTTAAACTGCTCCGGTTTATCTTCATCCCATACAGGAACACCTTCTTTCTTCCACAGCAGTTTTAGATCTTCGATCAGCGGTCTCAGGTACACATCGATATCGTTACCAGGTTGCTTCGGGCCTTGAATAATAACCGGTATCTGAATGTACTTTCGCTTCATGCATAGCCAAGGCGGGAGGTTGTAGATACACATCGTCACAGGCCAAGTGCTATGCCCGCTGCTCATCTCTCCAAAAGGATTCATGTCGTCCGTGCATAAGCCGAACCTTAGGTTTCTTGCATCCTCGCCGAAGTCTTCAAATCTTCTGTCAATGTTTCGCCACTGTGGCCCATCGACGGGATGTCTCAGCATGTCGTCTTGTAGGCGTTCTTCCGCGTGCCAACGCATCATTCTTGCATGCTCCTTGTTCCTGAACAGACGCTTCAGCCATGATATTATAGGAAAATACCACATCACCTTAGCAGGAACCCTTTTCTTCGAGGGCCGTCAGTCAACTTCGCCTGGATCATCTCGTCTGATCTTGTATCGAAGTGCTTTACAAACCGAACATGCTTCTAGGTTCTCGTTCTCCTCACCGTGGTAGAGGATACAATCGTTAGGACATGCGTGTATCTTCTGTACCTCCAGTCCTAGAGGGCAGACTAACTTCTTAGCCTCGTACGTTGATTTCGGCAATTCGTTTCCCTCTGGAAGAATGTTCTTCATGAGTTTTAGTAATTCATCAAATGCCTTGTCACTGACACCATTTCTGGCCTTCCATTGGAAGAATTCCAACGTGGTACCCAACTTTTTGTGTCCCTGTTCACAGCCTGGGTACAAGGACCTTTTGTGGTCCGCCAACATACGCTCCAATTTCTCCACCTCCTTTACGCCTTCGCAGTCCCCCTTTACGTCGCGCAACATCTGACCAAGGTCATCGGCACCGTCATTTTCTGCAGCATCCCCGCCCGCCTCGCCCGCTGTATTCTCTTAAAACCCACCGTATTGACCACAGTCTGGAATGTTGTCATCGTCTTCTTCATCTTCTTCCATTGCAACCCCACCTCTCCGTGTGATGTCCAACAATTGTAGTGAGGCATGAATCCCGACTGAAACAAGTGGGCATGAATAATTCTTGATGTAGAATACTCCTTCTTGTTTTTGCACTTTTACATGGACAACGTATGAAACCCTTCTGCTTGTTGGCATAGGCCACACTAAAAAATAATGCACGCCTTGAATAAACTCTCTCGACCGTCGATCCGCGTTGTACATCCATTGTCAATCCATCTACATGGAATGCACATAAATTGTAAGAAAATTCCACGAAATTCAAATCATTTAAATATTATTATAATAATTATATATATATATATGTAATCGACAATTATTATATACTAATCCAACGTACGTCATTTATGGTTCTAAAAAATTAGAATTATTTTTAAAAGGTCTTTTAAAGTGAGAAAAATAAAATAAATTAATTATTTTGCATATATTTTAAAAGGTCCTTTGTCATCTATTTTATAATTTTTTGTCTAAAAGATTCTCTTTTATCATTTTTCATAAATATTTTTTGAGATAAAATTGTACGAAGTAAATTTCTATAAATGTTACGTGCTAAGCATACTTTTCTTCTTCTTTATTTTCCCCAACTTTTTTCTCAACACAATATAATGTGCTTAGCAAAATAATTAGTCCAAACAAATTTTCTCTCTCCTCATGTTTAAAAAAAATCTAGAGATGAAAATGTATAGAAAACAACCGTAACATGCGAAGTGCTAAGCATAGATCATAAGAGGAAGAAGTTGCTAACCTTATAGATAGCAAAGATTTGTGTATTATCACCAAAATAAAATTACAAAAATTTTGGCAGCACCTCCCCTCTAGAGAAAAATTTTAAAGACAAGTGTAGTGGCTCTGGCTGGAAGAGGAAGAAAGAGTTTAAAAAAGAACTCCATCTTTAGTCCCGGTTGGTGTTACCAACCGAGACTAAAGATGACACCAGAGGCTGTCAGAACCTGTCAGAGGACCGGACATCTTTAGTCTCGGTTGATAACATCAACCGAGACAAACAATAGCATCTTTAGTCCCGGTTGTTGTTACCAACCGGGGCTAAAGATGTCCAGCGCACTGATACGCTCTCACAACATTTGAATCGGGATTAAAGATGATCTTTAGTCCCGATTCTTGTCACGAACCGAGGTTAAAGTTCCTAGAGAGCCGTTGAATTTTTAAACCGGGATTAGAGATCATCTCTACTCTCGGGTGTAACTTAAACCGGGACTACTGTGGTTTTATCATTTCAACCAATGATGATTTCTTCAGAAGTGTTAGTGTTAGTGAGTAGGATGGAGGAATTATTTTAGATCTGGACCCGAGAAGGAAGCTAGTCAGTTATGTTAATTACGAGAGAAGATCATCAATGGCATATGGGGCAGACGATGAAGTGTGTTGATCTGATCGCTGGAAATATAACGACAGCCGAGATGATTGAATAATCCAGAGGTATTCCTTTCTTTATTTCATCACGTGCGATCGCATGTAGTTCATCTGGATGGTAGTAGTCAATATAAAAATCAAACCATCTCAGAGAGAGAGCACCCCGTTTAGCTTCGAACGGCCGAGACGACGGAGCCGGAGCTTCGAACTTTGAGCCGGCGTGCGCGATGCCGACGAACATGAGCTGGTGGTTGTCGGGTGCTATCGGCGCCGTCAGGAAGCGGCACGACGAGCACGCCACCGATGCCAAGCAGCCGTTCCAGAGCGTCGCGCTCGTCGTCGGCTCCACCGGCCTCGTCGGCACCTCCCTCGTTGACATCCTCCCGCTCCCGGACACCCCCGGCGGCCCATGGAAGGTGTACGCTCTCTCCCGCCGCCCGCTCCCGCCATGGTTTTCTGCACCCTCCCCCGCGGTGTCCCACCTCTGCCTCGACCTCACTGACTCCGCCGCCGTCTCCGAGGCCCTGGCGCCCCTCACCGACATCACCCACGTCTTCTATGTTGCCTGGGCTCCGCATTTCATCGAGGAAAAGAACCGCGAGGTGAACTCCGGCATGCTCCGCAACGTTCTCTCCGTCGTCGTCCCCAACTGCGCGGCGCTGGTCCACGTCTCCCTCCAGACCGGGAGCAAGCACTACATCGGCTCACCCGAGTCCATCGGCAAGTTCGCCATAGAGACGCCCTTCTCGGAGGACATGCCCCGGCTGGACTGCCCCAACTTCTACTACGACCAGGAGGACGTCCTCTTCGACGCAGTGTCCCGCCGCGACGGCACCGTCAGCTGGTCGGTCCACCGCCCCTCCCTTGTCTTCGGGTTCTCCCCGCGGAGCGCCATGAACGTGGTGTGCAGCCTCTGCGTCTATGCAGCTATCTGCCGGAAGGAGGGCAGGAAGCTCCGGTGGCCGGGGTCGCTCGGCGCGTGGGAGGGGTTCAACAACGCGTCCGATGCGGACCTCATCGCGGAGCAGCACATCTGGGCGGCCGTCGACCCGGCAGCGAAGAACGAGGCGTTCAACTGCACCAACGGGGACATCTACAAGTGGAAGCAGCTGTGGCCGGTGCTGGCCGGCAAGTTCGGGTTGGAGTGGGCGGGGTACGAGGGGGAGGAGAACAGGGTCAGCCTGATGGAGGCCATGGCCGGGAAGGAGGCGGTGTGGTCGGAGATCGTCCGGGATGAGAGGCTGGTGGTGACGGAGCTCGACCAGGTGGCCAATTGGTGGTTCGTGGACGCACTGTTCATGGACAAATGGGAGTTCCTGGACACCATGAACAAGAGCAAGGAGCATGGATTTCTGGGCTTCCGGAACACGGCAAAGTCCTTCGGAACATGGATCGACAAGATGAAGTTCTACAGGATTGTTCCTTCATGTCGCATGGCTCGCATCATATCAGCTCTCTGAACTCTGACTCTCAGCTGGTTTCTCTTCAATCTCGTCGAATACTTGTACCTCGCTGCCTGATGCACGTAATATGCCTGACCACACGGGTAATAATTTGTAAAATCACTACTGAGGAAAGAGGCTTTAATCCCGGTTCGTAACCCTTGTTGTCACGGTTATCAAACCGGGACTACGAAAGCGGGATTAAAAATCGACATCTTCAATCCCAGGTAAAATAATCGGGACTAAAAAAAGATCTTTAGTCTCGATTGATAATAACAACCGGGACTAAAGATCACGGAGTCACGTGGCTAGCTAGATATTGCCTAGATCAATATGTAATTCAGGCTAAGTTAGACTCTCTAAAAATATGTTCTCTGTTCTACATCTTAAAATCTACAAAATCGGTTGGTCCATCTAGATGTACCCTCCATCATACATATATTCTACATTTTTCCGCTATGTCCTCGGTCCAGTTTCCTAAAATAAATTATGCCTTAATTTATAAATACAGATTTTCGCTATGCTCTAGATCTAAGTGCTACACATCTATTCAAATATTACAGGTACATGCTGTTTGGACTAGTATTCTACATAAACTAAATAATATAAACATAGATCAGGATATTATATTTACCTACGATTGAGTAAGCACAGCGACAGGGCTTCGACGCTCACCTCCTTCCTCACCTCTCTCTTTTTTTCTGAAATTTAGCACGTTTCAAATGAGAACTTCGAGAGGGTATTAGGCTTTTATACCTTACCGGCAAAAAATCGTCCTTGCAGAAAGCAAGAATTCCTCAAATATCGCCCTCTGCAAGGGCGACGATGGGACCGCCTACAAGTTTTTCAGGCCGACCGACCTTTTGCAGGCGACCCCCTATGAATAGTGAAAAAACATCCTTGATGAGGGCGACAAGATGACCGTCTCCAAATTTGCGGCCGATCGCCCTTTTGCGGGCGGCCCCTCTCGAACAGTGAAAAAGTCCAAGCCAAGAGCGGCAAGGGACTTATTTGCAAAAGTACGACCAACGAGCAGACGGCCTGAATTTTTAAAAACGACCTCCTAAAAACGACATTAGTTTTGCAAAACTTTGAAAAAAATTAGTTTTGAAAATCTTTTAATAAAAAAATAAAAAACCAAAAATTCGAAACACCTGCACGCAGAAGGCCTGCGTCTAAATCGGTCCTGCGATCGCCGCGCGCAAGTCCAAGCCCACATCGTGTATTCGTGTGCGCGAGCCATGCACTCTCAACAGTAGAAGGCCAACGCCAAATTTTGTTGGGCCAAACAGTGGTAAAATTTAGTAATAATTAGTTGCAAGTCAAATCATTACAGAATCTTACTTTGATGGATAATGTCCAAAGCCATGTGCAGTTATATTTGATTTACATGTGCTTTCAGTTTCGTGTACTCTTTTGGTGAGAAGATGCAACCAAATATTTATATACCTCACACTTAAAGCGTGCAGTTCTATCTATGTATGGAGGGTTCGGCGCCTGTGAATTGGAAGAGAGAACCGTTAAGCTGAGCATGGCCTCTTCTTTTATTCTTATGCACTCGCAAAAATAAATACGTTCGGTCGATTGTTGTGGCATCACATGTAATTGGGTAAGGAGTTAATGTATCACGTACGTTAGGATTGAATTAATATCATGTTTTACTGTATTTAATGCACTTTAATTTACGACTGTATTATGTGCTAGGTTAGTTTTATAAGTATTAAATATGCTGACATTATATTGTATTAATGAAAAGAGAAATAATAAGAGTTTTATAAGGGATGAAACTTTTTTACACTGTATTCAAAATCTACGTGTGTTGAAAATTAAGACATGAAACTTTTATTGAGACTGACCTAAAGATACACTAATAGAGAAACCCACATTTGTCCCAGTTGGCAAACCCCCATAGTCCCGGTTATGAAATCGGGACTACGAATCCAGGACTAAAAATCGTCATCTTTAATCTCGGTTGAAATAACTGGGACTAAAAATGCATCCTTAGACCCCGTTGGTAACACCAACCAGGACTAAATATGGCGGCGCCCCGTGGCTGGCTCCGGCATCTTTAGTCCCTGTTGGTGTTACTAATCGAGACTAAATGTTTTTTATTTTTTTAAATTTGCTCTTGCTATAGCTGCTAGCTTGCTGCCTATATATTACACTTGTATATATTATATTGTGCATACATATTTTACACACATATATTTATAGCAACATGCATATATATGTATAAATATATAATTTACACACATATAAATGGACTTAAGAAAAGAAATATATATATATTACCAAAATATATACACACATACAATATCCATATATGTTTCGTAGCTTATAAAAATTTGTCTCTAATCTATTTTGTGGATTGAGTGCTAAAGTTAGTAAAACTTATGTAGAACTCTCCACGGGATCAATGATCTGCTCGTTTATAAATCCCATCAATTCTTCCTGAGCAGCTTGTATGAAAGTCTCGTGGAGGAGGTTGTCTCTTACTCGCATAAGCTGTCATTAATTCGAATAAACGAGAAATAAATATATAAAGTGAATAAAAAATCGAGACGTAATGTATGAATGGCTGTTATACGTACATCTATATCGTCGATAGTTGTGACATCGGTCACAAAGCGGTGAATGTAGTCGCAAACGTAGTATCCGCATAAGTTGGTGTCCTGCGATTGTTTTGCACACTAAAGGAGAAACGACGTCAGATTTAATATACATTTCATATTTTAGAACAAAGTAATGATTCAATATAACTTTGGAGCATGTTACTCACTGGAAAGTTCATCCTCACAGAGCTTATCTTTCCAATTTCCGCGAACATTCACCCGAAGCCGTTCCCATGCCCTACGTGCAGTTGAAAGTTAGCTAGTAATTATCCGATAACCGCATATATGCAATAGCAAGTAAGATGGCATTACCTGTTAAATAGTTGAAATATCTTTGAGTACGTGGACTCTGCTTTATCCATTGAGTCAAAGACATGGATCCACGAGGGATCCATGTCAATTACTAATAGAATCTAGTGGAATCTGTAAATTGGTTTAGATGACACATATGAAACTTTATGTATGCATGGGATTAAAATCAGTACGGAAGGAAGAAAAAACTTACGCAATGTTGTAGGGCAGAAGGATAAACGACCGGAAGAGGTTTTGCACCAGCGCATTGTATATGTTGTCCACCGTTGGATCAGAAAATTGATCAACCAATACGCCATTGATTTTGCGTCGATCCATGAATCCATATTTGGTATAGTCAGCTAAATACAAGGAGGTAAGAAACGAAATAACATAACGATACTTACAGAACCCGCGGGGCTAGAAGTGAGACGTCGAGGGCATCAAGCTGGTACAGGTCGAATGTCTTCGAATCGGATATAGAAGTGGTCACCTCCATCAAAGAAATAGTTCTGTGAATATCTGCCCGTTACCATCTCTCCACCTTGCTGGATTCTTGCATGTACCACTTGTGGAAGTGATACATCTGTGTAGGTAGCTTTTTCACTTGATCCAGCTTTACACGAGGCTTTCCAAGTTTGAACTTGTATTTCAGCGGAGCCTTTGCTAGGGGAGCACGGTCGTGTAATTGATCCATTGAAATTCTAGCAGATTCCATAAATTGTCTTAACTTTATTCTAACATTTGGAACTGTGCTGAACTCTAGAGGTTTCCGAGACTGCATGCCGAGCTGGGATACATCTTTGCCCGTTCTCTTCGCCTTGCCAGCAGCCTTCCGAATAGTCCTGTCGTAGTCAGAGTGCGGTTGAGGTTGCGGTTCAGGTTGTGGCGTTAGGTACGTTTTCTTGAAGAAGTCCTTGGTCTCCTGGGGGATTTTAAGAGGCTTCTTAGGAGACTTTTTTCTGAAGTGGGCCTTGACTTTAGCTTAGACGACCTCATGCAGCTCCTCTGGAGTCATGTCATACGCTATTTTCCTTGGGGCTGGTGGGAGCGGGTCAAGTTTAGGCCTCTTGCTTCTTGGTCCACTGGTTGACATTGACCGCGTGGCTCGAGCTATGCGCTTAGGAGGCGACGGAGGATGCGAAGTAGGATGAGTTGCTGACCGTTCAGGAGTCGATGCTCGTTGTGGCGACGGAGGAGGCTGAGAAGGCGATGGAGTTGGAGACGACCGTTTAGGAGTCAGTGCTCGTGGAGACGACGCAGGAGGCGGAGGAGGCGAAGGAGGCTGAGGACATGGTCCATGTGGAGGCGACGGTGGTGGAACGATAGGAGACGCTGTTCGTCCTGAGAATATGATGAAGGGCTTCCTCCAAAGAAATATTCCGTGAGTTGTTTCTCCTAGCGTCATCTCCCCATCTCCTTCGGGGATATCCAGCTCGAGGTCTTCGTAGCCGCGTTCCACCTGTTCAACTTCCATTGTTGAGTACGCAGGTGGAACGGGCCTGTAGTGGTAGGTGCCGTCTCGTTCAACTGGAATCGTCATGCCCGACGCGACCTGTTCGAGAAGATTGCTTATTAGTTAGTAATGAACCTTGATTGTCAAGTTATTCAAGGAAATATAGAACATAAAAGTATGAACATACCTTTATTGTTATATTTTTGAGCGGAATGTGTAGCTCACATGGTGTCCGCTGCGTGATATCATCCACGGGGCATGACGGACACGCTTGAGCTTGTGGGGCCAACTCACCTTCATTTCCTGTTGACGCGCAGCTGCTGCGCTGCTGCTGTAGTTGAGCTATTGTTGCCGGATCCGGCCGTTGGCTAACCCAGGGCTCCGCTCCTGCCAACCTTTCGTTCAGCCTTTGGTCCACAATCGATCAATTTGCGAGAGCCGCATCTCCATTTCTATGAACCTCGCATTAGTCTCTCGCTTTGACCTCATGCGGCTTTTGTATGTGTCGATGTCCGCTTGAAACCCGTATTTCCAGGGAACGACGCCTTTTCCTCGCGTTCGTCCCAGATGCTCTGGGTTCTGGAGTGCGAGCGTTAGCTCGTCCTTCTCTCTGTCGGGCCTGAACGAGTCCGAGGCAGAGGCCTCCAGCGCTTTCTCTAATCTTCGCCAGGCTTCTTGGATTTGAGCGCCAAAGATAACGAGGGGCGATCCCCCGTGAGCATAGAACCAATGCTTTGATCGTTCGGGCCAGTTGGCTGTGCCCGGAACGATACCACGCGCTTCCAGGTCGGCTTCCATCTTCTCCCATTTTTGCATTCCCCTTTGATAGCCGCCCGACCCAAGTTTGTCATGGTAATTCTTCTTGGCTACGTTGGCCTTGTTCTTTTTAATTAGGGCTTGCGCTTCTTCCCCAGTCTTATGTTCCACGAAGGACTCCCAGTAATCTCTGAGCTTTGGGAACTTGTCGAAGTCTGGGGTATGGCCCTTCAGGATGTATTTCTTGTGTAACTCCTTCTTATAGTTCTTGAAGAGATCAACCATCTTCTTTAACGTCCAATCCTTGACCTTTGCCTGATTGGAGTCTGGGAAGGTGAACGTCTGCAGCAATGTCGTCCAGAGCATCTCTTTCTCTATGTCCGGGAGATAGCTCTGCTCATCTCCTCCTGTCCTTGATCGCCTCCTGTTGACAACGCTGATGAGCACGTGGTCCCTCACCAACCATCCACTGTGTGCCACAAACTTCCTTGCGGCGTCCGCTGGGGCACTTCGTCGACCGTCCGGTGCTACTTCTGTTATGATGTGTCGACCCTCAATGCGTTTGCTGACTCCACGTTGCCCGCGTGCCCTGTTCTGTCCAACCGATGAGGAGCCCTCATTCCCTTCCTCGTTCCCCTCTTCGTTAAGGTATTGATTTGGATCCTCGGTCCCTTCCTCGGTGTAAAACTGTGTGCTACCGTGTGTGATCTCGTCAAGGAGAAACAGTTCGACGTCACGATCAGCCATTTGATTATTGTGGGTTTGAGGACTTAATCAAATAATTCTGAAAAGGAAAAAAAATATTTGGTTAATACATGTATCAATTATTCAGGGAAATCATGTATGTCTACGTAGAAAAAAACATAGACATAAAGAAGAAGATGGAAAAAATAGATGAAATCCGGCAGACACTACGTTATATATTTTCCTTCTTCTTCTCTTTTGTTTCTCTAACCCTAGCCATAACCCTAACCCTAACCCTATTCAGGGAGAAGAGAGGATAGAAAGAGGACGTTGCATGCCAAGCTACGTTCGTTTGACCGAACGAACGACCGACCGAACGAATGACCGACCGACCGACCGAACGAACGAAACTAATTCGCTCGTTCGTTCGTTCATGTCCGTTCGTTCGTTCCTTTGTTCACGTCCGTTCGTTCGTTCGCTCACGTCCGTTCGTTCGTTCGTCCGTTCGTTCTATCGTCTGGAGGAGAGGAGAGAAAGAGAGGACGATGATGTGAGGGAGATAAGGTGGAGAGGAGAGGATAGAAAGAGGACGTTGCATGCCGAGATACGTTCGTTTGACCGAACGAAGGACCGACCGACCGAACGAACGAACGACCGACCGACCGACCGAACGAAACTCATTCATTCGTTTGTTCGTTCACGTCCGTTCGTTCGTTCGTCCGTTCATTCTATCGTCTGGAGGAGAGGAAGATAAGAGGAGAGGAGAGAAAGAGAGGAGGATGACATGAGGGAGATAAGGTGGAGAGGACATGAAGTGGAGAGGAGAGGATAGAAAGAGGACGTTGCATGCCGAGCTACATTCGTTTGACCGAACGCGAACGAACGAACGATCGAACGAATGACCGACCAAATGAAACTCATTCGTTCGGTCACGTCCGTTCGTTCGTTCACGTCCGTTCGTCCGTTTGTTCACATTCACAATTTAAACATAAAGTCCATTCATATATAAAGTCACCCATACACATTCAAAATTCATACACACAAAGTCGTCCATAGTTACATAAAGTCGTCCATACACATAAAGTCATCCAGACACATTCAAAAATCATACATATAAACATTCAAACTTCACATAAACATTCAAAAGTCCATATTTACATAAAGTCCATATTTACATAAAGTTCATATTTACATAAAATCCATATTTACATAAAGTCCATATTTACATAAAGTTCACATCAAAATTAATTCATATTTAACATATATTAATTCACATCAAATGCAATTCACATTTCACATCAAAATTAATTTCACATTTTGCAAAATTTCACATCCAAAATTTCACATTTTAACATACAAATTTCGCTTCGCATTGCATTAAAATTTAATCAATCACACATTGCATTCATCCATCCATCCATCCATCTCATGCATTGCATTCAAATTTAATCAAACACACATATAAATTAAATCAAATTGCATCTACGCGGCGGCGCAGAGGAGGCGGGGACGACAGAGCGGCAAGGAGGCGGGAAGGCGATGGGCGGCGACGGCATCCGGGCGGCAGGGGCAGCGGGGAGGTCGAGGAGGTAGGGCGGCGGCGGCGGTGGCGTCGGGGAGGCAGGGGCGGCGACGGTGGCGGGGGCAGGAAGGCAGGCTGCAGCGTGGGACGGGCCTGCAAGGGGCGGCGCGTGCGGCGGTGGCGTGCGGCGGCCCAAAATCCCTAAACCCTAAACCACCCGGTCGATCATCATCACAATGTGTACAGAGGGGAGGGGCGGCGCGTACACTGGGCGTTTCCGATGGCGGTGCAGCAGCCTTCCGTCCCGCGGCGACGAAGATGACGATGAACACGACGACGGGCGGCACGACGGCGGCGCGTCCTAAGGCTTGATCGACGACGACAACAAAGATGATGAAGAGGCGTTGTGAAGATAATGGCTAAGTGTTCGGATCCCCCCGCGGCCCCTGCTATTTATAGGTACGGGATCTTTTGTCTCGGTTGAAGACAAAAACCGGACAAAAGATACCTTAGTCCCGGTTGGTGGCTTCAACCGGGACAAAAGATAGGATCTTTAGTCCCGATTTAAGCCACCAACCGGGACTAAAGATGGCAGGGCAGCCACATGGCCTGTAGGTGGGCATCCGTAGTCCCGTTTAAGCCATCAACTGGGACTAACGATGTTTTCCCGACCATCCAAATTCATCTTTATTCCCGATTTGTGTTAAAATCGGATTAAATATTTCAACAGCTTTTAAATTATATCATATTCAAAACTATTGTAAATTTAAATAATAATATATAATTAACATATTGCCTATTTGAAAAATATTATAAATTTAAATAATAACATATAATTAACATTTGTCATATTCAAAACTATTTTAAATTTAAATAATAATATATAATTAACATATGGCCTATTTGAAAAATATTATAAATTTAAATAATAACATATAATTAACATTTGTCATATTTAAAACTATTTTAAATTTAAATAATAATATATAATTAAAAATATACTATTTGAAAAATATTATAAATTTAAATAATAACATATAATTAACATTTGTATTATGGAGTATTAAAATTTTATAATAACATATAATTAAAATTTGAAAATGGTTTCTCCAATAGTGTATTCTTTATATCATTATGAGTGTCATTACATGCATATTGACTTATGGACCAGAAAAAATGAGACCTATGGTTAAAACAGTGACATACTCGAATATTATCACATATAAAATTACCATGCATAATAACCGTGATATTACCACACGATTATGTGAACCCTGGGTTCAACTTCTAACCTAACACGATTTGGATGGAGAAGTGACTGTGTGGCCACGTGACATGGCTGCCAATGGTGTTTGGCGCAGGGACCAACAGTAGTACTCCTCTTATATATAAAACGGCTGCTTCGCAATGCTTTCTTCCCCATCTGCAAATTGCAAATAGATCTCCACTCCTCAGCAAATCGGCCAAATTTCATTTTTATTTATGCTTGCGATCGACGGCTTGCCTCTCCGGTCTCAATGCCTCGGCGGCCGCAGTCCTTGCTCCCGCCGCCACCGCTGTCGCCAGTCTGCGGCGGACCGGTCGCTGTTCCCGCTAGTCCCGGTTTGTGTTAAAAACCGGGATTAAATATTTCAACAAGGCCCTATTATAATGTATTTTTAATTATAATAATCATATTCAAAACTATTTTAAATTTAAATAATAATATACAATAATTTAAATATGATAACAATAATATTCAATAATTCAATTTAATTTACATCGTCCATACATAAAGTTAGCTAAGTGACATTTGTCCTCACATACTTTCTTCGTACAATTGTTCCTTCGTTATGATCATTGCGTGAGTAAGGGGTGTCCTCATTTGATAGGAGGATGCTTGGGTCAACCGCCACCACGAACGGAGGTTGCCCGTCAAACTGATCGTAATCATCGTCAGTTCTATCCTCGACTCCCATGATTTTTCTTTTGCCTGGGAGAACCACGTGACGCTTTGGCTCGTCGGACCCTTTCCCCTTCTTTGCTTTGCTAGACATGTCCTTGACATAGAAAACTTGTCATACATCATTGGCAAGGACGAAGGGTTCGTCTGAGTATCCAACCTTGCTCAGATCGACCGAATCCCACTTGCATCAATGGTTATGCCTCCACCAATGAGCCTAACCTACTGGCACCGAAACAAAGGGACCTTCAGAGGTCCATAGTCCAACTCCCTTATGTCATCGATGCTGCCGTAATATGTGCTAGCCGTACCATCGTATCCCACGACATCGATGCAGACAATGCTGTTCTGATTCGTGTTATGCCCGATGCTCATCTCTCCAAAAGGATTCATGCCGTCCGTGCTTAAGCCAAACCTTAGGTTTCTTGCATTCTTGCCGAAGTCTTTAAATGTTCTGTTGATGTTTCGCCACTATGACCCATCGACGGGATGTCTCAGCATGCCGTTTTGTAGGCGTTCTTCCGCGTGCCAGCGCATCATCCTTGCATGCTCCTTCTTCCTGAACAGACGCTTCAGCCATTGTATTATAGGAAAATACCACATCACCTTAGCAGGAACACTTTTCTTCGAAGGCCGTCCGTCAACTTCGCCTGGATCATCTCGTCTGATCTTGTATCGAAGTGCTTTACAAACCAGACATTCTTCTAGGTTCTCGTACTTCTCACCGCGGTAGAGGATACAATCGTTAGGATATACGTGTATCTTCTATACCTCCAGTCCTAGAAGGCAGACTAACTTCTTAGCGTCGTATGTTGATTTCGGCAATTCATTTCCCTCTAGAAGAATGTTCTTCACGAGTTTTAGTAACTCGCCAAATGCCTTGTCACTGACACCTTTTTGGCCTTCCATTGCAAGAATTTCAGCGTGGTACCTAACTTTTTGTGCCCCTGTTCACAGCCTGGGTACAAGGACGTTTTGTGGTCCGCCAACATACGCTCCAATTTTTGCACCTCCTTTTCACCTTCGCAGTCCCCCTGTATGTCACGCAACATCTGACCAAGGTCATCAGACCCGTCGTTTTCTTCAGCTGAAACAAGTGGGCATGAATAGTTCTTGATGTAGAATACTCCTTCTTGTTTTCGCACTTTTTGCATGGACAACGTATGAAACCCTTCTGTTTATTGGCATCGGCGACACTCAAAAAATAATGCACGCCTTGAATAAATTCTGTCGACCATCGATCTGCGGTTGTACATCCATTGCCGATCCATCTAATATCGTAAGAAAAATCATAAGAAAAATTCACGAAATTCAAACCATTTAAATATTATTATAATAATTATGTATATATATATGTAATAAGACAATAATTATATACTAGAGGAGGAAGAAGGAGTATAAAAAGGAACCCTATCTTTAGTCTCGGTTGGTGTTACCAACCGGCACTAAAGATCAAAATAACACATGCAATACTACCGCTGACACACACCATCGAGCAAGTGTAGATACTGCTGCTTGTAGGGAAGAACAGGTCGCGCAACAACAGAACGCAAACTAGAGGAACCTGAGGTGATTTGCTTACCTCAAAATACGGTTTTTCTTCGTCACAAATAGCTGCGGCTTGCAGCTCCTGAGGCCAAAAACAACAATAGCGGGAAGCTATGGAGGAGATGAAGAAGTGGCGGGTAGATGGAGACGGGACAGGTGTGTTGCGGATAATGGGAGAAATTGAGAGGAACATGTGGGCTAGTATATTTCACAGCGCAGTGGCACGCCTTCTTCAACCAATGGATAGTATATCAAGATGTCCTACTGCACAGCATACCTCTCGTCTCATCGTTTGGTCTTAGACTTGACCTAAACGGTCTTTTAAAGTGGTAAACATAAAATTAATTAATTATTTTAAAAGTTTTTTAATGTACATAGTATACATATTTCTAACTATTTTAACGATCTTAAAATTACCTTACTTTTCTAATCTACTATCAAATTTTCTATATTTTTTCCTTTGTCATCTATTTTATAACTTTTTTGTCCAAAAGATTCTCTCTCATCATTTTTCATAAATATTTTTTGTGATAAAATTGTACGTAATAAATTCTTACAAATGTAACGTGCTAGGCATACTTTTCTTCCTCTTTATTTTCCCAGACTGTTTTCTCAACGCAATGTAATGTGCTTAGTAAAATAATTAGTCCAAATGAATTTTCTCTCTCTTCATGTTTGCATAAAAATCTAGAGATGAAAATGTATAGAAAATAACCGTAAAAAGCAAAGTGCTAAGCATGGATCATAAGAGAAAGAAGTTTCTAACCTTGTAGATAGTAGATATTTGTGTATTATCACTAAAACAAAATTACAGAAAATTTTTTCAACACCTCCCCTCTAGCTAGAGCAAAAGTTTGAAGACAAGTGGAGCTGGCTCGGGCTGGAGAAGAAAGAAGGAGTATAAAAAGAAACCTCATCTTTAGTCCCGGTTGGTGTTACCTACCAGCACTAAAGATCAAAATTATCTTTAGTCCCGGTTGGTAACACCAACCGGGACAACAAATAGCATCTTTAGTCTCGGTTGGTGTTACCAACCAGGACTAAAGATCCCCAGCGCTTTGACAGGTTTTGACAAGATTTGAACCGGGACTAAAGATGATCTTTAGTTCCGCTTCATGACATGAACCAGACTAAAGGTCCTAGAGAGCCGTTTTCTTTTTAAACCGGGACTAAAAATATTTTTTAGTCCCGGGTACAACTCCAACCGGGACTATTGTAGATTTTGACACTTTAACCAAAAATGGTTTCTCCAGTAGTGATACCATGCAGGTGTCGTGCTAGTCACAGCTGATTGATGGACAAGAGTATTTTGAATAGATTAATTGGCAAGTCCACGTAGAGAATATGCTTTGTTTAATTCATGACGAAACATGGATCCTGCAAATCTGATATTTATTATAATTAATTTTTTTGATGCAACTCACTAAAATATTAAAAAATTATAATATTTGGCAAAAATAAAATTTTGTATTATTTTATAAAATCATATGTCGGTCCCACTCCAACGCCTCATTTCCTCTCTACTCCTATTTGGTTGGATCTTGTTTAGGTTTGCGTTGATTCTGAATGCGGTTCCATATCCAGCTGTTGACCTATCCTTGTCGATGTTCTAGATTGATAATAAGAAAAAGAAGAAACGTACAAGAATTAAAGATTTAAAGTGGATGAGTAAGGGGAACAAGTATGATTTAGATAGGTTCAGGTCTTCTCGATGAGAAGCAATACTATACTCCTGTTTGGGTATTGTATCCATCAGGTGTTATATTGATCAAACGATCTGATTGTGGTTATGTCTTTGAAGGGCCCCTGCATACCTTATATAGGTTCGGGGGTAGGGTTACAAGAAAAAAAACCTAGCCAGATAAGACATAAGTTTGCTTACCTATTACATCATGTTATCAAACGAGGACTGTGGTCTGTACCATAACACACAAGGTAACATAATACCTATCTCCTAAGTCTATTACATAATACATGGGTATGGCCTATCTCCTATCTCTAGTCGGATATGCAAGCCGAGTGGGTATGGAGTACCCATAATCTCCACAGCAGCCCCCGAGACCTTCATGGTTGAGAAATAATCTTCTCCAAAACTTGTTAAAACAAAAGCCAAGTGCTTCGATATCCTTAGTATAGATGCCCGAGTGCATTTCCTCTCCAAACTTCCTCGAAGAAAATCTATAAGAGGCTATGAAGGGTTCATCTAAAAAAATAAATTAAGTAAAAATTAAGTAATAGATGCATCGATTAGATGCACCTAATTAGGTGTAGCCCCGACTATGTAATTAGTTGAAAACAAGTAAACATATAGTCATGAATAAAAAGTCAACCAACCGAGTGGTTTTATATACAATAAAATATGACATCACATGACATTTAACCCCGAGTATATATACCAAAATGATTTACCAACTGCCTGTTAAATGACCAAAATATCATATACAACATCAAACTAATGATATTTGTTTAAGAAAGAATTGCACATATATGCGACTTTATACCCAATAATCACGTAGCACATGGCCAACCATATATATCTACATAATACCAGACAACACTTGAATTTCATAAAAAAAAAGCCAGAAAAATCCATGAAGGCATGTTGCGGGTAAAAAAATCGCTTAATACAGACTTTATAAGAAGCCTCTTATATAGCGAATCAAAAAAATTGAAGGCATTGGGTATAAAACTATGAGCAAATTGCCAAAACAATTATGCTTAAGTCCCTATAAGAGACAATCAAATCACGCCTGCTGATTGGGTTGTAGACAATCTGAACTTTGAGCCCATTAGGACCACCGATACCCTAAAAATGTAACCAAATATTCATTCATCGTCTTCTCCACCGCTTCTTCTCCCAAAATCATGCCATTGTTCATCTTCTTGCTTCTGGTCACCATCGCCGAAACTAGGGTTAGCTCTTCCACCAAATCCACCACCAAATTTCCACCAAAGCTTGTCGTGCACAAGCGCCTATCATCCACATCCAAACTCCAGATCCAATCCTCCAATGGAAACCCTAACTCGAGCTTTCCTCTTTCCACTCATGGTAGAAGATAAAGAAATCCCTTTTGACCAACAGTCAACATTAAATGTGGAGGAGAAGCATCTGCTAGAGATGGTGCAAGACGACATGCTCCTAGCAAAGGAAATCATCGACTGGCACCCAACCCATGGCGTGGAATTCCCAATACCAAATGTCGGTGAATTTGTGGTATTCACTCCTTTCTTCTATAGTGGTTTTAGTCTTCCCACTTCTTATTTCTTCCACAGTCTTCTCAATTTTTATAGGATTAATATATCATCTGAACCCTAACTCAATCCTCCACATTGTTATCTTTGTTCATCTATGTGAGGTATTCCTTCGAATTAAGCCCCATTTCAACCTTTTCCGCCACATGTTTTATTTGAAATTCAAGCCTTCTATAGAAAACCCCTCCGTAGTAGGTGGTTCTGGATTTCATCTTCACGACGACCTTAGGAAATCATACTTTTCACTCGATTTGAAATCAACCAATAAAGGCTGGCTCTCCAACTTTTTGTATATATCCAACCCCGCCTCTTGCTTGCTAGTTTCGCTGGTCTCCCTCCTATTCATTACTTAGGCTGGAACTTGATATTTTAGGGCCCTGAGAGAGCCGAAGCAGAGATTCTCCTATCCAGAATCAAAACCATTAAGGAGATAGGCTTATTAGTTGAGCAAGTCATCGACACTTCATCAAGTGTCGACTGGCTCTGATCAAAGAAAGGGCAAAACTGGCATTTGAGTATGAGGGCCTCAACGATCCAATCCAAGAAGATCCGGATTACCTTACCTATAAACTTTTGTGCAAGAGGATGTACAAGGTATTCTCTTCTGGAATCACCATAGAGATGTCTAACAAGCTTCCTGTGGTGCCATACCACATCCACAATCCTCCTCATAAGGTATGCAACTTAAAATCATTGACTCTTTATGACTGATCTTGATTTGCAACCCGATGTTTGTTTGAACTTCATATCCTCTGTGCAGGAAAATAAGTTAATAATCTCTAACCCACTAGCTGTTGCCCATCACTCTCCATGGATAACCCCTAGTGGGACTGCACAATCTACCGGAGGGCCTTCAATTAGCAAGCCTCAATAGGGGAGCAAAAGGCTGGCCTCAGATCAGAAATGAGGAAGGCCGAGAAGAAGAAAATGAAAATGATCTTGGAATCATCTGATAAGGACAAAGAGCAGGCTCCAAGAGCTAACCAAATTCCTACATCCTCTCCTCCAAAGAGAGCTGGCCCTAGGATCAGAACCTCTTCAAGGTACTTAATATATTCTGTTTTGACGTGCAATGATGATTCAGAATCACATGAGCATCAGACTGAATAGGCAAAGTCAACAATTTATAAAATCTTCAACATCTTGTCTTGAATTTACATGAAACCTTTAGACATTGATCCAACCGGCCGCGCTGAAGCTAAGACCATGACAAATGCTCAGGCAACCCAATTACCTGAGGTAAGGATGCAAACTGCCAGGCAAGAAAGTGGCAGCGATAAAACTCAAGATCCCTTGACTGGATATCAGTTGGCCAGAGATGAAGACACCAGTGAAAATCAAGAGCCTGCAACTGGTAATCAGTCGGTCAATGGATCATCAGAACCACCACGAACAAAAGAAGAAACCTGAGGATAGGACAACAATGCATCCAACACTGCTCCGAGCAGAGATCACCCCGAACCAGAGGCACGAATCCAGGGCCCTTCTCGCCAACGCTTGAAAATAATCAAAGTTTAGATCATATAACTTTAACTGCAATAAGTCTTCATCTAATTCTTTTGCTACTTTCGTCAGAGCCCATCATCAGTGAAGACGTAGAAATTTTGCGCATCACGTTGGCCAAAGATTCCAAGCCGCCTATCTAAGTCCAATGGCACGATGCCGAATTAAAAATTCATGGCATAATACTCAACAGGTAGAAAGAAGATGAAGAATGTGATTTGCTTGTGAAAGGGCTCAATGAATCCACCAAACTACTGAAGGTAAACCTCTTGCCAACTAATTAGAAAATCCTTGAAGAAATTATTTCTGACTCATATTCTTGTGCTCGCCAAGACAATATATCTCTAATTGCAGGATAAATCTGAAACCCTAGAGAAACTAGTGCCTCATCTTGATACACTTGAAGCGGTTAGGACACAACCGACAGATGTAAAGGATGCTGCCAAGATCAAAGAACACCAACTGATGGCAGAAATCCAAAGCCCACATGAAACTAATCTGAAGTATAGAGGAATAGTCGGAGGTAAATAAATTCACTTATCTATTCAACCAATCTTTGCCTCTTATTTTTCCTAACTTTCATTGAATTACCATCTCAAGCTACCTAGATCCAGTCCTTGACCGCCAGGCTAATAAGGCTAGAGAGAAAATCACCAAGCTTGAAGAAGACAAGACCAAAGCTAAGTCTATAACTCTTTACTTTTGTTTTATATTCGGAAAATTCCAACACCTTCATGTCATAAACATCAGCTCGCCAAGCGAAAACCAAGGCTCAGTTTGAAGTCTTTGCCGAGCGGGTCAGGAAAGCTGAAACTGTTCACAATGACATCGCTAATGCCACTGCTCCAATTCTAAATGCCATATTCTAGAATGGACTTGGCTCCAGCTCCAATGACATCGTAGAGATCTTTGATAAGCTATGAAGTGCTCCAGACAAATACCTCAAGAATATCTCTGAAGTAGCCACTATGGGACCAAGCCAAGCCCTAGCGATGACGAAATCCTTGTATCCTCGAGTGGATATTTCTGCAATGAGTGATGGCTATGCTGATGGGACAACCAACGAGTAGGCCATGGAGCTGATAAATGAGGTCCAAGAATCGGCTAGTTGAAGATGTTGTAGAACATTTCCGATCTTAAACGTCGCAAGTGTTGTAATATATCTTTAGACTTGATGAATGTAAATGCCTAACTTATGCATAAATTTATTTTAACTGTGAGAAATATATTAGAGTAAAGAAATTTTCATCCAACTAGACTAAGCCTAAAACATAGTTAAGTGGACAAAGAATTTGATACTTAATAGTAACTCATAGCCAAAACAAGCCAATGATAAGTCAAACTAAGAACTGAAGAAGAAAATATTTAAAGAAACATAATACTCCATTATTGATAGCCCCCAACCGGCTACTTAAGAAACATAGTACTTGACGTAGGTAGTCGAAGAAACATAAAGAAAATACATGACTTTAAGAGTAAAAAGGACATAGGTGCTCTATATTCCATGAATTGTCCTCCACTGAGCCATCTTCCCTCTTTAGTCGATAAGCCCCGAAGCGCGCTACTTCTGAAATAATATAAGGCCCTGCCCAAAGGGGGGAAACTTATGTCGATCATTGGTCGTATGGATTTTCTTTAGAACCATATCGTCAACCAAGAAAGCCCTGGAACGAATAATACGACTATGATAACGACAAAGTCCTTGTAGATACTTAGTCGACTGAATGGTGGCAATATCATGAGATTCTTCCAGTCGATTCAACTCCTCTTCGTGATCCCAGTCATTCCACTCATCATCAAAATTGCGCACCCTCAGATATTCAAACTCCATCTCACTCGGCAACATTGCTTCAGCCGCATAAACTAGGAAGAAAGGAGTTAGGCTAGTAGCTCGACTGGGTATCGTGCGTAAGGAGTGGAGAACTGAAGGTAACTTTTCAACCCACCGTCCAGCATAAGGACACAATCGATCAAGGACACAAGCTTTGATTCCATGGAGAACCATCCCATTGGCACATTCAACCTGTCCACTACTCCTTGGACGTGGGCTTTGATTCCATGGAGAACCATCCCATTGGCACGTTCGACCTGTCCATTACTCCTTGGATGTGCAACCGATGCATAGCAAATCTTGATCCCAAAATCTTCATAGAAAACATTGAAAGCTCAACCTATGAAGTGAGTTTTGTTGTCAATAATAATTATGTTCAGGACTCCAAACCGGTGCACAATATTGTGAATAAAATCACAAGCTCTGTCGGCAGTGATAGTAACGACCGGCTTGGCCTCAATCCACTTGGTGAACTTATCAATAGCAACAAACAAATGCATGAATTCACTAGGCGCCTTCTTGAAAGTACCCACCATATCATCCCCCAAACTGTGGAAGGCCATGAAAAGGGTATCGTTTGCAACTCTTGAGTTGGGACATTGATCTGTCTTGCAAAAAATTGGCATCACTCAAAAGTTCCAACAAACTTTGCAGTATCTGTGACAACATTCGACTAGAAAAAACGTTGTCATTACGCCTTGATGCAGCAACGGGGTTCCCGATCTTTTGATGAGAGTAAGATAACTTTGAATTGGGGAAGGAGACGATGTTGGCGGTCCGACTATAACTACCGCAAGGGTGTTGCGCCTTAGCAACCGGTACAACAACTCTAGGTTGTTGCTGTTCTTGCTGTGCCAAGAATAATGTTGAACCTGCAAGCAATCGAAGAACAAGAAAGAACAAGTTGACAAGGAAATAGTTCATAGCACTTACCAAATGATGAAATTGATACACACAAAAGTGGGGTTCTGAATACAAATATCCGGGTGGTCTAGCTGACACACTCGAGTATAAGGAAGTAGCTGTAGCTAAACTTGCAAATGGTGGCTGCTAGGGGTTTATATAGGTGAAAAAGTGACCAGAAGGGGTGGTGGGAGCAAACCCTAGCCTTTGTGGACCCCTAACGGGCTCTACTCAAAACAAAGCCCATGCCCAAGTTTCTGGTCCAAACATTATTTTGATTATTTTGGGTAGCTCCACTCGAATCTTCTGGTGAAGCTGGGCTCATTTGAGAGTAGACGATGATATCTTTCCAACAAGTAATCACAAGGCCAAAATGGAGCTCGTATACAAATTTGGTGTCCATTTGAAACAAGTGCTATTGTAGGTGGTAGAATTGGATTCCATAAGTTATGTGGGATCTTGATGTCTTCCTGTTGATGTATGGTTGCATGATGTGAGCAATGGTTCTATCTGAATTAGGCATGGTCACATCATCCTCCCCTTCTTCATAGAAAACCGTCTTTGGTTTTGTCATATGGTGCTCTTCCTGTAGTGCATTGATCTTGCCCATAGAAGTGTGCATATGAAAATAAACACAACAAACTTTTGTCATGTAATATCAATAGTTTTTAGTAAATAGAATTATCCTCTAGTGAGACGGATATACCTTGTTTCGAGGTAACGCAACAAAGGATATTGATACCATGTTTTCTTGCTGCTCATCTTGTTCCCCTTTAGAAACCAAGTTCCCGCATGGTGCATTTGTAGTGGTGCATGGCAATACGATTCGATCGCTTCCCTTCTTCAGAAGCAACCTGCTTCTTTAAATCAAAACGACACAAACTCGAGATAACATGATGAGTCATACAAATGCTCTCTAGCTTGCTATTTTATTTAAGAATTAGATTCCAGATCTGAACATATGTAAACTATGTGCACCATATATACTTCTCTATCATATATTTGCCAAAAATGTGAAAAATCACATTAGCAGGACATGGCAAATTATATTTACCAAACAATTTCTCCTTCAAATCACTGAGCTCACAAGGATCATCAAACTTAAAATAGCCGAAAGTATTTAGAGAAGAAAATTTAAGTTCCTCATTCTCACTAGCAAGGTGAACAACATGCCTAAAATCAGTACATGAAGAATCAACAATAGAATTAGCATGCTCATTCACAAGTTGTGGCATGTATATAAGTGAATGATTATTACACAACTAATCTTTATCACAATGGAAAGTAGGAAAATAAACTTGTGACAAAGGAAATTCAGCTGTTGATTTCACTAATGGTTGCTCTGTGGAAGCATGAAAAGTGGAGAAGTGAAAACAGTCACCTTGATTTATTTCATAGCCATTTAATTTACCTTTGAAATTCTGTTTAGAAAATGTAGGTGCATCAATCTTCTCTTTCTTCTCGAGTGATGGGACTCGCATCTCAATCATGTCCTTTTCCTCTGTTTGCTTAATGCTTGGAACTCCCGACAAAATGTTAGTAACAGGAGGCACAAGCATGGCATCTTGCTCCCTCGTGTCCTCCAAAATTTCACTCTCAATTACAAGCAAGCATGAACAAGTGGGTTAGATGATTATATGCTGCATTAGCAAGCTTAACTTAATATCTGAATTAAGCCCTTTCAAGAATCTACTCTTTGTGTGTCCATTGCAATCTTTTAAACCAGTGTAGAAGATACAAATTTTAAATTCATCAAAGTACTCCCGACAGCTTTTATCACCTTGTTTTAGATGTTCTAATTTCTCAACGAGAGCTCTTCTATAACAAGAAAACACAAATCTCTTACTCATCATTAACTTGCATTCTTCCCAAGTTTTAGGTTTATTACCAACATGATTTCACCAAAAAGAAGAAGGGGTGAACTTTTTACTAGCAGCCTTAATCATTTGAGCATTAGAAAAATCATGCTTTCCAAATTGTTTGTCTACTGCTAGCTCCCAACCAACATAAGTGTTAGAATCAACCATACCATCAAAGAATGGCAAAATAGATTCTACCTTTGCAAAATTATAATCAGGTAACTTATATGCATCGTGTAGAGCACTCGCCATGTCTCTTTGAAGGAGAAAATGTTTATGTGCAGCATGATCAACTCCAATTCCTTTGCGTAACCCTGCCATGGTTAGTAACAAACAAGAAGCATACCCAACAAAATATGGCCTATCAAATATTGATCTAGGTGATGTCCAACTCCATCTCAATCTTTTTGACCTTTGCAACTGCATTCTTACATGTTCTTACCATGCCATGAAGTTGGTTTTGGGAAACAGCAAGAAAAACAACAACCACCGTTAGTCATGTCAATACAGGCAACAAGCACAACCCTGTGATGTGGTAGATAAAATTAGTGGAGCTATAGGTGGCTGCGAGGAAAATCAAAGTACAACTAGAACCACATTAATCAAAGCAAGTTGAATAAACACTCAATGATGGTGTTGTGCTGGTCCTAGGTTAAACCCGAGTCAGGAACATGGCCGCTCAAAAATAGCACAAAAAGAACACAAACAAAACATCAATGACAACTTTTTTCTTCCTCTCTCTTTTTTTCTTCTCCTTTTTTTCCTTCTCTTATGATTTTTTCCTTTTTCTTATTCTTTTTTTTGCAGCTAGCTCAAAACTAAAACTTTTTTCAATGATTTTTGAAATTACACAAACAACGGCAACAACTTCTTCTCTTTTCATTCAGCCAACAAGTCCAAACAATGAGTAATGATGGATGGTTGGTTACTTGGTTCAGCCAACAAGTCAAAAGTGAGAGCACTTAAAATGCTTTGTTGGGAAGGTCTAGTTCACTTCTCCATGTTGCAAAGGGTTGGCTGTTGGTGGTGGCAGCAATAAATGTATTTGCACTAGTACAAAAAGCCTAATAGGTGGTGGTTTGAAACCCCTAATAGGTGCCGGTTTCGACCCGACACCTATTGGTCGGCACCAATGGCCAAAGTCATTAGTGCCGGTTCTTGCTCGCACCTATTCGACCGAATAGGTGTCGTTTTAATACGAACCGACACCTATTGGTTTAGAAAAGGTGCTGGTTCGTATTAAAAATCGACACCTATTTGGCCGAATAGGTGCCATATCATATTGAAACCGGCACCTATTCGGGCCAAATAGGTGCCGGTTCCTATTACATGCCGGCACCTATTAGGGGCTTATAGGTGCCGGTTTGTATTAAAACCGGTACGTATTTCCCTAAAAAACAAAAAAATATTTTGCATGAAATTCTCCATTAATCTTTGAAACTACACATACATGTTAGTGAAAAATATTTTAAACATAAACTCATGAGTAAAATATTACAAACTGTGAATGTGATTGGACTCATGAGTAATCAAACTAAGTTGAACGCAGATAATTAACTCAGTGACAGTATTCCATCCAAAAAATCAGAAAACTACTTCATGAGCAATATGAAGTGCTCCACCTGGCGAGTCCTTGTCGGGAACACAGAAAACCTAGAGAATTGAGTCCTTGTCGAAAAACAGAGAACATAAAAAGTGAAAGCATGAACTGCTTCCTATCTGAAGTTTTTCATCACGAGGCCAGGAGCATCCCCACCTTCTAGCTATGCCATAAAACTGACTAGAACAAAAGATATTATTGTTTCCATCAGAGAATGTTTGTGAGTAGTGATGTTACCTCCATAGAACTGCTACTGCGTTTGCAGATAACATTTTATTCCTTCCATGAGACCATGATCATGCATATATAGGATTAATGAACTATATGTTTGGTCAATTGGTTTTATATACAAGTATTGAATCAGTTTACAAGCAAAGGATTCAGAAGACAAAGGGTCATTTTTTAAACACAAATGGAATTAGGGCGCAAAGGATAACCACATGACCTAAATGAATCAGATCCACTTGGTTGTGCTTCTACCAAAGTGTATATATGCATGTAATAAGTCCAGTCCATTAACGTTTTCCATATATATTACATTCATTAACGTTTGTAGTAAGTTAGATATATTGGTTTTTAGTAATTTAGTACCATATAAATTATCTGCTTGGCTTACCCGATTCAGATATTTTTTAAAGGCACTCTCTTTCTTTGATCTGTTTGTTTTAGAGTACTGCAGGTTGTAGACTATCAACAAGGAATAATATCCAATGTGCAAGCGATGATTTCTCAGGTTAGCAACTTACATTCAAAACTTATGTAGCTACATATTTTTGGTGTTTCTTATCATTCCTATAGAAAGCTTGATAATTTTATAGTGTAATTTCGTGTAAATAAGTCCCGCGCTAAGCTAATGAATAAAAAATCAAATCATGAACATAGTACCTCCCGAATTGCCCCTATCTCTATATCATGCTAACTTTTGATAGAATTTCTTAATATGAAAACTTGAATTGCATGCAGCTCTCTGCATGTTCTCAAGAGACAACATGTATCACTAGTGGCGCTTTAATATATAGTACATGCATACTATAGATTTTGATCTCTTTTCTAAGCCTCTGCATTGGTTTGCTTCTCTGGTACTTGAACATAGGGATGCAGAGCAAAGCTAAACTGAAGTGCCAAGACACAATGTGATATGAAATTATTTGGATGAGACAGACACTGATGAGATATGGCCTCGATTTGGCACCGCGATACGCTTTCTATATTAATACATGTCCCAAGAGAGTGATAGCCATATACTATATGTTATGCGCCATATATATTTGATAGTGTTTATATTAGAAATATGTGATTTTTGCCCTAATTTGGATTGTCTTAGTATTATCCTGATACGGTATCGACATGTCATAGTCACAAATGATTTTACTACATGTACATTAATATAAATATTATTAATACTCCATGAGAGTTACCATGCACTCAGATATATATGTGTGTATATATATAGTGAAGGCCTAACATATAAAACCCGAAGCTCGAGTAGAGAACATAGGAGATATTGCTGGGACTCAGTGTGCCAGTCAACTTCAGCCTGAGACGTGCCCGTCAAACCACACGAAGACGGCGACCAGATGTGTTACACATCACAGGAGACTTGACAAAAATTCGCTTCAGCTCTACAAAATCTCAAATGCTCTAAACTCATACTTATATGAAAACTTTAGTTACACATGCTTACCTGCTGCATACAGGGACAACGACGACGACACCGGCCTCATCCATGCCATCCAGTCGGTGAGATGACCTGTTGCTTTGAGGGATAAAAATATTAAGTAGAGAACTTAACACATGATTAGATAATTGTTCAAGAAACACAAATAGATAGACATTAACAAAATAGATAAACTTGGATCATGTTCGATACATCAATCCAAATAACCGATCTACATGCTTAGAAATGTAAGTTCTGCCCACTAATGCTTAGTCTGCATATCCTTTGCCGTCGATCAGCTATATAAATTGGCACTAGAAATGTGATATGCGCGGGTCTCTGAGATGACATGTTCAAAGATGAATCCGTAGAGTTGTTCAGCGAGGGCGAAGCAAACATGTGGCAGCAACTTACTTGTTGGGAGCTTTAATTTCTGCAAATGGAAGGATTGAATATGTGAAAACGCACTATGTGTTTAGAAACGCGTATTTCCGTCTTAACAAAATTGACGAACCTCAACATCCGTAATGTTCCAGTTGTCGACCTCCATGAAAGTACACATAAATTTCATCACGTAGAACCCACATGTGTTCGTTCCTTGACCCTGACGTTGGCACCAAGGGTGGCAGGTAACCCGAAATGTATTTGAACACGAAGCGTGTCGAATGCACTTCTTCTTGTACTTCACAAGTGTCTTATTGAGGATGTCAATTACGGATTGGAAATCTTCTCGTGGTTTCCTCAATCCATCTAGAAGATGATCTTGGAATCATTTAAATGGATCACAAGAAGGATCCAGTGGTTCCTACATACAAAGGGACAGGGCAATTAACACCTTAAAGGACAAATGGTAGGTAGAATGATAAATGCCACACTTAAAGTTGTAGGGCAGAAGAATCGTATTCATGTCCTGAAACTTGACAAAGGAGGAGTACAGGTAGTCTAGCACCATTTTTTGGGACGTTGGGCCACCATCAATCTGATTGACATTGACAATCGCTGGATCAAGGAATGCTAGTTTGTTACAAGTCGCTCTACATTCAAGCGCCCCCATTCTACATAAGGAAACAAGTTAGACAACTTACAAAGGCTAATAAGGGTATGAACTTAGAAATACTAGCGAGGGGTTCGAGTATACTTACAATGCCCATATTTGAAGTATCGATACGTCTAGCTCCCTCAGATTGTATAGCCGGAGCACTGTGAAATGTGCTTGTCGTAGTGTTTCAAGGCTAGGAGCGAATATTGCTTTATGCCCTAATGTCCCTTTCCCAAGTAGCTTGCCCTCGTGTCGGGACATCGGCACACCAATGGGACGCAGATCCATGTAGTCGATGCAAAACTCAACTACCTCCTCTGTTGCATAACCCTCTACGATACTGCCTTCGGTCGAGCTCTGTTATGCACATACTTCTTTATGATCCCCGTGAATCTCTCGAAAGCCCACATGTTATGCAGATACACTGGGCCGAGAATCTTTATGTCTTTCACGATGTGTATCACTAGGTGAACCATTATCAAAAAATGATGGTGGGAAACACATCTCGAGTTGGCAAATGGTCACGATTACATCTGCCTGGAGCTTGTATATTGTGGTTGGATCGATCTCCTTCTGATATATAGCATTGAAGAACGAGCACAACTTTATGATTGGGTTTCGCACCCTGTTTGGCAAGATGCCTCTAATCGCAACAGGGAGTAGTTGTGTCATCAGCGCGTGACAACCATGTGACTTCATGCCCACTATTTTCTTCTCTCTAATGTTGACGAGTCTTTTAACGTTATCGGAGTAACCAGACGGGACTCGGACACTCTACAGGCACTCCAACAGGCTAATTTTCTCAGTGGCACTGAGGGTGTAGCACATAGGAGGGAGGTATTGTCGGCCATTGGGACGTTCTTGAGGATGTAGCTCGAACCTGATGTTCGTGTCTATGAGGTCTCTCTGGGATTTCAACGTGAAGGGTTACGCGGAGGCTACGCTAGCCAAAAACAAAAATTTCTACCACGCAAACCAGGAACACTTGCAAGTAAGGGCCGATAGATCGTTACCGATTGGAGTAGAGTGCAATGGAATAGCCAATCGGCAATCCGATCCGGAACAGTGTAGCCGATTCCCGGAGACACCGATTCGCCAATCAGCCGATTCGAGTCGTCTCCGGCCGCGTTCTCACGCCTCGCTCCGATGCGCCCGACCGCAGCCGATTCCACCACAGCCAATCGCTCCGATTGCAGCCGATCCGAAGCCGATCAAGAGCGCGCAACGTAGCAGCGCCTCTACCGGTATCCACACGTCCGGGGACAGAACACCGTACACCCGTGTGCTAGCACGCGATGCAAGGCTAGGGTTTGGCTCGAAAGTGGGGAGGGTTTCCGTGGAAATTGATCTCGGCGACTTCTTTTGCACGCGATGCAATTGATGTGTCGCACCTCTCCACCCCTCCCTCCTTTATATAGAGTTGGCCGACTAGGACTAGTGGCCGATCAGGACTCTATTTTTGAACCGGATCTCATCCGTATCTCATAGAGTTGGCCACCCATACGTCGTAAGCCTATAGGACTCTATCCGATCGGATCCCTATCCGATCGAGCCGTATCCGAGTCCAACTCGAATATCTATTCTATCCCCTTAAGCGTGCGACCCGTAGGTTCAGGTATACTCGGTTTCGGCCATAGTCTAACTTAGCCGATCGTCGGCTCGAGTCCAACTCAGCCACCCAGTCAACACGGCGCGCCTAGCAGCACATATTGACACCATAGTATACAAGAATAATATCGGCTCTGAACCTGTAATGTGTACACAAATCCCTTTGCCTTACGATACCAGTTAAGCTATAGGCAAGATGTGTGCCATCCCTTCAATAGCTTAACCATTCACTCGAACCGTATTGGATTATCTGTCTGTTGATTGACTCCTCAATCAACTTAGCATGGCCATGCATTTCCATAATCCATTACCTCGAGGGGCCCAGAGATATCTCTCCAAAGGAGGGGCAAATTCCATCTTGATCACTCACATCCCACTCCATGTTTCATAGCAAACCCGAAAACTACCTTTATAACTATCCAGCTACGGAATAGCGTTTGGTAGTCCCAAAGTAGGCTACTACACATGTTGGAATCCATGGTGATCTCAGGTCTAAGGACTTTGTACCAACACTACCCGAGACCAACTAATGGCACATTAATTCCAAGCCACTTGTTGGAATCGGGTCCCACCATCGCTTCCTCATAGGTCTTAGGTTCATCGTTGTCCAACAACAATATGTCACGTTGTTCCGCACTGTGTACTGCGCGCACGACGTGATCTTTCGACCTCCGTGGGCGGTGTATCTACAACCGGTGGCGCAACACTTTGCACCTCCCGTTGTGGTTCCGTGGTCGCCGAAACATTTTCTCGGTGTTTCTTGAACTTCTTCAAGATGCACCCTGCTCCCACTAACCCTTCTTGAAAGAAACTCTTTCTCCAAGAAGACACCGTGTCGGGCGACAAACACTTTGCCTTGTTCCCGATTATAAAAGTAATATCCCTTAGTTTCCTTAGGATATCCCACAAAGAAGCACTTGTCGATTTGGGTGTGAGCTTGTCGACCGTAAACGTTTTACATAAGCTTCACATCCCCATATTTTGAGAAAAGACAAACTAGGGGTTGCCTGTCCATATCTCATATGGTGTCTTTTCAACCGACTTAGATGGAACTCTATTTAGTGTGAGCGATGTTTCAAGAGCATATCCCCGAAAGATAACGGAAGATCACTTTGGCTCATCATCGACCGCACCATGTCCAACAAGGTGCGATTTCTCCGTTCGGACACTCCGTTCCATTGCGGAGTTCCCGGAGTCAACTGTGGAACAATTCCACAATCTTTTAGATGATTACCAAACTCTTGGCTCAAGTATTCCCCTCCACGATCCGATCGTAGAAACTTGATTGTTTTCCCTAAATGATTCTCGTACTTCATTCGGAATTCTTTGAACTTTTCAAAGGATTCGGACTTATGCCTCATTAAGTAGATATAACCATATCTACTAAAGTCATCGGTAAAGGTAATGAAGTATTGATAACCACCTCGGCCGTTGAGCTCATTGGTCCACATACATCGATGTACGAGTGCCAATAAGTCACTTGCTCTCTCACTATGTCCCGTGAAAGGTGCCTTTGTCATCTTACCAAGTAAACAAGACTCACATGTCTCAAATGATTCAAAATCAAAAGAGTGAAGCAATCCATCCTTATGGAGCTTCTCCATGCGTTTCTTATTTATATGGCCTAAGCGACAATGCCGATAAACGTGGGGTTTATATCATTAGAGAGTTGCCTTTCGTATTAATGTTATAGATGGGAGACGCTTCAAGATTCAAAACGTACAATCCATTCACCAATGGAGCATGAAAATAGAACATATCTCTAAGATATATTGAACAACCATTGTCCATTGATCTAAAATCATATCCTTCCGCTTGCAAACATGAAGCGGAAATAACGTTTTGACATAGTGTTGGAACACAATAACAATTATTCAATTCCAAAACTAATCCTGAAGGTAGATGAAGTGGTACGTGCCGACAAGAATCGTAGCAACGCTTGCTCCATTGCCGACGCGCAGGGTTCACCTCGCCCCTTCTCAATCCTCTACTTCTTCTCATTCCCGCAACGATTTGCAAATATGAGCTACCGATCCGGTATCAAATACCCAAGAGTCAGAGGTGAAGTAGCAAGATTAATGTCTATAACATTAATACCTGAAGCAGAAGTCGTACTTTGCTTCTTTTTGAGATCCTCCATGTACTTCTTGCAGTTCCTCTTCCAATGGCCTGTCTCCTTGCAATAGAAGCAAACGGCATCTGATGCCGCCGACCCCTTCTTGCCCTTCTTTGCATTAGAGGCACTCGCGATCTCATCGGGAGTTAACTTCCTCTTGGTACAAAGTTTCTTGACAGGTGGTTTGCGCTTTGCCTTCTGCATCATCATCACATGATGACCGTTTTTCTGGATACTCTCCTCAGCTGTCTTTAGCATCCCATGCAATTCAGCCAAGGTCCTATCCATATTGTTCATGTGATAATTCAATATGAATGGCTCGAAGCTCGGAGGGAGCGACTGGAGAATCACATCAGTAGCCAACTCTTGGCTAAGGGGAAAACCTAGTTTTTCCAGACTCTCAATGTAGCCAATCATTTTTATCACATGCGGACTGACGGGATTCCCCTCAACAAGCCTGCACGCAAACAAGGACTTCGAGGTGTTGAACCTCTCGGCCCGAGCTTGGTTCTCAAACATGCCACGCAGTCCCTGAATAATAGTGTGAGCATCACTGCTCTCATATTGCTTCTGAAGCTCAGGGGACATTGTAGCAAGCATGAGACAGCTTATGTCTAGGGCATCATTAGTGTGCTTCTCGTAAGCTCTCCGTGCGCTTGCGAGTGGCATTATTTGGCAAATCCTCGGGATAGGGTACTTCAAGAACGTACTCCTTACGCTCTTGCTTGAGAACAATTCTCAAGTTGCGATACCAATCCATAAAGTTTGTTCCATTTAATTTTTCCTTTTCGAGAATAGATCGCAAATTAAAAGCACTGGGTGTAGTATTAGCCGCCATTTATTCTACAACAGAAAAAGCAAAGTTTAGCACAATGTTTATGCTATGTCCATTGTTAAACAATTTAACATTAGACTCCCATTACGTATTTTCCACCTTCCCTCTAGGTTACGTATTGGGTCAAGATCCACATGTTAATTAATTTTCTAGTGAGCTTTGGCATCACCGCTAGAAGATTAATAACATCGGTAAGCAACTCCTTGCTAATCACATCTCTATGTGACTCTTGTTGTTGGTGTGGCATCTCCATGCCCCGGCCCCAACCTATGCCCCAAGGCCCAAAACTGTTTTGATAGCCTTGTTAAGTAAACCAAATGCTCCGCTGTATATGTCGACATATACCCCTCGTGTTATGATAGAGAATGGCACTCGCTTTGCGCACCCACCATTGACGAGCATAACGGTGACGGTGCAACATTTGGAAGGGCATCATTACTACTTAATTTTGTGAGGGATGCTATCCTATCAAACAAACATATCACATATGAAAGCAAGTAGAATATCATGAAATAGTATGGCCCCCTTCACATGGTGATCTCCATCTCCATGCCGGTGTACAGGATCTCCATCTTCATCACCGTTCTTTCGAGTGCCGAATGCTTGATTTCTTCAAACTAAGCTACTACTATAGAAGCTCTAATTGAAGATTACATCGACTTGCAGTCGTGAAAGAATATTACAAGCATTGCACGTATGAAAGAATATTACAGGATTGCACATATGAAAGAATATTACATGCATCACATGCATCTCATACATCTCATACATACAATAGGGCCATACCATCTCAAAGCATTCTCTGCAAAAACAAGTTAGGCGTAGAAACGTTTTCTACTTATCGCGAGCTACGGCATCGAGACGACCTATAAGGGGGTACGCACACGGCGGTCCCGCTATCTCGACATAATCACATTATACCGTTCCGATACACTATCAAGGAACGCTATCTCGAAGCCGACTCAAACCGAGTTATATGGAAATTGCTTCGACGTAATCACATTACGCCGTTCCGATACACTATCAAGGAACGCAATTACCATTAACTCTCCTCAACAGATCCCGTAAAACCGATTGATCAAATCAACCCGTGCGCAAAACTTGTTCCAGATCCAATCTAAAACCCGAACTAAGCAAGATTAGCTCTGATACCACTGAAGGGTTACGCGGAGGCTACGCTAGCCAAAAACAAAAATTTCTACCACGCAAACCAGGAACACTTGCAAGTAAGGGCCGATAGATCGTTACCGATTGGAGTAGAGTGCAGCGGAATAGCCAATCAGGGCAATCCGATCCGGAACAGTGTAGCCGATTCCGAGAGAGCGCCGATTCGCCAATCGCCGATTCGAGTCGTCCGGCCGCGCTTCACGCCTCGCTCCGATGCGCCCGACCGCAGCCGATTCCACCACGCCAATCGCTCCGATTGCAGCCGATCCGAAGCCGATCAAGAGCGCGCAACGTAGCGGCGCCTCTACCGGTATCCACACGTCCGGGGACGAACACCGTACACCCGTGTGCTAGCACGCGATGCAAGGCTAGGGTTTGGCTCGAAAGTGGGGAGGGTTTCCGTGGAAATTGATCTCGGCGACTTCTTTTGCACGCGATGCAATTGATGTGTCGCACCTCTCCACCCCTCCCTCCTTTATATAGAGTTGGCCGACTAGGACTAGTGGCCGATCGGACTCTATTTTTGAACCGGATCTCATCCGTATCTCATAGAGTTGGCCGCCCATACGTCGTAAGCCTATAGGACTCTATCCGATCGGATCCCTATCCGATCGAGCCGTATCCGAGTCCAACTCGAATATCTATTCTATCCCCTTAAGCGTGCGACCCGTAGGTTCAGGTATACTCGGTTTCGGCCATAGTCTAACTTAGCCGATCGTCGGCTCGAGTCCAACTCACCGACCCGTCAACGGCGCCTAGCAAGCACATATTGACACCATAGTATACAAGAATAATATCGGCTCGAACCTGTAATGTGTACACAAATCCCTTTGCCTTACGATACCGCTTAAGCTATAGGCAAGATGTGTGCCATCCCTTCAATAGCTTAACCATTCACTCGAACCGTATTGGATTATCTGTCCGTTGATTGACTCCTCAATCAACTTAGCATGGCCATGCATTTCCATAATCCATTACCTCGAGGGGCCCGAGATATCTCTCCAAAGGAGGGGCAAATTCCATCTTGATCACTCACATCCCACTCCATGTTTCATAGCAAACCCGAAAACTACCTTTATAACTATCCAGCTTACGGAATAGCGTTTGGTAGTCCCAAAGTAGGCTACTACACATGTTGGAATCCATGGTGATCTCGGGTCTAAGGACTTTGTACCAACACTACCCGAGACCAACTAATGGCACATTAATTCCCGTAGTGTCTCATGGTGGGTCTATCCAACAATGTGTTCTCTAACACATATGTCCATGTTTATTGATTTGGTATCTCTATACCCATGATCTATGAGACATGATCATCAATCAATAAACATGCCGATCTTAGAATCATATTTGTTCCAACAATATGACATATGATCGTGGATCGTTTAGAAATAGATTCATACATATCGAGTCTCATAAATAAGTCACGTACTTATTGATCAATACAAGATGTCTATTTCATGGAACTGAATAACACTTTATTCATTTATACATAAACATTGACGTGATATCCAACATCTCCATGTTGCCTCTAGGGCATATCACTAACAATCTCCCACTTGCACTAGAGTCAACCATGTAAGTATCTAATACCCATTGCTCTTGTGTGCGCCTCATGCTTCGGCTGAGGGAGAGGTTTTGTCAGCGGATCGGCTATGTTGAGATCCGTGTGCACTTTGCATATCTTGACATCACCTCTGTCCACTATCTCGCGGATGAGATGATATCGCCGAAGTATGTGTTTGGACTTCTGATGTGACCTCGGCTCCTTGGCTTGCGCAATGGCTCCACTATTATCACAATAGAGAGACATTGGACCACGTACTAGTCATCACACCAAGCTCAGAAACGAATTTCTTGATCCAAACAGCCTCCTTTGCAGCTTCCGAAGCAGCAATGTACTCGGCCTCCGTTGTAGAATCAGCAACAGTATCCTGCTTGGAACTCTTCCACAACGTATCCTTTGTCTTGCTGGGTATGTTCAGCAGGACTCCCATCAAACTCTGGCATACATTTTTCTCCACGTGCATCACGTGGATTGCGTGACGGACATCCAAATCTTTCCAATACGGTAGTTCCCACAAGATAGATTTCTTCTTCCAAAGAGGCTTCTCACCACCCTTGCCCACCGCGCTTGTATTGCCATGGCCCCTTACCAAATACATGTTCAATATCTTTTACCTCTTCAAAAATATCTCGCCGTATGATGTATCGGAGCTGTCCCCTTCTCCACCGTGCCATCGAAATCTCTTCTATTGCTACGGTACTGGTGACCGGCAGGAAGAAACCTCTGGTGGCACATGTACACAGTCTTTCCAGAGTACCTCAGCCACCTGCTTGGTGTGCCCCGCATGCACTGCACACATGCACAACCACCTTTCACTGTTTGTCCGGATGTGTTGCCAGCCGCAGGGTAATCTTGAATGGTAACTAACAATATTGCCCTTAAGGTGAAGTACTCTCTTTTGTAAGCATCCCACATATGCACCCCTCGAACCCATAGTAACTGAAGATCATCTACTACTAGCCTGAAGTAGACATCGATATCGTTGCCAGGTTGCTTGGGCCCTTGGATTAGCAGTGGCATCATGATATACTTGCGCTTCATGCACAACCATGACGAAAGGTTGTAGATAACAAGTGCCACTGGCCATGTGCTGTGCCGACTGCTCATGTCACCGAATGGATTCATCCTGTCTGTGCTCAGCCCAAACCTTACATTCCTGATCTCACGTGCAAAACTTTTGTACTTGCTATCTATCTTTCTCCATTGAGACCCATCGACAGGGTGCCTTATCATCCCATCCTTCTTACGTTCTTTGGCGTGCCACCACATCATCTTTGCATGCTTTTTGTTTGCATACAGGTGCTCAATCTGAGGGATTATAGGAAAAAACCACACAACCTTAACGAGCACTTTCCTCTTCTTTAGGATGGGGCCACCGCTGTCATCATCGGCATCATCATCATTACCTCCACCTTTATACCGCGGTGCTTCGCAAACTGGACATGCATCCAGGTCTTCATAGTCACCCTGATATAGGATACAATCATTTTGACATGCGTGAATTTTCTGCACCTCCAGCCGAAGTGGACAAACAACCTTCTTTTTTTGGTATGTTGTTTCTGGCAGTACATGACCCGCTAGAAGGAGGTCTCTGATCAGCTGCAGAAGCTCTATGAAGCTCTTGTCACTCTAGCCGTTGGTTGATTTCATCTGCAACAATGAGAGGACGACGTGTAACTTGGTGTGCTCCTTGTCGCATCTTGGATAAAGTGGTGTTTTGGAGTCCTCCACCATGGCTTTGAACTTCTCGTATTGTCTGTCATCGCTGTAGGCTGTCTCCCCATCCCGGAACATCCGATCCAACCCATCCAATTCATCATTGTCATATTCACCTTCATCAGCAGGCAACTCCACATTGTCTTTGTGCATTGCATCACCATGATTGTCCACACTGTCATTGTCATCTTCACCGTGATTGTCTTGACATGTGTGATTACGCATAAAACCTCTTGTTAGCAGATGCTCATGAAATTGTTTTGCAGGAAACTGTCTCTCCTTCCTACAATCAGCACATGGATAATGCAAATATTCTGTCATGCTCAACAACTGGGAACTCATGGCCCCAATCACAAACTTGGTTACTCCCCTAGCATACTCCAAGGTACCGTACTTCGCATCGTTCATCCCTTCTTCATCCATCGGTCCTACGGGAATTCTTAAATTAACCGCTAAGATATATATATATATATATCACTTAAATCCGTAAATGAATCAAAATAGTGGTCATTGATCTTTTTAAAAAATTATGACATCTTCACCATATAAATGACATTATTTTATTTTGGTTACATAACTCTGCGGTGATAGTCTCTTCAAATTTGACAAACCAAGATACTTTGAAGTAAAGAAAGAGACAAAACAAGCATGTACTATTAATCTTGCATTGAGATATTCAACATAAATGGTGTCATGCATCTACTAGCATACACACACAAATTGACAAAAAAATACCATAAAGAATCATGTACACAAATGAAGAAAACTAAAATATAATAACCTTTAAACATAAAAACATACAAATCTATTGATGTTTATGAAAAGTTTCGGCAAAACCTCTCCCCCCGTTTGGTTCTACACATGAAGACCAAATAAAAATGAGCTAAGTGGCTGAAAGGTGGTATATGTAGGTGGTCGGCATATAGGTGCCGGTTTTTAACAAGAACCGACACGTATATTACGAATCTTATGGCGCAAGGAACACTATAGGCGTCAAGTGAACAGTAAAACCGATACCTATACTATAAGTGTCTGTTTTTACTACTAAGCCGACACCTATTCGGGAAGAATAGGTGCTGGTTCCAATTAAGAACCGTCACTTATAGTATAGGTGTCGGTTGTACTATTCACCCGACACCTATTTGTGAGTATAGGTGGCGGTTCTTAACACGAACCACCACCTATTCTTTAGCCGCCACCTATATACATTATAGGTGCCGGATTTATTTTTACCAACACCTTTTGGGAAAACACCAATGAGCCTTTTGTAGTAGTGTTGGTGGTGGCTGATCTAGTGATGAGGGTGGTGGTGGTTGTGGTGGACGAAAATTTGGTGGGGATGAAAGTTGATTTCATGGTGAATATGGTGGTGATGGTGGCAACGGAATGAAGAGGGTACTTGGGGTGATGTAGGCGGTGTTTTGGTGACCAAAATGTGAGAAGAACCCAAAACTCTAAAGGACTAAACTTCTTGAACCAACAACTCAACCCATCGATGCAATCAAAAATGCAGCAAGCAAAGACTAAGTAGAACAACAAGGGCTCAACTTGTTTTGGTGATTTTGGATCTAACCGATTTTTTTGGTTTTTAGGGGCTATAGGTAAAAACAACAGAGTGAAAAATATCTCACCGAGCAACCATGAGCTCTGATACCACCTGATGGAGCAATGGGGATTCTTGATATTTTGATGAGAGGAGGATAACTTTGATTTGGGGAAGAAGATGACATTGGCGATCCAACTACAACTACCACAGGGGTGTTGCGCCTTAGCAACTGGTACACCAACTCTAGGCTGTTGCTATTCTTGATGTGTGAAGAACAACCTTGAACCTACGAGCAATCGAAGAACAAGCAAGAACAAGTTGACAAGGAAATGGTTCACAGAACTTGCCCAATGATGAAACTGATACACATAAAAGTAGGGTCATGAATACAAGTATCCGGGTGGTCTAGCCGACACACACGAGTACAAGGAAGTAGGTGAAGCTAAACTTCCATCTAAACAAAACCCAAGTTTCAAATGGTGGCTGCTAGGGGTTTATATAGATGGAAAAGTGACCAGGAGGGGTGGTGGGAGCAAACCCTAGCCTTTGTGGACCCCTAATGGGCTCTACACAAAACAAGGCCGAATCCCAAGTTTCTGGTCCAAATATTGTTTTAATTATTTCGGGTAGCTTCACTCAAATCTTCTGGTGAGGTTGGGCTCTTTTGAAAGTAGACGACGATATCTTTCCAACGAGTACTCATAAGGCCAAAACAAAGCTGGTATACAAATTTGGCGCCCATTTGAAACCAGTGCTATTGTAGTTGGCCGAATTAAATTCCAGAAGTTGTGTAGGATCTTGATGTCTTCCTGTTGTTGTATGATTGCCTGATGCGAGCAATGGTTCTATCTAAAGTAGGCATGGTCTGATAAACCCTGAGCTCCACTTGATATGCTCACGGCTTTGATTGGCCCGATCTTTTGGTGTGTTGATGATAACTATGATTTGGAAAAAACATTGATGAGCCGAATACAACCGTATGAGACGTTGTTGTGCCTTCGTAATCGATGATGATTCCTATTTGTGCCTTAGCGATCGATACACCTCTCCGTGGATTGTTGATCTTGCTGATGCAAATCAACCGTATTCCTGCAAGAAAATCGAAGAAACAAGCAAGAAGAATATAAAAAGCAATGTAAATTGCAAATAGGAACTGAATATAAATGATATGTTGAGGTTCTAAATACGAGTAATTAGGTGGTCTAGCCGACACACATAACTACACGGTAAAATAGCAATGGCTAAAACTTTAATCTAACAAAACCCGAGAAACCTTGAAGGGGTAGCTAGCTATTTAAGGAGGTGGGTGGACGACCTAGGGGTCCCTAGGGTCGTGCTCCATCAGGTTGGGGCGCACCCCACTTGGGCCCCACTTGGGCCCCACTTGGGACAGTATCCCACATGAAGTTACAAGCTCAAAGGCTCATTATAAGTGATGCAACAACTTTTTTCTGTGATTGTAGCTGACTATGATGAAATTTGGAGATGAGGCTGGATCCGTTGGAAAGAGGACTCTGAGAGCTTTCCATCAAGTACTCATAGGCCCAAAACGGAGCTCGTATCCATATTTGGCGACCGTTTGAAGGCAGCACTGTAGCAAGTAGCTGATTTGGATGGCAGAACTTGCACAACTTAATCTTGATGTCTTCATGTTGACATATGATGTGGGACATGGTTATACCCATAGTAGCCATGGTCTCATCATGGTCACGTGGACGCCTTGCCAACCAATGTGCAGGACGCGGCATGGTTACAGCCGAGTAGATGTCCTGTAATAACTGTTACCCTTCTTGTATCGAAACTCACCGTAACAGAATGCCATATGAACTGCACTTGTTGAGTTCTCCCTCTCAGACCACGGAACACTGACTACGCCATTGAATCTTGAGAGCTAGCGGTGGCTACCCTGAGTGTGGAGAGTGTTACCCCGGGGTAGCTCACCGAGCGGAGTCAAGGTCGGCTAAAGTCGGACCGGGGTCCTCGGGACGGGGTCGGCAGCCTGACCTCCTCTTGGGGTCGACCGCCTCGACCTCCCCCCAGGTCCGACTTCGGCGTTCCTTCTCGACTTCAACTCATTGGCCCAACCTCAGATCTCCTCGGGAAGGAAGGCTTGCTTTGCAAGGCTCGCAGAGGAGGCAAATAGAGGACAATCCGACAGAAGATGACGTCACCCGATAAGGCTGCACAGGTAGTACCTGCGGAGGACGGATCCCAAGGCAGGATAAGGCACAAGATGCTAGTACTAGGCATTCGGGTTTACCTGAAATTTTGGGACAGGTAATTCAGGTTTTTAGAATTTTTGGTTTTCTAAAAGGATACCCGAAATATTACCCGAACACCTTATTATCCAAAATTTTGGATACCCATTATTTCAGGTTCGGGTTTCGGGTAACCCGAATTACCCGAATTACAAATGAACTACAGAAATAGAACACTGACTGTGTAGTGCAGCTACCGTTTTAGCAAAAAAAAACAGCTACTGCTTTAGCAAAAAAAAACATTGTATAGTGCAGCTATTTTTCATATTTCTTCTAGGCATAATGAATTAGCTAAATAGCCATCTTGCATTTACAACTTGTAGTCCTTTATATTGCTAAAAAACATGCAAACAACTTTAATAATACAGTGCAAACGTAATACAGTGTTCCTCCAAGTCCAGATTATTCTGTAATACAGTGCAAACATAAAAAACATAATTTCTGTATAGTCCATGTCCCCATTTACAGACATTTGACAGATTTCAGATTTCAGATTGGGCTGCCAGTGAGTACAAAATGGTCACCGATATGTTCCCCATTTACGGGCATTTGACAGCTCAGAGAAATGTTCAGCACTTCAGTTTTGTCAAACAGTGGTTTCCTCCAAAACATAATAAAGTGCATAGTCCATGTCCATAATACAGTGCATAGTTTGCTTTCATAAAAAAATGCAGAATTACTGACATAGTTCATGTCCATCACTGCATAGTCCATAGTCCATAGTCCATAGCATAACAGAACATATGACATAGAGATGAATTCTACAAATTTGTAAAGAAAAGATAACCACTAGTTGGCATGTTGGGGAAGAACATCATCTCCACTTCTCCAAGTCCAATCTGCTGTCCCTAATAGAATTTGATGGATGTTAGTTATCACCAAAAGTCCAAAATAATGCAAGTTCCTAGCTGTAATTAAGATTAGAAAGTAACTAACAACCATCAAGTGCATGGTGGAGTTGTTGTTGATGCGACTTCAAGTTTCCACTTCATCCTATGTACTGGAATTGGAAGCATGTCCTTTCACTTTTCCTTTCCCACCAAATTCTTCAATTAACTCTGTAATGAATTGTGAGCCAATCATTTAAACATGTAGTGAAAATGAACAAAAAAATAATACAAATATTTTTACCTTTCTCCAGCATGGACAATTCCTCCATATTCTCTTTAATGTCAATAGGTATTGACCATCTTAGCCAATATTGTGTACATACTATAGCTTCAAGCATAAATGGAGTAAAAGAGCTACGAAAGTCATCTAAAATGCGTCCACTTGTGCTAAAAGCTGGCTCTGAAGCTACTGTCGAGATTGATATAGCAAGCACATCGCAGGACAAGTGAGACAATATTGGAAACCTTTGCTCATATGCCTTCCACCAGACAAGAAGTTCAATCTTCATTTATGTATCTTTTGTTTCTCTAGCAAGATATTTGTCAAGTTCAGACTTAGTATTCTTGCTTGAACCACAATTTATCTTCATCCTCTTAGCCCACCTGTTGACGGCTCGGGGAGAGAGGGGGAGGCTGATAGAGGAGGCCCACACGTCAGTGAGGGGAGAGAGAGAGACCGGCCGGGGGACGAAAAATAGACTTTACGCAAGGAGCGGGCCGGTGAGATGGGCCGGACCGGGGGAGAAGAGAGGGGCAGCGGCGTCGGCCGGGATGGGCCTCAAGGAAGCAAAGGAAGACTTTTTCGGCTGTTTCCGCCCGAGCAAAAGGAGATTTTAAATTTGTTTTTCATTTAAATTAATCCCTAAATGATCTTTGATTTTCTATAAAAACTTCCAAGGCTCAATTAATTCCAAAAAAATTTCAAAAAATAGATGAACACCCAAAGTATTTAATAAAAATATATCCAGCTCATTTAGTGATTAATTTATTTATTTAAATAATTATTTAAATGTTCTTTGTATTGTGAAAATTATTTCTGAGCTCCAAAATTTCACGAAAAATTTCAAAGAGTATTTTAGGGCATGGAGAATATTTCAAAAATATTTCTAGCCATGATTTTTGAAGGAAAAATTTAATTTCCTTAATAGTTTCACTTGATTTACTTTGTTTTTCATTTTATTTAATTTCTAAAAATGATTTATTAAATATTTTTAATCCCGAACGAAAATCGGGTGTGACAAAACTCGCCATCTTTTTGACATTGTCCCAATCAGTTTCATCTGGATGGCCAAAGTCATCCCTTTCTTCCGATAAGTCATGACATAACCCATGTCTTCATCAGCTAACCTTGTGAACACCTTCTCATAAACAATTGCAGCTTTAAGCATGAGAAATGTGGAGTTCCACCTTGTTGGGACATCAAGATTTAGAAATGTCTTGGTTGAAATCTTTTCTTCCTCTGCAATTTCCTTGAACTTGACTATTCTTGAACCACATTTCTAATATATCTAACAACAGCTCTAACACGTTTCACAGAGAGATCCACTTCTTTTAGGCCATCTTGCACAATGAGATTAACAATATGTGCTACACACCTCATATGCAAATACTTGCCATTTGCTATATTGGTTCTGGTCAGCTGCCTCCTCAAATAACCAATGGCGGTGTCATTTGCACTTGCATTATTAACAGTTATGGCCATTACTCTCTCTAAACCCCATTCTGCCAAGCATCTCGTAATGTTTTTTCCAATGTCTTCCCCCTTGTTCCCCTTTACCATGAAAAAACCAATTACTTTCTTATGTTGTCTCCAGTTATCATCAGTAAAACTAGCAGTCACAGTCATATAGCCATCTTGCTGCTAAGAAGTCCAACAATTTGTTGTTAAGCTAACCCTTTGACAAGAATCTTTGAAGAATTTCTTTAGCTTGGCATTCTCTTGGAAGAAACACCGCACTATATCTCTAGTGCATGTCCTTCTAGATGGTGGCAGAAAACGAGGGCAGGCCTTGGACATAAATCTTTTGTATCCTGACTTTTCACCAAAGCAAAATGGTAATCCATCTTGAATTACCATCTTAGCAAAAGCAGACCTAAGCACATCTTGATCAAACCTCCAAGTGTCAATACATTCACCTTGAGATGCTTGTAGAGTACCTTCTGTTGGATCTTTAACAAACTTATGTGGATTGCGCTTGCAAACATTGAAATGTCTCTTCAACCTTGATGTACCATGGCTCTTTGCTTCTGCCTTTATATTACGATGGCAATACTTGCACCTACCAATCCGGAGAACACCTATATCATCTCTAATTTTATGAAGTGTTGCCACATATTTGACCTTGGTGCCATCTCCTTCCTTCCCCCATCATTATCCAAATCAACAACCTCCTGTGGCTGTGACAGAGATGCTGATGCATGAGAATGAGACACCATCGCCGATGCAACAATTGCATTGCTATTCTGCGATGCGTGTCTCATTCCCCCTGGCCAGTTCCACTGACTGAGTCGCTGGCATCTACATGTTCATGATGCAAGGATACAATACATGAGTAAATTATGTCATAAAATGAATCATAGAAACATACATTGCATGATTAAAAAAATAGAAACACACATTGCATAATTCCTTCGTCGTTGCTACTGTCGGTGTTGAGCTATCATCAACCGTCGTGACGAACTGCTAGACTGCTAGTACCTTTAAACCACTACTGCTTCTGGAATGGAATTGCCCTTCAACCACTACTGTTGATACCTTTGAATCAATTGATGGCCGAGAAAAAAAGAATTGGATAGTGATACAACTACATATTCTCCTATTGAATTGTAATTTGCAAAATTATTTCCGTGAACAAGACTGAACAATATTACAGTATTATCACCTTTATACCATTCCTTAAAGTTAATTTCGTAAAGTGAACACTGTTGTAAGTTACTTCATCCACAGGCTCACAACCACCAAAGATTTGAATTTAGTTCAGCAAATACAATGCACTTCAGAGCAAATCTACTTCTTGCATATAACACTCAAATATTTCTACAGGTTGACTTAGGGGATTCATTTAGTTCTCTGGGCACTGACTGAAAAACTCAAAATCCTAGTTCTCTAGGCACTGAAATGATTCCAAAAGCAAAAGAAGCATATTAGCAATGTCTCGCATACAACAACATATTTATGACTTAGGGATTCATCATTCATTTAGTTCTTTCATGTGGCGAGGGGAACGAGGAGACATATTCATGTGGCTTAGGTGATTCGCATACAACACAGTATCAGCATCAGCAAGTAATCTCAGTGGCTGAGGGGAAGGAGGAAACATATTCATGTATCAACATATTCATGACTCATGCACACAGGAAGGAGGAGAGGGGAAACCTGCGGCGGACCTGGCAACGGCGGGTGAGGCCGGCGACGACGCGAGCCTGACGGCGCGAGTGGCGACAACGCAAGGCTCTCTGTGAGCCGGCAACCACGTGACGCATTCACGGCGCGAGTGGTGAGCGGCGATAGCACAGAGGACGACCACCGACGATGCGAGCTGCGAGTGGCGATGGCGCAAGGGGCGAGCGGCGACGGACGGGCGTGAGGGGCGAGTGGCGAGCGGCGACGGCACGAGGGGCTACCGGCGACGCCTCGATCGGCGAGCGACGACGGTGCGAGGACGGAGGGCCAAGGCGGTGTAGGCGGCTTGGGAGGGATGAGGTCACGGGGGCTCAGTGCCTCGGCCCCGCCTCGGTTAGGGTTAGGGCGACGCGAGGGGCGTGGCGCGCGCATGCGGTGTGGTCACGGTCGGGGTCGGGCAGGTTGGATTTTCATTTTTAGGTGATCGGCGCGCGCTTGGCAGGGGCGGCTGGCCGCTGGGCACGCGGAGAATTCGGGTTATTCGAGTTACTCGGGTACCATTATTCACCACCCGATTATCCCGAAATAATATCGGGTTTTCAAGTTACCTACCCGAGATCAGTTTTGGGTTTCGAGTTTCGGGTAGTTCGACTCGGGTTTGGATTTTTTGGGTTTGGGCTTCGGGCTCGGGTTTTATGCCCACCGCAACAAGATGCCCACGACGCGTAGGACCCAGAGGGATCTCTATGTACTTTTCAGATATTATTTGTACTTACTTTTTAGATCTTTAGTCTTAGCTTTCTTGGCCCCCAAGTCCTCTTGTAACTGCCCTCCTTGAAGTATAAAAGGGAGGGCAGGATGGACGGGCCGGGGGGATGATCAATCGATCGATCTCTTAGACTGTTATTGGAAAGCTTCTTTCAAAGCCCCAAGAACCCACGCCATTGTAATCCCAATTCATACACCACCCCATCAAAGAACACCACACACTGGACGTAGGCCTATTATCCTTTGGGAGGGCTGAACCACTATAAATTCTCTTGTCTTTTGGCTCGTTTGATACTTGAGTCGACCATCAGATCCATCGATAAGACGCTCTGACCATTCTCATCGAAATAGAAATCATGGAATAATCCTAAATTCCAATGTTTATTTCTATAGTATAAGAAAAACTAATTGAATCAAATTCATGGATTTACCATGACCTCGGTTGTGACCCCATAGATAAAAATGCAAAATTTCTATCTTTGAGACCATTGAAAAAAGGCATTGAATGAGAAAAAACTCGTCCACAGATAATCAAAGTATCGTATGCCTTGGAAACCTCCTTGGATAGCCCCCTTAGAGGACTGCCGACCAACAGTTGGTGCGCCAGGTAGGGGAGCTTCTTCGCCGTTCCAAGCGATTTGATGGTTGTTGCCTTCTCCACCAACTTCATGGCGCCCGCCGGGATGATATTCATCTTCGGGTGCCTGGTCTTCTACGCCGACGACTTCAATCGCCTCACCCTCTCTCAGGAGACCTTTGGCGCATTGGAGTTCGTTTGTGCATAGGACAAGTTCTTGCAGATTCTACTTTCGTATAGCTAAGTGCTCTTGACTCAGTTCTTTTTTTAAAGCAGCTTCGATATCTCTCCTTTTATCGCTTGTTGCTTTCCGTCCCACCGCCGAGCAGACTATATATACTCAATAACTTCCGCGCTATGCTTACGGTCAACCCTAAGTCATGCGGCCCCGACCGCCAATGGTCGAGGTTCCCTGGTAGGAAGTCTATTGAGTACTCCCAAGCTGCTCGGGGGCTTGGCAGATTCTCCCGACCAGTGGGTAGTGTTTGTTTGCCCGATAACTTCCGCGTTGCGCTTGTGATCTGCTCTAAGCTGCGCGGCCCCACCCCGTCAAGGTCAAGGTTTCCTAGAAGGAAGCCTATCGAATGCACCCACTCGGTGGTTTGGCGGTTCTCCCGAGTACCTAGTCGGTGCACCCTAGCCTAATGTAGTGGCTCGGTCTGATTGCCCACCGGTTAGAGAATAGGCATATCCCCTCCTAGGATTGGGTTTTGATGCAAGTCAGCTGGGTGCAACACCAAATTACTTGGGGGCTCGGTCGCCAGCGACCTTTTTCTTCACCTATTCGCAAGTAAATGACTACAGCACGGAGGCTTGATCTAAAACCTGTCATGGTCTGGTCAGAGTTTGCTCCCTGCTGCTACGGGCTAAGATCGCGACCCGACATGCGGTAGTCAGGGAGCAATGTGAATAGATGAACTTAAAACCTCGTCGAAGTTTGATAAGCTGTTCTCTAAATTCGGCCAAGGGCTTGAACTTCGTTACAAAAAAAGTTTATGGGCTCTGAACTGGTCTAATTTAATTTCTGTTTTACATTAGGGTATTTTAGGGGACTAGATCTCTGACTATCTTTTCAACGGTGGATTCAACCTCTACGTAGATACCATCGACGTTGCCTTCCGCCATGCCAACGGCCCACCCCTCGGCTATCTCCTCGACCTTGACCCGTGGATAGAGCTCACACAGGATGCAGAGGGCGTGGGTCACGACAAGCTTTGCGGCATCATGCACAAGTGCCTGGAGGCATCGTGGCCCATCCTGTAGTCGGGCGAGGAATGCCGCCTCCGTCTCCTCGGTCGGTGGGGGCTCATTGTCGGCCGCATCCAAGAGCGCCTGAGCCCCTTCCTGAAACCGGGTCGATCGAGCCTCGGCCGCCTCCAAGCGGGCCTTGAGGTCTCTGATCTACTGACGAAATACCGATAGACGGCCTGAGCAGGAGGGGGTTTGGAGTCAGTCGGTACAAGCAAGAAGAAGAAAAGATAAAAAGAGATGTCAATATCGACACTTACTCTCGGCAGCATCCCTCGTTGACTCGGCTTCCTCCCGCTTTTCCTTCGCCTCGATCCTCGCCGCCTTCGAGGCCGCTAGCTTCTCCTCCATGGCGTACCATTGCTTCGCCCCCTCTATAAGGGAGAAAGGAAACAACTTCCACTTAAGACTTTCATGTGTCATGCATGTGATTGTCAGGCACAAGCACAGTAGCTCAAACACTTGTAGATGATGATATGGGTTTTTATTATCGTGCCTCAAGGAGGATTGCTCCCAAACCATAGGTATAAAGCCAAGACAGAGTTAATAGCCAGATGAAAGAATTTGTTTTGAAGAAAGAGATGTCTCATAGATCTCATCCTTCGGAGCAGAAAGGTTATGAATAGATATATGCTCCATGGTAGATGAGAAGAGAAAGGAATAAATGAAAGGAAAAGATTCGAGGATGAACCAAGTTCGGAGATGATACAACAACTGTCCCGACAACGGCGTCAGAAATGGTTGTTGGTATTTATTAGAGTCACAGATAAATCCGCAAGCACACGGATATCGTTGTAGCACTTCACCTTAGAGTATTCGAATGGTATCAAATCACAGGGAACGTGTGTGTATAATCTAAGAGCAGGATTCAACCAAGCATAACAATTAAATGGGAGGCTTAGGATAGAGAGGACTCTTATGGGTTATCTATCTTAATTAAGATAAGGTACAACTCTTTCAGTTGCTTTGGGAACCGGCTCTCCCTTGGTCTGCCAAGCTAAGTCTAGCCTCTAGCTCTATGATGTAACCAAATATGGAGGAATACGAAGGACAAACAGGGTTGTCACCACCTACCGCCTACCTCATTTTTCGGCTTCCCCTCACTCTCTTCCTATATACTAACTCTATTATAGAGTGGCCTAAATATGAAAGTGAGTTGTACTCCACTTGAGTTGTGTATGCTTGAGAATGTGGAGGAAACACCCTTTTATAGGCAACTATGATGGTTGTTCTAGTAGTAACCACCAACATCTGTCATTGGGAGTGCATCCTAGTCCTTACCGTGGCGACAGATGGTGAGGGGAGCTGATGTCGGTTCGACCGAACTCCTAGATGGACCGTCTTTAGCCGCGTAGCCCTAGATGGACTCGTGAGGTCAGTGAGAACCTCCCTGCCAAAGTTGGGCCCGAGAGGCCACAATAGTGGTTCAGCCGAACCATGTTTGGCTCCTTTCGGCCTCCCCTTTGGCCTGGTCACTGTACAGTGGGCTCTCATGATGGTGCATGGTGGTTAGCCTCAAATATGTTGGTTTTGCTATGGTTTATGGGCCCTCCAATCCCTATACTCGTGTCTGATTGACCAGAGGTGTGTTTCTTTGCATGGTGTGTGGTTTTTCTCCATAATTGACCTGCATGGAAATAAACACCAATACTTGTGGAAATGGTTAGTAATAACCACTACCTCTAAGTTTGGTATTCCATTTTATTTTATTTCATTTGCTCTTATGCAGGAATTGACGGTCAAATTTGGTACTTAAGGACCATCAACACATGGTCCAATAGTCAAGGTTATCCGTCATCTTTTCTGCATAGGCCACCGTCCACTCAGCTACAAAATCTGCCAATACCCAAGACTATATAGCAGAGCCAGCCTTGAAAGATATATCAAAAGGCATCAACTCCAAAGACCATTTTGTAATCCTACCATTAGCCTCTTTGTTATGGAGAACATGTCTGAGTGGAGAAGAAGTAATCACGGTTACCGAGTGGCTCTCAAAGCAGTGTGCAAGCTTCCGGATTGTGGTCAACATCCCATACAACAGCTTATGACCTTACGGATAATGGGACTTTGTGTCGGCTAAAACTTCATTGGTGAAATAAATCAACCTTTAAACCTTCTGAATGTGTCCCTCCTCATCATGTTCAACGACCAGAACTATACAGATGACCTATGTCGTAGCTGAAACAAACAACAATAGTGGCTCCTGTGGCATAAGCGAGGCTAGCACCGGAGGAATCATCAGAAATTTCTTCAATTTGTCAATGGCTTGCTAAAAATCGTCGGTCTTTTTGAGCAAGTTAAAGAAGGGCATGCCTCATTCTTCAAGTCGAGAGACAAACTGACTAAGTGCCGCAAAGCACCAAGTAAGCTTCTAAACATCCTTATGGGTACTCGACGGTTCCATCTTGAGAATAACTCTAATCTTCTCCAGGATGGCTCGATGCTACGATATGACACCATGAAACCAAGCTGCTTCCCTAACGGTACAACTATTGTGAAAAGTTTCCTCCAAATCTGTAATGATGTTGTCTTTGATCTTGATCTTGATGATGACATCATCGGCATATGCCTCCATATTGCACCCAATTTGTGTCTGCAAACATCTTTGAATCATGCGCTGGTATGTAGCCCCATCGTTCTTCAACCCAAAGGACATTGTGATGTAGCAGTATGCACCGAACAGTGTGATGAACAAAGTCTTGAGGCAGTCAGACTCCTTTAAGCTGATCTGGTGATATCCCGGATAGCAGTCGAGAAAGTTGACCTAATCATAGCCGGCCGTTGAATCGACAACTTGGTCAATGCAAGGCAAATCGAATGATCTTTGGGATATGCTTTGTTGAGATCCGTGTAGTCCATACACATACGCCATTGCCCCCATCTTCTTTTGGACTAGTATTGGGTTGCCCAACCAATTCGGGTGATAAACTTCCTTGATGAATCATGCTGTCAAGAGCTTGGTGAGTTCTTCCTTTATAACATCATGCTGATATTGCCGAATCGGCGGAGTCGTTGTTCGATAGGCTTAGAGTCGGTCTTCACATTTAAGGAGTGCTCGATCACCTACCAGGCATATCAGAAGGTTTTCATGCAAATATATTTTTATTAGCTTGAAGAAAGGTGACGAGTGTGCTTTCCAATTAAGGCAGTTTTGGAGGGATCAGTCGGGTCAAGTGGAATTTTCTTCGTCTTGGCATCGCCCTATTCATACTTTGGTATCTTCTTGGCAGGGATGTCTTCTTCTTTTGATGCTGATGCACCCAGTCGGATTTCCTATCTTTTGAGTATTTTTTCATGAGACTGGGCCAACTCACAACTCTCCTTGTCGTAAGTGAAGGCTTGCTTCATGTCCCTGTGTAGTGAGATAACTCCTTGTGGTCCCGGCATCTTCATCATACAAGTAGGTGTATTGGGGGATGGCTATAAATTTTGCAAGAGCTGGCCTTGCCAATATGGCATGGTAGGCTGTCTCAAAGTCTGCAACCTCAAAATAGATATTTTCAATCCGAAAATTATCCCGTGTGCCAAAGGTGATCGGAAGAGTGATTTGGTCGAGTAGTGTCGAAGGCAGCCCAGGGATAAGCATGTGAGATAGAGTGGTGCTCGACTTCAACTCAGATCTTGGAATCTGCACCTCATCTAGTGTCTTGGCAAAAAGTATGTTGAGTGCTCTGCCACATCGATGAGAACACACTTCAACTTGATGTTTATGACCACTAGGTCCAACACCAGGGGGTACCATGTCGAGTGAGCCACTTAGTAAGGGTGATCTGAACTGTCGAACATGATTGCAACTTCAGACCACCGCAAATACTGAGGTGTAGTTGGTTGGATAACATTGATCTCGTGGTCGGTGAGCTTTTGTTTGTTCTTGGATTCGTAGGCTAGGGGGCCTCCAAAGATATGGTTCAGCTTGGTTCTGTGGTTTTGAAATGCACCGAACATGGATCATTGTTGTCCTTTTTCTTTTGCCCTTATGTACCTTCACCGGCCGCAAGCTTCAGCTATTTGGCGTGCTCTTCCACAATATTTTTGAAGATGTAGCAGTCCTTGGCGGAATGCTTGGAGTTGGGATGACGCTGGCAGGGCCTATTCGTGATCTTGTCGTAATTGTTGTTCATTATCTTGTCGTAATTGCTGACGCATGGCCGTGGGAAGTTCCACGTCATTGCCACTAGGTCTTCGGGTCCTCGCTTGCGATCCTTCTGATGGTTGTCGTCGTTATCCTTCTTGATGGAATATGCGTAGGCTACGATAGCATAAAACAAAATTTTCTACTGCGCAATCTAGGAAAGCTTGCAAGTAAGGGTTTATAGATTGCTACCAAGTGACATGCAGTGCAGTGGAAAAACTACGTTGGAGTAGCGGACTGCCTCACCTGACCTCGCCAACCTCAGACCGTCTTGACTGACCTTGCCGATCGCGCCGACTTCGACCGTCTCGCCCGACCTCGCCGACCGCGCTGACCTCGACCCGATTTGCCCGGTCTCGTCGACGTTGTGCCGATTTGCCTGACCAGTCTGACTTCCAACTACCGAATAAAGGGGTCGGCTAGTTGGAACTCGGGGATCTTCTGATGTCGCCTATTTACACCACAACGTAGCGATGTCTCTACCGGTATCCATACATCCAGGGAAGGAACGCCGAACACCCGTGTACTAATACGCGATGCACAGCTAGGGTTTTGGCTTGGACGTGGACTAGGGTTTCCGTGGAGAAGTTAATCTGGCTTGGTAGTTGCACACCTTGATCTCCACCCCTTGCCCTCCTTATATAGTGTTGGTCGATTGGGCCTAAAGGCCTATCGGGACTCTATATTCGATCGGATCCCTATCCGATTTAGCCACATCTGAGTCAAACTTGAATATCTAGTCCAACCCGTGAAGCGTGTGACCCTGTCGGTTCATGTAGACTTGGTTATGACCTAAGTACACTTCTTGGCCAATTGTCAACAGCGGCTCCTAGCAGAACGTATTGACACCATAGTATACAAGAAGATCATATCGGCTGAACCTATAATGTGTGCACAAATCCCTTTGCCTCACGATACCAATTAAGCTATAAGCAAGACATGTGTCATCCTATCAATAGCTTAATCATTCATTTGATCCCGTATTGGATTATGTATCTGATGATTGACTCCTCAATCACCTCGGCATGGCCATGCACTTCCATAATCCATTACATCGAAGGGCCCAGAGATATCTCTCCCATAGGAGGGGCAAATTCCGTCTTGATCATTCATATCCCACTACATGTTTCATAGCAAACCCGAAGACTACTTTAATGCACACTCCAACTTGTAAAATTTGTAGTAAATTCACTTTTAATCCTTTTGAAGTAAACTAAGTCTCAATAAAACCAGCAAGGGATGAATTTCAATTAGGTAAAATAAAATGTGGCAACTCATACACTAACCATGTAGAAAAACCTTGAACAAGATGACCTAAGTGCAAATCACCCTAAATAGGCTAAGCACCATGTGTATATAACTATGCATATACATGAATTGAATCCTAGCCTAAGTAAATTAGGATAGGACATGTTGGACCAGAGGAACCATAGTTACATCCTCGTTCATTAAGATTTAGAGCACCTAGCCCTTATAGCAACATCTAGATTAGTATGTTAGAAACTATAACAAAGAACACCTCTAGTTGCAAAGTATGAGGTAAAATAAAATAAAAATCTAAATGTATAGAACTAGAGTGGAATAAATATCAAACCATAATTAGTTTACTTAATCAAATCATGTATTAACATGTTCTAGACCTACAACCCTAAGGTCATATGCTTATTAAACAATAGAGACCTACGACACGTTATAATCGATATGATGCTTAATAAACTCGTAATAACTCTGAAATAATTATGAAACAAATTGTGTTAGACTTAGAAAAAATAAATCTTCACCTCAGAGAAGTCAAGGTTAATAGATATCAATTTATAGAAACATTTTAGAACACCACCTAATTAAATACTACCCTATACTGATAAAACTTCTAAAAATCAATAACTCCCAAATGGGATAGGATAAAATAGAAATTCTTCCACCTAAAATCATTATGGACTAGTAGCTACTCAATATGAAAAAATCATGCATTTTAGAGCATTTTGAATTTTTGCCTATTTTAGGTGTTTAATTGCATACCGCGTATTTTGATTACATAATTGCATAATCGATGATGGAGTGGATTAGGAGCTAACATTTCTCCAGATCAAGGCAAGTTCTTCCCCTCCTTTCCTTTGAACACATTGAATCCCATGTTTTGAGGGATGAAAATATTTGATTGCAAAGTTGCATGTGAATTTAGACTATATTGGTATTTTAAAATTTGGTTGTGGTAGTTATGTCCTAATTGCTGCATTTCCATCATTGAATAATTGAACCCTTGCTGATTGAATCCCTAGAAATGGTTAGAGTACATTTCCTTGTGCTCGAATGGGATTATATATGCTTTATGAAATACTTTCTTAGCCCTTCCTAGAAATTAGGCAAATGCTTATTCCATCATGAACTAAAATATGATTTGATACGAGATTCCTTGCTGAGATTTTGGCTTGGGCGGCAAGTGGCATGTAATTGATGTATTTGTATGCCAATAGGGGAAGTGTTTGCCCGAGTCCGTAAGGACCGAACTTGTGTCACCAACTTAAAGTTTGCCGTACAACCACATGTGCTAGTATGGGATAGCCTAGGCTGAATAATATACTTAGCACCTAGCCTTGCATTATGGTAGGCACGGTGAGTATGGGTTCGGATAACCCATAGGAATTTCCTATTTACCACCGATGTGGTAGTTTAGGCGACTAAGTCTGTCTAATACAACAATATTGTGCCACGTGGGTGGGTTCCTGACACGTCCGCCACTACGGCGTTAAGTTTAAGGCATGGGCCCACCACTTAACGGTTCTAGGTCACATTTCCAGTATGACCTAGGACGGAGAAAACACGTATCGTGCTGGTACAAGGCTAGGAACTAAATAGTGTAAAGACTTCGTTATGACCTCTAGACCACATTCAACATGAAGAGTATGGTAGTGCATCGCGAGCATAAAATAAACTAGAGTGTTCATATCATATGGATAAAGCTATACAAACTCTGCAGAGTTATTAAAACTAATAGATTAGCCGTACTCATCGTCAAGAGAGCTTTGGTAAAGTGTCATGAGTATAGACTCAATTGCTTCAAAAATATGATCAAGTATTTTTAACAAAATGTGTTGAGTTGTGTGTGTATGGTGATGTACTGTGACTTGGTGTCATGGAGGACGATGAGATATAGATTATGATGGAACCATAATGAAATTAATAATGAAACTTAAGACTTGTCTTTGTTAATTGAAACATCAACTCCTTTGTAAACAAATTGCGAAATAACATTTGCTTTATGCTGAAAATAAACTACACAAATAGCCTTGCTTTGTGATATAGCCTTCATGTATGTAGGGTTGATTGTGCGCTTGCCAGTACATTAACCTGTTTAATGTACTCACTCTTGTCATTGGAATATCCATTTTGTTTGTAGGTCTTAGACTTAGTCTTTTGAGTGATGCGGGTACTCGACTGCTTCTTTTAGGATTGAACTTAACAGGGTAAACCTCTAGTTGGTGTGCTTGTGGGTGGGTAATCAAGCCACCGCTGTTCGCTGTACTCTGATTTATATTTTTATTTGGCCAGTCGGCCTATGTAATCAATGATGTTGATGTAATCCATAGTTACTTATCAATCTAGATGTATTTTCTTTGTATGCTCATGTTTGGGAAGAAAGTGTGAATCTAGCGCACATCCTGGGAGTTATATTCACACGAGTATGAGTTAGGAATATTTGAGACGTTGTAGATCTTCAGCCAATTTTGTCAAGTCTCCTGAATGTGTAACACATCTGGTCGCCGCATTCGAGTGGTTTGACAGGCACAGCTCAGGCTGAAGTTGACTAGCAGGCTAAAGGCCCATCAATGTCTCCAATATTCCTCTCTCGAGGCTCTGGATGTTTCATTATGTTGTTAGATGATTTGAAGCGTTTCACTTCATCTTGCAAATATAATGAAAGGTCCGGGCGTCTCCGACAAGACAAGGTATCAGAGTAAATACCGACTATAGGAGCCCCTTAAGTTGGTCGTTTAGAATGGACTTTCAAAAATTATTTTGAGGGCTTCGCTCTCAACTACAAATTATTTGCGAAAACCATATTCAACCTTATATCTCATCCCTCTTTAGATATTAATCTTCTCTATATCTTTATTTTATGTTTTAAAACGCTCATCTTGCTATGTACTAGTTTGGATTTGCAAAATATCGGGTTAGAAATAGCCTCTAGTGAATGGGTTTTGAAAATGGGTTGATAAAATTTAAAATTTGATAGACCTGATATGATTCCATCTCCTCATGTTACCTCTGCACCAAAAAATGAATTGGGTTGATTTTGAAGCTCTTCTTTACTCGGTTTTTCAAATTTTACGATATGGCCTACAACCAGGAGTTTGGTAAAAACTAAAATTGTAGTGCTTAAACCCCTGGATTGTTTGCTTAGATGGACCACCCAAAATTCATATAGTTTCTAGACCACTCTAACATTATGCATTTAAAAGATAATAAATTGAGACACCATAAAACTTGTATAAAGTTTCATTTTGTACCGGTTGTTCTTTTTCTGAAATTTAGAGTCAGTCTGCTGAAAAATTTGTGTAGGATCGTGCATGATTTGGCCGCGGATTCCTGGTCATCCTTCTCGAAATCGAAGAGAGGGAGAGATTCGGCGTGGCTGGTTTGGGCCGGCGCGGGCTCGGACTCTGCCAGTGCGAGGCGCGGCGCGGCGCGAAGCGGGTGCGGCACGGAAACGATGCGGGGCGGCATGGGACAGTGCGGCGTGGGCGACGCAAATGGCACGCAGCAGCGGCCTGGTCAGGCGCGGGGACGACGGGCTCGATAGGTGGGCCCCACCTATTGGCGGCCCGAGGGATAGGGGGAGGGCTTGCGGACATGCGCGTGGAGGCGGCTTGGCTCATGGGCCACGGCCCACGGCCGAGGGAGGGAAGGGCGCGAGCGGGCGGGCTGGGCCGAAGGGGAAATTGGGCCGGCAACCCAAGAGGGAAGAAAGGGCGGGAAACTATACGGCCCGAATAGGAAAAAAATAGGAAAATGATTTCCAGGGACTTAATTTTATTCCGATAATTCATTTAATTGGTTAAAAATATTTCTAGTGCTCTAAAAATTGCACTAAAAATCCATTTAATGTATTTTGACATGTAGAATTTAGGAAAAATCCTACCATGTCGTTTCCACTTATTAATTGTATTTTTAAATTAATTGTTTTCTCTAGAATAATTCCAAAATTCTAATTCTTTTTGGATAATTATTTAACTAATTTCTAAAAGGGCAAAACTCACGGTGTGACAGTTAAGAGCCCCGAGCCCATTCAGTCGCACTCGACCGAAACATGATTAGTCTCGACCCTGGCCAGCCTCGGGGAGGGGTCCAGCCATTTTCCCGAGGGACGTCAGGTCGAGCCATACGTTCAGTCGGAATGGGCAAAGAATGAGCCCCCGGGCAGCTCGAGCGTAGCCGGTGAACTCCTCTTCCAAAGAACCCTAGACTGACAAGCGGGGGCCGCATTGTTCAGGGCTGGCCGTGAACATTTTGTGAGGAAGGGGTCGGGTTGGCTGCCAATGCTGCCCGGGAAGGTTGCTAAGCCCTGAAGCTGTCTGGCGGTCGAAAAAAGGTGACCTGCAAAAAGATCAATGGAGAACTGAAATTGCATTATTTAAAGGGTTGAGGGCTCAGTACTTAGCCGTTCAAGCGTAGAATCGACACAGATGCTTAATGTTCCACGAGTTCGGCACCTCTCGACCATCTATGTGAACTAGCCTATAGGAGCTCGGGCGTGTGACGGCAGAGACAATGAAGGGGCCTTCCTAGGGGGCCGACAATTTGTGCATGCCTGCCGAGGAGTGCACTCTATGGAGCACAAGGTCGCTGACCTTGAAGGACCTCCCTTGAACGTTCCTGTCGTGGAAACGGTGAAGGGCTTGCTGGTAGCAGTCCGTCTAAATCACTGCGGCTATCCGTGCTTCTTCAAGGCCGTCGATGTCCTCATCCCATGTCTGTTCAGCCATGCCTTCATCATAGCGGCGAATCCTCGGGGAGTCGTGGAGCATGTCGACTGGAAAGATAGCTTCCAAGCCATAGACTAAGAAGAATGGGGTCTGGCCTGTAGCTCAGCTTGGCTAGTTACGGAGCCCCCGGAGTACGACGGGAGCTCACGCAACCAACAATCTCCGTACTTCTGGAGTGGGTCGAAGATCCGAGCCTTCAGACTCTGTAAGATCATGCCGTTGCACGCTCACACTACCCATTGGCTCGGGGATGGGCCACCAAGGCGTACTTGACCTTGATGCATCTGTCTTCGTAGAACTCCCAAAAATCATTTCTAGTAAAATGCATGCCGAGGTCGGTAATGATCTTCCTCGGGACACCGAAACGGTAAGTGATATCCTCAATGAAGTCGGTCACTTTCTTAGCAGTGCAGGTCTTCAGAGGCATTACCTCGATCCATTTTGTGAATTTGTCGATTGCAATGAAAAGACGATTGAAGCCTTGCTCTGCCTTTGGGAACGGGCCAACCATGTCGAGCCCCCAGCATGCAAATGGCCACGACAGTGGGATTGTTTCGAGAGCTTGAGCTGGGAGATGATACTGCTTGGCAAAGAACTAGCACCCAGTGCAGCGCCGCACTAGTTCCTTGGCGTCTTCGTTGGCGGTCGGCCAATAGATGCCCAAGTGGAACGCCTTCCCAACCAGCGTCCAAGCAAACGCGTGATTGCCACAGATGCTCGAATGGATTTCATTGAGGTTCTGGACACCGCGGTCCTGAGGGACGCACAGCAGGAGCACTTGGGTAGAGGCAGCGCGCTTATATAGCTTGGAGCCCACCACCACGTACTGTTTGCAACGTCGAACGATGTGCTCTGCCGAGACCTTATCGGGCAGTAGTACCTTGGTGGTGATGTAATCGACAAGCTCCTGACGCTAGTCACCCGAGGAGATGGTAACAACGAGTATTGTCTCACCTGGCGACGGCGGGGTCTGCGCGCGTGCTTGGGCCTCCTTGATTGACGGTGTGTGTAATTCCTGGATGAAGACCCCCCGCGGGACGGCAGTCCGAGAGGATCCAAGCTTGGCCAAATGGTCGGCCACCATGTTGGTGTCGCGGAGAACATGATGGAACTTGAGGCCACTGCACTTGCCCTCAAGTTTCCAGACCTCAGCGCAGTACATGTCCATCTTCTTGCTCAAACAAGTCCAGTCCTTGTTGACCTGGCTAATCAGCAGCTTCGAATCACCATACACCATAAGGCGTTCGACGCCAATGGATTTGGCGATCCGAAATCCATGGAGCAAGGCTTCATACTCATCGGCATTATTTGACACTTTGAAGAGCAAATGGAGGGTGTAATTAAGATTCTCGCCTTTTAGAGAGATCAAAAGCACGCCAGCTCCAACGCCGTCGATGCTGAGTGAGCCATTGAAATACATGGTCCAGGTTGGCCGAGTCTCGGAGGACGGCGGGAGTTGGATCTCTATCCATTCGGCCACGAAATCGGCGAGGGCCTGGGACTTGATGGCGTTGCATGGCTTATAATCAATGGAAAACTCGCCCATTTCTATGGCCCACTTGACCACTCGACCAGTAGTCTTAGGGTTTCGAATGATATCCCCGAGGGGGTACCTAGTCACAACCACCACCTTGTGGGCTTGGAAGTAGTGTCTTAACTTTTGGGTGGTGATGAGGACAGTGTACATCAACTTCTGCACCTAATGATACCGAGCCTTGGATGGGCCGAGGATCTCGGAGACATAATAGATTGGCCTTTGCACCGGGTAGGCACGGTCCTCTTCTTGGCGTTCGACAACCAGCACCGTGCTCATGATCGAGGTGGTCGCAGCAACGTATAGGAGCAGTTGCTCTTTGGGGTTCGGCGCAGCTAGCACCTGCGTTGTAGCCAAGAGGCGCTTGAGGTCGGCGAAGGCCTGGCTAACCTTGTCCGACCACTAGAAGTTCACGTCCTTCCTAAGTAGCCTGAAGAAAGGTGCTCCCTGCTCACCGAGTCGAGAGATAAACCACCCGAGAGATGTCATACATCCCGTGAGCTTCTGGACGTCCTTGACATAGAACGACTTCCCCATGTTTAGGATTGTCGAGATCTTCTCGGGATTGGCCTCAGTTCCTCGGTTAGAGGCGACGAAGCCGAGGAGCTTCCTACATGATACGTCGAAGACACACTTCTCGAATGGTGTGATGAAGATGTCTTTTCTTGGTTGGCAGCTTTGAGGCCAATCTGGTGATAGCCTGAGCAGCAATCCAGGAAACATAGGAGGAACAACCTACGGTGGAGTCAACCACTTGGTCGATGCGGGGAAGAGTGAGTGGGTCTTTAGGGCAATGTTTTTCATATTAGTATAATCAACACACATCCTCCATTTTCCATTCTTCTTCTTTACAAAAACTGGATTGCAAGCCACTCCAGATGATACACTTCTTTAATAAAACCCGCATCTAAAAGCCTAGTTAGCTACTTCCTAATCTCATCCTTGCGTTCCTGGGCGAATCGCCGCAGCCCCTGTCTGACCGGCTTGGCATCGGGGAAGACGTGAAGCTCATGCTCGACCAACTCCCTGGGTAATCCTGACATGTCGGCCAGTTTCCAAGAAAACATGTCAATGTTTGCATGCAGGAAGTTGATGAGCGCGCCATCCTATTTCTCCCCAAGGTCAGAGCCTATCAGCACTGTCTTGGAATGGTTGGCGTCGGAGAGGGAGATGGCCTTGTACTCGGCAGGGTTGGCGGTGAGCCCTGACTCGGGCGACGCTGAGTCTGGGGCTTCATCAACCATCGGCGCCTTTCCCTTAGCGTCGGCGAGTAGGGAGGTGAACTCCCCCATGTGGACCAAGAGGTCGACGGCCTCGCTCAGGGTAAGGCTTTCAATCTCGCAGGCGTAAGAGGTGGCAACATCACCTCGGATGGACAACGCGCCCGCGGGCCCAGGCACCTTGAGGACCAAGTATGTGTAGTGCGGGATTGCCATGAATTTGGCGAGGGCTGGGGCGCCCGAGCACCACGTGGTAAGCCATCTGGAAGTCCACCACATAGAACCTGACAAACTCGGTGTGGTAGTTCTCCCGTGTTCCAAACTTGACGGGGAGAGAGACCATGCGAAGAGGCAAGCTCACCTTGCCAGGGACGATGCCGTAGAAGGGCGAGTCAGTGGGCTCGAGGGTAGCGTGGGAGAGTCCGAGCTTACTCAGAGTCCCTCGGAAGAGGACATTAATGCCACTCCCCCCATCGATGAACACGCGTTTGAGACGTACCTTGAGCACCACCAGGTCCACTACCAGTGGGAACCGCCTCGGCTTCGGGACATCGGCCCACTGGTCGGCCCGAGAAAAGGAGATCGGGACCTCCAACCACCGGAGGTGTTTGGGCGGCTCAGTGCAGATGGCGTTCACTTGTCGGGAAAGGAGCTTTCGTTGTGGAAGGCTTTCCGAGGCCGCCTCCCTACCGAGGATCATGTTAATCATGCGGGTTGGCTTCTGGAAGCGATCCTCTTTTTGATGATCTTCCTTCTAACATTTTGTGTCCTGATCCCTCCTCTTTCACCCCCTCGGGGGTCGAGGGTTTTGCGCCTCTCGGGCCATCTGGTCTTGGAGGACGTAACATTGACGGATGGTGTGAGTACTGTCAGGATGCAGGAAATACGGCTTGTCCAACGCCTCCTAAAGTGATTCGACCGAGGTCTCTCCCCTGTATCTAGGCCTATCGATGGCCGCGACCTCGGGGCTCGGCTTCCGCTTCGCCTCATCTCGCCGAGGCAGTCTAGACGATCGGTAATCCGCCCTCCTCGGAGAGCGGTGGTTGGGCTCAGCCGACTCCTTTTCGCGGGATTCTCTCGTAATACGGTGTTCCGAGACACGCATCTCCACCTGCTCGATGTCCTCAGCATCAGCGAAACTCTCGGTGATGGAGATCATGTCGGTGGGGGATGTTGGCCGGTTCATGACCAGGTACCAGTATAGTTCGGAGGGTTTCCGGAGGCCCTCAGAGAAGATGCGCATGATGTCCTCATCGGTGATGCTCGTAGTGGTGTTGCGGTGCTCCGAGAAACGTCAAATGTAGTCCCGGATCAACTTGTCGACCACCTGTCGGACCTATCTAAGGTCATAGCAAGAGGCCAGGCGCTGCCAGGTAGCCTGATAGGTTGCGACGAAGGCGTCATAGAGTTAGTCCCAAGAATCAATGGAGCTCTCAAGAATCCCGGTGAGCCAATTGATGGCGGTCGACGCCAGCATGACAGGGAGGTAGTTCGCCATCACATGAGCATCACCGCTCGTTGCCCGCACGATATACAACTAAAGCCATAGAGTGGGGTCAGTCTTGCCGTCGTAGGGATCGACTCCGGTGGGACAGAACCCCTTAGGCCACGTCACCTGATGGAGATTGGCGGGGAAGGCTGCGAACCCATTATGTCGGGGCACGACCTCGGTGTTGACAATGCCTTCGGGGGCGATATGCTCCCGATCATAGTCCGCCCGGCGCCACATCTCCTGGCTCCTTCTGTCGGTGACGCGATCCTCGATGGTGTTGCGGGCATCGACCTTCTGCGCAATAATCTCGCGCATGTCACCAGTGTAGGAACTGCCCTGGTGCTCCGAGGTTCGGGCACTTCTGGCGACCGCCCGAGCCAACAGGGACGACTCGGTATCTTGTAGCTTGGTTCCGGGTGCTGCACGGAGAAGCATAGTGGCCAGCGCTCTGCTGCTGCTGGGACCTTGATCGACGAGCGCTTCCCAAGGGGCGCTCGGACGGGCCCGGGACTTTGAGTTGAGCGGCAGCCGCCTGAGTCATGGCCATCGCCTTCTGCACCTCCGGAGAGTCGGGAAGGGCAAGGACCATTACGCTCAATGGCCACCAAGTTAGCCGCTGGCGTCCGAAAAACCTGATGCCCCTCGAACTCCATGGTGAAGTCGGACTCTAGGCTTCGGGGTTGACCGCGTGGGCGCTGGGTCTACTCGCGCCACGCAACCTGACCTACGTTACGGTGTCGGTGGGCGTTATGATGAGCATCGGACTCCTAGAAGCCTGTAACCTCATCATCAGAGACCACATCTGCCGTGAGGACAAAGTTCACTGGCCAGCGGGTGCCAGGGACAAACTCTAGCCCGTGCGGCCGTTTGACCGATGCTGTGCAGACAGGTGAAACACGGCGGTCGAGCTTCTTGGGCCTCGCCGGCCTAGGGAGCGCGGGAACACGTCCAGCGATGGAAGGAGCTAGTGAAGGCACATCTCGTGGTGGGGAAGCCTGACGCGCGGAGCGGTGCTGTCCAGGACGCTCGACCCGAAACCACGTGGAGTCTACCCTCGGGACCACCGGTTGGGCTGTCAGAGGCTTGGGCCGCCAAACCTTCATGGCCGGGCGAACCGTAGGAGTCGAGGCTGCAGGACATGGAGCCGCGCGTCTCGGCCTTCGGACGACATGCCATTCCGCGATTGCACGCTCCAGCTCGCCAGAGGCCTCTTGAGAGAGGGTGAGGCGACTGAAGTCGTCGACGCAGAAGGCCAAGCTCCCAAAGATGAACGTCGTCTCGACAGGTGCTGTGAAGTTGATGGAGAAGACAACTGCCATCAGATCGCTTGGAATGGCAAAGAAGCGCCCCTACCTAGCGCGCCAACTGTCGACAGGATGGTCGACAGTCCTCCAAGGGGGCTACCCAAGGAGGTAAAAGAGAGTGGTCAGGGCGTCTCACTCATGGATCAGTTGGTCGTCTCGGGAATCAAACAAGCCATGAGACAAGAGAGTTTATACTGGTTCGGCCCTCCGGAGGATAATAGGCATATGTCTAGTGATCTTTGTTTGGGTAGTGTATGAACAAGGGTTACAATGGAGAGAGCTCTTGGGTGTTCTAGAGATTGGAACTAACTCCGAAGATAGGGTTTAGAGAAGAGTTCTCAGAGCGTGATCCCCCTGCCCATTCGCCCTGCCCTCCCTTTTATAGCTCAAAGGGGGCAGTTACAAGAGGACTTGAGGGCCAAGAAAGCTATGACTAAAGGCTAAAAACCAAGCATAAACAAATATCAGAAAAGTACATAGAGATCCCCTCGGTTCTTGTGCACCGTGGGCATCTTGTGCCTTATCTTGCCTCAGGATCCGTTCTCCGCAGGTACCCCTTATGCAGTCTTGTCGGGTGACATCATCTTCTGTCGGGTTGTCCCCTCCTTGCCTCCCCTGCGAACCTTGCAAGGCAAGCCTTCCTTCCCGAGGAGATATGAGATTGAGCCACTGAGCTGTGGTCGAGAAGGAACACCGAAGTTTGACCTAGGGGAGGTCGAGGAAGCCGACCCCAAGAGGGGGTGAGGCCGCCGACCCCGTCCCGAGGACCCCCGGTCCGACTTCAGCTGACCTTGACTCCTCTCTGTGAGCTATCGCAGGGTGATACCCCCAACAAGACGGATCCAATCAAACCAGCGAGGGGACTCTGACAGGGCGATCTGTTGTCCCCTTTGCTTTTCGTCCTCGTGATGGATACCCTACAAGCTATGATATCACAAGCGGTCAGAGCGCGGCTACTAGCTCCACTAGACGCCCGAAGCAATCTACCGGTGACCTCGCCCTATGCGGACGATGTGGCCCTGTTTTTTAGGCCGGAGAGAAATGAGGTGGAGGTGATCAAACATATCCTGAACCTGTTCAGGCAAGTGACAGGCCTAAAGGTTCACTTCTCCAAGAGTGCGATTAAGCATATCAGGTGCACGGCTGAGCAGTGTGAATTGATCGAATCGATCCTGAACTGCAGAAGAGAAGATTTACCAATAAGTTACCTCGGCCTACCACTCTCAACGAGAAGATTGACTAAATCAGAGCTACAACCGCAGATGGACAGATTTGGGAAGAAGATGGTAGGTTGGAAACCAAAGATGCTATCCATAGATGGTCGGCTTTGCCTCATAAAAATGACCCAAATGGCGCTACCAGTACATCTCATGAATGTTTTGGAGCTGCCGCAATGGGCTATCAAAGAAATCAACCGTAAATGCAGGGGATTCTTATGAAAGGGACAAGAGGAGGTCGCTGGAGGACATTGCTTAGTCTCCTGGCAAAAAGTTTGTTCACCAATTGAGAAGGGAGGATTAGGGATTAAAGACCTCAATTTTTTCAGCCAATCACTCAGATTACAGTGGTGCGTCAATTGGTTCGAACAGAGATATAGACCATGGTCAGAGGTGATTGTGTTTCGTCCACGAAGTGAAATTAACCAGTTATACCGCTCAGCAACATAATTTTTCATCGGGAATGGAGAGGTCACCCAATTCTGGACAGATAATTTGGTTGGGGGTGGCAGCTTTGAGTGGCGATGGCCGGCTCTGTTCTCTTTCGCCGACGCACGGCTGCTCACGGTTGCCAAAGCACTAGAGAATAACACTTGGGTCAGACGGCTGCAGGGGAGCCTGTCCAATGAAGCTTTGGGACAATACTTTAGTCTCTGGGATGAGCTGCAACACATTACTTTACAATAAGTTGACCGCCGATGGAAAATACTCAGCGACATCAGCATATGGTCTATTCTTCATAGCGGCAGAGGATTGTGTGTATGGGCAGCTTATTTGGAGTTCAAGAGCACCATCCAAAATCCGCTTCTTCACTTGGTTGGTGCTGAAGGGAAGATGCCTCACGGCGGACAATCTAGCAAAGAGGAACTGGGCGCACACGCCGCTTTGCCCGCTCTACCAGGGCACAAATGAAACTTGCAACCACCTCTTCTCGAGCAGTGCTTTTACTTCTTCAGTGTGGAGAACGATGAGATCCTGGTGCGGCATAGACTTTACTTTGTCGGGTGAGAGTGGGTAGCCGCTGGATGACTGGTGGCTAGAGTTAAGAGCCTGTTGCCGGATGAGCTACAGAGACAACTTTGATTCACTCTTCATGCTGGTAACTTGGCAGGTTTGGAAAGAAAGCAACGGCAGGATATTCAATCAAGTGGCAAAAACGGTGGTACAGCTTGCCAACGAAATCAACGATGAAATTGGAGTCTGGAGGGCGGTAGGAATTTTTCGCCGGCAATAGCGTTCAGGGCAGACTGAGGCAGGGGCTGTAGAGCTCCCCTGTTCTTTTCTTTCCTCTCCTGTTCTCTTCATTTTCTTTTTGCTTTAGCCTCTGCCGGGTTTCCACTACGGTTTGGCGTGACATTTTTCCTTATCGTTGTAAAGCTTTCAAACTCCCTTCGAGCTTAATACAATTAGGACGGCCGATTTTCTTTGGCCGCCCTTGAAAAAAAATAGTATATCATATAACCGTGGAAGAGGTGGTAAAGTAATTGTAATGCTTGAATTGCAATGCCTAAACCAATTGTTGGTTTCAAGAAAATTTTGCTCGGCTCCTGTAAGAGTTTCTGCTTCAGCAATTAACTGCTCTAGAACACTCAAAGCGCGTTGTGCATTGGACCAGTCGTGCCACAGTTAGTAGATTGAAACGAGTATATCTTAGTTCAGGGGAGCTATATGCCGATTTAAGATTGAGTGGATGCCTAACAGGAAAGTGTATGATAGATAGATGGCATTCTATATATAGAAGATAGCATAAGATATAAAAGACATGCAGTTCTATATCATTTCTGACTTTTGTATTCATTATTATAACTACATGAAAATTTCCTGCTTAGAAGCAGGTAATATAGTGAAAATTTTTGGCAGAAATGAATAGGTTGGGTACATAAGTCATCGATTCATATTTTTGTGCGTGTTTCTTTTCGTGTTCTGAAAAGGGTCTAGGCCTCTAGCCTTCCAACAGCTTACACATGCAACTGCTACAATCGAATGTGTCACTTATCATCCAATGTGACGATAGTTGGAACTTGCCCATGGTTAATGAAATCAATCTTGTTCAGCCTAACGCAGCAGAGGACCTGCTCAGGGAGTTCATCTTGCTTCTGGGCCTGCATCATGATGAAATGAATTAATTTACATAGCTCTGAAATTTATTAACACCCTCAGTTGACTGCTAGTTTATTTTCATGAGTGTTTTTTTATGGAATAGTTTGGCATGAAAAAAATGATATCTGGTTGTACTAGAGGGAGTGAAAATAGTATCGATCGGTACTGACATTACTGGGCTGATGATAGGATATGAATTTATGTAAGCTTCATCTATGTTTTATGTATATATTTCTAGTTCATTTCCATATTATTGTTATTATTATTATTGTTACAATTTCAATTGAGCTCCAAAAATATTCAGGCTATAACCCTGTTTTTCTAGAACAGAAGAGTTTTTCCTCCTCATAGTCTACTTTATGTTTGCAGTATTTAGTAAATCGGAATTTGTGTCTCCCTCAGGTTAATAGTAATGAAAACAAATAAGTATATCAATCTCAATGCATATAAATAGCAGAGAAAAAAAGAAGAGCACGAACTGCATTTATGTTGGAAATTTGGAAGGAAAATTTACCTGAATTGTCAAACCCAGGTCAAGGATTCCATTATTCAGGCGTTCTCGGAATGATTCCAATCCCTTCCTCGCAATATAGCTGAATCGGTGTATATCAAGGTCTATCTCAAAATAGTTCTCTCCCTGCAATAGATAAAACATTAACTCTTTGCAGTATTCTAAATTATTTGGTACTAAATGTTATGAAATGCTTCTTGAACACACTTAACTGTTCTTTTAAATGTCCTTTTTTAATATTTAAGTATCGAATAAAAAATGATCTTCCTTGTTTGAAACAAGAAAAATATGATCTCAAGTTTTCAGGATTCATTATATCCTGTACACTACGTTATGCTAGCAACTACTACTGTGCAATTTTCTTTTTGTCATGGTTAAAATAGAATTTATGGTCCACTTTCAAAAATAATACTGAGTTGCCGTGTATTACTTATGCACCTCAAAGAAATTATGTTGGGGCCGTGAGAGGACTGGCTTCTCATTATATGCTTGGACAAGCTTCCTCTCTGTCGAACTCAATTGAAGATCCTCTGGGTTAACCAGTCCAGCCATGATCTTTAACCGGTCTCTATAAGGGATTGTTGATTCTGATGCAAACCCTTTAACCTTCTCACTTTCATTCTCAATAAATCTCTGCCGTTAGATTCATTCTATTAGTTCATAGAAACAAATTCAACCTAAACTATAGTAAGATTATGAATCTAAATCTCTAACCATAATGGACTCCTTGAAATGCTCTGAAACCTCCTTGTCGAAGTACTCTGAGATTTTGAAGTACAAGACAAGGCTCAATCCTTCTCCATTACTGTCGCCGAGGAACATAGCAGCAGGATAGGTGGGCATCTGTGCTTGAATATCAGAACATGACATATTCAGCAAAAAGTTTACCCAGTTTTCTTTTTCAGGGACCTACCTGGATGTTAACAATTAAAAGTGATGGGAGCTTGTCATGTGGTTTGACTTGTGGAAGCTCAATGTGCTGAGCAATATGTTGAACCTTCTTGTGGCTGGCAAACAAGTCCACACCTATAGGATAATAAGCAGCATAGTTTGGAGCAGCACATTTTTTCTTGTCTCTGAAAAGATTGAAATAGTAGGTCAGGGTATATGAATTGCATGTTTACGCTCCTTGTTTAACATATTGTTCCTGGATTTATAACATACTTCAGGAAGGTTTCACTCCTGAGCTTGAAGAGGGATGGATCAATCCGTGACCAACATCCTGATGTGGACTTTTCTCCCCCATACAGAATAGTTGTCCCTCCCTTGGGGCGGACAACATATTTCTCTGATTCACCTATACATTGAAACGAAGAATAACATTAGCTGGATGTGAAGGGGTAACAAGCTAGGGCAGGCAAACATGAATTTTGCATACCTAGTTCGCTGTCATCTTCATAGTCATCACATGACGTTCTCTTGTATGATAGCCTGATAACTGTTGACTTCTTTTTTGCTGGACTTCCACAGGTCAGCTGCTGCATTTTGTCATTGAAGCTGAAAGAGTGCAACAGCTTGCGTATGCGAGATGGGGTGCTGCACTCTTTGCTCTTCTCATCGGCATCATTTGTCTCCTTCAAACCCTTAAAGCTAAAGGAGCTTGGTAGGCACCTGGTGGCGCACATTGCCATGCTTTGGCTCCTACGGTCAGGATCATTACCTTTCAATGTGAGAATGTCAGAGAAAATTTAGAGGTTTGTTTGTTGGTAGTATTTCAATGATCGATATTCCTTTGAGGCAAAATCGTTCTTACCATTGTCTCTTTTCAGATACTGTTCTACAGACAATGTCATGGGCACGCCACGGCATAAGTCTCCAATGCGAGAGAGTGCATCAGCAAAACGGGAAGCGTTCTCACTCTTCATTTGGCTATCATCATCAGGCCAATCTGCAGTACATCTTTAACCTTCAGTCTTGCAGCTTCCTGGAACTTGCATCTATTTGCACAGTGAACATTTTCAGTAAGTATGAAATTCTCACCTTCATTGACACTCTTAAATTCATCATCGGAGTCATCCTCGAGAATACTAACGGAGTCAAACCAGGCATCTTCTTTGCAGCAACCTACATAGGTACGTATGATCCATCGAATTAGGCAACCTACTTAAGTACGTATATTCCAATGGTACGTATAACAGATCAGCTTCAGTTAGTAGAGTAATACCATTGGAATCCCTCTGGCTGTGGTGCCACTGCATCTGCGTGAGGTGGAATGTTTTGGAATGCTCTGATTTTCCATGGTTTGATGATGTCTCAAAATGGACAACCTCACTCATTGAGAAGTCAGTCATGAGTCCTCTTGAATCGTTCAACCGTGAGTTGGGCGCCTCTGGCATAATGGATCGGGAACTAGTACGAGCTCTTCTTCCCTTCCTGGTATAGTGCCTTACGGGTGGTCTCTGCTCAATGACAGACTTGGAAGCACAGGAACCCATGGTGGTGACAACTCGTGTTTGTATCTAGCTTCTGGTAAGTATGATATACTTCAAGATAATTAGCCTTCAGTAAGACTTGATACAGTATTGAAGTAACCACAAAGTTTAGGCCGCTTAATCTGCAAGGAAAAAACGCATACACATGTATATGTTTTCAGAGGAATCAAAATATCGTGTGCAGTAACATTATTTATGTGACACCAAAGAAGCAAAGTGAGGGAATGTACCCAGAGACTGGAATGCAGAATGACGGAAACTCAGTGAATACATCCAAGAAAGCAAAACAGCGCCAAGAATGGCAAGAAACGACAGGAGGGTGAGGGGAGGGTGACGGAGAAGAAAACAGCTATATATGCTGACATGTAGTGATGTGGGTTCATGATTAAGGGACAAGTTTGGAGAGCATGTGCTTGTTGGTAGGAAGGCATTCTGCATTATAAGAATTATCATGTACTATTGCATATAAAAATATATATTCTTTCACGTAGTGTTATATTTTGCAGCCTTAGAGCCCCCTTTGAACTTCAGAGAAGGTGCTTGCTTGGTTTGCATAATGAAGAAGATCTTCCAGTTGAAGAAAATTTTGGTTAATCAGGTATGTCTTGGACTGTGTGTAGGGGAATGATGTTTTGCACTGCACTTAATACACATATGGATGCCGTGTTCCTGCTCCCCAGGGGGTTAATTGGCATATAGCTGCATCATATGCTGGAGGTTGCAGGGTCAATGAGAAGCAAATCTCAGAGAAGCATCCGTGGCACCGGCGCCCCGCACAACCCGGAATGAGCTGGGAACGATCGTTAGGTGAACAAACGATGGGCAAACGATTAAGGGAAATCATGGTTTTTTGAGTTTGTGAATAAGCCTAGCCAGCCCATATTCGAAGTTATAATTTTACTAGTATGCTACACACATCCTGATTCCTGAATTGCATATGTAGTTTATATGGAGGTCAATTACACACAGCCTTTTAACAAGCCGTATGCATCAATTTTTTTACAGCCGCGAACAGTCCGCTTGTAATAGATCCTCGTAAAAAAGTTGTTTCTATAGTAGTGCGCCTTCTTCTTTCTTTTTTCAACTCCATTGGATTTCAATTTTGTTATTTAGCCCAATTGGATTTGTTTAGCTTCATTGGATTCTATTGTATCTTCAATTTAATGAAGTCTTATGGGAGTGTTTGAGACAACTTCATATATAAGATTTCTTGAAGTTGGGGGTATTTCTAGCTTCATAAATTCATGAATATAAATATATAATTATATTGATAACCCTTAGATAAATTATTTTATTTTAATTTTAGATAAAATATAAAATTTTAAAACACTATAATTTTATATATAAATCTAAAGCCAAGATCTAAGATCTGATGTTATGTCAAACAGAGTCTAACTATCCTACCTAATATTTTTTCTTTTGACTTCATTGGACTACATTGTATCTTCAAGTTAATGACATATTAACTGTCACATGTAATATTTTTTCTGATAAAATTGTTTGCGTAAACAAAAACCCTGTCTATTAGATTCAATTTAATAGCGTATTTTATTTTAATGGATATTAGAAGTAACATGTAATATTGTTTTATGATGAAATAACTTTCATAAACTGCAGCCCTCTAGCTGCGGCGTCTCCAAACTCTAAACACGCGGTGTGACTAATCTATACAGAAATCTATCTTTTAAATTCTGGCTTGGTACCTGTTAACCCTAAACATTTTTAAGGGTGGAGTTGTGTCGTTAAGCTTATAGGGGTCATTAAACATAATAGGCGGCCTTGGTTTTGCCGCAAAGTAATGAACGCAGATCATCATGTTACAATTTAATTCGTTGTTTGCATGCATTGCATATGAGTTATGACTTACTACGAGCCATGACATCAGATAGCTCAGTACAGGTGGGCTCACTGAGAAATTTCGATCCAATTAGCTTTTCATTTCGGTCCATTATGACTTAAGGTTGTTTTTTTCTATTTTTTTTCGTACTTTCCAAACTATAAAACAATATAATTTTTTAAAAACTATAGGAGAGATGCTTTAAAATATTATATTAATTCAGTTTTTAAATTTATGTTAGCTAATGCTTAATTAATACATTGGATTGTTTTGTTTTACGTACGGAAGTCTACAGATGGTCACTGGCTTCTCCATTTTCTTATCTTTCTAGGATGCTTTTGGTTTGGGGAGTTTTGGTTGGGAGTTTACGAATGAGGCTATTCACTGTTTTGTTTAGTTTGAAGATATATATTGGATTTTTTTTAGTTAGGATGGAGAACAGAGGGAAGAAGTTACTGCCTTTTATAGCTCCAGGGAAGAATTACTGCCTTTTATAGCCTCTAGGTAGGGCTTGCGAGTTGAAAGAGATTTCTTTTTTTTTACAAATCTCAGCTATTCATTTTTACTTAATTCTCTAGTCTCTATCTATACTTACTACTAATTTCTACCCCTCTACCAAAGAGATTAGGACTAGAAATCAAATTCCCGTACTAATTTTATGATGAATTCCCTCATGTAAACTTCTAATGTAAACTTCTAATGCTCTTTCCCAAGTAAACACCACGTAACTTATTGAAAATTATATATTTTCATATGAGCTATTATCTAGAACGCGACACTAGCAGAACCTATTGAAGCAAAAGTAGTAATTCAGATTACAAAAAAATCATTTTTCTAACTTCAAGATGAAAATACCCCACGGTGTTTCCCACATTGAAAGAAAAAACACTAGCTGTAATTCAAGTTTCATATAGGCATAACATAACATCTATATACTATCTCCCTTGACGTGTAATCCAAACCTTATGTTATGGAAGTTAATGAATTGGAAGAAGTTAATCAGAGAAGCTAGGGGACAGAACCTCTGCAACTACGGGCAATGAAAGTCGATATGCGTGCTTGCATGGATGTGTAGTATTCCCCTCCAACGGATGAACGACGACGGCGGCGGAGGGCGGCGGTCTGGGGGGTTTCCCGTCGCCTCTGCCGTACGCCGTTCGACGTCAAACCGCCGGCGACGTGGTTAGGAGAGGTTGGGTGTTGTAAAGAGAGACCGTAGACACCAACGAGAAATGTCCCGTTATTTAGCATTGGTATTACCCATATATAGTGGTTTTCTTTGTTTGCATCCTTGCTTGCATGTAGGAGGAGAGAAACAAGGCGGGGAAGATGGCGGCAAGAATAACAAAACCAACAGCTAGATATACACCTCATTTACGTGGTTGCCATTGCCACACAAACAACAATTATGTGGTGGATTTGACTCTAGTTTCTCCATCATCTGTTGGTTGGCCCATGTCATCAAGAAGTATTCTAAATCTATAATATAACTTAACTATATAAATAAGTAAAGGGAAAAAAGAGGAATGTCATTAGGAAGTAAAGTGAATCTCAGTGAGTAAAATGAGCTAAAATAGAATAAGGGGTTAGGTGTTTGTAAATTTTGACTTTGGCTCCAAATAATAATGATGATTCCATCAGCATGCACATGGTCCTTAAATAAATAAATTGAGAATATTAGGATATGGATAGTCTGGCTGGGGCAAGATAGGTCAATACTTTGACACTACTTTAAAAAAACATGTTTTATGACACTAACTTTTATTTTTACTTGCAGGTCTAATAAACACACGCTTATAAAAATATATTGGATGTTTTTGGTCACGAACCGCCAAAAATGGATTTTTGCTGGTCGTTCCTTAAGAGATTCGCTTATAAAAATAAAGTTATTTTTACAAGTAGACCACTTCAGCGACAGCCAACGAAAATCCTTTTTTCGCTGGAGGAGGCTAAAGAGGACCGCCTGAAAAAAATCACCCTATTAAAATAGTGTCCCACCTTCTCGACTTTTCCCCATTCATCTCGACTTCTCGACTCCTCCTCTCCCAAGGCGCTCCTCCCTCCTCCTCGCCCCATATCTCTCTAGCCTCGAGGAGCAACGACGATGGTGATGGAGATGGCAGTGTGACGGCGACAATGACGACGATGGGAGGTGGATCCGATAGTAGGATAGGAGGAGGCTGATCATGGAGGTGCAACAGAAGGAGTGGCGGTGGCGACCCTGTCCTCCCCTGTCCTTCCTCTCCTAAATACGGTGGAGGGATGAGAGGAGGCTAGTGGCAGTGGTGCGAAAGAGGGAGCGGTAGCGGCGATCTTGCCTTTCCCTCCCCTTCCTCTCTCAGATCCAACAACGGGATGGGAGGAGGCCAGTCACAGTGACGCGGAAGAGGGAGCGACAGCGACCCTACCTTCCCCTCCCCTCCCTCTCTAATATCCGATGGTGGGACGGGAGGAGGCCAACGGCGATGGCAGAATCAGCAGAGGGAGCAGCCTCTAGGTGCATGCTCTCGGTGACGGTGGCTTCCTCTAGCCTAGAGGTGCCATCAACGATGACGGTTCGACAACGGCGAAGGCGATGGCGGGTGGATCCGGTGATAGGATGGTTAGAAACCGGAATGGCGCAACCAGTAGATGGGGCATCGGCGACGGATTCCCCACTCCCCTCCCATCCCCTTCCTCTCCTAGATCTGGTTGTAGGGAGACGGCCGATGGGTGGCGACGGCGATAGTAGCCGAGGGGTGGCTTCGGCGGTGGCTCGTCCACGGCGGCTCCAATAGCCTCCAAGATCACTAGGCAATGACGACGATGAGTGTTGATGTTTTCATGTTGTTTGATTTGAATGTGTTAATGTTTGCATGTTGCAAATGGAATGAGAAATCGATGTAGTGATCTTGGATGTCGGTTTCGATCCGGATTGGACTTGAAATTTGAAAATGCAACAATGTCTTTTTTTAAAAAGGATTTTGCTAGCGGTTCTCTTGGAGATGCCGCATGCAAAAATCGATTTTGTAGATGGTCCTCTTAACTGTCCGTAAGTAAAAATCTATTATCGCAAGTGATCGTAATCACTAATGAAAATTATTTAGCCTTTGCTCGCTGGTGGCTGGCAGTGCCGCCAGCAAAAAAGTAGTGATGGAGGTCCTAACTAACATGAAATACACCGTGGAGACCATCAGGGGTGAAAAGGCTAAATGGCACAGATGTGGCAAAAGTGCGTGAGCCCGCACTTGCGTGTGCCATGCAGCAGCACGTTCCTCATGGGCTTATGGGCCCGCTCATGGGGCTTATGGGCCCGAACATGTCAAGTCTTAGATTTTCTAAGGCTGTGTTCTTAAGTTAAAGGTTTCTAACCTTCACTCTCTTAATTTTTCGTATACATATTTTCTGAACTACTAAACGGTATGACTTTTTAAAAAAATATAAAAGTTGCTGTAAAAACCATATTAATCAAAATTTTAAGTTTTTAGCTAATACTTAATTAATCATGTGTTAATCCGTCATTCTGTTTTGCATGCGGATGAAGAGTTATCAACCTCTCCAAAAGAACATACCCTGAAAGCTATTTTTAATTTATATATAAAAGTTTTTTTAATATAATAAAATGTTTAGTTGTTTTTATATATTATAAAATGATAGTTCACAATTTATTTTAGAGACCATGTCATTGTTATAAATGTCACAAATTATGGAACCTCCTCCTCTGAGTACATTTCAAATTCCTATAAAATTTTGTATTAGACTTTATTCCAGTGGAAACTTTCATTTCAAATTTGGAAAATTCAAGTAAATTATAAAAAATTGAAACTTTAAACTCAACATATCAAACTTTCAACTCATTTTTTAAAACAAGCTCTACCCAAAATTTGAGACGATGAACTCATATCATGAAACATTTCATAGAACTATTGTACGCCACGTCGGGCAGTACGAACTCCGTAGCATGTCTCTGCCTTGCCCAGTTATTGATGAGGACGCTCATATATGACTATGGATACCTTATGTATTCATCAAGCGAAGGTGCATGCTTTCTATGTGAGATTTACATTTTATATATTTAAACAAACATTATATCAGTATGACTTTGATGTTCTCGTTTGCAGAGGTATTTGCTTGGGTAAAGGGAAAGGGACTGTTAGTGATATGCCCTAGAGGCAACATAGAGATGTTGGATATCATGGTCAATGTCTATGCATAAATAAATAAAGTGTTATTCAGTTCCATGAAATAGAGATCTTGTATTCATCAATAAGTACGTGACTTATTTATGAAACTCTTTATGTATGAATCTATTTCTAAATGATCTCTGATCACATGTCATATTATTGGAACAAATATGACTCTAAGATCGGCATGTTTATTGATTGATGATCATGTCTCATAGATCATGGGTATGGAGATACCAAATCAATAAACATGGACACATGTGTTAGAGAACATATTGTTGGATAGACCCACCGTGAGACACTACAGGAATTAATGTGCCATTAGTTGGTCTCAAGTAGTGTTGGTGCAAAGTCCTTAGACCTGAGACATCATGGATTCCAACATGTGTAGTAGCCTACTTTGAAACTACCAAACGCTATTTCGTAACTGGGTAGTTATAAAAGTAGTCTTCGGGTTTGCTATGAAACATGGAGTGGGATGTGAGTGATCAAGATGGAATTTGCCCCTCCTTTTGGAGAGATATCTCTGGGCCCCTCGAGGTAATGGATTATGGAAGTGCATGGCCATGCCGAGTTGATTGAGGAGTCAACCAACAGACAGATAATCCAATACAGTTCGAGTGAACGGTTAAGCTATTGAAGGGATGGCACACACATCTTGCCTATAGCTTAATTGATATCATGATGCAAAGGGATTTATGTACACATTATAGGTTCAGAGCTGATATTATATTCTTGTATGCTATGGTGTCAATATGTGCTGCTAGGCACCGCTGTTGACAGATCGGCTGAGTTGGACTCGAGCCAACGGTCGGCTGAGTTGGACTATAGCCGAACCGAGTATACCTGAACCTACAGGGTCGCACGCTTAAGGTGATAAGAACAGGCATTCGAGCTGGACTTGGATACGGCTCGATCGGATAGAGTCCTATGGGCTTATGAAGTCCGGCCGGTCAACTCTATGAGATTCGGATAGGAACCGATTCAAAATAGAGTCCCGATGGGCCTCTAGGCCCAACCGGCAACTCTATATAAAGGGGTGAGGGGTGGAGAGCTGATGCAATGCTTTTGGAACCGAATGAATCTGATCACGCGTGTCTTCAGAAGTTGACGAGATCAATCTGCACGGAAACCCTCCCCACTTTCGAGCCAAATCCTAGCCTTGCATCGCGTGCTAGCACACGGGTGTTAGGCGTTCTGTACCCGGACGTGTGGATACCGGTAGAGGCGCTGCTAGGTTGCGGTGCTGTTCGTCGGCTACGAATCGGCTGTGGTCGGGCGCATCAGAGCGAGGCGCGCGAGCGCGGTCGGACGACTCGCCGAATCGGCGATTGGTAATCATTCCCGAGAACCGTCGGCTTGCGGGAATCGAGGTGTCGGCAAATCGGCTGTCATCGGCCAGCACTGTTCCGGATCGGATAGCTCCTGATTGGCTATTTCCGCTGCATACTCCAATCGGTAATGATCTATCGACCCTTACTTGCAAGTGTTCCTGGTTTGCACGGTTGAAAATTTTTGTTATTAGCTATCGTAGCTTCCGTGTAACCCTTCAGGGACCAAGCGCAAGGAATACATGGATGATCAAAAAAGTTGATTAAGGACCAAACCAAGAACGTCCCCAAGTCTACTCCCGCATTACCACGCCACTTTTGGTCAATAGAAGGCAAGAGATGAAGTTTGCATTTTTTGGATTTGGATGCGGGCCTCGTTATAGCATCAACTACAAACAGACCTAGCCACTGATCAAAAAGGCCTCTTGGGGCCCTTTGAGTACTTGTTGAAAATCTTATGGAGTCTACTTTTAGATTGTTATAGTTCCACATCAAAATTCCTTCCAAGATGTCAGAAATCTACAAAACAAGCCACATATCTCATCCAGTACTAGTGTAGGGCCATGTAATTGAGTTGTGGACTAAGCCCAAGGGGGTGGCATCTTAGTGCTAACCCTAGAACGTCTCTAATCATGTTTATTCAGTAGATGTCTATTGGTATTATAACGGACACAGAATATTTTGCAAGCACACAGATATCGTTGTGTCCATAGGGTATCGTATCCACATGGAACGTGTGTGTACTAGTCTTCTGGATAGATTACCCAAGGACACAAGATATATGGTAGACATGGGTAGAGGATTCCTATGGGTTACTTATCTTAATTTAAGTTAAGGTAAAACATTATCTATTGCTTCGGGTACCACCTTACCCCTGGTATGCCAAGGTGACTCCGCCCTACAGCTCTATGATGTCTGTGAACATGGAGGATTACAAAGGACAGACAAGGCTATCACCACCCATGGAGTATACAACATACAAAGGTAACCTCCAGCCTATATATCACGTCTATGCTATTGATTACTACCCTTTCTCGGTATCACACTTATAGAAGATTAAGGTACTCTACCTAAGTAGACTGATGAACCCGCAATGATGAAAATATATCTTACTTAAATAAGAAAAGTAAATACCACAAAGGAATCACAGACACTTACTTATATCAAGGCAAGCACCCACTGAGGTATAAGCTTTGAGCACTTAGAAGAAGAGTGCCGACAGCCCCAGCAGTTCTCCAGACATCCCCTCACTCTCTACCTACTTTAGCACTTAGCTAAATAGCTTTTCGCCTTTGGAGTGTAGCACTAAGCTTTTGTATCTTTGGTATGTCTTGAGAGTGAGGATGTCATGCCCAGAAATTTAGACCAGAATTTCCGAAGCTATATGTGTATTAAAATCCCTGTCCAGGACCAGCCAGGGTACACATACGACAATTGTTGATATTACAGTTCCACGTCTTAGAAATATTATAAAAAGATTACAAAAGAGCAGCGGAAAATGGAAAAGGGCCTAAGCCTAAGCTTGACGCTGGCCACGAGGCTTCACCCAAACCACAAGCAACTTTCAGAGTGCAGGACAAAGCCTACTCAACTTCGTCTTCTTCTTCAGCTTCTTACTCAGGCTCTGGTGAAGAGGCAAGGATGAGTACGTCCACGTACTCAGCAAGTCACACCAGAAGGGGGAGAGAAATGAATGCAGGGAAGACAAGGGTTTGGCTAAGGTTTTCTTTTACGCAAACAGCAAGGGTTTTCCAAACAATAAGAATTTTGAACACAGTCAAAACAACAGTAATTTAAGTAATTAAGGCATTTTGAATCCAACACTGTCCAACGTTATCCCCACGTTGCGACAGGCCCAGCCCATCCACCTATACTAGTCATGTTCCATTAATCAAGGTTTAAAAGTGTGAGACTAATCACGGTGAGCTCGGTCGATCGCCTCATTACCGCAGGCATGGCTATTCAAATAGTTTTACTCTGATCAGAGGAGTGCAACTGTACCCACAAGACACAGCCCCACGACACGGTCTCCCGTGCGCCAGAATACCACCATGGTACCCCGAAAAGGAAATTGTGACAGTACCTTTCGTATAACCCCCCACTAACCAAGCGAACCCCACCAAGGTTTCGCCCCCACTCCCGGACCTTGGGACGTGGACAGCCCCCCCGAGTGCCTCGGTGAATCCGGCAGCCTAGCAACCCTTATACCGGGGCCGACTAAAACTCCATCCCGCTCACCCTTGCCAATGGGTTCGTCAGCTAGGAGAGACTACACTACGGGACCCACCTTACCCATTTTGGCTTGTGGTTTGCACGATCATTCTCCCGAGGGTTCCCATGAACCGGTCCTTAATTGCCATGGGTGCCACTAACCAAAACCATAATGCCCACAACCCACCATTTGTCACATTTTAGTTATTAATATGGTTCACCAAGATCTCTAATTATTAATCTTCCGAACAGATGTCTAGGAGAGACATATTAAGTGAGAATGACCCATTTAGTGAGCTAGTGAATCCAAGACAGGCTAAGCATAACCTAGTCCTGAATCTAATCATATTATATTCCCAAGTTTAATCAAAGGGTTTGGAGTGTCAAACCTAAGGCATAATCTAAATATATGGTGTACTATTTTCCATGAAGTGACATTATAAAATACATGCAATTTAATAGAGTAAAACATGTGTTTTAGCAAAATGAGAGCAATATGATCAATAATATATCATGACTTGCCTTGATCTTTGACTTGGGTAACTTCTGCAACAACTTCGAAGTAAACCGGAACGGCGGAACTACCGGGATCTACACGACAAACAAGCAATTCAACAAAACAAGCTAAAAAGCTACTAAAACAGAGAACAAAACTATTTTTAATGGATTCTTGGTATTTTTATAAATTTAATGAAATTTGAATGAGCTAAAACGGAGGTCGGATTGAAAAGATATGATTTTTAGAAGTTTTCTGGGTTTTTTTACTAAAATAGAAAAATCCTTAATTGATTTATTACGCAATAAAGCCCGGGGGAGGCGTCAGCGGCTAGGGCTGACGTCAGCAGTCGAGGGCTGACGTCAGCGGTCTGCGGGAGCGTCGCTCCACGGTGGACCGGGTCCACTGGCCGGACGGGGCGGTGCACCACGTGGCGCACACGTGGTGCCGAGGTGGTGACCACGTGGCGTGCCACGCGGGCGAGCGGGGAATGGACGGTGCCGATCGGCCAAAGCCGATCGGACGGCCGAGGGGAAGGGGCGTGGGGTGTGGTCGGCCGGTGACGGCGGCCGGTGGCCGGAGGCCGGTCGGGGTGTTGATGAGAAATTTCTCTCACGCGTTGGCCTGGTAGATCTGCTTAACTCCAGTGCAGGTCCTTCTCGGCTACCTATGCTGTGCAGGGTGTGCCAGTTGATTTGATCTGTTAACCAATAAGAGAAACAAGGGAATATGCATTAAGTGTTAGGTTAGATCCCTACTGGATCGGCTGAGGGAATCCATGAGCATATATATGCTATCCTAAAATATATTTAAGCTAAACGACTGGAATTGATCGGCTATACCGAGACAGCATTAGTCGTGTAACCTAAATACAGTAAAGGATAATAAATATATGAATCGATAACCTAGCCGATACTGGAAAACTAATGATGAATCGGCTTGTACCCCGATGAATCTTATGAAAAGATATCACTCTTGAACCAGATGCGCACGGCCTGGAAATCGGCCGTCGGCTGCCGATGGCGGACCTATTTCGGCTAGTAATGTCCGACAAGAATGCGATCTTAATATAAGAGGTAGTCCCAATATAAATCTAATAATAAATATACTAAAAGAAACATATCAGGCAGATAAGGCCGGCTGAAACCCCGACGCTGTCTCTAAACAATATAAATCTTAGCTGAACAGATCATTGATAGTTTTAAAAATGACTTAATGATCTAGCTGGTGTTAGCAACCCAAAAGGTGGCCGGTCGGCTCCCTCTAACAGATGTCGTATTCCCAAGGCTGTAGCCGATCGAAGACGAGGACGGCAACGAGATCACCACCACCAGGTGCATGAGCTACGGAGAAGCAGCAGCCGCTCATGCAGGCTCAAGGCAATTGGCCGAACTGCTGGCCGAATGGTTCATCGCCCTTTACGACGGGCTGTCTCGCGAGAACCGCACTGGTACTTCTACCGGGATCGGGGACTGTTTGAGTTGCCGGCCGACTTCAACTGGGAAGACATCAACTCGGCCGACAACCCAAGGTGCAGGGAGCTGTTCATCGCCGCTCGGTCCCCCTGCATCTTGCCGACCGAAATCCATCAGGGCCAATCAGTGGCCAAGAGCTACGAATTTTATTACCCGGTATCGGCAGCGAGGCAGTTCGGTCTTGGGAAGATGCCCATCGGCTTTTATTACGCCGACAAGATTGAAATGAGGAGAGTGGTAACTCAGGATTTGATAATGCATCGGCTGCTGAATATAGTCGGCCCTCCCCTCGGCGAGATCGGCGTGATGACCCTGTCGCTCAGGAAGAGCGTGGCCTACGACCAATGGTGGGCCAAAATCAAACGCCACATCTTTCACCATCGGTCATCACATTACGTCGATCTGCTCCTGCACGAAGAAATCGCTTCGGTAAGCTTCGATGTCTAAACGATTTTACTCTTCTTATCATCGGCTGATATAGCCGATTAACATTTCCCCTTTGGCTTGCAGGAGACGGAGACGGAGCGGCTGACGGTGAGCGACTCCGGGCACCCCATCGAATACCGTCTAGGTGTTCTGGATAGGGGCGGCCTCGCTCCGTCGGCCATCGGCTGGGGGGCGTCGAAACTGGCGTCATTGCTGCGAGGGTAGGTGCGCCAGCCGATTGCCCAGAAGAAAAGGGCTGCACCACCCCTATAGCCATCGGCCGCGCTTGCCCCCAAGAGACTGAAAGAGAAGAAGCCGGTAGCGCCAGCCGACAGCCTCCTCCTTAGACCCGGCCGTCGCGTAGTTCCTCGACACCGTCGCCAGTGAGGAAGTGTCGGTGGCTGTTGGAGCGGCGGCCGAACCTGGGAGTTCGAGCCATGAGTCCGTCAATGCCCCAGCCGACGCTCCACCGGTCCCAAGTCCTCCAGCGAGAAGTCGGCCGGTAAGCCCTCATTTCACCAAGTTCGGCTTCATAATGATATCATTTGCATTTGACCGAACAATTATTTTTAGGTCAAGAAATTGGCTGGCCTCACTTCATGCCCCGCGCCATCGGTAATCGTCTCCTGCCACTTGACCTGTAGAAATTAGTCGATTTGTCCGCTAACTCTTCTTTTGTAGCCCCCACGATCTCCGTCGGCTGCCGCCCAGGCGTCCAGCGAGCATGCTGCGCCTGCCGCGGGCGGCGGCAACGACGCCGATGAAGAGGCCCCGACGGCCGCAGGCGGCGATCGAGCCGAGCCGACCGCTCCGACCCCAGTCCCAACGGTAAGCTGACTGAAACTGACGATCGACTTCTATCAACTTAATTCTTCTGATCATCTCTTTTTTCTGCAGAACATAGCTGACCTCCTCAATTTTGACCTGTCGAAGTTCGAGGAATCCGGCGAAATCGGCGAGGAGGCGTTGGTGACGCCGGCTGAGGACCCGAGGGCCACCCTAGCCGACACCGGCAACCGGTTGGAGGCCTCGCTGGATGCGCTGGTGGTCGACAGCGGTTCGATACACGCGCATTTCAAAGAAATTCAAGGCCAGCTGTCGGAAGCTCTAGCCAACACTATTGTGTCGGCCACCTTCATGGAAGCCCACCAGCTCTAGTACAAACGGGCACGACAGCGGATAGCCGATCGCCACGAGAACCAGGCACGGTCAGCCATCCTCTAGTCGACCAAGGATGCCATTGAGAGCCAGAAAGCTGCCTTTCGACCGCCTGAAGACTGAGCCGACGGCCAAGCTCGAGCAACTCCTTGGATGCCAAGATCAGCTGATGGCCGATCTCGTTCAAGTCATGAACGAGATCGATGTCCATAAGGAGTACATGGCTGGTTTGCCGGCCGAGATCGAAGCTCAACGCCAAGGCATCAAGGCGGCTGTGGCACACTTGCGAGATCTGGTGAAGGGCATCCGGCCGATGGCAGGGTTCGAGGCCGACGACGTCATGGCCATTGAAGAGATAGACCAGATCAGGCGGACGACGTTCTCGGCCATAGCCGATTTCTAAAAACAATGAGCTTGTAATATTCTAACATTCTGAAATCGGCTACTGCCTCTTGTATTATACTTGTCATACTTCTGTGCCGGGATTGGACCTTAATCACTTCACTGTACTTGTAATCGGCTTTGACTTATGTGTAATATAGTTTATCAATATTTTGCCGCTGTGCTTGTAGATAAGATCGGCTTTCTGCTGCGCGTAGTGTCTGAATTGCTCATGCTGAAATCGGCCCCAACCGCCTGTATCGCTTCATGTTGTCGATTCCAAGACCGCACCACAACCGTTGGTGTCAGCGCTTGAATTACGGTCGTCGATCCAAATCACTTCCAACGCCTTTATTTGGACTGCCGATTACGAGGCTTAAACATTTCAAAAATCCTGACGCCCAATTTTGCAATCGGCTCGTGTACGTATATGCCCCCAAGTTTTGTTGATAGCTTCGGTGTCGACAAAATTGTGAGTTCGAGCCGTTCGCGCATCATTGCCGTCCCTATCGGCCAATCATTAGCCGATCGTAGAAAACTTAGCAAAAAAAACGTTGCATAAAAATGCCTAAAGGCGATGCCTTGTTAAAGCAAGACATCGACTGTCGTAAATCGGCTTCAGCAACCAGAGCCGAATCACGAGTTGATCCATATGCTTGGGTAATATTTCTTCATGTATTTTCCATTAAGAGCCCTTCCAAATACTTCTCCGTCCAGCCCTTTTAGCATGTAAGCTCCTTTAGAGACGCATTTGTGGATCTTGAAAGGCCCTTCCCAATTTGGTGACCACTTTGCCGAATTTGTTGTCTCTAGATCCAATCGGCAGTATCAATTTCCAAACGAGTTTGCCTTCCTCAAAAGATTTAGGCACCACCTTTTTATTATAATGTCTGGCTACTCGTTCTTTATTCTTTGTGACTTGTTCCAAGGCCCTCATCCTGGATAAAACTAAATCTTCCGATTCGTCCACCATCAAGTGATAATAATCGTCGGCTGTGAGTTGATTCTGTAGCTGAATGTGCCTTGAGCCGATGACACTTTCCCATGGCAGCACGCCTCATGTCCGTAGACCACCTTGTACGGAGGGACTTGAATTGACCCGTGGCATGCCATCCGATACGCCCATAGTGATTCGGCTAATCGGCTGTGCCACTATTTAGGGTACTCAGAGATCTTTCTTTTAATCAATTTGATCAAACTTATTTTTGAGGCCTCGGCTTGTCCGTTGGCTTGTGCGTAGTACGGCGAAGAATTAAGCAGCTTGATCCCCATGTCGTCGGCAAACTTAACAAATTCGTCCGATACGAAGATATATCCCTGGTCTATTGTTATTGTTTATGGAATGCCAAATCGATAGATGATATGTTCTTTGACAAACTCGATTGCGTCCTTAGAATCCACTTTTCTTAGGGGAATCGCCTCCACCCACTTTGTGAAGTAATCTGTCGCTACCAGGATAAATTTATGTCCTTTGCTTGATGGTGGATTGATCTAGCCGATCATATCAATGCCCCATCCTCTGAACGGCCACGGCTTAATAATTGGGTTCATAGCCGATGTTGGTGCTCGTTGTATGGCGCCAAACTTCTGACAATCCTGGCAGCCCTTGTAATACTTGATACAATCCTCCAGCATCGTCGGCCAGAAATACCCTGCTCGATGAAGCAGCCACTTCATTTTGTGGGCCGATTGATGGGTGCCACAGATTCCTTCATGTACTTCTCCGATGGCCACTGTAGCCTGATCGGCTCCCAAACACTTGAGTAGCACGCCGTCAATCGTCCGATAGTACAGATCTTCATCGAGCAACACGTATCGTAATGCCTTGTATCGTAGCTTCCTTGTAGCCGATTGAGAGTGGTTTTTGAGATAGTTGTAAACTTCAAACCTCCAATCATCGGCTGTGATGGCGGCAACGTCTATGTCGATTTCTTTCATCATCGGCCGATAGCCCGATGCCCCCTGAGCCAAATCGTTGGCCTCTGTGTTCTACTCTCTGAGGATATGTTTCAAAGTAACTAGCCGAAAACCGTCCATTAGTTCCCGGCATTGTCGATAATAGACCATCAGCGCGTCATTTTTGCATTCATATTCTCCTGATAATTGGCTGATGACCAAAAATGAATCTCCCATTATTTCGATGGTGTCGGCTTCAACTTCCTAGAGTAGAATGTAATCCTTTAAGGACGGCTTCGTATTTGGCTTGGTTGTTTGTAGCGTAGGGGTTGATAGCAAAAGCAAACTCGAAGCTTGGCTCCAGGGTTAAATAATGATCAAGCCGATGCCACAGCTGTTGGTGCAAACCGAGTCGTCGAACGTCAAAGTCCAAAGCGTAATTTCCACTGAGCCGATTGAGTCGTTTCTGTGCTCCACAATGAAATCGGCTATGGCTTGCCCCTTGACTGCCCTTGGTGCCTGATACCTCAGATCGAATTCTGTTAGCGCGAAAATCCAATTCCCAATTCTTCCTTTGAGCACTGGGGCCAATAGCATGTACTTAACTACATCGGCTTTGCAGATTACTGTGCACTCGTTGGATAGCAGATAGTTCCTTAACTTCGTACATGAAAAATATAGGCATAGACATAGCTTCTCCACAGGTGAATACCTTGTCTCCGCATCTAGCAACCGTCGGCTGAGATGGAAGATGGCCTTTTCTTTGCTGTTGACCTCTTGGATTAAGACGGAGCCAATTGATTTATCATCGGCTGATAGGTACAGTTTGAACGGTATTCCCTTTTATGGAGGCATTAAAACTGGAGGGGAACTCAGATAAACTTTTATGTTGTCTAACGCCCTTTGCTGTTCTGCCCCCCATGTGAATGTTTGATCGGCTTTCAGCCGAAGCAGTGGTGTGAACGGCTCCATCTTTTCTAAGAGATTGGCTATGAACCGTCTGATGAAGTTTATCTTGCCGATCAATGATTGGAGTTGTTTTTTGTCCTTCGGAGGTTGAATTGTCTTGATAGCATTTATGCTTCTTGGTGTAACTTCAATTCCTCTTTCATGGACAAGAAATCCCAAGAATTGCCCGACCGATACGCCGAACGCGCACTTAAGCGGATTCATCTTCAGACCGTACTTCCTCGTCCGTTCTAACACTTGTCTTAGATCGGCTATGAGGCCTTCTGTCTCCCTTGACTTGGCAACCTCGTCGTCAATATATATCTCTACTAGCGAGCCGATCATATCATGAAAAATGTAATTCATGGCCCGTTGATATGTTGCCCCAGCATTCTTCAAGCCGAACGTCATTACTACCCATTCGTACAAGCCGATTGCACCGGGACACCGAAAAGCGGTCTTGTGGATGTCTTCGTTGGCCATGAATATTTGATTATACCCTGCATTTCCATCCATGAAACTAATAATTTTGTGGCCTGAAGCAACATCGACAAGCAGATCGGCTATCGGCATTGGGTATTCGTCTTTAGGGGTTGCCTTGTTTAGATCTCTGAAATCGATGCACACCCTAAGTTTACCTTTTTCTTCAGCACTCGGACGATGTTTGAGACCTACTCGGCGTATCAGCAAGGCTGAATGAATCCCACGTCGTATAGCCAAATGATTTCGGCTTTAATTGTATCGTACATATCGGCCTTAAACCTCCTGGGAGGCTGTTTGAACGGCCGATAGCCTGCCTTAATCGGCAGCTGATGGACCACTATTGATCGGCTGAGGCTGGGCATCTCGAAGTACTCCCAAGCAAAATAATCTTTATACTCTTTTAACAACTCAATAAGCTGGGATCTACAATAAGGAGACAGATTTTTGCTAATGTACGTCGGCCTCGGCTTATCACCAAAGCCGATGTCAATTTCCTCTAATTCGTCGGTCGATGTGAAACCTTGCCCTAGCTTGCCATCGTCTTCGTCCGCGGTGTCCGTGTTTAAAACGCTTGAGCCCTTCACCATGTCTTGTTCAAAGCAGCAGCTACGGCTCGTCATTTCCAATCGGCTGTATCGTGGAATTGGACACATTTAGAAAATCGGCTTGCAGATTTTCCCAGATAAACAATCGATGCCTTCGATTTCCCAAAGCGGTAAATCGGCAGTGATGACACTAACTGACCTGTCGGCTGGCACGATCTCGATCTTGCCGTCGTCCCATTGGATCAGGCTCTGATGCATTGTAGAAGGGATGCAACAGTTAGCGTGTATCCAGTCCCTTCCGAGATACAGCCTGTAAGACCCCTTCCCGTCGATGACAAAAACGTTGTGGGCATGGTCTTTTTGCCGATGGTCAGTTCAACGTTGAGGATGCCCTTGGTTTCTGATGGGTTGCCGCCGAAGTCTTTGAGCACCATGTTGGTTTTTATCAGGTCTTTGGCTCCTTTGCCTAGTCTTCTGAATGTTGCGTAAGGCATGAGGTTGACTGCAGCTCCCCCATCAACTAGCATTTTAGAAATCTGCTTGCCGTTGACAAATCCTTTAACGTACAACGGCCTTAAGTGCCAATTTTTGGTTCTCTCGGGTTTGTCGAAGACACTGTCAGTGAGATTGCCGGTTCGCGAGTCGTCCTCAATGGTGTCTGCATCGGCTTCAGGAGCGCTGAACTCGGCTGGTAGCACGAACACCATGTTAACCGATGGAAATTTTGCCTTTCCCTTTGGCTACCCTCCTTGCTTGATCGGCTGGGCTTTCCTCGGCTTGCTCTTCGTCGGCTACGGCAGCTTTCTCTTTAGGTACCCATCGCTTTTTGATTTTTCCCAGCCGACGGCGCTGTTCGTGGATCATTTGCTGAACTTCGTCTTCTCTCCCTTCACGCTTAAGCCGTTGAACCTTCTTTTCTGCGTCTTTGTGAAGAGATCGGACGGGCACCATTGGGGGTTGGCCGATTCCTCATCGTCGGCCTTCTCATCGTCGCGGTTGTTGCCAATGTGGTTTTCGTCGACGAAGAAGTCTTGGTGGATCGGGCCGAGTCGGTCATGGACAGACCGTCGCCTTTGGTTTAGCTGAACGGCTCTGGGGACGAACCGGGTTGGGCTTGCAGCCGATGAGTTCCTATGCTCGCCGTCGCAGCGACTGTTGCATGCTGGGCAATCGTCCAGTGTCGGTAGTCTCATACCGGATTCCCAGCAGTACCTAAAAAATCACAATGCCAATGCAGATCGGCATTGTTGTGATTTACCTCGTACCAGCGGCTTTGGGTATTCGGCTCACGCTAACGAGGTGCTTCATTGTAAGCTTCTTCCTGCCGAGACCAGTGCTGATGATGGTGTCGGCTGCGTTTAGGGATCAGCCGTCGATCGGCCGATCTGATGACTGGGCGCACAATATTAATCGGCGCCGCGTGACATCCAATCTGCTCGTCTTCTGCCTTGGCCCCGATCGATGTATTGACTAAGCTGTGCGCCATTCTGTTCTGTCGATCAGCTTGCCTGAGACCGGCTTGGACTGTGTTGACCGGGAAAGGATTGCCGTCTACTTTCATCGGCCGACTTGAGTTGACGAACTTCAGCTTCCCGGCCTCAATCGCCAACTGGATTTGCTGCCTGAAGACTTTGCAGTCGTTGGTGGCATGGGATGTGGAGTTGTGCCACTTGCAATATTTCTTTTTCTTCAAGTCTTCAGCCGACGGGATCACGTGATTTTCAGGCAACTGAATCTGCTTCTCCTTGAGCAGCAAGTCGAAAATCCTGTCGGCCTTGGTGATGTCGAAGTCATATCGTTCTTCCTTGGCCGTCTTCAGCAGCCATTTGCAGACGATGGCCTTTTTGTTCTTGGCCCATTCGGCTGCCGCCACTTCTATGTCATCGCCGTCGGACTCGTAGTCTGATTCAATGACAACCTGAGTTATGTTTTTGACGGCCTTCCTGGTGTCTTGGAATCGCTGCTCGTGGGCCGTCACCTTCTGCGCCAAGTGGGCTAAGCTGTTGAAGTCCTGCGCAGAGAATCGCTCTCGGATCAGCGCGATCAAACCATGAAAGGCCAAATAGGCCAACTGGGCATCCGATAGCACCAGGCTGTAGCATTGGTTCCTCATTTCTCTAAAGCGTTGGATGTATTCCTGGACCAATTCGTTGTGTTTTTGCTTGATGCTGGTGAGGTCCGACAACTTCATCTCGTGGTTGCCGGAGTAGAAGTAGTTGTCGAATTGTTTTTTAAGATTGGCCCAGCTCTGAATTGAGTTGTAGGGCAATGAGGAGAACCAAGTAAAGGCCGATTCTGAAAGGGAAAGAGGGAACAATCGGACTCTCAAGGCGTCCGTAGCCGATGCTTCGCCGCACTGTGCCAAGAATCGGCTAACATGCTCGTAAGTTGAAACGTTGTCCTGCCCTGAGAACTTCAAAAAATCTGGGATCTTGTATCGGTTAGGCAACGGGATCCGCTCAAAATGCTCTGGATAGGGATATCGATACATGTTCCCTGAGTCTTTCGGCTTGAGGCCAAATTGATCGCGCATGACATCTGCAATTAGATCGGCCCAGGTTCGGTTGTCTTGCTGTATCGGCTCGTATGGGTCACACGACGCGGGTGCTTGCCGATACAGTGGTGGTGTCTGAGGCCTATAATGATGATCTTGATGACCTCCTTGGTAATGGTAGTGATGATCAGCGGGAGGCGGCCGATGCGCCGGTGGTGGCGTTGGTGGTCCTGGAAACAGCTGTCGGCCACCGGCGTTGTACCGTCTGTTTGGATCAATCAGCTCTGACTACCGATTGTCGTTGAACATATTAGTAATCTGATCTTGGGGCAGCGGCTACTGTCGGTTCAACATAGTAATTGCTGGCCTTATAGCCGATTCAACTGGATTCGGCTGACCGAGGACTCCTCCCGACGGCCCTTGTTGTGCTAGTGGTGGGATCGGCCGATTCTGTGTGACCAGCATCCTGTAACCAGGAAATTGGCCGTCTGTGAAGTACGTCGGCCCTCGTTGCAGTTGGTCGGCTATCTTGGCGTCAACCACAGTAGCGATCATGTTATTGAGAGTGTTGACCAGAATGCTACTTTGATTGACTATCGCGTGATGGACGGCCGAGTCGATCCGGTCTTGTAGAGAATATACAGCCGAATCGTCCTGTTCCTGGGTCGGCTCCTCCATCTTCTGTTTGCCTTTTGTCTCACCAGAGGAGGATGCCTTAAGGTCGTTCATGCTGAACTTATATTTTTGATGCACGGCCCCAGATCTTGTTTGGGTGAAAGATTGCAAGTAGTTAGCCTGGAGTTCTTCCACCATCTTCTTATAATCTGCTTGTTGTTCAGCCGATAACTGCTCCATCTTCACAAGCATGATGTTGTCCTGGGAAATGCTGGGGCTCTTGGAGTCGACCATCTTGCCGGCTGAATCTATGCGTCCGAGTCGAGCCGACAGAGAAAGTCCCACTGGGCGTGCCAAGAAACGTGTTGATGAGAAATTTCTCTCATGCGCTCGCCTAGGAGATCCCCTTAACTCCAGTGCAGGTCCTTCTCGGCTACCTGTGCTGTGCAGGGCGTGCCAGTTGATTTGATCTGTTAACCAACAAGAGAAACAAGGGAATATGCATTAAGTGTTAGGTTAGATCCCCACTGGATCGGCTGAGGGAATCCATGAGCATATATATGCTATCCTAAAATATACTTAAGCTAAATGACTGGAATGGATCGGCTATACCGAGACAGCATCAGTCGTGTAACCTAAATACAGTAAAGGATAATAAATATATGAATCGATAACCTAGCCGATACTGGAAAACTAACGATGAATCGGCTAGTACCCCGATGAATCTTATGAAAAGATATCACTCTTGAACTAGATGTGCATGGCCTGGAAATCAGCCGTCGGCTGCCGATGGCGGACTGATTTCGGCTTATAACGTTCGACAAGAATGTGATAAATATAAATCTAATAATAAATATACTAAAAGAAACATATCGGGCGAGATATGGCCTGAAACCCCTACTGTCTCTAAACAATATAAATCTTAGCCGAACAGATCATTGATAGTTCTAAAAAGACTTAATAGTTCGAACCCGATGCAGCATTAAATATAAAAAAACCTGATCTGTTGCAGCTGATTTATATCCCTTGAGATGGTGGATACCGCATATAAACCAGCCAACCTTTAGATCTAGCCCTATCGACTGCAAGTTCTTGATAGAACCAGCCAATGGCAGGATAGATCTAAACATTAGTCTAATTTATATGCGCTATATGATAAATAGCACAGTATAAACTCTTGAATCTAATGTGTCATTACGATGGAAGCACTAGAAACAACAGATCATATCATTGATGACAAGCATTTACCTAGATCTGGGGATCGAAACGATGCAGCCCGTAGCCAAACAAACTGCTCGTCTGAAGAGAAAAGGTTGGCGATGTGCCGAAGGTTTGATTGATTGTGGTTGTGTTTTTTACAGAGGGTCTCGGGTCCTATTTATACCCAAGATACAATTATCTGTACAAACCCTGGACTCTATCTAAACTACTATTTAAAACACAACATTATCCCGAGAAGGACCCCCGCCATGTTATAATTAATCAGTTTAAACAAACTCCTAAATTACAGATACAATTGTCGTTACAGGACTCTATCCATAGGTGGCAATATCGTTTAACGCACAACTAATAACCGAATCTTCTATTTATCCTCAAACTGCTGTACCAGAAACGGTTTTATCTCTTCCAGACCTGGAATCGGCTATCGGCTGCCCTTGTCCGATCCAACCTTAGCCGATTGGCCTCGCAGCCGATCACTTCTCAGCCGATGCGACCTCTGTCTCTCCACCAAATTAGCCGATTCGATTCTGCTTCGCCTTTGCAGACTTAGGGACTCAACTACCAAATTTTAGTGTTAACACGGGGCCATTCGGGCGGCGACGTGGGGCGGCGGAGTGCTGCGGCTCACGCACGGGTGGAGCCGCACGCACCCGCAAACGGCGACGTGGGTTCGGACTGAGGGGAAAGGAGGGGAGCTCACCGCGGGTGCCGCCGGAGTTGGAGAAGACGACGACGGCGACGGCGAGATTGGCGGCGAACGAGCGCGGGAGGGGTGGCCGAGGTGGCGCGGGCACCGACGACGAGGAAGGAGGCGTCGGCGGGGCTTGGGGTGGCTTGGGACGGCAAGAAAAATGCGGCCGAAGACCGGCGGTGAGGTCCAAAGCTGGAGCGCATGGTCCGGGGGCAAACGAGAGCGAGAGCAGCTTGAGTGAAGGTGTGGGGAAGACGGCGAGGCCACGGGGACGCTTTTAAAGGGCATGGGGAGGTCGGTGGCGACAGGATAAGGGCGTAATTGCTCGCTGGAGAGAAATTTGGGGAAATAATGGCCGGCGATTAACTCCAGCCATTAGGGCGTGCGGGAATGGCGGCCGGGGGGTTTTAAGGTCGACGGGAGAAGCGGGGAGTTAAGGCGGCGGGATCCCGGGGCACGGGGAAGGCGGGCGCGACGGCCGAAAATGGCACCGAGGCGGACGGAGGTAGGGGATGACCCCGACAGGTGGGCCCCACCTATCAGCGTCCCAGGGTAAAGGGGGAGGCAAAATGGACTTATTCGCGGGCATGAGGGACTAACGGGCCGTGGCCTTCGGCCGGCCCGCAGGAGAGGAGAGAGAGAGAGGCGCGTGGGCGGGGACGATCAGGCCGTCGCCCTGGCGTGCGCGGGGAGCGGATGGGCCGTCGGCTCGGGCCGACGGCTCACGGCCGATTTTGGGCAGAAAAAGGACGAATGAGAGAGAAAACATTTTCCTGAGATTTATTAATTCTGATTTTGTTTTTAATTGGTGAAAAATTATTTCTAGTGCTCTGAAAATTCCGCTCAAAATCCTGTTAGTGTATTTTGACATGTAGAATTTAAGAAAAATCGTACCATGCTATTTCCATCTAGAATTTCGCTTTTAAAAATTATTTGTTCCTCTCTAGTTAATTCCAACGATTTTCTTTTATGATTTTCTTTTGGATTTTAGAAAGGGGAAAACACCCCAGGGTGTTACAGAGGAGTAGGGGGTCTATTTATAGTGTGGAGGTGATTTGGGAGGGTGGAGATGCTAAGGGAATATTCTCCCTCCAACTCCTCTCAAGCTTCCACCTGTTCTCAAACCAACATCATAAGGTGGTTCCTGCATTACCGACTTCAGGAAGGCGGTATGTGGCACTACGTGGATGGAGCATGTGAGGGGAGCCTCTTCTGGATCGGCTGACCCCTGGTTAAGCTCCCTCACACCGCCTTTCATTTGGGTCCCTGTCTGGTGGACCCTTATGTTGGTTGGTGCTGAGTTGAGGTGGTTCTCCTCCTGGTGTGGGCCCTTCGATCCATGTACTCTCCTTTCATTGGTTGGAGTTGTGCTTTCTTACTTGTATTTTCTCTTAATTTGCACAAGTAATCATCTGCATATATCATGCCTAGAAATTTAGCCAACTTTCTAGATTATTTTGTGTATACACCCCTGTCCATGAATCAAGCCAGGGTATACAAAATGACAAACTAATATACCGATCCAAATATAAAATAAAGCATAAATATTTACAGAAGAGGCACTTAGTCCTCACGCCAAAAAGAAAGCAGCAACAGTGAAAAAGGGGACGAGCCTAGCATGGCTTCAACTCCAATCCATAGGCAAAAACTACCCTCGAGTATAAGTCTTGGTCCTCTAACACCATCTTCAACACAGAAGTACACACTTCTGAAAAGGGAGAATAATAGCAAGGCTGAGTATAACCACCGCACTCAGCAAGCCACACCAATAATGCAGACGTGCAAGGGAAGGCAAAGGGGTGGTTGCAAACATTTATAGCTGAAAACTGTAAAACAGTTGATTAATTAAGGCAAGATAAAATCTCCACTGAATAATGCTACACCACGTCTTCAATTTGTATGTAGGAATTAGCCTTCTTGGCGAGGTCAATCGGGTTTCAGCATGGTTGATAACCAGAGGATACATGGTGGTATGATTGCAAGGTTCGAACCGTATTAATCAAAAGTTGGATCATGTTTGCCAAGTTTCCTCCAAATCGATAGTTATCTCTAGGAATATCAGCACTATGTTGCCATTAGTTATCCCACGAGTCTGTTGTCCCTCACTAACCAATCTAATTACCTCTCAAGTTACTTCTTTACTATTGCATTCCTCCACCTTTGTATATAGGGTTACGGATAGGCTACCATAGAATAAAACAAAAATTTTCTACCGCATAAAGTAGAAAGCATGCGAGTAAGGGATCATGGACAGTTACCACTCGATGTGCTTAGTGGTTGAAGAAGTGTCGGAGCAAACCGATTCAATGTAGCATGCCTTAGTGTACCAGATGATCGATTGCAGTAGCTTGATCTTCTCCTCCTCATGCATTCGCCTTCCGATGTTCCCACACTGATTAGTGCTGCAATGTAGTAGCGATTCCACTGGATATCCACACGTCTAGGGCAGGAATGTCATCCGCGGTCATGCTAGTGCCCGCGCGTGGCTAGGGTTTGGCTCTGGAACGGGAGTGACAGCTATGGTTTTCTAATGTTGTGTGTCTTCCTCATCCTACACCCCTTGCTTCTGAATATACAAGAGCTTTAACTAGACCTTTAGGCCCATTAGGAGTTTTATTTGGATCTCTATCCAATTTCGCCCATTATTGGATCTCTATCCTTGTCTTGTTCCAATCTAATAAGTGTGCTACCCCATAGGTTCGTGCATACTCGATAGGAACCCCAAAAAACCTTTTATGTCCACGTGTCAACAGTGGCCCCTAACATGACATATTGACCAATCGAGTATGCACGAAGATCATGTCGACTAAACCTTTAGTGAATCTATGTACGAACCCCTTTGCCTCACAATATCAATCAGGCACAAAGCTAGATTTTTGCCATCCTCTCAACAACTCAATCATTCACTCAATTATGCATTAGATTAATTTCCTCATGACTGACACCTCAGTCATCATGACATAGCCATACACTTCCATAATCCATTATATCAAGGGTTCCAGTAGCAATCCTTCCACCACATAAATGCTCCGTCTTGTCAATCAGAATGTCTCTCCTAGTAGTTTCAAAAATATGATTGTGGTAGATAGGAAAAAAGAGATAGATACTAGAAAAATATCTCAAGTATCATAAGAAAAAAGGAGAAACAGAGTGTATGCTCACAAATGTTTTTGAGCATCATAAAAAAATAGATAGAAGAAGAATGGCCATGTCTACAAGTAAAAATAAAAGAGATCCTACGACAAGGCATATCACCAAACACCTACCACCATAACCACACACCTGCACATCTTGATCAGAATATATAATTTCTTTTCTCCTGGGATCTGCCTTTTGAATTATCCATATATGTGATGCAAGTAATGCCTCATTTATTCTTTTCCCACCGTGAGCTCCACATAAAGACGTTGTAGAGGTAGGATGAAAAAGAGACAACACAATGCCTTGATGAGGAATTATATACATTAAGCAATCTGAGAGTATCATTTGAGGAACTTTGATTTTATTTGCAAAATTCATGAAAATATCAAGAGAGAAAGTTGAACAAAAAGTAAGTGATTGGTACTCTACAAACTGTTCTGTCTGTCAACTACCCAAGATGAGAAGAAACTAAAAGCTCCATGAGGAGTAAGGTAAAAGTACTATCACAAACTTATTAAAATTGTAGTTAGAAGGATATATTGTAGGTATGGTACTCTTGTGAAATAAAACATGGCTGCAACTCTTGATAAACAACTTAGTCTTTATCTTTACTCGGGACGAGCAAAGGTTTAGCTTGGGGGAGTTGTTGACGGTCGTTAAGTACCAATTTTGATCATCAATTACCTAGACAAATAAAAGAGAACTAACATTTATTACATGCATATTAGTTACAAACAATGTAGTTTCACTTCTTGGAAAAATACTATGTATGCAAGGATTATACATGAAGGGTTACGCGGAGGCTACGCTAGCCTAAAACAAATATTTTTTCTACCGCGCAAACCAGGAACACTTGCAAGTAAGGGCCGATAGATCGTTACCGATTGGAGTATGCAGCGGAAATAGTAAATCAGGGCTATCCGATCCAGAACAATGCAGCCGATTCCCGCAAGCCGACAGCCGATTCCCAGGGACAGGCGATTCACCAATCAGTCGATTCGTCGATGTAGCCGATTCGCCGAGTCGTCTGATCGCGTTCTCGTGCCTCGCTCCGATGCGCTTGACCGCAGCCGATCTGCCGCACCCGCCTTGCTCCGAAGTACCACAGCCGATGAACAGCGTGCAACGTAGCAGCGCCTCTACCAGTATCCACACGTCCGGGGACAGAACGCCGAACACCCGTGTGCTAGAACGCGATGCAAGGCTAGGGTTTGGCTCGAAAGTAGGGAGGGTTTCGTGGAGATTGATCTCGGCGACTTCTTTGCGGATTCGGTTCAAAGCGATGCAGCAACTCTCCACCCTCGCCTTTATATAGAGTTGGCCGACTGGGACTAGTGGCCGATCAGGACTCTCTTTTGAATCAGATCCTATCCGAATCTCATAGAGTTGGCCGCCCATACGTCGTAAGACCATAGGACTCTATCTGATCGGATCCCTATCCGATCGAGCCGTATTCGAGTCCAACTCGAATGCCCGTTCTTATCCCCTTAAGCGTGCGACCCGTAGGTTTAGGTATACTCGGTTTCGGCTATAGTCTAACTTAGCCGATCGTCGGCTCGAGTCCAACGAGCCGACTGTCACGGCGCCTAGCAGACATATTGACACCATAGTATACAAGAATATAATATCGGCTCTGAACCTGTAATGTGTACATAAATCCATTTGCCTCACGATAGCAATTAAGCTATAGGCAAGATGTGTAACATCCCTTCAATAGCTTAACCATTCACTCGAACCGTATTGGATTATCTGTCTGTTGATTGACTCCTCAATCAACTTAGCATGGTCATGCATTTCCATAATCCATTACCTCGAGGGACCGAGAGATATCTCTCCAAAGGAGGGGCAAATTTCATCTTGATCACTCACATCCCACTCAATGTTTCATAGCAAACCTGAAAACTACCTTTGTCTCAGGTCTAAGGACTTTGTACCAACACTACCTGAGATCAACTAATGGCATATTAATTCCTGTAGTGTCTCATGGTGGGTCTATCCAACAATGTGTTCTCTAACACATATGTCCATGTTTATTGACTTGGGATCTCCATACCCATGATCTATGAGACATGACCATCAATCAATAAACATGCCGATCTTAGAATCATATTAGTTCCAATAATATGATATATGATCAGGGATCATTTAGAAATAGATTCATACATATAGAGTCTCATAAATAAGTCACGTACTTATTGATCAATACAAGATGTCTACTTCATGGAACTGAATAACACTTTATTCATTAATACATAAACATTGACGTGATATCCAACATCTCCATGTTGCCTCTAGGGCATATCACTAACAATACAATAAAGTGAAGGAGAACACACCCCGACGAATCATGTGAGAGCACACGAATTGAAGGGCCCACAAGTTAGAAAAAACCAACCTAATTTGGGCTAATCTACCATGCACCACCATAGGGTCCCACATGGCAACCTCTGGGAAAAAGGCGGTGGAGATAGGTGGTGCCCCTGGTTCAGTCGAACCAGGCCGAGCATGCCTCATCTGCACCTTCCATGTAGGGACTCCTCAACCCTTCGTAATGACGGTTAATGGCTCACCAACCTCCACAACCGCCTTTAGCAACTGTCATTGGATGCTATAAAAGGAGAAGAGTTTTCTCTTCACAACACACACTCAAGAAGCAATCTCTATATTCTGTATTGGTATTACTTTCTAGCTTAGTGGAGTTTAAGCTTACAATAGTTCTTTGGGTTCTTAGTCTTCTCAGAGATTCGGCTATGGTTTTAGTACTTTACTCTTCTTATATGACTATGAGTGCAATAAAAGAATTATCTTCTTGAGTTAATTGTGTTCATAGTTCGTAAATGATTTTGTCAATTATATGGCCTATCAGTAGTTTAGACATATTTCATATACTATATGTTTAGGCTAGTCGATCTGTGCCACGGGATCGGTCCAATGATCTTAATGGGTTGCATTAGTTCTAATTTGTCCATCCGAAAAGGTGAGAGTCCTGAGGGAATTAGTGATATTATTTAGCAATGTAAGCATGGTTGATTGGATGCGGGTGTGCCCAATGGAATGCAAAGGTGGGTGGCAAGTGGTGACAGCCCTGTCCGTCCTTCGTAATCCTCCACGTTCGGGTATGACGTAAGAGTACTTAAATTGCCATGACCACATCGGTAGCGGAAGAAAGTGGTCTCTCGGTAGTGCTTGGGTGCCTAGAACTAAGTCCTAGCCATGTATACGTATATGATTATTGTATCGACTAAGCATGATAAGCTTTTCCTTTGTCTTTCTCCACTAGCTATTTTATTTATTAAGATGATTCTTCTATTTGTGACACTACCAGGTTATCGTTATTATCATTCCCTTGTTTGGACTATGGTATATTAATTATAGCATGATTATGAATATATCAACTTATTCTTTACATCGCAGCCTTCCCTATGGAAAAACAAATAATGATACCCAATGAATACTCATGGGTGAAATTCTATAGCGGTATCCTTGCGCTTGTGGATTTTTCTGTGACCATATCAAATACCAGTAGGGACCGATACAAAATCGTGTGCCCAGCCGATGTCTATGGAATTCGGATCAATGGCTATGTAACCGATGGATTTTGGATATGTAATACAAAGCAAATTATACTATGGCTGAGACTAAATAAAATATAATTATTAATAATATTTTCTTTGTTAAAGACAATCTTGATAGATCGGACTAAACCGGGACAGTATAAGGTTGAAACTAATAAGATAAATATAAACATATAGTTATATGATGTTGAATATTAGTCGATGTAGCTATTCAATTGATAGTAAAAAGATAACTCATCGACTGAGACTCCGATGAAACCTTAGACAGAATCTATCAAATTGGACAAATCTATTTAGCAAATAGATCTAGTAGATCGGACCTAATTAAGACAATACAACGCATCATGATGAGTTTGATAGATCGAAACAAGCCGATAAACTATGTGAAGTGATTGATATATTGAATGTAACCAAGATAGCAAAGCAATCTAAGAAAAAGCTAATACATCAGAAAAGAAACAAAAGTAAAAACTTAATTAGAATATCAGACTTAACCAAGAAAGTACCAATTAGGGCAATACAAGCAAAGTTGGTAGAACTTACTTCTCACTGGAGATCGAAACAATGCAGCCCCACTCGAAACTAAGAACTCTCCGGAATTAAAAGGTGGCGATGAGCCAAAATTTGTTTATATTTATACCCTTAGTCTAAACTGAGTCTGACTCAAACACGACTCGATCAGCTCAGGACTCTATCCCCTATACAAAAGGAAAATTAATAATTGCCTTACCTACGGAAGCAAATCTAAAAACATCTCTAACTAACTAAACCTACTTGATAGACTTTTCGACCGTACTAAGCCAAAAACATGGCGTCAACTTCTTCCTTTGACATGCCTTGACTAATGGCAAATACCAAACTTTATCGTTAACAACAGTCAACTTAGGCATGCGACCTATTCAACATCCTCAGCAACAAAAGCTCCTGCAAACAACTGGCCTTCTCTGATATTTGTGAGACAACAAGGGTGAGTACATAAAGTACTCATCAAGTGTACGGAAATATGCAATATATGATACAAGGATACAAAGGAAGATTAGGGTTTATTTGCATAAATGCATTTGCGAATTTAAATACAATAAATAGATATAAATTGAATTTAAACAATATTTGTAATCATGATATTTTTATCCAACCAACCAACCAAAAAGGATATTGCATCCACACGGGACCAAAAACGTACTATGTTCACACAAGACCATATAGCTATATTTATTATTTTATCCTACACATAGTTCTTTCCCACAAATAAAACTTGCACAAATCTACCCCTCATGTGAAATCACCGAGCATGTCCATAACTAAGGATGTGGCTATTCAAATAGATTGATACGTACTCTACAGAGGTTGTACAACTTTACCACAAGATACACTTTGGTTCTGCTAAAAACCAATGAGTAACAAAGCCATTTCACTATCTCACCCTAACACTGGCTTCTCCCATGGTCGGTTCTGCCTTAACCACACAGGTAAAAGGTACCATGGTTCAATCCAAAAACCTAGCATCTAGCTACCTGGGCTGTTAGTGCTAAAGCTAAGCAGTCTACTAAGCTAGGTCCTTTCCACGAGGACATGTGATTGCATGATAAGGCTCATATCAATGGCGCATGAGCTTAATTGACCAAGGTGAGTTGCCTAAAGTAAGGACCTCAAGCACACAGTAAAAGGAAGAGGAAGGGTAAGCAAAAATAATTCAACGTATGAAATAATTAAGAAGTAGGTCATACCTACCCACATGATATTTTTATAACAAAACAAGTCATAGATTTAAACAAAAAATAATTTGCAAACTAGGTTAAACATGTTCAGGGATACACTTGCCTTTACCCACTGGATCCACGGTCCAACTTGTCTTGCAACGGCGACCTCCTCGATAGCGGTGTCCATATGATCACAAAAGAGGAAACAAATAAAAAAGGCAACAAAATAACAACAAATTAAAGAACCAAATAAACCAGGAGGTTGAGCTCGATTTTAGAAGAATGTAGGAAAAAAGAATGGGTTGAATCATAGTTCGGATGAAAGAGATATGACCAATGGAAGATTGAATTTAGATAAAAATCCAAAGGATAAGTATAAAGAATATTCTTCGGCACTTTTGGCTTTGCTGGATTTTATTTTCTTGGATAACAATGGAGTCCACTTGTCGGTGTGAGACATGGAACATGCCATGACACGATGAGTCATGGGTGGTGGCTTTGGTTGGTTGATAGCGACGACGAAGCTACGGCGCAAGATAAGGGAGTCATATTTGAGGTCATGGCGCAGCCAGCCACTTCGACCGGTGATGCGGAGTTCATGGATGAGACGTGCACGCCAGTGGCTCAGTGTGAGGCGTTACTAGGGATGGTAGGGAGGAGACCTGTTGTGGATAAGACAACGGCAGGGTGCTCACCGGTGGAATGAGAAGTTTCCGAAGGCGACGGTGAGGCAGCGGGCCCGATCTGGTTCCATGATGGCTGTGGCGTCTCTGCGTGCCGGCAACGGTGACCGAACATGGAAGAACGACGTACGGTGATTCACCACCTACGATGATGTTGAAGGGGTGGCTGAATGGCATGGCGATGACGCGGTGTTGTGATATGCAAAAGGAGCCACGATGACGTGCACGCACTGGACAATAATCGGGGAAGAGGAAATGATAAAGGATGTGCATGTGGTGCATGTACTTACTGCGACAGAGGAGTGGCAGCAACACCGGGCAACAGCGAGTCGGTTGTACCGACGAATGGGTTGATGATAGATGGTGCAGGAGGCAGGGAAGACAATGGACGCGGACGGGCAGAACAGCGCCACACCACTCACCAGTTGTTGAGGGAGCCCCCGACGAGCGACAATGTTCGTGCTCGACCTTCCAAGGGCAGCGTTGGGAAGAAGAAAACATGCTGGTTATGGCTGCTGCCATGCCGCGCTCATGCGACGAGAAGAAAGGAGAAGACGGCAGCAGCGACTCGATCGTTCAAAGATGGTGGCAGAAACGGGACGATGCCGATGCCAGTTTGATTTCCAAGGACGGCAGCCCATGGTTGTTGACGGCTTGACCTCCGTGGCAGTGGCATGACTTGGCAGTGGCTAAGATTTAGAAAAACGGATCAAGCTCATCAGGTTGATTACATTTTTGCTATCGATAGAGGGAAACTAATGGGGAGAGGAAGGGACTAGCCGGGAATTGAAGGAGGCAGCATGACCTTGGCTTCATAGCAAAGTAGAAATGTCATGCCTGAATACAAAGCAGAAACCGAAGTGATGACTTTGGCTGCACACGGCACTACGGGCGTGCGCATGGCGCGTCACAGTCAGCGTGAAGTGGAGCGGGGCAGGGGCTGCAGCCGGCTGATGGAGAGCGAGCTGACAGTGGAAATGGTGGACAGCATAGGCGGCTCGACGAGATGGAGATAAAGCAGCGGTCCGAGGAATTGGGCCACCAAGCATGCCAGGGATGCCGATGGCAGCTCGGATCAAGGCGGCAGCAGCGATGGGGAAAGAGACGACTTCATCTTCGATGCTCACCAATGGTGGAGAGGAGTCATGAAGGCAACGGTAGGCCTGAAACAGAGAGGATGACAACATGGTAACGGTTTAATGACAGAGGGAAAGAAGATTGTCGGGTATCAATAATAGGGATACCCAGCAGGAGAAAGTTATGGGCCACGAACGCTAACACGCTCGAACGCTTGCGTGAATAATCCCCAACCTAGCCGACCCCAAAGGAACGGGCTCCGTCTCGCCTGGTCCCAAGGGAGTGAGGTTTGCCTCGCCCGACCCCAGGGGAACGGGCTTCGCCTCTCTCTGCCTCGAGGGCACAGGCTCTATCTCGCCCGGCCCCGAGTGTACGGATGAAGGGTTACGCGGAGGCTATGCTATCCGAAAACAAAACTTTTTACTGCGCAAACAAGGAACACTTGCAAGTAAGGGCCGATATATCGTTCCGATTGGAGTATGCAGCGGAAACAGCCAATCAGGGCTATCCGATCTGGAAGAGTGCAGCCGATTCCTGTAAGCCGACAGCCGATTCCTAGGGACAGCCGATTCACCAATCAGCCGATTCGCCGATGTCGCAGCCGATCCAAGTCGTCCGACCGCGTTCTCGTCGCCGATCTGCCGCAGTCGCCTCGCTCCGATTGCAGCCGATTCGTAGCCGATCAACAGCGCCGCAACGTAGCATCTCCTCTACCGGTATCCACACGTCCGGGGACAGAACGCCGAATACCCCTGCGCTAGCACGCGATGCAATGCTAGGGTTTGGATCGAAAGTGGGGAGGGTTTCCGTGGAGATTGATCTCGCCGACTTCTGTTTCGCCAAATCAGATTGATTTGGTTTAAATTGATTTCACAACTCTCCACCCCTCGCCCATTTATATAGAGTTGGCTGGTTGGGCCTAGAGGCCCATCGAGACTCTATTTTGAATCGGATCCTATCCGAATCTCATAGAGTTGGTCGGCCGGACTTCGTAAGCCCATAGAACTCTATCCGATCAGATCCCTATCCGATCGAGCCGTATCCGAGTCCAACTCGAATGTCTGTTCTTATCCCCTTAAGCGTGAGACCCTGTAGGTTCATGTATACTTGGTTTCAGCTATAGTCTAACTTAGCCGACCGTCGGCTTGAGTCCAACTCAGCCGATCTGTCAACAGCGGCGCCTAGCAGCACATATTGACACCATAGTATACAAGAATATAATATCAGCTCTGAACCGGTAATGTGTACACAAATCCCTTTGCCTTACGATACCAATTAAGCTATAGGCAAGATGTGTGTCATCCCTTCAATAGCTTAAGCATTCACTCGAACCGTATTGGATTATCTGTCTGTTCATTGACTCCTCAATCAACTTAGCATGGCCATGTATTTTCATAATCTATTACCTCGAGGGGCCCAGAGATATCTCTCCAAAGGAGGGGCAAATTCCATCTTGATCACTCACATCCCACTCCATGTTTCATAGCAAACCGGAAAACTACCTTTATAACTACCCAGTTACGGAATAGCGTTTGGTAGTCCCAAAGTAGGCTACTACACACGTTGGAATCCATGGTGATCTCAGGTCTAAGGACTTTGTACCAACACTACCTGAGACCAACTAATGGCACATTAATTCCTGTAGTGCCTCATGGTGGGTCTATCCAACAATGTGTTCTCTAACACATGTGTCCGTGTTTACTGATTTGGTATCTCCATACCCATGATCTATAAGACATGATCATCAATCAATAAACATGCCGATCTTAGAATCATATTAGTTCCAATAATATGATATATGATCAGGGATCATTTAGAAATAGATTCATACATATAGAGTCTCATAAATAAGTCACATACTTATTAATCAACACAAGATGTCTATTTCATGAAACTGAATAACACTTTATTCATTTATGCATAAACATTGACAATGATATCCAACATCTTCATGTTGACAAGAATATCACGTCAATGTTTATGTATTTATGAATAAAGTGTTATTCAGTTCCATGAAATAGACATCTTCTATTGATCAATAAGTACGTGACTTATTTATGAGACTCTTTATGTATGAATCTATTTCTAAACGATCCCGATCATATGTCATATTGTTGGAACAAATATGATTCTAAGATCGGCATGTTTATTGATTGATGATCATGTCTCATAGATCATGGGTATGAAGATACCAAATCAATAAACATGGACATATGTGTTGGAGAACACATTGTTGGATAGACCCACCATGAGACACTACAGAATTAATGTGCCATTAGTTGGTCTCGTGTAGTGTTGATACAAAGTCCTTAGACCCGAGATCACCATGGATTCCAACATGTGTAGTAGCCTACTTTGGGACTACCAAACGCTATTTCAGAATCGGTAGTTATAAAGGTAGTTTTCGGGTTTGCTATGAAACATGGAGTGGGATGTGAGTGATCAAGATGGAATTTGCCCCTCCTTTGAGAGATATCTCCGGGCCCCGAGGTAATGGATTATGGAAATGCATGGCCATGCTAAGTTGATTGATGAGTCAATCAACAGAGAGATAATCCAATACGGTTCGAGTGAATGGTTAAGCTATTGAAGGGATGGCACACATCTTGCCTATAGCTTAACCGGTATCGTGAGGCAAAGGGATTTGTGTACACATTACAGGTTCGAGCCGATATTATTCTTATATATTATGGTGTCAATATGTGCTGCTAGGCGCCGTCATTGACTCGGCGGCTGAGTTGGACTCAGCCGACGATCGGCTAAGCTAGACTATGCCGAAACCGAGTATACCTGAACCTACAGGGTCGCACGCTTAAGGGGATAATAACGGCATTCGAGTTGGACTCGACACGGCTCGATCGGATAGGGATCCGATCGGATAGAGTCCTATGGGCTTACGACGTGTGGGCGGCCAACTCTATGAGATACGGATGAGATCCGATTCAAAATAGAGTCCTAATCGGCCACTAGTCCCGCGGCCAACTCTATATAAAGGAGGGAGGGTGAAGAGCTGCGGCATGTCAATTGCATCGCGTGCAACGTAAGTCGTCGAGATCAATCTCCACGGAAACCCTCCCCACATTCAAGCCAAACCCTAGCCTTGCATCGCGTGCTAGCACACGGGTGTACGGCGTTCCGTCCCGGACGTGTGGATACCGGGTAGAGCGCCGCTACGTTGCGCGCCGTTGATCGGCTCGGATCGGCTGCAATCGGAGCGATCGGCGTGGTGGAATCGGCTGCGGTCGGGCGCATCGAGCGAGGCGTGAGAACGCGGCCGGACGACTCGAATCGGCGATTGGTGAATCGCCGTCTCCGGGAATCGGCTACACTCTTCCGGATCGGATTGCCCTGATTGGCTATCCGCTGCACTCTACTCCAATCGGTAACGATCTATCGGCCCTTACTTGCAAGTGTTCCTGGTTTGCGCGGTAAAATTTTTGTTTTCGGCTAGCGTAGCTTCCGCGTAACCCTTCAGTGGTATCAGAGCTAATCTTGCTTAGTTCGGGTTTTAGATTGGATCCGGAACAAGTTTTGCGCACGGGTTGATTGGATCAATCGGTTTTATGGGATTTGTTGAGGAGAGTTGATGGTAATTGCGTTCCTTGATAGTGTATCGGAACGGCGTAATGTGATTACGTCGAAGCAATTTCCATATAACTCGGTTTGAGTCGGCTTCGAGATAGCGTTCCTTGATAGTGTATCAGAACGGTATAATGTGATTATGCCGAAGCTATCTCGTAGTCCGATCTTGTTAGCTGCCCATCTCCCTTGATAGTGTATCGGGACGGCATAATATGATTATGCCGACATGATTTCCGTAAGCGAATTCATAGATTGGATCTATGAATTTCGTGTGGTGTTCCGGGCGCTGCCCGAAAGCCCGCGAGGGGGCGGCTTCCCCTCGACCCCCTTATAGGTCGTCTCGATGCCGTAGCTCGCGATAAGTAGAAAACGTTTCTACGCCTAACTTGTTTTTGCAGAGAATGCTTTGAGATGGTATGGCCCTATTGTATGTATGAGATGCATGTGTTGCATGTAATATTCTTTCATATGTGCAATCCTGTAATATTCTTTCATACGTGCAATGCTTGTAATATTCTTTCACGACCTGCGAGTCGATGTAATCTTCAATTAGAGCTTCTATAGTAGTAGCTTAGTTTGAAGAAATCAAGCATTCGGCACTCGAAAGAACGGTGATGAAGATGAAGATCCTGTACACCGGCATGGAGATGGAGATCACCATGTGAAGGGGCCATACTATTTCACTATATGCTATTCTTCTTGCTTTCATATGTGATATGTTTATTTGATAGGATAGCATCCCTCGCAAAATTAAGTAGTAATGATGCCCTTCCAAATGTTGCACCGTCACCGTTATGCTCGTCAATGGTGGGTCCGCCAAAGCAGAGTGCCATTCTCTATCATAACACGAGGGGTATATGTCGACATATACATGTAGGAGCATTTGGTTTACTTAACAAGGCTATCAAAACAGTTTTGGGCCTTGGGGCATAGGTTGGCGCCGGGGCATGGAGATGCCACACCAACAACAAGAGTCACATAGAGATGTGATTAGCAATGAGTTGCTTACCGATGTTACTAATTTTCTAGCGGTGATGCCAAAGCTCACTAGAAAATTAATTAACATGTGGATCTTGACCCAATACGTAACCTAGAGGGAAGGTGGAAAATACGTAATGGGAGTCTAATGTTAAATTGTTTAACAATAGACATAGCATAAATATTGTGCTAAACTTTGCTTTTTCGTTGTAGAATAAATGGCGGCTAATACTACACCCAGTACCTTTAATTTGCGATCTATTCTCGAAAAGGAAAAATTAAATGGAACAAACTTTATGGATTGGTATCGCAACTTGAGAATTGTTCTCAAGCAAGAGCGTAAGGAGTACGTTCTTGAAGTACCCTATCCTGAGGATTTGCCAAATAATGCCACTGCAACTGCACGGAGGGCTTATGAGAAGCACACTAATGATGCCCTAGATATAAGCTGTCTCATGCTTGCTACAATGTCCCCTGAGCTTCAGAAGCAATATGAGAGCAGCGATGCTCACACTATTATTCAGGGACTGCGTGGCATGTTTGAGAACCAAGCTCGGGCCGAGAGGTTCAACACCTCAAAGTCCTTGTTTGCGTGCAGGCTTGTTGAGGGGAATCCCGTCAGTCCGCATGTGATAAAGATGATTGGCTATATCGAGAGTCTGGAAAAACTAGGTTTTCCCCTTAGCCAAGAGTTGGCTACTGATGTGATTCTCCAGTCGCTCCCTCCGAGCTTCGAGCCATTCATATTAAACTATCACATGAACAATATGGATAGAACCTTGGCTGAATTGCATGGGATGCTAAAGACAATGAGGAGAGTATCCAGAAAAACGATCATCATGTGATGATGATGCGAAGGCAAAGCGCAAACCACTGTTAAGAAACTTTGCACCAAGAGGAAGTTAACTCCCGATGAGATCGCGAGTGCCTCCAATGCAAAGAAGGGCAAGAAGGGGTCGGCGGCATCAGATGCCGTTTGCTTCTATTGCAAGGAGACATGCCATTGGAAGAGGAACTGCAAGAAGTACATGGAGGATCTCAAAAAGAAGCAAAGTACGACTTACTCCGGGTATTAATGTTATAGACATTAATCTTGCTACTTCACCCTACGACTCTTGGGTATTTGATACCGGATCGTAGCTCATATTTGCAAATCGTTGCGAGAATGAGAAGAAGTAGAGGATTGAGAAGGGGCGAGGTGAACATGCGCGTCGGCAATGGAGCAAGCGTTGCTACGTTGCTTGTCGGCACAGTACCACTTTATCTACCTTCGAGGATTAGTTTTGGAATTGAATAATTGTTATTGTGTTCCAACACTATGTCAAAACGTTATTTCCGCTTCATGCAAGCGGAAGGATCTGATTTTAGATCAATGGACAATGGTTGTTCAATATATCTCGAGATATGTTCTATTTTCATGCTCCATTGGTGAATGGATTATACGTTTTGAATCTTGAAGCGTCTCCCATCTATAACATTAATACGAAAGGCAACTCTCTAATGATATAAACCCCACGTTTATCCGGCATTGTCGCTTAGGCCATATAAATAAGAAACGCATGGAGAAGCTCCATAAGGATGGATTGCTTCACTTTTTGATTTTGAATCATTTGAGACATGTGAGTCTTGTTTACTTGGTAAGATGACAAAGGCACCTTTCACGGGGCACGGTGAGAGAACAAGTTACTTGTTGGCACTCGTACATACCGATGTATGTGGACCAATGAGCTCAACGGCCGAGATTGGTTATCGGTACTTAATTACCTTTACCGATGACTTTAGTAGATATGGCTATATCTACTTAATGAGGCATAAGTCTGAATCCTTTGAAAAGTTCAAAGAATTCCGAATGAAGTACGAGAATCATTTAGGGAAAACAATTAAGTTTCTACGATCGATGGTGGAGGGGAATACTTGAGCCAAGAGTTTGGTAATCATGTGAAAGATTGTGGAATTGTTCCACAGCTTGACTCCGCCAGAACTCCACAATGGAACGGAGTGTCCGAACGGAGAAATCGCACCTTGTTGGACATGGTACGGTCGATGATGAGCCAAAGTGATCTTCCGTTATCCTTCCGGGGATATGCTCTTGAAACATTGCGCTCACACTAAATAGAGTTCCATCTAAGTCGTTGAAAAGACACCATATGAGATATGGACAGGGCAACCCCTAGTTTGTCTTTTCTCAAAATTTGGGGATGTGAGGCTTATGTAAAACGTTTACAATCGACAAGCTCACACCCAAATCGACAAGTGCTTCTTTGTGGGATATCCTAAGGAAACTAAGGGATATTACTTTTATAATCGGGAACAAGGCAAAGTGTTTGTCGCCCGACATGGTGTCTTCTTGGAGAAAGAGTTTCTTTCAAGAAGGGTTAGTGGGAGCAGGGTGCATCTTGAAGAAGTTCAAGAAACGCGAAAACGTTTCGCGACCACGGAACCACAACAGAGGAACAAAGTGTTGCGCCACCGGTTGTAGATACACCACCCCACGGAGGTCGAAAGATCACGTCGTGCGCCCGAGTGTACACAAAGCGGAACAACGTGATATATTGTTGTTGGACAACGATGAACCTAAGACCTATGAGGAAGCGATGGTGGGACCCGATTCCAACAAGTGGCTTGGAGCCATGAAATCCGAAATAGAATCCATGTACGACAATCAAGTTTGGAACTTGGTTGATCCACCGATGGTGTCAAAACCATTGAGTGTAAATGGGTTTTTAAGAAAAGGCCGATATGGATGGAAATGTTCACATCTATAAGGCGCGATTGGTGGCGAAAGGTTTTAAATAGATTCAAGGAGTTGATTATGATGAAACCTTCTCGCCCGTTGCAATGCTTAAATCTATTCGATTATCCTAGCGATTGCTGCATATTTCGATTATGAGATATGGCGGATGGATGTCAAAACGGCTTTCCTAAATGGAAACCTAAGCGAGGATGTATACATGATACAACCTCGGGGTTTTGTCGATCCAGAATCACTGAAAGATATGCAAGCTACGAAATCCATTTATGGATTGAAGCAAGCATCTCGGAGTTGGAATATTCGTTTTGATGAAGTAATCAAACGGTTTGGTTTCATCAAAAATGAAGAAGAGGCCTGTGTTTACAAAAAGGTCAGTGGGAGCGCAATTGTATTTCTAATCTTATATGTGGATGACATATTACCGATTGGAAATGATATCCCTATGCTTGAATCTGTCAAGTCTTCATTGAAAAATAGTTTTCCATGAAAGACTTAGGGAGGCAGATATATATTGGGCATTCGGATCTATAGAGATAGATCCAAGAGGCTAATTGGATTAAGCCAAAGTACATACATTGACAAGGTGTTGAAAAGGTTCAACATGCATGATTCCAAGAAAGGTTTCTTGCCCATGTCACATGGCATTAATCTTAGCAAGAATCGGTGTCCTCGGACACATGATGAGCGGAATAAGATGGGTATGGTTCCATATGCTTCGGCAATTGGATCCATCATGTATGCCATGCTTTGTACACGCCCGCATGTCTCGTACGCTTTGAGTGCTACGAGCAGATACCAGTCGATCCAGGTGAAGGGCACTGGATCGCCGTAAAGAATATCCTTAAGTACTTGAGAAGAACTAAGGATATGTTCCTAGTCTATGGAGGTGAAGAAGAGCTCGTTGTAAGTGGTTACACCGATGCTAGCTTCCAAACAGACAAGGATGATTATAGATCGCAATGGGTTCGTGTTCTCGCTCGAACGGAGGCGCATCCACTGGAAGAGTTCCAAGCGGGATACCGTTGCTGATTCTACAACGGAGGCCGAGTACATTGCTGCTTCGGAAGCAGCAAAGGAGGCTGTTTGGATCAAGAAATTCATTTCGAGCTTGGTGTGATGACTAGTACGACTGGTCCAATGTCTCTCTATTGTGATAATAGTGGAGCCATTGCGCAAGCCAAGGAGCCGAGGTCACATCGAAGTCCAAACACATACTTCGGTGATATCATCTCATCCGCGAGATAGTGGACATAGGTGATGTCAAGATATGCAAAGTGCACACGGATCACAACATAGCCGATCCGCCGACAAAACCTCTCCCTCACCGAAGCATGAGGCGCACACAAGAGCAATGGGTATTAGATACTTACATGATTGACTCTAGTGCAAGTGGGAGATTGTTAGTGATATGCCCTAGAGGCAACATGGAGATGTTGAATATCACGTCAATGTTTATGTATTTATGAATAAAGTGTTATTCGGTTCCATGAAATAGACATCTTCTATTGATCAATAAGTACGTGACTTATTTATGAGACTCTTTATGTATGAATCTATTTCTAAACGATCCTCGATCATATGTCATATTGTTGGAACAAATATGATTCTAAGATCGACATGTTTATTGATTGATGATCATGTCTCATAGATCATGGGTATGAAGATACCAAATCAATAAACATGGACATATGTGTTGGAGAACACATTGTTGGATAGACCCACCATGAGACACTACAGAATTAATGTGCCATTAGTTGGTCTCGGTAGTGTTGGTACAAAGTCCTTAGACCCGAGATCACCATGGATTCCAACATGTGTAGTAGCCTACTTTGGGACTACCAAACGCTATTTCGTAATCGGGTAGTTATAAAGGTAGTTTTCGGGTTTGCTATGAAACATGGAGTGGGATGTGAGTGATCAAGATGGAATTTGCCCTCCTTTGGAGAGATATCTCTGGGCCCTCGAGGTAATGGATTATGGAAATGCATGGCCATGCTAAGTTGATTGATGAGTCAATCAACGAGAGATAATCCAATACGGTTCGAGTGAATGGTTAAGCTATTGAAGGGATGGTACACATCTTGCGTATAGCTTAACCGGTATCGTGAGGCAAAGGGATTTGTGTACACATTACAGGTTCGAGCCGATATTATTCTTGTATACTATGGTGTCAATATGTGCTGCTAGGCGCCGTCGTGACGGTCGGCTGAGTTGGACTCGAGCCGACGATCGGCTAAGTTAGACTATAGCCGAAACCGAGTATACCTGAACCTACGTGGTCGCACGCTTAAGGGGATAAGAACGGCATTCGAGTTGGACTCGAACGGCTCGATCGGATAGGGATCCGATCGGATAGAGTCCTATGGGCTTACGACGTGTGGGCGGCCAACTCTATGAGATACGGATGAGATCCGACTCAAAATAGAGTCCTAATCGGCCACTAGTACCAGCGGCCAACTCTACATAAAGGAGGGAGGGGTGGAGAGCTGCGGCATGTCAATTGCATCGCGTGCAACGAAGTCGTCGAGATCAATCTCCACGGAAACCCTCCCCACTTTCAAGCCAAACCCTAGCCTTGCATCGCGTGCTAGCACACGGGTGTACGGCGTTCGTCCCGGACGTGTGGATACGGTAGAGGCGCTGCTACGTTGCGCGCGTTGATCGGCTTCGGATCGGCTGCAATTGGAGCGATCGGGCGTGGTGGAATCGGCTGCGGTGGGCGCATCGGAGCGAGGCGTGAGAACGCGCGCCGGACGACTCGAATCGGCTGATTGGCGAATCGGCTGTCTCCGGAATCGGCTACACTCTTCCGGATCAGATTGCCCCGATTGGCTATTCCGCCGCACTCTACTCCAATCGGTAACGATCTATCGGCCCTTACTTGCAAGAGTTCCTGGTTTGCGCGGTAAAATTTTTGTTTTCGGCTAGCATAGCTTCCGCGTAACCCTTCAACTGCGCCTCCGTTCAGGCAGAACACGAACCACTTACAACGAGCTCTTCTTCACCTCCAAAGACTAGGAACATATCCTTAGTTCTTCTCAAGTACTTAAGGATATTCTTTACGACAGTCCAGTGACCTTCACCTGGATCTGACTGGTATCTGCTCGTAGCACTCAAAGCGTACGAGACATCTGGGCGTGTACAAAGCATGGCATACATGATGGATCCAATTGCCGAAGCATATGGAACCATATCCATCTTATTCCGCTCATCATGTGTCTAAGAAAACTGATTCTTGCAAAGATTAATGCCATGTGACATGGGCAAGAAACCTTTCTTTGAATCATGCATGTTGAACCTTTTCAACACCTTGTCAATGTATGTACTTTGGCTTAATCCAATTAGCCTCTTGGATCTATCTCTATAGATCCGAATGCCCAATATGTATGCTGCCTCCCCTAAGTCTTTCATGGAAAAACTATTTTTCAATGAAGACTTGACGGATTCTAGCATAGGGATATCATTTCCAATCAACAATATGTCATCCACATATAAGATTAGAAATACAATTGCACTCCCACTGACCTTTTTGTAAACACAGGCCTCTTCTTCGTTTTTGATGAAACCAAACCCTTTGATTACTTCATCAAAACGAATATTCCAACTCCGAGATGCTTGCTTCAATCCATAAATGGATTTCTGTAGCTTGCATATCTTTCCAGGCGATTGTGGATCGAAAAAGCCCTGAGGTTGTATCATGTATACATCCTCGCTTAGGTTTCCATTTAGGAAAGCCGTTTTGACATCCATATGCCATATCTCATAATCGAAATATGCAGCAATCGCTAGGATAATCCGAATAGATTTAAGCATTGCGACGGGCGAGAAGGTTTCATCATAATCAACTCCTTGAATCTGTTTAAAACCTTTCGCCACCAATCGCGCCTTATAGATGTGAACATTTCCATCCATATCGGCCTTTTTCTTAAAAACCCATTTGCACTCAATGGTTTTGACACCATCAGGTGGATCAACCAAGTTCCAAACTTGATTGTCGTACATGGATTCTATTTCGGATTTCATGGCTCCAAGCCACTTGTTGGAATCGGGTCCCACCATCGCTTCCTCATAGGTCTTAGGTTCATCGTTGTCCAACAACAATATATCACGTTGTTCCGCACCTGTGTACCTGTCAGGTGCACGACGTGATCTTTCGACCTCCGTGAGGCGTGTATCTACAACCGGTGGTGCAACACTTTGCTCCTCCCGTTATGGTTCCGTGGTCGCCGAAACATTTTCTCGGTGTTTCTTGAACTTCTTCAAGATGCACCCGCTTCCACACTAACCTTTCTTGAAAGAAACTCTTTCTCCAAGAAAACACCGTGTCGGGCGACAAACACTTTGCCTTGTTCCCGATTATAAAAGTAATATCCCTTGGTTTCCTTAGGATATCCCACAAAGAAGCACTTGTTAGATTTGGGTGTGAGCTTGTCGACAAACGTTTTACATAAGCTTCGCATCCCCAAATTTTGAGAAAAGACAGACTAGGGGTTGCCCTGTCCATATCTCATATTGTGTCTTTTCAACCGACTTAGATGGAACTCTATTTAGTGTGAGTGCAGTGTTTCAAAAGCATATCCCCGAAGGATAACGGAAGATCACTTTGGCTCATCATCGACCGCACCATGTCCAACAAGGTGTGATTTCTCCGTTCGGACACTCCGTTCCATTGCGGAGTTCCCGCGGAGTCAAGCGTGGAACAATTCCACAATCTTTCAAATGATTGCCAAACTCTTGGCTCAAGAATTCCCCTCCACGATCCGATCATAGAAACTTGATTGTTTTCCCTAAATGATTCTGTACTTCATTCTGGAATTCTTTGAACTTTTCAAAGGATTTGGACTTATGCCTCATTAAGTAGATATAGCCATATCTACTAAAGTCATCGGTAAAGGTAATGAAGTATTGATAACCACCTCGCCGTTGAGCTCATTGGTCCACATACATCGGTATGTACGAGTGCCAACAAGTCACTTTCTCTCTCACCGTGTCCCGTGAAAGGTGCCTTTGTCATCTTACCAAGTAAACAAGACTCACATGTCTCAAATGATTCAAAATCAAAAGAGTGAAGCAATCCATCCTTATGGAGCTTCTCCATGCGTTTCTTATTTATATGGCCTAAGCGACAATGCCAGATAAACGTGGGGTTTATATCATTAGAGAGTTGCCTTTCTGTATTAATGTTATAGATGGGAGACGCTTCAAGATTCAAAACGTATAATCCATTCACCAATGGAGCATGAAAATAGAACATATCTCTCGAGATATATTGAACAACCATTGTCCATTGATCTAAAATCATATCTTTCCGCTTGCAAACATGAAGCGGAAATAACGTTTTGACATAGTGTTGGAACACAATAACAATTATTTAATTCCAAAACTAATCCTGAAGGTAGATGAAGTGGTACTGTGTCAACAGCATCTGTAGCAACGCTTGCTCCATTGCCAACGCGTAGGTTCACCTTGCCCCTTCTCAAGCCTCCACTTCTTCTCATTCGCTGCAACGATTTGCAAATATGAGCTACTGATCCGGTATCAAATACCCAAGAGTCAGTAGGTGAAGTAGCAAGATTAATGTCTATAACATTAATACCTGAAGCAGAAATCGTACTTTGCTTCTTTTTGAGATCCTCCATGTACTTCTTGTAGTTCCTTTTCCAGTGGCCTCTCTCCTTGCAATAGAGGCAAACGGCATCTGATGCCGCCGACCCCTTTTTGCCCTTCTTTTCATTAGAGGCACTCGCGATCTCATCGGGAGTTAACTTCCTCTTGGTGCAAAGTTTCTTGACAGGTGGTTTGCGCTTAGCCTTCTGCATCATCATAACATGACGACCGTTTTTCTGGATACTCTCCTCAGCTATCTTTAGCATCCCATGCAATTCAGCCAAGGTTTTATCCATATTGTTCATGTGATAATTTAATATGAATGGCTCGAAGCTCGGAGGGAGCGACTGGAGAATCACGTCTGTAGCCAACTCTTGGCTAAAAGGAAAACCTAGTTTCTCAAGACTCTCGATATAGCCAACACTAGTACAGAATGTCTCATAGGTGCCGGTTGGGAAATCCCCTTAGGTGTCGGTTTTCCCAACCGGCACCTATTGGTCGGCACCAATGACTTTGGTCATTGGTATCGGTTCTTCGACCGATACCTATTCGAGCAAATAAGTGCCAGTTCGTGTAGAACCGATACCTATTTATCGGACACCTATACAATGAGGTGCTCCCAATCTTTTCTTATGGGCCCACTCCTTTAGCCGGACCCACCATATTTACCGGAACCACCATATTTTTTCACGCGGGCACGGGCCCGCGAGATAGATGTCACGCCCAGAAATTCACACTAGAATTTCTGCAGCTAATTTGTGCATTTCACCCTCGTCCAGGCATCAGCCGAGGTACACAAACCGACGTTATTGATAATACAGAATCCTCGTCTTAGAAACAATATAAAAGAGTTACACAAATGCAACGGAAAGGAAAATAAAACTGACTTAAGCTAAACTTGACACGAGCGAAGCAGAACGCCAACACCACAGCTAAACCTTGACGAGAACAAGCCTACACCTCCTCGGAGACCTCGATCTCAACCTCTGGCACTGAAGGGGGAAAAAGAAGCAAGGCTGAGTACAACCACCGTACTCAACAAGTCACACCGGAAGAGGGGATATGATGCAAGATAAATGACAAGGAAAGGTTAAGAGGTTCAATTTGCATAAACAGCATTTGCGAGAATATAATAACAATATTTGAAGACAAGAAACAGTAGTAATATTTAAGCAAGATTAAATAAACATTGTCCAACGCTCAAACCACGTTGCAACAGGCCCATCCATCCACCTGCACTAGTCATGCTTCAACATTTCATTCAAATAAATAAATGAGACTAATCAAGGTGAATCTGGTTGATCGCCCGTAACCGTGGGCACGGCTATTCGAATAGTTTTTACTCGATCGAGGTGTACAATCGTACCCACAAGACACAATCCCACAACACGTTACCGTGCGCCGGTGCACCACCATGGTGCCCCGGAAAGGAACCGTGGACAGACCCTTCGATAACCCCTCTAGTCAATCGTACCATACCAAGGTTTCGCCCCCATTCCCATCGGGCAATGGGCAGCCCCCTCTAGTGCCGCGGTGAATCCGGAAAGTGATCAACCCTTAAAACCGGGACCGACCCAACTCCATCACGCCCACCCTCTCTGGGATACGTTAACTAGAGACAGCTACGCTACAGACCCAGCCATTACCCATGCTGGCTTGTGGTATGCACGGCATTTCTTCCAGGGTTTCCCGAGAACCGGTCCTTAATCGTCATGAGCACGCTAACCAAAGTCCAACCATGTGCTCACGACCCACCTTTTTCATAAATCAATATCATTAGAAACAGGATCACAACTTAACATCATCTGAGAGTTAACTTTTAGTAATAAACTTGATTAGTGTGATTACCTTAAGTGAGCTAGTTGCACTAAGCATAACTAAGCAAACCTTAAGCTATCATCTAGTCACATTGAACCCCAAGTTATCAATGGTATAAGGTAAACAATCCAATGGTTGAGTACAATAGGTATAAACATCCCATGAAATGACATTCTAAAACATATGCAGTGTTTGAAAGAAAAAGAGATATTTACATAAAATAGGTACAATATGGTCAATGTAAGGTATGATTTGCCTTGCTCGGAGACCGAGGAACCTCGGCGACTACTTCAAGAGAACGGGCTCGCGGAAAACTCGGGATCTACACGACAAACAAAGCACTCAACAAACACCCTAAAAAGTCTACTGAAACAGCACTGGAAAGTATTTTTAATGGGTTCTTGGCATTTTTTTGGATTTAATAAAATTTGAATGGGCTAAAACGAAGCTCGGATTCAAAAGATATGAATTTTAGAAGTTTAATTGCGATTTTTAAACTAAACTGAAAAGATTAAAACTATTTATTGTGCAATTAAGCCCCCGGGTGACGCAAGCATGGCGCAAGCGGTAGGGCTGACGTCGCCGGCGCAGCGGCCGACGCAAGCGGCACGGGCGCGGTCCACGATGGACCGAGTCCACGGCAACGGCGGAGAGAGAGGGACACGCGACGGCCATCGGTGAGGGGTGGCGGCGATCGGACGGCGACGGCTTGCGCGCGAGAGAACGGTTCGGATCCGCCCGATCCGAGGATCGGACGGTGTGGATCGCGGCTACTGTTAGGGTTCGACGGCGGCCGAAGGCGGACACGCGGCAGCCATCGGTGAGGCGGCGGATCGAACGGCGACGGATCGGGCGCGATCGGACGGCGCGGATTCTCCCGATCCGACCGATCGGACGGCCTGGAGGAAGCGGCGCTAGGTTAGGGTTCGGGCGGCGGCGCGAGCTCGCTCGCCGCCATGGCCGCGGCGGCCCGGCCGAGCCGCGACACCGGCGACGGCGGCGGAGGGTGTTGCGGGCGCGGGAGACCACAGCGGAGAGCGAAGAAGTCGCGCGCGGGAGCGGCTCGGGAGGAAACCCAGAAAACCGAAGAGAAGAAGAACGGCGGCGCACTCACCGGCGACGGAGACGACGACGATGGCGACGGCGGATTTGGGGCTAGCGCAAAGGGGAAACAAAGAGGAAACACGCGGCGGCGAAGGGGAGTTTTATAGGGGCACAACGGAACCGAAACGAGCACGGAAACGGCGCGGATTTGTCGCCGTTGTTCACGGACTCGGAGAGAGAGGGAAGCAACGGCAACGGATTCTGCGGATAGGGTTTCCATCGGGCGCGAGGGTTGCGGGGATGGATGCGGCGTTGCGAGATTGGGCCCGCATGGGTCCGACGTGGCTCGATTCAAACGAGAAAGGAGCGGAGTGGCGGCGCGCATGGCGGGCAGCGGCCGGACCGACCGGGCGCGGCGACGGGGAACCTGGCAGGCGGGCCCCACCTGTCGGTGACTCGCCAGTGAGGGAGGCTCGCGGGACTTGCGCGACGCGGCGGCGTCGCGGGCCTCGGCCCACGACCGAAGGGGCGCGCGCGGGCAACTTGGGCCGGGAGGGATCGGGCCGGCGGCCCAAGGGGAAGAGCGGGAACACTGTGCGTCCTGTACGGAAAAGAAAAGAAAAAAAGGAAAAAGGATTTTTGGGGGCTTAATTAATTCCTGATTTCTTATTTAATTGATTAAAAATACTTAGAGTGCTCTAAAAATTTCAGAAAATCCTGTTAGCGCATTTTGACATGCGAATTCAAGAAAAATCCTACCATTTCGTTACCATTTATTAATTGCATTTCAAAATTATTGATTGGCTCCAGGTGTTAATTTCGGAAATTCCGATTATTTCGGGTAAATTATTTAAATAAATTAGGAAAAACCCGTGGTGTGACAATAGAGCTACGAGCACGAGCGAGCGGTTCGGCGAGCGGTTCTACACGATGAGCGAGCGAGGCACGAACCTATTTAAGCCGGTGTTGGTCTGGTTCGGCGAGCGGTATGGTACTAATCGAGGGAATAGTGTTTTTTGAGAATAGGTGCGGGTGAACAGAAAAACCGCCACCTATAGTCTCAAATAGGTGTCATGAATAGTAAAACCGTCATCTATACTATAGGTGGCGGTTCGTAATAAGAACCGCCACCTATTCGCGAAGAATAGGTGTCGGGTGAACGTAAAACCGCCACCTATAGTCTCAAATAGGTATCGGGTGAACAGTAAAACCGTCACCTATACTATAGGTGGCGGTTTTACTATTCACCCGGCACCTATTTGAGACTATAGGTGGCGGTTCTTAACACGAACCGCCACCTATTCTTTTGCCGCCACCTATATATATTATAGGTGCCGGATTTGGTTTGACCGTCACCTTTTGGGGCGACACCAATGAGCCTTTTTGTAGTAGTGCAATCATCTTTATCACATACGTACTGACGGGATTCCCCTCAACAAGCCTGCACACAAACAAGGACTTCGAGGTGTTGAACCTCTCGGCCCGAGCTTGCTTCTCAAACATGCCACGCAGTGCCTGAATAATAGCGTGAGCATCGCTGCTCTTATATTGCTTCTGAAGCTCAGGGGACATTGTAGCAAGCAAGAGACAGCTTATATCTAGGGCATCATTAGTGTGCTTCTCGTAAGCCCTCCGTGCAGTTGCAGTAGCATTGTTAGACAAATCCTCCACATAAGGTACTTCAAGAACGTACTCCTTACGCTCTTGCTTGAGAACAATTCTCAAGTTGTGATACCAATACATAAAGTTTGTTCCGTTTAATTTTTCTTTCTCGAGAATAGATCGCAAATTAAAAGCACTGGGTGTAGTATTAGCTGCCATTATTCTACAACAGAAAAAGCAAAGTTTAACACAATGTTTATGCTTTGTCTATTGTTAAACAATTTAACATTAGACTCCCATTACGTATTTTACGCATTCCCTCTAGGTTATGTATTGGGTCAAGATCCACATGTTAGTTAATTTCTAGTGAGCTCTGGCATCATTGCTAAAAAATTAATAACATCGGTAAGCAACTTCTTGCTAATCACATCTCTATGTGACTCTTGTTGTTGGTGTGGCATCTCTATGCCCCGGCGCCAACCTATGCCCCAAGGCCCAAAACTGTTTTGAAAGCCTTGTTAAGTAAACCAAATGCTCCTGCTGTATATGTCCGACATATACCCCCTCGTGTTATGATAGAGAATGACACTATGCTTTGGCAGACCCACCATTGACGAGTATAACGGTGACGGGTGCAACATTTGGAAGGGCATCATTACTACTTAATTTTGCGAGGGATGCTATTCTATCAAACAAACATATCACATATATTAAAGCATGTAGAATAGTATATAATGAAATAGTATGCCCCCTTCACATGGTGATATCCATCTCCATGCGGGTGTAGAGGATCTCCATCTTCGTCACCGTTCTTCCAAGTGCCAAATGCTTGATTTCTTCAAACTAAGCTACTACTATAGAAGCTCTAATTGAAGATTACATTGACTCGTAGGTCGTGAAAGAATATTACAAGCATTTCACGTATGATAGAATATTACAGGGATTGCACATATGAAAGAATATTACACACATCACATGCATCTCATACATACAATAGGACCATACTATCTCGAAGCATTCTCTGCGAAAACAAGTTAGGCGTAGAACGTTTTCTACCTATTGCAGAGAAACGACATCGAAATGACCTATAAGGGGGGGTGCACACGGCGGGCTTCCGGGCAGCACCCGGAACACCACAGAAAATTCATAGATCCAATCTAAGAAATCGCTTACGGAAACCATATCGGCATAATCATATTATGTCGTCCCGAGGTAGCAAACAAGATCGGACTATGAGATAGCTTCGTCATAATCTCATTATACCGTTTCGATACACTATCAAAGAACGCTTTCCCAAAACCGACTCAAACAAAGTTCTATGGATATTGCTTCGACGTAATCACATTACGCCGTTCCAATACACTATCAAGGAACACAATTACCATCAACTCTCCTCAACAGATCCCGTAAAACCGATTGATCTTATCAACCCGTGTGCAAAACTTGTTCCAGATCCAATCTAAAATTCGAACTAAGCAAGACTAGCTCTGATACCACTGAAGGGTTACGCGGAGGCTACGCTAGCCGAAAACAAAACTTTTTACCACGCAAACCAGGAACACTTGCAAGTAAGGGCCAATAGATCATTACCGATTAGAGTATGCAGCGGAAACAACCAATCAGGGCTATTCAATCTGGAAGAATGCAGCCGATTCCTGTAAGCCGACAGCCGATTCCTGGGGACAGCCGATTCACCAATCAGCCGATTCGCCGATGTCACAGCCGATCCAAGTCGTCCGACCGCGTTCTCATCGCCGATGTGCCGCAGTCGCCTCACTCCGATTGCAGCCGATTCGTAGCCGATCAACAGCGCCGCAACGTAGCAGTGCCTCTACCAGTATCCACATGTCCGGGGACACAACGCCAAACACCCGTGTGCTAGCACGTGATGCAAGGCTAGGGTTTGGCTCGAAAGTGAGGAGGGTTTCTATGGAGATTGATGTCACCGACTTCTGTTGCGCCAAATCAGATTGATTTGGTTTAAATTGATTTCACAACTCTCCACCTCTTGCCCCTTTATATAGAGTTGGCCGGTTGGGCCTAGAGGCCCATCGAGACTCTATTTTGAATCGGATCCTATCCGAATCTCATAGAGTTGGCCGGCCGGACTTCGTAAGCCCATAGGACTCTATCCGATCGGATCCCTATCCGATCGAGCCGTATCCGAGTCCAACTCGAATGTCTGTTCTTATCCCCTTAAGCGTGCGACTCTGTAGGTTCAGGTATACTTGGTTTCGGCTATAGTCTAACTTAGCCGACCGTCGGCTTGAGTCCAACTCAGCCGATCTGTCAACAGCGGCGCCTAGCAGCACATATTGACACCATAGTCTATAAGAATATACTATCGGCTCTGAACCTGTAATGTGTACACAAATCCCTTTGCCTCACGATACCAATTAAGCTATAGGCAAGATGTGTGCCATCCCTTCAATAGCTTAACCATTCACTCGAACTGTATTGGATTATCTGTCTGTTGATTGACTCCTCAATCAACTTTAGCATGGCCAGGCATTTTCATAATCCATTACCTCGTGGGGCCCAGAGATATCACTCCAAAGGAGGGGCAAATTCCATCTTGATCACTCACATCCCACTCCATGTTTCATAGCAAACCTGAAAACTACCTTTATAACTACCCAGTTATGGAATAGCGTTTGGTAGTCCCAAAGTAGGCTATTACACATGTTGGAATCCATGGTGATCTCAGGTCTAAAGGACTTTGTACCAACACTACCTGAGATCAACTAATGGCACATTAATTCCTGTAGTGTCTCATGGTGGGTCTATCTAATAATGTGTTCTCTAACACATGTTTCCATGTTTATTAATTTGGTATCTCCATACCCATGATCTATGAGACATGATCATCAATCAATAAACATGCCGATCTTAGAATCATATTAGTTCCAATAATATGATATATGATCAGGGATCATTTAGAAATAGATTCATACATATAGAGTCTCATAAATAAGTCACGTACTTATTGATCAATACAAGATGTCTATTTCATGGAACTGAATAACACTCTATTCATTTATGCATAAACATTGACAATGATATCCAACATCTCCATGTTGCCTCTGGGGCATATCACTAACAACGGACTCTGCCTCGCCCGACCCCGAGGGAACGGGCCCTGCCTCGCCCGGCCCCAAGGGAGAATGCGGGGCCCTTGATGTGATCCGCGCCATCTCCTAACCACTACGCACGTGGGAGAAGAGTACCCGTGGTCCAATCTCTGATAGCAAGACAGGAGTAGGAACGAACGGAGGTGACCCATGGCCACGACCAGCCATACCAAAGGGTAACGACGTCTACAGTTTTGGCAGGCGGCCACTATGCTGCCTAATCCACGTACGGCGACCGACGTGGGTGTCCATCCCCACGTCGCCTACATGGGTGGAATGGGGTGTCACGATCGGAGAGCCACGCCCTAGCGTGGCTACAGTGGCAGAACAGGGACACAGAATAAAACCATCCACGTCGTCACCTACAGGGCCTGTGGGGCCCATGTCAAGGGGAAAAGGGACGACACGGCGCCAGGCATCATTTCCCCTAACTCTGTCTCTCTCATGTAACTCCATCCTTCCCTTGGGCTATAAAAGGGGATGAGGAGGGATAACACAGGGGAGGAACAGAAAAAACGGAACCCAACACCAGAGACTTGGGAGCCCGCTCTCTCTCGCATGTTTGTACCCCTACTACAAACCAAGTGCAAGTAACACGAGCTCACCACTGGACTTATGGACATTTTGCCTGAACCAGTATAAACTTTCGTGTCCTCCTTGCACACCATTTGGTCCAGACACGTAAATCACTAGATATTCACTAGTCGATAGTTAAAAACACCGACAGTTGGCATGCCAGGTAGAGCTCTTTTGCGTGTCTCGTCGTCACCAAGTAGGCTACGGATGGCTAACCATGATGGAGCCTAGGCCTCGGGCTTTGGGAGCCTTGACTTCCTCGTCATCATGGAGGACGAGTTGAGACAAGCTTGCGCCCCTGTCCAGCCCCTTCATGCCACTAGCCTAGACCATGTTGCTGACGCCTTCAAGGAGTTGCACCTACGTGCCTAGATGCCCGCGTCACCAGGAGTGGCTAGCTCCTCGATTTCGACTACAAGAGGCTAGAGTGTCAGCTCAGCGTTTTCCTGGGACCTCGACCATCCTAGGAAGACTTGCACAACGTTTCCATCGCCTTTGCCAATATCATGGAAAAACTCACGGTGGAAGCACCACTTACCCCGAAGGGCCTATCCCGGGACTCCCCGACAGCATTCCCATTTGGCATGCGCAACACCGCGCGAACACCCGATCACCTCATAGTGCAACACATGCGCTCGTTGCTTGCAGACAACGAGTTCATGGGCATAACGGAATACGTCACAGAGACCGACCATGACATCGCGAGAGGCTCTAAGAGGTCCTCTGGCTCCAACTCAAGCGGCGGAAGTCATCGTCCCTCGTGTTGATTGTCGTTAAGTACCAATTCCAACCGTCACATACCTTGGAAATAAAAGGAATTAGCATCTCCTACACGTATATAGGTTTAGAATTAATAAGTTTCACATGTCCTTGGAGAATATTTGAGTGCAGGAACTTATAAACAAAAACAAAGTGAAAGCATGCTTACGTGGCAAAGAAACACATCTCCAACCAATTGACGCTCGCCATGTCATTATCCCACGAATTGAAGGGCGCACAATCGGTGCTAAACCGACCTAAAGTAGGACCAGTCCATCCTCTATGTAATGACTTACTTAGGGACTACCAAACTCTACACCATAACTGGGTAGTTATAAAAGAAATCTTCAGTGAAACATGTAGTGGGATGTGAATGATCAAGATGGAATTTTCCCCTTCTATGGGAGAGATATTTTTGGGCCCCTCGATGTAATGGATTATGGAAGTGCATGGCCATGCCGAGTTGTTTGAAGAGTAAATCAACAGATATATAATCCAATATGAGATCGAGTGAATGATTAAGCTCTTGATAGGATGACACGTGTCTAGCCTATAGCTTAATTGATATCGTGAGGCAAAGGGATTTATGAACACATTGCAGGTTAAGCCGATATGATCTTTATGTATACTTTGGTGTCAAGACGCTCTGCTAGGGGCCGCCTTTGACGGGTTCGCCAAGAAGTGTTCTCAGATCGTAACCAAGTATATATGAACCTACAGAGTTGCACACTAAACGGGTTGGAACAGGTCTTCGAGTTTAGGTCGAATAAGGACTCAGATAAGGCTCAGTTCGGATAAGGATCCGATTAGAGATAAGAGTCCATTGGGGGCATCTAGGCCCAGTCGGCTAACTCTACAAATAGAGGGGCAAAGGGTGGAGATCGTAAGCAAGCAATTCATGTTAGACGCGAGTTGAAATCTACCACGAGCAAACCGTAGCCGCCATCTCCAAGCCAAACCATAGCCGCGCGTCAAGTGCTAGCACACAGGCAATCGGCGTTCTACCCTTGGATGTGTGGATACCGGTAGAGACACTGCTATGTTGTGGTGTAGATCGGCAAGGCGAGTCGGTGGTCGGGCGATCGGATCGTGGTGATCCAATGTAGTCTTCCGCTGCACTGCACGTCAGTTGATAACAATCTACAATCCCTTACTCGCACATGCGCTTCGAGAGCCTTGACTTCCTCGTAACCACGGAGGATTGGCTGGGACAGGCTTCCGCTCCTGTCCAACCTCATCATGCCACCAGCCTCGACCATGTTGTCGATGCCTTCGGGGAGTTGCACCTACGTGCCTAGATGCCCGCGCCATCGGGAGTGGCCAGCTCGATTTGGACTACAAGAGGCTAGAGTGTCAGCTCAGCGTTTTCCTAGGACCTCGACCGTCCTAGGAAGACTTGCACAACCTCTCCTTCGCCTTTGCCAACATCATGGCACAACTCACCGGGGAAGCACCACTTTCCCCAAAGGACCTATCCTAGGACTCCCTGATAGCATTCCCATTTGGCCTGCGCAACGCTGTGCGAACAACCGATCACCTCATAGCACAACGCATGCGCTCGTTGCATGCGAACAGCGAGTTCGTGGGCATAACGGAATACGTCACATAGATCGACCATGATCTTCCTCACAGGAGGCTCCGAGAGGTCCTCCAGCTCCAGCTCCAGCGGGGAAAGTCGTCATCCCTCGTGTTGACTATCGTTAAGTACCAATTCCGACCGTCACGTACCTCAGAAATAAAAGGAATTAGCATCTCCTACATGTATATAGGTTTAGAATTAATAAGTTTCACATGTCCTTGGAGAATATTTGAGTGCAGGAACTTATACACAATAACAAAATGAAAGCACGCTTATGTGGCGAAGAAACACAACTCCGACCAATCGACGCTCGCCATGTCTTTATCCCACAGATTGAAGGGCCCACAATCAGTGCTAAAACAACCTAAAGTGGGACCAATCCATCCTCAACCACCATAAGGGCCCACCTATAAGCCTCCGAAGAAAGTCGATGGGGATTGTTGGAGCTAGGTGGTCCGTCGAACTAGGGTTCAGCCGAACCACCCTCAGACCATTTCATCCCCACCTTCCACGTGGACGCTCCAGATGAAGCCTCAATGATGATTGATGCACGTTTGGCGGTTGGAAACCAACTTCACAACCGACATTTAAAGGATATAAGAGGAGGGAGCTTCACTTCATTCAACACACACCATAAGGAGGAGTTTCTACATTTCACATTTAGTCTCTATGCTAGTGGAGATAGGAGTTAGGTTAGAGCTTCTACTCGGTTCCGAAGTTCTTCTGTGAGTCGAGTATGGCTTTTGTATCTTACTTACTTTGTACAACTTTGCTCTATATAATATATTCATCTTCTCATATAATTGAGTATGGTTCATACACTAGTTGTTTATATGTATGTCCTATCCATAGTTTATATGATAATTATATAATGGTTATACGAGTAGCTATATTGCCATGATCACAGTCCAATGTGCAATTATGATGTAGGTATGCTCTTGTCTTAGTCACTGACGCCTGGGAAGGCAAGGATATCTATGACAGTGTAAGCGTGGTGCTTAGATTGTTTCATAGACATTGGTTATGGTCATATCCCACGAGTTGTAGAGGTAGACGACAGGTGGTGACAGCCCTGTCCGTCCTTTGCTCCACATTCGGGTATGACATAGGCCGGACTATTAGTGATATGCCCTAGAGGCAACATGGATATGTTGGATATCACAGTCAATGTTTATGTATTAATGAATAAAGTGTTATTCCGTTCCATGAAATAGACAACTTGCATTGATCAATAAGTATGTGACTTATTGATGAGACTCTTTCTATGATATGAATCTATTTCTAAATTATCCTTGATCATATATCATAAGTATGGAATGAATATGATTCTAAGATTAGCACGTGTATTGATTGATGATCATGTCTCATGGATCATGGTATGGAGATACCAAATCAATAACGTGAACACATGTTAGAGAACATGTTGTTGGATAGATCCACCTTGAGACACTACAGGGATTTAATGTGCCATTAGTTGGTCTCAAGTAGTGTTGGTGCAAAGTCCTTAGACCTAAGATCATCATGGATTCCAACATGTGTAATGGCTTACTTAGGGACTATCAAACGATACACCATAACTAGGTAATTATAAAAGTAGACTTCAAGTTTGCTATGAAACATGTAGTGGCATGTGAATGATCAAGATGGAATTTGCCCCTCCTATGCGAGAGATATCTCTAGGCTGCTCGATGTAATGGATTATGGAAGTGCATGGCCATGCCGAGTTGATTGAGGAGTCAATCAACAGATAAATAATCCAATACTAGATCGAGTGAATGATTAAGCTATTGATAGGATGACACGTGTCTTGTCTATAGCTTAATTGATATCGTGAGGCAAAGGGATTTGTGCACATATTACAGGTTCAGCCGATATGATCTTTATGTACACTTTGGTGTTAATACGCTCTGCTAGGGGCCATTTTTGATGGGTCGGCCGAGAAGTGTTCTTAGATCATAACCAAGTATACATGAACCTATAGGGTCGCACACTTAATTGGTTGGAACATGTATTTGAGTGCACGGTCCAATGTGCGAGTGCACACTTAACGGGTTGGACCCTGTAGGTTGGAGTACGCGGTAGAAAATTTTGAATTTTTGCTTTCGTAGCCTACGTGTATTTCTTCACGGGCCACTGGAGTTAGTATCCCCGTAGGCCTCGGAGCATAGATCTGGGTAACTAAACCATAAACATAATTGTTTGTATAACCTTTACAATTGTATGAGAAGTACGTTAGAAACTTAGCTCTAACACTATAATCTCCACTTAGCATTAGTGCACTATTAGTTAGGACTCCTCTGTGTGTGTCACACTACCTCTTTACCATATACCTCTTGCCCCTGCCTAGACTTTGATAGCTCAACTATAATAAATGAATATTCATACTAACTTAATATTGTCTTCTTGAGCGCCGTCTTCTTTGGGATAAAATAAATATGATACCCCAGATACTCCAGGGTGAAATGCTATAACGGTATATCCGTGTGCTTGTGGATTTATCTGTGAACGTAAAAAAATACCAACAAGCATTTCTGGCACCATTGTCGGGGAAGACATTGGTCTAAGAAGAAATATTAAATTACTAGTTTATTGATATGTTCATAGTTGACTTACCTTTGCTCTAGGAGGCTTACCTTGGTCTGTTTTCTCTTTTATGTGAAAATAGGATAGTGGATGACCAGTTTCAACTTGCCAAAAGACCCTGCGTGACTTCTCGGCACCCTCGGCTGCCAACGTCCTTACCGGACTGGCTGTCAGCATGAGTGAGGCCGATTTTTAAAATCAAGACGGGTCTAATTACCATGGTGAAGGCTAACCCATTCCGTGGGAAAGCCAATGAGGACCCAAGCACTCATCTCCAATCTTTCATGGAGATCTGCAACACTTACACTATCAAGGGGGTCACCCAAGATGTCATCCGACTTCAGTTGTTTCTGTTCTCCCTCCTAGGGAGGGTGAAACAATGGTTCTACACGAACCGAAGTGTTGTGGACTCCTGGGATAAATGCTCCAATGCGTTTCATGCAAAGTTCTTCCCGATGGGTAAAACCAATGCCCTTCGTGGAAGAATTTCAACCTTCCAGTAGGCGTCAGACGAGTCAATCCCTAAAGCATGGGAGCAGTTCCAAGAGTACATCTTGTCTTGCCCTCACCACGGGATGGATGATTGGCTTATCATACAAAATTTCTACATCAGGTTAACTATGGCTGCCCATGATCATATTGATGTTGCGGGAGGAGTCTTATTTTCATTAACCGTTGCTAATGTGATGGAGTTAATTGAGAAGATGGTATACTCTCCACTCAGCATTGGTGCACTATTAGAGCAACTCCAATGGAATCACCAATTTTAAGCCTCCAAATGGATCTCTATTTACACCCTCATAAAAAATAGATAACCGGAAACATGTGTGTCTTCGGTGGAATCTCAATAATAGACTATATCTATTTTTTTTACGTGAGCCACCTCAGCCTATTTCTTTCCATTTGCCATGAGTTTCTGTTTCTTTCTGTTATTTGCCGTGAGTTTCTACTTTTGGCGCAAGACAGAGTCGCTATTTCTTTTCTTTGGCGCGAGTTGCTGTTTCTGTTTCAGAGAGTCGCTGTTGCTGTTTCAGAGCTTCAGGATCCTAATTTTACTTTCCTAAACACATGTAGTATGGATACTCTCATGTGCTAACTGATACTCCTTTGGACAGTGATGTACACAAATTTTTATCTTACAATTACAGTGATGGTGAAGATCATAATACTATTCACAATCAGAACATTCTCAGGATGAAAATCTGCAGGCTACCATTTGCTCATAAAGCCGGTGTCACTGTTACCCCATTTGCTCTGAATTATAAAACTATACATAGGAAAAATCTGCAGGCTACCATTTGCTCATAAAGCCGGAGTCACTGTCACCCCATTTGCTCTGAAAATTACAACTATTCAAAATCCAAAAAAAACAAGTACTATACAAGATCCGAAATACTATGAATCACATAATCTTCACCATCTGAAAAATTCTAATACTATTCGAAAAATCTCATACTATTCACCATCTGAAAAATCTCTTACACTATTCAAAATCCGAAAAATACAAACACTATACAATCTTGCACCTTCTGTAGAGACCCAGAACAGTGATCTTAAGGAATGAAAAAACATGTAATTTCAGGTATAATTGTACTTTCACAATCTGCCAGTATCAAATCCAACTCACATTAAATTTCAAATTCATCTCACATTAAATTGCAAATCCATCTCACATTGAGAATTTATAACAGCAACATAACTAAGTGCAATATTAACAGTCTACTATAAATCTTTATTACATAGCTCAAATAACATATTAATATAAATCGGAATGGTGCAAAACGAAATCACGGATTTGATCAAGAATCCATTGCTTCAATTTCTTGTAGAATTTCTGCTGAGAACTGGACATACTTAAATATCTAGATTAATAATTCACTCCTCCTCTACCATCTTTGATAGCTCAAATTTTGATCTATTAAGAGAAGGCCTATCATCCTCTTGCTTCTTTGCTACCTCCAATTTTTCCTTCTCTAAAGCAATCCTGTCATCCTCTTGCTTTTTTTAACCTCAAACTTATCTTTCTAAAATGCAATTCTTTTTTCTTCCAATTTAAATACTTTGTTAGTCCTCTCCTCCTTCTACGCCTGCTTCATTGCTTCTATTTGAACATCAACTGATTTTTTCTTGTCCCATGCACGATGTAGTGCTTCAAGTTTGCCGTTTTGCCGAAGTTTTTATTTCTCTTTTTTCCTTCCTTCAGGCCTTTCATGTGTTGGTGTAGCATTCATCTGTGATCCATCCGCCATGTGATCAACATTGATAGGGGACACTCCAACCGCATGCGAAGTAGAGGCATTTGTCTTTTGTTTCTTTTTGGAAGGTTGTTGTCCTACTAACTGTTTCCGTCTTTCAATCCACTTAGGCTCATGCTTCAAAATCTCATAGCAGTGCAAGTACAAAAATGATCGATTATCCGTATCTTTAGACTTGAACAAACATAATGTATGCATTTGTTGGTTAACAAACACACATAATCAATTAATGATGGACAGGGAATGTGAGCAGTATTTATACAAAACAAATGATTATTATGTTACGTTGTCTTGGATGGTGTGACCACTCAGATTAGTATGATCAATCCGAGATACACATCCTGCAAACTTGTTGACATCTAGCTGAATACCAGACCATCGATTCGAAAGAGAATCTTGGGTTCGATTCGATTTGAATGTCTTATTGGAGTGAAAGTACTCAGTTATTCTGCCCCAATATGTACTTTTGGATTGATCTACACCACTAACTGCATCCAGGCTTTCATTTAGCCAAGCGGAGACAAGTAGGGTGTCTTCCTCCTCGCTGAAATTCATGGACCTCTTTTGCGTTTGCCTAGTTTGAGAAGCATTTGCAGCCATTGGTGAATTATTTTGATCTTCTGTTTGGGTGCATGGAATGTTGTGAACAAAATGATCAGAATCATCGCACATTAGGTACATGAAAGAACCCCCTCCGTTCACGCTTCCTGCTGACAACAAATAACCAGAATATATATCAATAATTGCATTTAATGTGGGCAAACACTATAAGACAACATATAAATTCAATTGTAACACTATTCACAATCCTAATTTTTCAGCAACTATTAAAAATCCGCCACTTTCAGCAACTATTCAAACTATGTCAATGTAGCAACTACTCAAATTAAAGCTCAAATTTTGTCACAAGACCAATACTTTGCACACAAATTGAATCTCACTAGATATTGGGTACTGGATGTTATGAGAAACCTCATCTATCCCATCGTTGCCGGAGATGGCTTCCTAACTCCTTCTCACGGAGCCGCTCATATGGTGTCACACCAGGAGGTTTTTCCCCTTTTAAAAATCATTAAAGAAAATCGCAAACGAAATAAGTGGAAAATTAACCAAGAGCAAAGAAATAATTTTAGAATGCAAATTCTAAATGTAAATGGCATGGTAGGATTTTTCTTAAATTCTACGTGTCAAAATACATTAACAAGATTTTTAGTGGAATTTTCAGAGCAATAGAAATAATTTTTAACAGATTAAAATCAAAATTGGAATTAAATAAATCGTGGGAAATTCTTTTCTCTCTCTCCGTCCATTCCCGCACTTTTTTTCGGCCTTGGGCCACCGGCTCGAGCTGACGGCCCATTCTCTCCCACGTGCCTGCCCTTTCTCTCTCAACCTCGCAGCCGGCCGAAGGTGGGCCCTGTGCCACTCACGTGTAAGGCACACCCGTCGTGCCCATCTCCCTCCTCCGACCGCGCCGCCGCCGCCGCCGCCTCGCCCCGTGCGGATTCCGACCACCCCGCCTCTCCCGTGTGCTGGAAGCCGCCATAACACCCCCGCCCTCCCGTCGGCCATTACCGCCCGTTTCCCGTTCCCACGCCATTAATGGCCGCGCCCACCGTCGCCGGCTTTTATCCTCCCCATTAACGCTGACGAGCAATTACTCTCTGCCCCGGACGTGACTGACCTTCCCGAGCCCTATAAAACCCGCCAACCATCCTCCCCGTCCTTCCCACACCCTGACTCAAGCTCCCGCGCCCTCTCTCTTTCGTTGTGCGCGCTAGCTCCGCCGCTCTGCCGTTGTTCGGCCACCAAATCCCGCTGTACCAAGTCGCTGGCTGCCGCACCCCCCGTCCCCACTCACCACCTGATGCCGCCCACCCACGGGGCATGCCACGTGGCTGCCGCGTCGGTGCCACGTGGTGCGCCACCCTGCCTCTCGGCGCGTGGACCTAGTCCAACATGAACCGGTGCTCCGGCGGCCGATGACGTCAGGATTCGGCCACTAACGTCGGCCCTAGCGCTGACGGCATCTCGGGCTTTATTGCACAATAATTTATTAATGATTTTTCTAGTTTAGTAATAAACACAGTTAATCTTCTAAAATTCATATCTTTTTAATACGAATTCCGTTTAAGGCCATTCAAGCTTCATTAAATTCGTAAAAATGCCATGAATCCATTAAAAATGGTTTTGTTCCCTGTTTCAGTAGACTTTTAGCATGTTTTGTTGAGTGCTTTGTTGGTCGTGTAGATCCCAGTAGTTTCGACGACCCCGTTTACTTTGAAATCTTTGCGGAGTTTCCCCAAGTCAAAGAGCAAGGCAAGTCATGCTTCATTGTTGATCATATTGTACCTATTTTGCTAAAATACCTCGTTTATTCTGTTAAACTACATTTATTTTATAATGTCATTTCATGGGAAATACTACTCCTCTAAATTAGTACTCAACCTTAGGTCTTGATCAGCCTAAACGTTTGATACAACTTGGGCAATATTATGACTATATATTGGCCTAGGATATGCTTAGCCCTGCTTAGATCAACTAGCACACTAAATGGGTTATTTCACCTAAATTACACTATTTTGTACACATGAAATGAAGGACTTAATCCTGTGACATTGTAATCATGGTTAACAACTAAAATATGGCAAATGGTGGGCTGCGGGCACATTGGTTTTGGATAGTCGTGCCCATGACAATTAAGGACCGGTTCACAGGAAACCCCAGAAGAAATATCGTACTAACCACAAGCCAGAATGGGCAACGGTGTGTCCTGTAGTGTAGCCTTCCCTAGCCAACATTCCATGGCAAGGTTGAGTGTGATGGAGTTGCAGTTGGTCGGGGGCGCTCCGGTTGCTGGGCTGCCAGATTCAACACAGCACTCGGGGACGGGGGTTGCCCACTGCCCTGTTGGGAGTGGGTGCGATACCTTGGTGTGGTTCGCTTGGTTAGCGGGGGGTTATATGAAAGGTTCTATCATAGTCCTTTTTTGGGGTACAGTGGCGGTATTCCAGCGCACATAAATGTGTTGTAGGGTCGTGTCTTTTGGGTACAGATGTACACCTCTTATCAAAGTAAAACTATTCGAGTAGCCGTGCCCGCGATTATGGGCGATCGATAGGATTCACCGTGATTAGTCACACACTGCTAAAACCTAAATTATGGAACTAGACTAGTATAGATGAATGGTTTGGGTCTATCGCAACGTGGGGATAACATTGGACAGTGTTGGAATATAATATTGCTTAAATACATAATTTACAACTGTCTTTCCTCCTTCCACTCCCTGTTTGTGAAAAGTTTAGCTATTTGTGCTAAAAAGCAAACCCTTGCCAAATCCTTGTCTCTCCTTGCATTCATACCCCTCTCTTCTGATATGACTTGCTGAGTACGTGGAAGTAGTCATCCTTTCCTCTTCACCAGAGCCAGTCCCCGAAGAAGAAGAAGACGCTGAAGTCGAATAGGCTTAGCCTACACTCTAGAAGATGCCCGTGGAGTGGAAGGTGCCACGCTGCAGGCGTCAAGTCTAGGCTTAGTTCCTTCTCTTTTTCCGCTGTTCTTTTGTAATCTTTTTCTAATGTTTTTAAGACGTGGAATTGTAATATCACAATTGTCATATGTGTACCCTGCTATCCTGGACAGGATTTTTAATACACATAGCTTCAGTAATTCTAGTTTGAATCTGTGGGCATAACAAGTTAGTCTCAGAGCCAATTCCACACCATAGGAAAAGCCAACTGGAAAAACCCTAAGAGCCCTCTGAACTTTTCCATATGCATAAGTTCTTGCAGTTGGAGTTGTTTCGGGAAGATGGGGTTCTAATTCCTCAGGTTTGGGAAAAATCTTGATTGATTTTTAAAACAGATAGTTTTAAAAACCAAGTCAGTCTGAGTAATAGGACTTTTGAAAATAAATTTGAAAAACCATTGCAAGCTTATTCGACCATCAGTCGGGATTTCAAAGGGATAGATGTCTTAAGTTAAGTTTAGGTGGGAATGGTCACCGATTTTATATCTAATATATCTGAGCACTAATTTTAAGCATTATTTTATTGCCTAGATGGTGTCAATAGTATCTTCACTTGGCTTCGTGAAAATGTTTCATGGATAAAACCCTTCTTTGCTCGTTTATTTTACTTGAGTCCTTTATTGCTTTATTTAACTTGGACTTGAGCATGCATTGATTCCCCCTCCTTTGTCTTCTCTAGATGACAGGCCATCCCGTTACCCACCACGGTCAAGGTTTGGAGGGTTTCGTCACTGAGTAGGCTAGGATGACCTTGGCAGTGGGCTATCCTAATGCACCGGAGTACACCGCCATCTTGTCGTTCAGCAGCGAGTTGACCCATCAGGTCTGCTTGGAGGTGCACATTTTCAATTTGCACCAACCTCCCGAACATGGTGGTCACTGCTTCGGGAGGAACAGACGAGCATGCCCGCCAAGAGGCTGCTTACTTGATGCTGGCCCGGATGAGGGAGATGCACAACTATCATCTCCGCCACTCTGCCTATCGCTTCCATCCCCGACGCGGAAGCTCATCTGGAGTCAGCTCCTTCCAGTCTGCAGCAGAGGAGAATGACACCACCTTTAGTAACATTAGGACTGTGATTAAAGGATTGGACCAGAGGCACGTGGATCTTCACAAGGCAGCCAAAGCCTTAAATGTCCCGAAGATCCTAAAAACAAGAGCTTGAAGATGAGGTGGACCGCCTCAAGAAGGAGATCGCCACCCTAAAGGGACTCCCGGTTCCCAACGTCCTACGGATCAGGATCATGCCTCGGAAGACCACCAAGGCCTCTGTGCGCATGCAGCTAGCGCCCAGGATTCCCACTCCGGCTCCTCCACCGCTCCCAGCTCTCGCAGCTCCAACACTAGCTCCTACCCCAGCTCTGGCTCAGGCCTTCGGACCTTTCCTCGCCTTCGCTCCGGCTTCGGCGTACCAGGGCGGAGGAGGAAGAGGAGGATGGATCTCCATGTCTAGTAGCAGCGGAGGCAGCAGCAGCTCCAGCTCTGAGACTCTGAGAGGAGATGTGGAGTTTGTGGATTCCCGGAGGCGTTCGGAGGAGAAGGAAGATGGAAACTCTCAGGAGAGTTGTTTTGACTCCAGCGACCATAGGAGCCGCTTCGGCCGCTAGAGTGTCGCCACCCTTAGTTTTATGTCTTCCTAGTTTTCCTGTTTGTTTGCTGCTGTGTGTTAGGAGTGTTTGTGTGTGGGGTAGAGGTCAATCTGTATCAAGTGTAGGTACGGGTTGTCCAAATAAGGATGTTAATTTTGTTTTAAGTGTTCTAATAAAGATCTGATCAAATCAGTTCCAAATTAATAAAGATTAGCTTCTAAGTCCAATTTGTTTTACTCCTTCCCTCCCCTTTTTCGATCCGCTCCTTCAGATGGTGAACACATGGAACGGTGGCTCCAATGCCAACACCGAGTCCGCTGAGAACAACACTATGGCAAACAACAATGCTCCACCACCGCCACCAGAAAACATCACTTTGACCCAAGTCTTGGCCAATCAAACCCAGGTGATGGTTGCGATGATGCAGCAAATTCAACAGCAGCATCAACAAATGCAGCTTCAAATGATGCAACAGTTTCAGCAGCAACAAAACAACAACAATAACCAGTTCCCACCCCCACCTCCCCTTCAATCCAAGTTGTCGGAGTTTCTCCATGTCCGACCCACAACCTTCTCTGGTACCACCAATCCCATGGATGCAAATGATTGGCTCAATGACATAGAGAAGAAGATGGACCTACTCTAGTGTACAGACGAAGAAAGGGTGTCCTTTGTCACCCACCAACTCTAAGGCCCCACCTCTGCCTGGTGGGACAACTTTTTGGTCACCCGCCGAACAGACGCACCGACAGTCACTTGGGAAGAGTTCTACCACCATTTCCGGAATGCGCACATTCTGTAACACCCTGAAAATCAGAAATAAAAGAATCGAGATTAAAAAACTGGGACTTACAAAAGCTTTTGAATTAATGCATCTGTCGTAATTGTTTGCCTCTTATTTGCAAGTTTTATTGCATGTAATAAATCATGGAACATCTATTTGAAAGTCGGAAAAATCAAAAGGTGTTGGAAACCCTAAAAGAAAAGGAAGTTACAAAAATAAATATTAGAAATAAAAATTATAAACATATAATTGGGAAAAGTTAGGTTACATAAAAATTTACATTTGACCAAGATTTTATTGTTGGGAAGATATAAAAATTATTAAACTATAAATAAAAGGGAAATTATAAAAAAATAAAGTTGGGTGAAACTAAAATTTAAAATTTAGTTAAATTTATATTTGGGTCAAATTATATTTTCAATCTTATTGGTGAAAGGCAAAAAATTTAAAAAATAAAAAAATCGAGACAATGAAAAGTACACTATTCATCCGCCGACAGGTGTTCGATGCCGATCGCGCCGTGCCGCGCCGTACGACGCGCATCGCGTGCGCGTTCCGGCCACGCCGCGCCGTACCGCGCCGTCGCATCGGTTGCCGTGCCCGTGCCGCGCCTCCGTCAGCCACGCCGCGCCCACCTCACGCCGTGTGTCTGCTGTCGCATCACCGTACCACGCCCACGCCACGCCGTGCACCCGCTGTCGCCTCGCCGTCACGTCACCGCGTCGCGTCCACGCCGCCGTGCCACACCGTGCGCCCACCACACTGTGGCCGCACCACGCGCGCCCATGCCGCCATGTCATTCATAGCACCGCGCCCCACGCTGCCATACCGCACCCGTGCCCGGCCCCCCTTTTCTCTCCTCTCTCCAGCCATCCCTATAAAAGGGATAGGGAGCCGAGCTCCTCCCACACCTCACCGCCCCTCTTCTTCCCCATTTCCACTCCCTCTTTCCCCTCTACCTCCTCGTGCCGACGCCACCTTGCGCCGCGATGCCGCGAGCTCGCCGCCGCACCGGTAGCCGAGGCCACTCGCCGCCGTCCTCGCGCCACCGTCGCCGTTGCCAAGTAAGATACCCCTGCACCCCTTCCATCTTTGTGTCCTTGCCCCTGCGCCGGCTTGGCCGAGCCAAAGAAGAGAGAGGAGAGGAAACAGAGCAGAGGAGTAAGAAGAAAGGAAGGGGGAAAAAAAAAAAAAAAGAAAAGAGAAGAAACGAAAGAAAAGAAAAAGAAAAAAAGGGAAAATAGAAAAAGTGTTTTTGGAAAATATTCAGGAGATTTTGGGATGAAATAATAGTTTTGTAAAATAAAATTTTGGGGTTTTCCTAAAATAAAATATTAAATAATATTAAGGGTAATTGTCGCATAATTAATTTAGAAATTAATTATACTTTAATTTGTTAATAAATACTAATTTTATTCTATGAATTTCTTGCTAAAATTTAAAGTTCAAAATTATTCAAAATCGCATCAAGCTTCGGGTTTATTATTTGTCGGATTCGATTATTTACCTCTAGGGTTTGTCGGCCCGATGAATTTGGTGATAAAATTCTGAGTCAGCCATTCTTTTCCCTGTATTATATTTTTGAATCATCGACCATAGTATTTTTGCAATTTAAAATGAATAAAATGAAATTAGTCATCCCATTATTAATTAAATTGCTGAATCCCAAAACTTCAAATTACTATAACTCGCTCGTCTTAACTCAAATTTCGTCGAAACTCAAACCTAAATTCATCCAAAGTCGTAGACTAGTTTGAGGAGCCGCTTGTGCGATTTATTTCGCTTTGTGATTTTTATTTGAATTCTAATTGAATTCAATTCGATTTCTCGCATGTATGTATAGAGCCCGTATGTATAGAGCACGAAGGAGAAGTTGACTGCACCGAAGATCCTGGTCAACAAGGGTGCGAGCAAGGCAAGTCATCACTACCCTTGAACATGTTGAACCTATTTTGCGAAATGATGTTGACTTAAAAATTCAAATGTGCATGCTATACACAAAAAGAATACCTATGCTTGATATGTCATGCCTTGATATTGTTTACCTTTAGATATATTCTCCGTAACCCTCGATATGGTAAATGCTTACCCATGCTTATATTAGAACCAATGCATATTCATGCTTTTACAAAGAGCTATATGCTTGGGCAACTACCTTTGGGAAAGATAGTTGAGATACGGCACGTGGAGACATGAGCGCCACGTTGCCTTGAACATGATGAATGAGTTTTGATGAAAACCAAAATACAAAACCCATGTTTTCGATTGGGGCGGCTGGACGATTTGGGTGGATTCCGGCAAAGGCAAGTACCATCCCTGGTCAGCTAGGGAGCGAGCCATGAGACTTATAACATGGAACGAGCCAGTACAACCGTACTTCTCGAATGGGTATAGACCTAGTGGAGTAGATAGCCGAGCGGAGGCAGTATCCCTGCATACTGGTTCTTATGTGTGGATTGTGGATGAGGGCCTACCGGCGGGGGATTACCAATGGTAGAGCGCCCAGATTGTGATGAGGCTAAAAGCCTGTATGTGGAGGATAAATTGAAATTAAATAGAACTTAAATGTGAGTGAGTTTCACTTATCCTAGGAGCGGCAGAACTGCGCACTGCTAGGAAAGGACGGCTAGAGTGCAAGAGGGCTAAAGTTCATGGAGCGGGTACTGCCAATGTGAGGTTATTGAAAAGCTTTGCCGTGACCGTCTCATGTGTTGGGATGTAGGCTCATTTGTTGGGCACTAACGGAGTACGGGTAAAGTGTACATCCACTGCAGTGTGAGTAAATCAATCTATTCGAATAGTTGTGCTCGCGGATATGGAGCAGCGTGACAAGTTTCTCTCTTGGCTGGACTCTAAATTTTAAAATGGTGGGATGGTATGCATAATGACTTTATGAGCTGGTGGATCAACTTCTCGAAAGATGAGAAGGGGTAGACTCCCCAGAAAATCACGACGATCCGATGGCGGGAAGCTATCCTTGGGATCACAATGGATGGTGGACAGAACCATCGCCAACTTAATGAACCATGGAAATAAAACATGACTTGGCTAGATGTTAGGTTTGTAAAAGGAATTACAAAACTGGCTTTGTGCAAATGAGCCACAGCCATCTTTTGAGAATCCCCTATCATATGCATCTTTGTTGTGTTGGCTTGCTGAGTACGGTTGGTACTCACCCTTGCTATATGCACAAACCTCCAGATGGTGGAAATGAAGACTTGGAAGATCCCTACGCCTACTAACAGGAGGGTGAGGAAGATGAAGGCGCCTGATTGGTCTTAGACTCCAGACGTTGCCTGTGGCAATGGCATGCCGCTGCCTTCTGTCTGCTGCCTTATCTTAATTATGCTTTTGGTTGAATCCGGACCGTGTGGTCCCCATTATTAGACTATTGCCTTCGGGCTTATATTGTAATACTTTTGGTGTAAGACTATTCGTGCAGATGCACCTAATAATTCAGTACTGTATTTCGTGAGTACCAAACTACTCGATCCAGGGAAATGGTACTATGAACACGAATGATTCTCGTTCTGAAAATGGGGGTCCACAGAGCTGGTATCAGAGCAGTGCAACTGTAGGATAAGACCAAATGGAGCCCCACCCCCCTGTAGAGCTGGTCAAAGGAACCATCCCTACTTAGGATTATTTCAAGTACAAACTATGTCTACAAAACAAAATGTGGTTTCCCTTATACTCTTGTCCCCCATTTCTCTACTAAAATTGTTTTGATGTTACCCCTCTCTAACTGACAAGCCATGATCAGATCAGAGCTTGGGGGCTTGAGATCCCTCGGGAGGAAGGATAAGTTGTGCAACTTATGCAGCTGTTGCGTTGCTTGAGGTACCCGGATACACCCACTTATCGGAGCATGAGACATGGTACCGAGAACCACCCTGAGTGGGAAGCCGCCGTATCGATTAAGGCCCGTGTTGGTAGCGAGCCACCATACTGCTTCCAGACCCGCTACCGGTGAGACTTTATGGAGGCCGCACTTCAGGATGCTTCTCATGAAGCGTTCTTACACCTTAATGCCATCCACCGGGCAGAGCTGACGGTGACCGAGTTTGTGCACCACCCATATCGGGAGGAGGGAAACTCAGTTTGCACCGTGGAGGCCACGCCCTGCTGTTACAACCCGATGGTAACTCAGCTGTCCCGATGGGCTGAAGCTGCGGATGATTGCTATGAGGAAGCGCTGCTGGAAATTGATGAGCAGCAAAGGCGCATGAGTGACCTTGAAGAAGAGCACCGCAACTGTGGTAGCCAGATTAGCTCACTGAAGACTCAGCTCTAGTTCAACAGCGTGCAGTACGATCAGCTCTCACTTCGATACGTCGCTCGAGGTGAAGCCCTGGTCACCCTGGAGGAGCAACACAGGAAGAGCCTAAGGCAGGTCGGCCAGTTGAAGGAGCAACTTCGCACTGTCCCGATCACCACTGAGGGCGCTTCTACCTCTGCTACACCACCACCACCCCCTGCACCAGTGCTCGACTACTACTTCTTGACTCCTCCGTGCTTAGCTACTTTCCACCAACATGCTGAGCACCGAATCCAGACCATATTTGGTGGACCCTACCATGGCCTAGCCAGCTGCTGCACAGTTAGATCCCCCACAGATTACCACGGTTGTTCCATCCGAGCCTGGTTCCGGAGTGGAGAACCCCATTCAGATTGGCACTGACTTGGAGAATGAGTCGAAACCCATGGAGGTCGAGTGGGAGCCTAGTACCACTGATCCATCGAAGGATGAGGCCCCTACCCCCCGCATTACATTTGCAGGAGGACCTATCACCCGCAGGACAGCCCGCAAGAGTACCCGACCACCAGGAAGGAAGCTGAGGCATGACTCCGAGGCAACTACTTCCGAGTCATGGGAACTTCAGTTTGCACCTCCTGGGGACTACACGTTGCCTGCATCCGGATCCTACGGTTGGTTGGACGATTGGATGGGATATCTGCAGTGGTTCTGGTCTTGCTTTGGATGGTGTTGAGACAACAATGACCACACCCTTTTCCCCCTAATTATGATGAGATGTAGAACGATGTTTGTTGTTGCATTGTGTTGTATGGGACTGTGTATGTGCAGTCCAATGTATCTCTTATGATGTATCAATTATGAACTGTTGAGATGTTTTATGGTATATCTTAAATGAGTTTATTCCACCAAGCTTGCTTCACGAAAGATCACTTTAAAAAACTTGAAGTAAAATCACTTAGAATCGTGACCTTAGTAGGCCAAGTCTCTTACCTTATCCACATCTTACAGATGGCACATCGACGTAGAGCAACGGCGACCAACGAGAACCCACCGGAGTCTAACCCCTCCACCATGACAGAGGTTATGGCATTGCAAACTCAGTTGTTACAAGCCATTGCTAACAACCAAGGGAATCACGGAAGTTCAAGTTTAGGAGAATTTATGAGAGCCAAGCCACCTACCTTCTCCACGGCAGAAGAACCCATGGACGCCGAAGACTGGCTACGCGTGATAGAGAAGAAACTGACCCTTGTGCGAGTGCGGGAAGGCGACAGAATTATCTTTGCCACAAACTAGTTGGAAGGACCCGCTAGCGATTGGTGGGACACATACAAGGAAACCCGAGCGGAAGGTGCTGGAGAACCAACATGGGAAGAATTTACGGTAGCCTTCCGTGAAAATTTCATGCCTGGCACTTTCATGAGGATGAAGAAGAATGAATTCTGGAGATTGCGTCAGGGCAACACCACGGTACAGGAATACCTCAACAAGTTTACCCAGCTTGCCCGTTACGCAACCAACGACTTGGCGGACGAAGAAGAGAAGATAGAGAAATTCATTGAAGGGTTGAACGACGAGTTGCGAGGACCAATGATCGGTCAGGACCATGCTAACTTCCAATATTTGATCAACAAGGTCGTAAGATTGGAACATGACAAAAAGATGGTTGAAAATAACCAGAAAAGAGGACTCAAACCTTATGGTGTTGCCACCCCAAACCCTGGATGTCATCCAAGGAATGGATTGGTTAACTACGAACCATGGAGTCCTAGACTACGGCCGAAGAGAAGTCACTGTATGTACCCCATGGGGATCGCCAATGACCATAACCATGGATCAAGACCCTATGCTTTGTGAACGAGTTACGGGGATATTCACCATGCTACCCATGGTCAGAATGCCAATAGTGCAGGATTACCCGGATGTGTTTCCTGAAGAATTGACTAGAATGCCCCCAGACTGCGAGGTAGAGTTCATACGGCCCCCATATCTAAGAGACCTTACCGAATGCCTGCCAACGAGTTGGAAGAGCTCAAGAAGCAAATCAGGGAATTACAAGAAAAGGGATTTGTACGCCCTAGTTCTTCACCCTGGGGAGCCCCAGTGCTGTTCGTCAAAAAGAAAGACAGAAGCATGAGGATGTGCATAGATTATAGATCATTGAATGAAGTAACCATCAAGAATAAATACCCATTACCTTGGATCGACGACTTGTTTGATCAACTCAAAGGTGCCCGAGTGTTCTCAAAGATCGATCTTCGGTTTGGATATCATCAGCTAAAGATTAGGACCGAAGATATTTCTAAGACTACGTTCTCTACCTGTCGAAACTTGGTTTTGGCAATATAATTTCTGGGGTCGCAATCGAGATCGCCAAGCACGATGGGTTAGAAGAAGAAGAAGGTTTAGACAGGTTCAGGCCCTCTCGTGAGGTAATACCCTACTCCTGTTTCGGTGGATTCGATCCGCCGAGTGTCTTTATTGATCTCGTGATCTAAGGCTGAAAGCTAAAAGCTCATAAACATATGGTCTAGCATAGGATTTTCTGATATCCCTCAAGGGATGCCCCTTACCCCCCTTATATAGTCTTGGGAGGAGGGCTTACAAATCGGAGACCCTATCTTACTCTAAGTTGGTTTCCTCAATCTTACCAATCCGTGACTATAGGCCGATTGCCTTATCTCTATCGGCAACCGTAACACCCAAGTCATGTTTGGTTTACAGATATGGCAGGCGCAATCTATCCCTACCTCCAGTTGGATAAGCTTGCCATGTAGATACCCATTGCCATAATCTACACAGTAGCCCCCGAGTCCTTTTCAGTCGACGAGACAGCTCAGCTTCAGACCAAAACCTCTTTGACCGAGTGCTTTTGGCGCCGAGTGATTTCATCATCTCTGCCTGAATCTTCCCGAGTGGCTCCAAAGACTGTGAAGGGCTGGAAAATATCTAAAAAGTTCTTAAAAATAAATATCTAGGTGCATCAGGAGATGCACCTAATTAGGTGTAGCCCCCGACTATGTGGTTAGTCAGAAAACAGACTAAGCATATAGTCAAGAACTATAAAAAATCATTCTCATGTAGATGCTCAGCTCAAGCTAAAGCAACCTTATTACTCGGCAAGCTTGTGCTTATCCGAATGAATTTGCCCGAGTCATCTAAGAACAAATAACTCAATCAACCCTCGTGGGCGAAAAGCACTCGGTAAGCTCATGCTTATCCGAGTGGATCTACCCGAGTCATCCCGGAACAAATATCTTAATCGTCCCTCATGGGAAACGAGTTTTTTCAATCATATGAAAAATATGACCAAGTTATTAAATAGCTTTTGCCATAATACTGGTCTCAATCTATAAAGATCTTCACCAAGATGGAAAAATAGATAGCATTGATAAGATTACTTAATCAAATGCTAAAAAACCAAACAGCCCTTGTCATCAAGGCAGCTATAAAAACATAGCTGTTGGTCACCTTCCAAGTTGCATCGTGCCAGCTTCTCATGAATCAAGCAAACCGCGGTATGGAAGGATTTTCAAAGGTACAGGGCATTCGGACACGCGCATATTGCCAGGGCAAATCTGCTTAAGCTCATCCGCTTAAGTCCCTAAGGACACGCGTCGGGCCACACCTTAACTGGGCCGTAGATTTTCTTATGGGCTCAGCCCAATCACAAGAAAACCTAGCGCAACCCTCAAATCTTTCTATAAAGGCTCGAGGTCGTCCCCGCCTCTTCATCTTCCGAAAGATTCCCCTTTTCGCAGCACTGTTCACCAGTTCCCTGCGGAGAACCCTAGACTCGTGCGCTCCCAAATCCATCCATCTAGGAACTCACTCTTTGCAACAACTAGCTTCCGCAGCCAAATCTCCCAAGTTCCTTTGTCAAAATCCCCACTTTTTCCGACCAGATCCACTTCCCATCAACACCACACTCATGGCGGAGGAAAAGAGGATTCCGTTTGACCAATGGGCCACATCGGATGTGAGGGAATCCACCCTCAAAGAGATGGTGAAGCATGGCGTGCTTCCGCCAAAGGAGATAGTGGGATGGCCCCCGACGGCGGGGAAGGACTTCCCAACCCCGAACACCGGTGAGCTTGTTGTTTTTACTTCTTTCTTCTATTGCGGGTTCAGCCTTCCTACCTCCGAGTTCTTCCGGGGGCTCTTAGATTACTATGGTCTTCAACTCTACCATCTGAACCCCAACTCGATGCTTCACATCACCCTCTTCATTCATGTATGTGAAGCCTTCCTTGGCATCCTCCCCCACTTTCAACTCTTCCGCCGCATGTTCTATCTCAAGCCACATCCGAACAAGGACCACCCATGCGTCGTTGGCGGGGCAGGTTTCCAACTCCGCGGATCTCTCCGCAAGGAGTACTTCTCTCTTCCTTTGAAATCTTCCAATAAGGGATGGCATGCGGGCTGGTTCTACATTAGCAACCCCGAACCCAGCCTGCCAGCCTTCGTCGGTCTTCCCCCTGTCCCCAGGCCAACTTGGAGCACTGTTCCAGTAGCCCAAGATTGGGACGAGGCCAATAAGCTGCTTGCGAAGATCCTGGCAATGAAACAAAAGGGTCTTCGCGGTGAACAGATCACTCGGCACTTCATCAGGTGCCGACTGGCGCCGATTAAGGAACGGTCGAAGCCGGCCTTCGAGTACGAGGGCGGGAAGGACCCCAATAGGGAAGATCCAGATCCACTCAGCTACGAAATTCTGAAGATCCGGATGTACAAGATCTTCTCCACTGGAATTGCAGTTGAGCGGGCCCTCATTCTGCCAGTTCTTCCCTTTAGCATCCACCGACCTCCTCCTCCGGTAAGCCGACTGGTTGCTTCATAGTGTCTTTCAATCTTGATATCTTGTCTCTTAGTGTTGTGCATTCTTTCTTTTGCAGGAAAATGCTTCTGTTACCTCCAAGCCGTACAAGGTGTCCCACGATGACGCGCCGCGTCGCCCCGCCAAGAAGTCAGCTGGTGGGATCAAGATCCAAAGCGATCCAATCGGGAAGCGAGCGGCGCCATGTGAGGACTCGAACAAGCGTGCGAGCAAAAGGAGGCTGATCATCGAGGATTCAGATGATGATGTCCCGGCTCCTCCAGTCGAGACCCCACCTCTAAGGCAATCGCCGCGGACGGCCCCGAAGATCCGCCGATCGTCCAGGTATGCTCTATGACCGAAGTCCGAACTTTTTCGTTGAAAGCTTTCTTTATATTTACCCCAGCTGTATTCATTTTCGCAGGAGGCCCCAGAACATAGATCCTGCCGGGGGAAGTGAAGGGCCGACCCCTGCTGCAGCTCCTGAGGTGCCAAAGCATGCAGAGCCAAAGCCCCGGAGCCCGCAACCGAGCGTGAGCGCTCCGGGCAAACAACCTTCGCCTCCGAAGAAGGACGCCCGAGGAAGGAGCCCCCACCACCAGCCGGGACGTCCCGACCGGAAGCCGATCAACGGCCGGGAAACCTCAGGCCGCGGCTCGAGCAGCACCGACTAAGGGCCAGTCGACGCAGAGCTGGAGGAAGGAGGCCAGCCGAGCCGCTCCACCTAAGCGCGCAGCCACCGAATCTGGTGAGATTTGTATCAAAGTATTCTTTTGCTCTTTCAGTCTGAACCTTTCATGTCTTCATTTGTCCTTCTTCTTCGCCAGCCAAAGTGGAGGAGATCCCAGGTTGCGATCCTCCGAAACACAGGGTTCCCCAATTAGGATTGAGTGGCGGGACTCGGAGGGTGAAAGGCGGGGCATCATCTGGACGAGCAAGCCGAGAGAGATGAAAGGGATGCCCTTGTCGAAAGCTTGAACGAGGCGACCCGGCTGCTCAACGTAAGCCTTAGTCTTTCTCTTTTATTGTATTATCATTATTCTTCAGTCGGTCACTCTTCTGATTTCACGCGCAGAAGGAGTACTGCCGCTCCATGGCAAAGTCCGAGGTGTTGGAGAAGCTAGTTCCTCACCTGAACTCCTTAGAGGATGTTCAGCGAAAGCTGAAGACCACTCAAGAGGAGGCCGCGTCGAGGGAGGCGGCTTTAAGGAGAGAGATCGTAGAGCTTCGGGAGGCGAACCTCGACCTCCGAGGATCAATCGGGAGTAAGCCCGTCTCTCCAAGTTTCTTCATGATTCTCATGTTAATCTCAATTGTTGATGATCTTATTTTGTAGAAAATTCTGTTAGTGATATGCCCTAGAGGCAACAAGGAGATGTTGGATATCACGTCAATGTTTATGTATAAATGAATAAAGTGTTATTCAGTTCCATGAAATAGACATCTTGTATTGATCAATAAGTACGTGACTTATTTATGAGACTCTATATGTATGAATCTATTTCTAAACGATCCTCGATCATATGTCATATTGTCGGAACAAATATGATTCTAAGATTGGCATGTTTATTGATTGATGATCATGTCTCATAGATCATGGGTATGGAGATACCAAATCAATAAACATGGACACATGTGTTGGAGAACACATTGTTGGATAGACCCACCATGAGACACTACAGAATTAATGTGCCATTAGTTGGTCTCGGGTAGTGTTGGTACAAAGTCCTTAAACCTGAGATCACCATGGATTCCAACATGTGTAGTAGCCTACTTTGGGACTACCAAACGCTATTCCGTAATGGCTGGGTAGTTATAAAGGTAGTTTTCGGGTTTGCTATGAAACATGGAGTGGGATGTGAGTGATCAAGATGGAATTTGCCCCTCCTTTGGAGAGATATCTCTGGGCCCCTCGAGGTAATGGATTATGGAAATGCATAGCCATGCTAAGTTGATTGAGGAGTCAATCAATAGACGGATAATCCAATACGGTTCGAGTGAATGGTTAAGTTATTGAAGGGATGGCACACATCTTGCCTATAGCTTAACTGGTATCGTGAGGCAAAGGGATTTGTGTACACATTACAGGTTCAGAGCCGATATTATATTCTTGTATACTATGGTGTCAATATGTGCTGCTAGGCGCCGTGTGTGTCGGTGAGTTGGACTCGAGCCGACGATCGGCTAAGTTAGACTATAGCCGAAACCGAGTATACCTGAACCTACGGTCGCACGCTTAAGGGGATAAGAACGGGCATTCGAGTTGGACTCGGATACGGCTCGATCGGATAGGGATCCGATCGGATAGAGTCCTATGGGCTTACGACGTGTGAGCGGCCAACTCTATATGAGATACGGATGAGATCCAATTCAAAATAGAGTCCCGAGCGGCTACTAGTCCCAGTCGGCCAACTCTATATAAAGGAGGGAGGGGTGGAGAGCTGCTGCATATCAATTGCATCGCGTGCAACAGAAGTCGCCGAGATCAATCTCCACGGAAACCCTCCCCACTTTCGAGCCAAACCCTAGCCTTGCATCGCGTGCTAGCACACGGGTGTACGGCGTTCGTCCCCGGACGTGTGGATACCGTAGAGGCGCTGCTACGTTGCGCGCTCTTGATCGGCTGCGGTCGGGCGCATCGGAGCGAGGCGTGAGAACGCGGCCGGACGACTCGAATCGGGCGATTGGCGAATCGGTCTCTCGGGAATAGGCTACACTGTTCCGGATCGGATTGCCACGATTGGCTATTCCGCTACACTCTACTCCAATCGGTAACGATCTATTGGCCCTTACTTGCAAGTGTTCTGGTTTGCGCGGTAGAAATTTTTGTTTTCGGCTAGCGTAGCTCCGCGTAACCCTTCAGTGGTATCGAGCTAATCTTGCTTAGTTCGGGTTTTAGATTGGATCTGGAACAAGTTTTGCGCACGGGTTGATTAGATCAATCGGTTTAACGGGATCTGTTGAGGAGAGTTAATGGTAATTGCGTTCCTTGATAGTGTATCGGAACGGTGTAATGTGATTACGTCGAAGCAATTTCCAAATAACTCGGTTTGAGTTGGGTTCGAGATAGCGTTCCTTGATAGTGTATCGGAACGGTATAATGTGATTATACCGAAGCTATCTCGTAGTCCGACTTTGTTGCTTGCCTCGCGCCTACGCAAACCATCTCCCTTGATAGTGTATCGGGACGGCATAATATGATTATGCCGATATGGTTTCCATAAGCGATTTCATAGATTGGATCTATGAATTTCGTGTGGTGTTCGGGCGCTGCCCGGAAGCCCGCAAGGGCGGCTTTCCCCTCGACCCCCCGCCCGCTAACCGGCTAGCGGGACCGCCGTGTGCGTACCCCCTTATAGGTCGTCTCGGTGCCGTATCTCTGCGATAGGTAGAAAACGTTTCTACGCCTAACTTGTTTTTGCAGAGAATGCTTTGAGATGGTATGGCCCTATTGTATGTATGAGATGTATGAGATGCATGTGATGCATGTAATATTCTTTCATATGTGCAATCCCTGTAATATTCTTTCATACGTGCAATGCTTGTAATATTCTTTCACGACCTGCGAGTCGATGTAATCTTCAATTAGAGCTTCTATAGTAGTAGCTTAGTTTGAAGATATCAAGCATTCGACACTTGGAATATGGTGCCGAAGATGGAGATCCTCGGCGCCGACATGGAGATGGAGATCACCATGTGAAGGGGGCCATACTATTTCATTATATGCTATTCTTCTTGATTTCATATGTGATATGTTTGTTTGATAGGATAGCATCCCTCACAAAATTAAGTAGTAATGATGCCCTTCCAAATGTTGCACCGTCACCGTTATGCTCGTCAATGGTGGGTCGCCAAAGCGAGTGCCATTCTCTATCATAACACGAGGGGTATATGTCGACATATACATGCGGGAACATTTGGTTTACTTAACAAGGCTATCAAAACAGTTTTGGGCCTTGGGGAATAGGTTGGGGCCGGGGCATGGAGATGCCACACCAACAACAAGAGTCACATAGAGATGTGATTAGCAAGGAGTTGCTTACCGATGTTACTAATTTTCTAGCGGTGATGCCAAAGCTCACTAGAAAATTAACTAACATGTGGATCTTGACCCAATACGTAACCTAGAGGGAAGGTGAAAATACGTAATGGGAGTCTTATGTTAAATTGTTTAACAAAAGACATAGCATAAACATTGTGCTAAACTTTGCTTTTTCTTTGTAGAATAAATGGCGGTTAATACTACACCCAGGTACCTTTAATTTGCGATCTATTCTCGAAAAGGAAAAATTAAATGGAACAAACTTTATGGATTGGTATCGCAACTTGAGAATTGTTCTCAAGCAAGAGCGTAAGGACTACGTTCTTGAAGTACCCTATCCCGAGGATTTGCCTAATAACGCCACTGCAACGCACGGAGGGCTTATGAGAAGCACACTAATGATGCCCTAGATATAAGCGTCTCATGCTTGCTACAATGTCCCCGAGCTTCGAAGCAATATGAGAGCACGATGCTCACACTATTATTCGGGGACTGCGTGGCATGTTTGATAACCTAGCTCGGGCCGAGAGGTTCAACACCTCAAAGTCCTTGTTTGCGTGCGAGCTTGTTGAGGGAATCCCGTCGATCCGCATGTGATAAAGATGATTGGCTACATTGAGAGTCCGGAAAAGCCGGGTTTTCCCCTTAGCCAAGAGTTGGCTACGATGTGATTCTCCGGTCGCTCCCTCCGAGCTTCGAGCCATTCATATTAAATTATCACATGAACAATATGGATAGGACCTTGGCTGAATTGCATGGGATGCTAAAGACAGTGAGGAGAGTATCCGAAAAACGGTCATCATGTGATGATGATGCGAAGGCTAAGCGCAAACCACTGTCAAGAAACTTTGCACCAAGAGGAAGTTAACTCCCGATGAGATCGCGAGTGCCTCTAATGCAAAGAAGGGCAAGAAGGGGTCGGCGGCATCGATGCCGTTTGCTTCTATTGCAAGGAGACAGCCACGGAAAAGGAACTGCAAGAAGTACATGGAGGATCTCAAGAAGAAGCAAAGTACGACTTCGCTTCGGTATTAATGTTATAGACATTAATCTTGCTACTTCACCTACCGACTCTTGGGTATTTGATACCGGATCGTAGCTCATATTTGCAAATCGTTCGGGGAATGAGAAGAAGTAGAGGATTGAGAAGGGGCGAGGTGAACTGCGCGTCGGCAATGGAGCAAGCGTTGCTACGATTCTTTGTCGCACGCAACCACTTCATCTACCTTCGGGATTAGTTTTGGAATTGAATAATTGTTATTGTGTTCCAACACTATGTCAAAACGTTATTTCCGCTTCATGTTTGCAAGTGGAAGGATATGATTTTAGATCAATGAACAATGGTTGTTCAATATATCTCGAGATATGTTCTATTTTCATGCTCCATTGGTGAATGGATTATACGTTTTGAATCTTGAAGCGTCTCCCATCTATAACATTAATACGAAAGACAACTCTCTAATGATATAAACCCCACGTTTATCCGGCATTGTCGCTTAGGCCATATAAATAAGAAACGCATGGAGAAGCTCCATAAGGATGGATTGCTTCACTCTTTTGATTTTGAATCATTTGAGACATGTGAGTCTTGTTTACTTGGTAAGATGACAAAGGCACCTTTCACGGGACACGGTGAAAGAGCAAGTGACTTGTTGGCACTCGTACATACCGATGTATGTGGACCAATGAGCTCAACGGCCGAGGTGGTTATCGTACTTCATTACCTTTACCGATGACTTTAGTAGATATGGTTATATCTACTTGATGAGGCATAAGTCCGAATCCTTTGAAAAGTTCAAAGAATTCCAGAATGAAGTACGAATCATTTAGGGAAAACAATCAAGTTTCTACGATCGGATCGTGGAGGGGAATACTTGAGCCAAGAGTTTGGTAATCATCGAAAGATTGTGGAATTGTTCCACGAGTTGACTCCGCCAGAACTCCACAATGGAACGGAGTGTCCGAACGGAGAAATCGCACCTTGTTGGACATGGTGCGGTCAATGATGAGCCAAAGTGATCTTCCGTTATCCTTCGGGGATATGCTCTTGAAACAACTGCGCTCACACTAAATAGAGTTCCATCTAAGTCGGTTGAAAAGACACCATATGAGATATGGACAGGGCAACCCCTAGTTTGTCTTTTCTCAAAATTTGGGGATGTGAGGCTTATGTAAAACGTTTACGTCGACAAGCTCACACCCAAATCGACAAGTGCTTCTTTGTGGGATATCCTAAGGAAACTAAGGGATATTACTTTTATAATCGGGAACAATGCAAAGTGTTTGTCGCCCGACACGGTGTCTTCTTGGAGAAAGAGTTTCTTTCAAGAAGGGTTAGTGGGAGCAGGGTGCATCTTGAAGAAGTTCAAGAAACACCGGAAAATGTTTCGCGACCACGGAACCACAACAGGAGGAGCAAAGAGTTGCGCCACCGGTTGTAGATACACCGGCCCCACGGAGGTCGAAAGATCACGTCGTGCGCCCGAGTACACAGCGGAACAACGTGATATATTGTTGTTGGACAACGATGAACCTAAGACCTATGAGGAAGCGATGGTGGGACCCGATTCCAACAAGTGGCTTGGAGCCATGAAATCCGAAATAGAATCCATGTACGACAATCAAGTTTGGAACTTGGTTGATCCACTGATGGTGTCAAAACCATTGAGTGCAAATGGGTTTTTAAGAAAAGGCCGATATGGATGGAAATGTTCACATCTATAAGGCGCGATTGGTGGCGAAAGGTTTTAAACAGATTCAAGGAGTTGATTATGATGAAACCTTCTCGCCCGTCGCAATGCTTAAATCTATTCGGATTATCCTAGCGATTGCTGCATATTTCGACTATGAGATATGGCGATGGATGTCAAAACGGCTTTCCTAAATGGAAACCTAAGCGAGGATGTATACATGATACAACCTCGGGGTTTTGTCGATCCGAATCGCTCGGAAAGATATGCAAGCTACGAAATCCATTTATGGATTGAAGCAAGCATCTCGGAGTTGGAATATTCGTTTTGATGAAGTAATCAAAGGGTTTGGTTTCATCAAAAACGAAGAAGAGGCCTGTGTTTACAAAAAGGTCGGTGGGAGTGCAATTGTATTTCGATCTTATATGTGGATGACATATTACGATTGGAAATGATATCCCTATGCTAGAATCCGTCAAGTCTTCATTGAAAAATAGTTTTTCCATGAAAGACTTAGGGAGGCAACATACATATTAGGCATTCGGATCTATAGAGATAGATCCAAGAGGCTAATTGGATTAAGCCAAAGTACATACATTGACAAGGTGTTGAAAAGGTTCAACATGCATGATTCCAAGAAAGGTTTCTTGCCCATGTCACATGGCATTAATCTTAGCAAGAATCGGTGTCCTCGGACACATGATGAGCGGAATAAGATGGGTATGGTTCCATATGCTTCGGCAATTGGATCCATCATGTATGCCATGCTTTGTACACGCCCGATGTCTCGTACGCTTTGAGTGCTACGAGCGAGATACCGTCGAGATCCAGTGAAGGTCACTGGATCTGCGTAAAGAATATCCTTAAGTACTTGAGAAGAACTAAGGATATGTTCCTAGTCTATGGAGGTGAAGAAGAGCTCGTTGTAAGTGGTTACACCGATGCTAGCTTCCAAACAGACAAGGATGATTATAGATCGCAATGGGGTTCGTGTTCTGCTGAACGGAGGCGCGTCAGTGGAAGAGTTCCAAGCGGGATACTGTTGCTGATTCTACAACGGAGGCCGAGTACATTGCTGCTTCGGAAGCGCAAAGGAGGCTGTTTGGATCAAGAAATTCGTTTCGAGCTTGGTGTGATGACTAGTACGGCGGTCCAATGTCTCTCTATTGTGATAATAGTGGAGCCATTGCGCAAGCCAAGGAGCCAAGGTCACATCGAAGTCCAAACACATACTTCGGCGATATCATCTCATCCGCGAGATAGTGGACGAGGTGATGTCAAGATATGCAAAGTGCACACGGATCTCAACATTGCCGATCCGCGACAAAACCTCTCCCTCACCCGAAGCATGAGGCGCACACAAGAGCAATGGGTATTAGATACTTACATGATTGACTCTAGTGCAAGTGGGAGATTGTTAGTGATATGCCCTAGAGGCAACAAGGAGATGTTGGATATCACGTCAATGTTTATGTATAAATGAATAAAGTGTTATTCGGTTCCATGAAATAGACATCTTGTATTGATCAATAAGTACGTGACTTATTTATGAGACTCTATATGTATGAATCTATTTCTAAACGATCCTCGATCATATGTCATATTGTCGGAACAAATATGATTCTAAGATTGGCATGTTTATTGATTGATGATCATGTCTCATAGATCATGGGTATGGAGATACCAAATCAATAAACATGGACACATGTGTTGGAGAACACATTGTTGGATAGACCCACCATGAGACACTACGGGAATTAATGTGCCATTAGTTGGTCTCGAGGTAGTGTTGGTACAAAGTCCTTAAACCTGAGATCACCATGGATTCCAACATGTGTAGTAGCCTACTTTGGGACTACCAAACGCTATTCCGTAATCGGGTAGTTATAAAGGTAGTTTTCGGGTTTGCTATGAAACATGGAGTGGGATGTGAGTGATCAAGATGGAATTTGCCCCTCCTTTGGAGAGATATCTCTGGGCCCTCGAGGTAATGGATTATGGAAATGCATGGCCATGCTAAGTTGATTGAGGAGTCAATCAATAGACGGATAATCCAATACGGTTCGAGTGAATGGTTAAGTTATTGAAGGGATGGCACACATCTTGCCTATAGCTTAACGGTATCGTGAGGCAAAGGGATTTGTGTACACATTACAGGTTCGAGCCGATATTATATTCTTGTATACTATGGTGTCAATATGTGCTTGCTAGGCGCCGCGTTGGAGGTCGGGCTGAGTTGGACTCGAGCCGACGATCGGCTAAGTTAGACTATAGCCGAAACCGAGTATACCTGAACCTACGGGGTCGCACGCTTAAGGGGATAAGAACAGGCATTCGAGTTGGACTCGGATACGGCTCGATCGGATAGGGATCCGATCGGATAGAGTCCTATGGGCTTACGACGTGTGAGCGGCCAACTCTATATGAGATACGGATGAGATCCAATTCAAAATAGAGTCCCGAGCGGCTACTAATCCCGTCGGCCAACTCTATATAAAGGAGGGAGGGGTGGAGAGCTGCTGCATATCAATTGCATCGCGTGCAACGAAGTCGCCGAGATCAATCTCCACGGAAACCCTCCCCACTTTCGAGCCAAACCCTAGCCTTGCATCGCGTGCTAGCACACGGGTGTACGGCGTTCGTCCCCGGACGTGTGGATACGGTAGAGGCGCCGCTACGTTGCGCGCTCTTGATCGGCCGCGGTCGGGCGCATCGGAGCGAGGCGTGAGAACGCGGCCGGACGACTCGAATCGGGCTGATTGGCGAATCGGCTGTCTCCGGGAATAGGCTACACTGCTTCGGATCGGATTGCCCGATTGGCTATTCCGCTACACTCTACTCCAATCGGTAACGATCTATTGGCCCTTACTTGCAAGTGTTCCTGGTTTGCGCGGTAGAAATTTTTGTTTTCGGCTAGCGTAGCTTCCGCGTAACCCTTCAAATTCTTCGGAGGTCCATTCGCTTCAAGTCCAGCTGGAGGCAGTCAGCCTCGATAAAGCCGAGATGGAGGCCGAGTTTGAAGGTAAACCTCTTTGGAGTTACACTTCTTGCGCTGCTTTATTTCCGAGTGCTTTGCATGATCCGAAGCTTTTGGCAGCTTACAAGGTTAAGACCCGGGCTCAATATGACGTCTTGCTTGAGCGGGTCAAACAAACCGGAGAGATCCGGGAAGAGGTCGCCAATGCTACTATGCCGATCTTGCTATCCTTATTCCATCATGGGGTCGGGACCACTCACCGGACCCAACCGAAATCTTTGACAAGTTGCGGGCGGCTCCCGACCGATCCGGCCAACATCACTGGAAGCCGCCAACATGGGGGCTGGTCAGCTCTTGCGCGGACCAAGTCCTTTACCCCGAGTGGATATCCACTCGGTTGGGGAGGGTTTCGCCGATGGGACCACGGATGAGCGAGGCCTTGGATATGCGAGTGAGGCGCGGGGAGGCGCGAAGAAAATATCAATTGATGTAGTGAACAATTTCAAGATTTGATTCATCTTTCAAACTTTGTCCTGTAAATGTCGTGTAATAGTGATGCTCTGATGTAGAACTTGTGATATATCTAGTTTATTTATGCTAATGCCTTGATCCGAGTTTTTGTGTGAAATTTCTTAAGTAGTTTTCGTCATGTCACCAAGCCTAGGCTTGATTAGGTCGTCGGAAAACTCTCGTCCTTAGACACGAACTCGAATCGAAGAACATTAAACAATGATAAACCAAATCATGCACGAAGTTGATGAGGAAAACTTAGGCTTTATTGACATATGTACACCCATTTGCTAACTCAAGAAGTCATCTTGCTTGAGGTTCGCGATCAGGAAAACATGAAGCCTTAGCCAAATTAGGCATAAAATCGTCGAAGATGCTCAATGTTCCAGAGTTCTCCACCATAGACCCGTCTTCACGTTTTAGCCGGTATGCACGGCCGAGTCACCTCGGCGATTATGTACGGTCCCTCCCATAAAGGGGATAACTTGTGACGGTCTTTGGTGGTCCGGATCTTGCGTAGGACCAGGTCGCCAATGATGAAAGCTCGTGCTCGAACGTTGCGACGTGGTATCTTCGAACCCTTGAAGGTATTTGGCCGACGGATGAGGGCTGCCTCACGGGCCTCTTCCAATCGGGTGAGGTCATCCACTCGGTCGGGGTCGTAGCGTTCATCGTTGAAGCTGCGGACCCGGAGGGATTCATACTCCATCTCGTTTGGCAACATGGCTTCTGCGCCATAGACCAAAAAGAAGGGAGTTTGGCCGGTAGCTGACCGGGTGTGGTCCGTAGCGACCATAAGACCGAGGGAAGTTCTTGGACCCACTTGCCCGCGTAAGGGTTTAGGCGATCGAAACGCGGGCCTTGATGCCTTGGAGGACCATGCCGTTGGCTCGTTCGACTTGTCCATTGATTTTGGGATGGGCTGCGATGCGTAGCGAGATCTTGATTCCGAAGTCCTCGCAGAATTCCTTGAAGATGCCTCCCGTGAATTGAGTCCCATTGTCGGTTATGATTCTGTTTGGGACGCCGAAGCGGTGCACGATGTTGAGGAAGAAATCCCGTGCCTCGCGGTGATGGTGGCGACCGGCTTGGCTTCAATCCACTTGGAGAACTTGTCGATTGCGACGAAGAGGTGTGTGAATCCTCCTGGGGCTTTCTTGAAGGGGCCGACCATGTCCAGGCCCCATACCGCGAACGGCCGGGAAAGTGGAATTGTTTGTAGCTCCTGGGCCGGGACATGGCTCGTCGGGCAAAGAATTGGCAGCCTTCGCAGTTCGTACGACCTTGTCCGCGTCGGAGACCGCGGTAAGCCAAAAGAAACCTTGCTGTAAGCTTTGCCGACCGGAGTGCGTCTGCCGCGTGGCTTCCGCATATGCCAGTGGATGTCTTGGAGTAGCTGCCTCCCTTCCTCGGGTGTGATGCATCTCATTAGAATTCCGGAGGGGCTTCTCTTGTATAGATCGGAGTCAACCATGACATATGCTTGGCAGCGACATTGGACGCGTTACGCTTCATCCGGTCCTCAGCGGCTCTTCTTGAGTTAGGAATTTGATGAGTGGCGTCCTCCGGTCGGCATCGGTCATGGCGACTTCGTTTGCGGCTTCTTGGTTGGTAGTCGTCTTTGCCGTGATGGTTGGTTCATAGAGGTGCTCGACAAAGACGTCTGTTGGGGCAGCTTCGCGCTTGGACCCGAACTGTGCTAACTCGTCGGCTGCTTCGTTGTTATGCCTCAGAACATGAGAGAGTTCGAGCCCGTCAAACTTGTCTTCAAGTTTGCGGACCTCTTGCCGGTAGGCCTCCATGGTGTCATTTAGGCGGGACCAATCTTTCATTACTTGATTGACGACCAGTGGGAGTCGCCTTTCACGATGAGCCGACGTATCCAGTGAAGCTGCGAGCGCGATCCATGTAGCGAGGCTTCGTACTCGGCAACGTTGTGTGAGGCGGAGAAGTGGAGATGAAGGACATATCTTAGCCTTTCCCCGGTCGGGGAGATCAGCACGACTCCTGCTCCCAAGCTGGTGATCCTCTTGGATCCGTCAAAGTGCATGGTCCAGTGTTGGAGGTCTTCTCGAGGCACGCTCTCTTGTTGTTCAGTCCACTCGGCCTGGAAGTCTGCCAAGGCTTGTGACTTTATGGACGTCCTCGCCTTAAAAGTCAAGTCCAATGGCATCAGCTCTAGAGCCCACTTGCGATGCGTCCGGTTGCCTCGCGGTTGTGGATGACATCGCCGAGTGGGAAAGAAGTGACGACGGTGACCGAGTGGCCCTGAAAATAGTGTGCCAATTTCCTCGAGGTTATTAGAACACCATAGAGTAGTTTTTGTACCGAGGGTAGCGAATTTTGGCTCCCGCCAACACTTCGCTAACAAAGTAGATTGGCCTCGAATCTTACGAGTCCGTCCTTCTTCTTCGCGCTCGACCACGAGGACCGCATCGACCACTTGGTGAGTGGCTGAAATGTACAACAGAAAGGTTCCTGGGCTGAGGTGAAGCCGGGACGGGCGGCGTTGTAAGGAATTCTTTGAAATCTTCAAAGGCCTTGTTGGCTTCCGGTCCACCGGAAGTCGTCGTCCTCTTTAGCAATCGAAGAAGGGCATGCCTCGTTCGCCGAGTCGGGAAATGAAACGGCTTAGTGCCGCCATGCAACTTGTGAGCTTACGGACGTCTTTCCGGTTACTCGGGGCTTCATGCTTAAGATGGCGTTGATCTTCTCTGGATTTGCTTCAATGCCGCGATGTGACACCATGAAGCCGAGCAGCTTTGCTGATGGAACGCCGAAAGTGCACTTCTCCGGTTTAACTTCATTCGAAGGCCTGGATGTTTGCAAAGGTTTCTTCTAGGTCGGCGATCAGGTCTTCTTTACGCTTGGTCTTGATGACAACGTCGTCGACATAAGCTTCAACGTTCTTGCCGATCTGCGTCCGGAAGCATCTTTGGGTCATGCGTTGGTATGTGGCGCCGGCATTCTTCGGCCGAAAGGCATGGTGATGTAGCATAGGCCCCAAACGACGTGATGAACGATGTCTTCAGGCGGTCGGATTCTTTCAAGCTGATCGGTGATAGCCCGAGTAGCGATCCGGAAACTCGGGAGTTGGCCGTTGAGTCAACGACTTGATCGATGCGCGGCAGCCGAACGGATCTTTGGGGCGAGGCTTTGTTGAGGTCGGTATAATCAACGCACATGCGCCATTGCCCGTCTTCTTGCGGACCGGGGCTGGGTTGGCTAACCGGTCGGGATGAAGGACTTCTTTAATGAAGCGGCAGCCAAGAGCTTTGCGAGTTCTTCCTTGATAGCGTCTTTTCGATCCGCGCGAATCTGCGTAATCGTTGTTTTATCGGTTTGGCGTCATCTTTGACGTTCAAAAGTGCTCGATCACCTCCCTAGGAATTCCGGGCATATCGGATGGTTTCCAAGCAAAAACATCTTTATTATTTTGGAGGAAGGTGACGAGCGCGCTTTCCTATTTGGGATCTAGGTCAACGCCGATTACAACGGTTTCGAGGGATCCAACGGATCAAGGGAGATCTTCTTGGTCTTGGCGTCGCCGGATCCCGATTTGGCTATCTTCTTCGCGGGGATTTCGCCCTCTGCCGAAGTCGATGCAGCCAATCGGACTTCTTGTTGGCCACGTAATCTCTCGCGAGATTGGGCCATGTCGCAGCTCTCCTTATCGCGGGTGAAGGCTTGCTTCACATCGCTGCGAAGAGTGATGACGCCGTTGGGACCCGGCATCTTCATGCAGAGGTAGGTGTAGTGCGGGATCGCCATGAACTTGGCAAGCGCAGGTCTTCCAATAATGGCGTGGTACGCTGTTTCAAGTCGGCCACCTCAAAAGTGACGTTCTCCGTTCGGAAGTTTTCTCGGGCCCCAAAGGTGACGGAAGAGAGATGTGCACGAGTGGTGTAGATGATAGCCCGGATGACTCCGTGGAAGGGGGGAGCTTGCCTTTAGTTCCGCCCTCGGGATCTCGCATCTCATCCATGGTCTTGGCAAATAGGATGTTGAGGCGCTGCCCGTCGATGAGGACGCGCTTGAGCCGATGTTGTGGACCACGGGATCCGGGGCGAGTGGATAGCGCCCGGGTGAACCACTCGATCGGGGTGATCCGAGCGGTCAAAAGTGATGGCCACTTCCGACCATTGCGAGATATTGAGGGACTTCGGGTTGAGCCGCGTTGACCTCTCGGTCGGTTAGCTTCTTTCCTCTTGGATTCATAGGCTAGCGGCCCCCGAAGATGTGGTTGAGCTCCCCAACCGGGTCTTGAAAAGGTTCGGCATTTTCAGCCGCGTTGTTCTTTTGGCGCTGACAGACCAGCCTCGTCGCCGGCTTCTTGTTGAGCTGCGCCGCGCATCTTCGGCGAACGCTTGTAGATAAAACAGTCCTTCGCCGCGTGCTTATGATTCGGATGATGGGTGCAGGCGTTCATGATGGCGTCGTAGGCGGCGACTCGGGACGACGTTGAGTGTTGGAGGTTGCGGCCGCTAGGTCCTCGAGATCGGCGCTTGCGATCTTTCCGGCCTGGTTGCTGTTGTTGCCGCCATCCTTCTTAGGATTACGGCTCCCTCCCGCTTGCTTGTCTTCCCTCCTATCGGGCCGGTCTTGACGGGCGGCCTTGATGGCGTCGTTGGATTTGGCGTATGAATTCGCCGTCTCGAACATTTGTTTCACCGTCTTCGGTGGTTTGCGCTGAACTTCCCGATGAGTAGCTCATCACGGACTCCCTTCTGGAAGGCGGCGATGATGATGTCATCGGTGATGTTGGGGATCTTGTTACGCTTCTCGGAGAAACGGCGGATGTAATCCTTCAGGGGCTCGTCCGGCTTCTGGATGACGTTGTATAGGTCGAAGTGTGTGCCGGGCCTCTCGAAGGTGCCTTTGAAGTTGGCGATGAAGTGGTCCCTCACCTCGCTGCACGAGCCGATTGAGCCTCTTGGCGGGCTCGTGAGCCAATTTCGGCTGAGTTAGCGAGGGCCACGGGCGGGTAATTGGCCATAGCTTTGTTGTCGCCACTGCGGCACGGATGGCGAGGGTGTATACGTTAGCCAAGATTCGGGGTCGGTCTTGCCGTCGTACCTTTCAATCCCTGTGGGTTTGAACCCACTCGGCCAGTGCACTCGGCGAAGTTTCCGAGTGAAGGCCGGTACTCCGTCGTCGCCGCTATCGGGTGATCCCCTCCGATCTTTCCAAGTGCGTCGGTCCCGCTCCTGGTAGCGGCGATCGAGGACTTCCGCAGATCACTCGGTGGGGTCTTTGGTTGGTGGTTGGGTAGCTGGGCGTTGCGGCGGACTCGGTGGTGGACGGGTGGACGTCCATGTCGTTTGTCGCGGAGTCGACCGTTTGCTCTGGTACCTCTGCGTAGATTCGCGGGGTGGGCCTCTTGGCACAGTGAGTCGACCGATCGCTCGGGCCTCTTATAGTCTCCCGACCTTAGAGGCGGAAGCCGGCTCTTGTCCGCGTTTCGCCACGGTTCGATCGGCCTTCGTGCCGAGGTGGTGGGGTGGCCGTTAGGCGTAGGCTGCGACGATGGTCTTGATCTTGTCGAGTATCGGAGTCACGTTGGCGAGCCGTCTCCATGACGGTGTCCAAGAGGGTGGCGCGGCAAACGGCGTTCGCTATGGCGTTTGGAAGACGTTGGTGTTGCGGACCCGTGTTTGGAGGACGGCCTCCCGGCGGTCGTCCGCGCACGTAGGTCCCGCTTCCTCTTGTCGCCTCGTCCTTGCGTTGTTTTTCCTCTTCGGCCGTCTTGCGCTCGTGCTCCATCTTGGCTCGCTCTTCTTCGCAAGCCTTCGGCCATGGCTAAATCGGACTCGTCCGGCTCGGCCATGAGGACATCAAAGCACTTCGGCTCGTAGTCCATGCGGCAATCGGAGTTGTCGGCTTCGTCAGAAGGGATGCCATAGAGGTTGTCGAAGCCGGCGGAGCTGAGGTATCCATTGAGCTCCGAAGATGAGCAGGAGCCGAATGATGGGAGGATGACGGCAACCTGCCTTGCTCCTGGGTAGCCCGGATCTGGATCGTTCCGGTCCGAGTCAAAGCTTGAGGGTGTGGGCTCCTCCGAGTGGGTTGCCGCTAACTCGGGGGAGAGTAGTTTGCTGTACATCTCGGCGGCGTTTGGTAACCCAAACGGCACCGAGAGGTCTTCGTCTGAATAGATTACCTCCGTCGGGGAGGTGAAAAAATTGGCGCAGATTTCGGCGGTATTCGGTAATCCGAATGGTGCCGAGTGAAGTCTGTCGTCGGAGAAAGTAGATTGCATCTTGATCTTGAAGATGTCGTCGAAGATCTCGGCGCTATTGGGGAGCCCGAATGGCGCCGAGTTGTTCTTTCCTTCCGACTAGTTTGAATCTGAGTCGAAGGAGGAGTCGTCGAAGAAGTTGGCGGCGAAGTCGCCGAATCCTGAAGGAGATCCCATCACGCTTGTTGGCGAGATTGTTGAAGAAGTCTCGATGCGCGGACCCCTACCTGGCGCGCCAATTGTTGAAACTTGGTTTCGGCAATATAATTTCTGGGGTCGCAATCGAGATCGCCAAGCACGATGGGTTAGAAGAAGAAGAAGGGTTTAGACAGGTTCAGGCCCTCTCGTGAGGTAATACCCTACTCCTGTTTCGGTGGATTCGATCCGCCGAGTGTCTTTATTGATCTCGTGATCTAAGGCTGAAAGCTAAAAGCTCATAAACATATGATCTAGCATAGGATTTTCTGATATCCCTCAAGGGACGCCCCTTACCCCCCTTATATAGTCTTGGGAGGAGGGCTTACAAATCGGAGACCCTATCTTACTCTAAGTTGGTTTCCTCAATCTTACCAATCCGTGACTATAGGCCGATTGCCTTATCTCTATCGGCAACCATAACACCCAAGTCATGTTTGGTTTACAGATATGGCAGGCGTAATCTATCCCTACCTCCAGTCGGATAAGCTTGCCATGTAGATACCCCATTGCCATTATCTCCACACTACCCGCTACGGCTTGTATGAGTTCATGGTGATGTCCTTTGGATAAACCAATGCCCCAACATATTTCATGAACCTCATGAACAAAATATTCATGGAATACCTGGACAAGTTCGTAGTAGTGTTCATCGACGACGTCCTTATCTACTCCAAGGATGAAGAGGAGCATGTGGAACACCTACACTTGGTGCTGGAGAAGTTACGAGAGCACCAGCTGTATGCGAAGTTCAGTAAATGTGAGTTCTGTCTAAAGGAGGTCGCTTTTCTTGGACATATAATCTCAGCCGGAGGTGTAGCAGTAGACCCTGCCAAGGTCGAAGCTATCACCGAGCGGAAAGCACCCTGGTCAGTAACCGAGGTCAGAAGTTTCTTAGGATAGGCCGGATATTACAGGCGATTTATTGAAGGATTTTCCACGATAGCCCGGTCCATGACCCAATTGCTGAAAAAGGAAAAGAAGTTAGCATGGACAGAACAGTGTCAAAAAGCCTTTGACCTACTCAAAGAAAAGTTAACCACCGCTCCAATCTTAGTCCTACCAGACAACCGGAAAGACTTTTGTCATATGCTATGATGCGTCTCGGCAAGGACTGGGAGGAGTGTGGATGCAGGACGGAAAAGTTGTGGCTTATGCCTCAAGGCAATTGCGGCCACACGAGGGAAATTACTCCACCCACGATTTGGCATGCGTTAAAGATATGGAGGCATTACCTAATCGGAAACCACTGTGACATATACACGGACCACAAGAGCTTGAAGTACTTCTTTACCCAGCCTGACCTCAACCTACGACAGAGAAGGTGGCTAGAACTAATCAAGGATTATGACTTAGGAATCCACTACCACCCCTGGCAAGGCCAATGTTTTAGCTGACGCTTTGAGCCGCAAGTCCCAATGCAACCATTTAAGGCTGGAAGGCATGGCCGACAAGCTTCAAGAAGAAATGGCTCGGCTTAACTTGCAGTTAATTCCTGATGGACGACTAAATTCGCTAGAGATACAACCTCTTTCGACTCAGATTAAGGAAGCCAAAAAGGATAATGAGGAAATCCAGCTAATCAAAGAGCGCATGGCCGAAGGGCTAGCAAAGGATTTTTTGGTAGACGACAACAGAACCCTGTGGTATCAAAAAAGGATATATGTGCCAGAGAAAGGCGGTTTAAGGGGACTAATTCTAAAGGAAGCTCATGAGTAAGCATATGGCTACACCCGGGCAGCGCCAAAATGTATCAGGACTTGAAAGAGGAATACTGGTGGCCCAACATGAAGAGGGACGTGGCAGAGTATGTGGCCACATGCGATGTGTGCCAACGAGTCAAGGCTGAGCATCAGAGACCGACAGGACTGTTACAACCACTCAAGATCCCTGAATGGAAATGGGATGAAATAGTCATGGACTTTATCATCGGATTACCCAAAACTGCCGCATGATATGATTCCATTTGGGTGATCGTGGACCGACTCACCAAAACTGCCCGATTTATCCCTGTCAAGACCTGGTATAGCAGTGCTAAGTTGGCAGAGCTATACATGTCCAGGATAGTGTGCCTTCACGGAGCACCAAAAAGGATCGTATCGGATCGTGGTACCCAATTCACGTCTCACTTTGGGAAAAGGTTCACGAAGCACTTGGAAGTCACCTCACCTTCAGTACCGCTGTTGATGAGAAATTTCTCTCACGCGCCGGCCCGGGAGATCTCTGCTTAGCTCCGGTGCGAGTCCTTCTCGGGTACCTATCTTTGTACGGGCGTGCCGGTTGGTTTGATCTCGTTAACCAACAAGAAAAATAAAGATATATGCGTTAAGTGTTAATTTAGATCCTACTGGATCGGCTGTAAGAGTCAATTTACATATATATGCTATCCCGAAGTGTATTTAAACTAAGTGACTAGAATAGATCGGCTGCGCCGAGACAGTATTAACCACTTAATCCAAATATACAATGAGATAATAAATATATGTTTTAAGAGCCTAGTCGATACCATAAGACTAACTGTGAATCAGCTAGTACTCCGATATGTCTTATGAAAAGATATTGACCTAAGCTAAATGCGCTAAACCTAGATCAGTCGGCTGTGGCTGACAGGCTGATTCTGGCTTAGGGCATTTACCTAGAGCAAGATCTTAATATAAGAGGCGGTTTTAATAAACCTGATAGTAAATATATCAAAAAGAATATTAAAACAGATAAGGCCGGCTGAAACCCCAGCACTGTCTCTAAACATATATATCTAGCCGAATAGATCATAAAAGCTCTAAAAACGACTTAATAGATCAATATTGATGCAACATTAAGTATAAAAAGAACAATCAGATCTACTGTGCTTGATGTAAATACCTCAATTCAGTGGATATCTCATATAATCCAGGCCAACCCTTAGATCTAACTCTATCGGCTGCTAATTCTTGACAAAAATGAGCCGATGTCGAGGCAGATCTAAACATTGTTCGAGATTATATGTGATATATCAAAAACTAGCGCAACGTAAATCATCGAATTTAGAGTATCATAGCGATGGAAGCACTAAATTCGACGAGAGACACCACTAATGACAAACATTTACCTTAATTCAGGGATCAAAATGATGCAGCCCGAAGTCGGATCAAGTGTTCGTCTGAAGAAAAAGGAGGTGATGCGCCAAAGGTTGTATTGAATGTGTGTTGATATAATTTACAGGGATCTCGGGTCCTATTTATACCCAAGAATAACATTATCCATGCGAACCATGGTCTCTATCTAATCTACTATTTAAAATACGACAATATCTCGGGATATGGTCCCATGCCGCATTACAATAAACAATCTAAACAAACTCCTAATTTACAGATACAATTGTCGTTACAGGACTATCCATAAATGGCAATATCTTTTAATGCACAATTTGGGAACCGAATCTTCTATTTATCTTTAAGCACTTTCATCGAAAACGGTTTTATCCTCTCCTCTGACTCAGCATCGGCTATCAGCTATCCTTGCCCGACTCAACCTCAACTGATTGACCTCGTAGCTGATCACATCGCAGCCGACTCGGCCTCCGTTCTTCCGATCCGATTCTGTTTATATCTCGGTAGAGACTTAGGGATCTGGTTACCAAATTTAGCTATTAACACATGCCCCCAAAGTCCATGATAAGATAATGTGGAGATTATGGCAATCGGGTATCTACATGGCAAGTATATCCGATCGGGGTAGGGATAGATTGCACCTACCGAATATGTAAACCAAATATGACTTGGGTGTTACATTGCCGATTGAGATAAGGCAACGGCCCATAGTCACGGTTTGGTAAGATTGAGGAAACCGACTTAGAGTAAGATAGGGTTTCCGATCTGTAAGCCTGCCTCCCAAGACTATATAAGGGGGTAAGGGGCGTCTCTTGAGGGATATCAGATTTCATAAGCAAGAGCTTTAGACATCAGAAGTTAGATCAACTTTCAGCTTTAGATACACAAGATCACGAGATCAATAAAGACACTCGACGGATCGAATCCCCGAAACAGGAGTAGGGTATTACCTCACGAGAGGGCCTGAACCTGTCTAAACCTTGTTTTCCATCTAACCCATTGTGCTTGGCGATCTTGACTGCACCCCCAAAATTCTATTGCCGAAACCGAGTTTCGACAGTTGGCGCACCAGGTAGGGGCCCGCGCGTCAAGATTTCTTCGACAATCTCACCGGCAAGCGCGATGGGATCTTCTTCAAGCTTAGGCGACTTCGCCAACGACTTCAACAAGCTCTCCCTCTTCGACTCGGATTCGGACCAGCCGGGAGGAGAGACCCACTCGGCGACGTTCGGGCTCCTGAACAACACCAAGATCTACAACGAAATCTTGGATTCCAAGATGCAGTCCACCCACTCCGAGGGAAGAACTCACTCGGCACTGTTCGGACTACCGAACACCGCTGAGATCTGCAGCTATCTTGACGTCTCCCCAACAGAAACAATCTACTCGGAAGAAGACCTCTCGGCGCCGTTTGGATTACCAAATGCCGCTGAGATCTACGGCAAGCTCCTCTCCCCCGAGTCGAGGTCGACCCACTCGGAGGAGTCCACGTCCTCAAGCTCTGACTCGAACTGGAACGATCCAGATCCGAGCAACCCAGGATCGAGGGAGATCGCCGTCATCCTCCAGCCATTCGGCTCATGCTCATCCTCAGAGCTCAATGAGTATCTAAGCTCCTCAGGCTTTGACGACCATTATGGCATCCCCTCGGACGAAGCCGACGACTCCGACTGCAACAAGGACTACGAGCTGAAGTGCTTTGATGTCCTCATGGCTGAGGTGGCCGAGTCCGACTCAGCCATGGCCCACAGGCTTGCGGAAGAAGAGCGAGCCAGGATCGAGCAAGAGCGCAAGCTGGCAGAAGAGGAGAAGAAACGCAAAGAGGAAGCCGACAGAAGAAAACAGGATCTAAGGGCAGCCGGACGATCCGCTCAAGAGGCTATTCTTCAAACGCGAGTCCGCAACACCAATATCTTCCAGACGCCACAGCAGAACGTTGTTGCTGCCCTCACACTCCTGGACACCGTCATCGAGACAGCGCCCCCCGACGTGACTCCAATACTAGACAAGATCAAGACCATCGTTGCAGCTACGGCCAACGGTCATCCCTCCACCTCAGCACGAAGGCCGACTGAGTCTGTGGCTGAAACGCCTGACAGAAGCCGGCTCTCGCCACTAAGGTCAAGGGATTACAAGAGGCCCGAGCCAGACCGGTCGACAACCAGGCCAAGAGGCCAACGCCACGAGTCCACGCACAAGCGTCAGGAGCAAACGGCCGACTCCCCCGGGAAGCAGCAAGGACGTTCACCCGTCCACCACCACATCCGCCGCAACAACAGCTCCAGCTACCGAACCAGCCTACCGAGAACCCCGCCGAGTGTTTTGCGGGAAGTCCTCGATTGCCGCTACCAAGAGCGAGATCAACGCACTCGGGAAGATTGGAGGGGATCACCCGATAGCAATGACGACGGAGTGCCAGCTTTCACCGGGAGCTTCGCCGAGTGCATTGGCCGAACGAGTTTAAGCTAACCGGAATCGAGAAGTACAACGGCAAGACCGACCCCGAGTCGTGGCTGACAGTGTATACTCTCGCCATCCGTGCAGCAGGAGGCGACAACAAGGCCATGGCCAATTACCTACCTGTGGCCCTCACCAACTCAGCCAGGAACTGGCTCACGAGCCTGCCAAGAGGCTCAATCGGCTCGTAGAGTGAGCTAAGGGACCACTTCATCGCCAACTTTCAGGGCACCTTCGAAAGGCCTGGGACCCACTTCGACTTATACAACGTCATCCAGAAGCTGGACGAACCTCTGAAGGACTACATCCGGCGCTTCTCCGAAAAGCGCAACAAGATCCCTAACATCACCGATGACATCATCATCGTCGCCTTCCAGAAGGGAGTCCGTGATGAGCTATTAATCAGGAAGTTCGGGCGCAAGCCACCGAAGACGGTGAAGCAGATGTTTGGGACGGCAAATTCTTACGCCAAATCCAATGATGCCATCAAAGCAGCGCGCCAAGATCGGCCCGACTGGAGGGATGACAAGCAGGTGGGAGGAAGTCGGAATCCTAAGAAGGATAACGACAACAACAATCAGGGCCAAAAGGACCGCAAGCGCGAATCCGAAGATCTAGTTGCCGCAACTTCCAACTCCCAATGCCACCCCCGAGTCGCGGCCTATGACGCCATCATGAATGCTCAGTGCACGCATCATCCCAATCACAAGCACGCGGCTAAGGACTGCTTTATCTATAAACAGTTCGCCGAGCAATATGCGGTCCATCGGGCGCCAAGAAGAACAACACGGCTGAGAATGCTGAGCCCTTTCAAGACCCCGTGGGCGAGCTCAATCACATCTTCGGGGGGCCGCTAGCCTACGAATCCAAGAGGAAACAGAAGCTAACCGACCGAGAGGTCAACGCGGCGCAACCCGAGGTCCCACAGTACCTACAATGGTCGGAGGTGGCCATCACTTTTGACCGCTCAAATCATCCCGATTGAGTGGTTCACCCGGGGCGCTATCCACTCGTATTGGACCCGGTGGTCCGCAACATCAAGCTTAAGCATGTCCTCATCGATGGAGGCAGCACGCTCAACATTTTGTTCGCCAAGAACATGGACGAGATGCAGATCCCAAGGGCCGAACTGAAGGAAAGCTCTGCCCCCTTCCATGGAGTTATTTCGGGGCTATCATCTACGCCACTCGGGCACATCGCTCTTTCGGTCACCTTCGGAGTTCGAGAGAATTTTCGGACGGAGAACGTTCCCTTTGAGGTGGTCGACTTCGAAACGGCCTACCACGCCATCATCGGAAGGCCTGCACTCGCCAAGTTCATGGCGATACCCCATTACACCTACCTTTGCATGAAGATGCCTGGTCCCAACGGCGTCATCACTCTTCGCGCGACGTGAAGCAAGCCTTCACTGCGACAAGGAGAGGCTGCGACATGGCGCAATCTCACGAGAGATCTTGTGGCCAGCAAGAAATCCGATTGGCTGCATCGACTTCGGCAGAGGGTGAAATCCCCGCGAAGAAGATAGCCAAATTAGGAACCGGTGACGCCAAGACCAAGAAGATCTCCCTTGATCCTTCGGATCCCTCGAAAACTGCTGTAATCGGCGCTGAACTAGATCCTAAATAGGAAAGCGTGCTCGTCACCTTCCTCCAAAATAATAAAGATGTTTTTTCTTGGAAACCATCTTACATGCCTGGAATTCCTAGGGAGGTGATCGAGCACTCTTTACACGTCAAAGATGACGCGAAGCCGATCAAACAACGATTACGCAGATTCGCACAGGATCGAAAAGATGCCATCAAGGAAGAGCTCACAAAGCTCTTAGCCGCCGGTTTTATCAAAGAAGTACTACATCCCGACTGGTTAGCCAATCCAGTTCTGGTCCGGAAAAAGACAGGGCAATGGTGCATGTGCGTTGACTACACCGACCTCAACAAAGCCTGCCCCAAAGATCCATTCGGGCTGCCTCGCATCGACCAAGTCGTAGACTCAACAGCCGGCTGCCAACTATTGAGCTTTTTGGACTGTTACTCGGGCTATCACCAAATCAGCTTGAAGGAATCCGACTGCCTGAAGACATCGTTCATCACGCCGTTTGGGGCCTACTGCTACATCACCATGCCCTTCGGCCTAAAGAACGCCGGGCAACATACCAACGCATGATCCAAAGGTGTTTTCGGCACGCAGATTGGGAAGAACGTGGAAGCTTATGTCGACGATGTCAAAGAAGAAAGAAGACTCGATCGCCGACCTAGAAGAAACCTTCGCAAATATTCGGGCCTTCAGAATGAAGTTAAACCCGGAGAAGTGCACTTTCGGCGTCCCGTTAGGCAAACTACTCGGCTTCATGGCGTCACATCGCGGCATTGAAGCCAATCTAGAAAAGATCAATGCTATCTGGAGCATGAAGCCCCCGAGCAACCAGAAGGACGTCCAGAAGCTCACTGGCTGCATGGCGGCGCTAAGCCGATTCATCTCTCGACTCGGCGAACGAGGCATGCCCTTCTTCAGATTGCTGAAGAAAACGGACGACTTCCAATGGACCACGGAAGCCCATAAGGCCTTTGAAGATTTTAAAGAATTCCTTACGACGCCGCCCGTCCTAGCCTCACCTCAGCCCCAGGAGGCCTTGCTGCTGTATGTTTCAACCACTCACCAAGTGGTTAGTACGGTCCTCGTGGTCGAGCGCGAAGAAGAAGGGCGGGTCCAGAAGATTCAGAGGCCGATCTACTTTGTTAGCGAAGTATTGGCAGGAGCCAAAATTCGCTACCCTCAGGTACAAAAATTGCTATATGGTGTTCTGATAACCGCGAGGAAATTGGCACACTATTTTCAGGGTCACTCGGTCACCGTCGTCACTTCCTTCCCACTCGGCGATGTCATCCACAACCGGGAGGCAATTGGGCACATCGCAAAGTGGGCCCTGGAGCTGATGTCGCTGGACTTAACTTTTAAGGCGACGACGTCCATAAAGTCACAAGCCCTGGCGGATTTCTTGGCCGAGTGGACCGAACATCAAGAAGACGTACCTCGGGAAGACCTCCAATACTGGACCATGCACTTCGACGGATCTAAGAGGATCACCGGCTTGGGAGAAGGAGTTGTGCTGATCTCCTCGACTAGGGAAAAGCTAAGATACGTCCTCCACCTCCACTTCTCCGCCTCACATAACGTCGTCGAGTACGAAGCCCTGCTACATGGACTGCGGCTCGTAGTTTCACTCGGGATACGTCGGCTCGTCGTGAAGGGGGACTCCCAGCTAGTCGTGAACCAAGTAATGAAAGACTGGTCCTATCTAAACGACACCATGGAGGCCTACCGACAGGAGGTCCGCAAACTTGAAGACAAGTTTGACGGACTCGAGCTATCACACGTCCTAAGACACAACAACGAAGTAGCTTACGAGTTGGCGTAGTTCGGGTCCAAACATGAAGCCGCCCCAACAGACATTTTTGTCAAGCACCTCTATGAGCCAACTGTTGCAGCAAAACCAATTCCCAACGAATAAGCTGCAAACGAAGTCACAGTGATTGACGCCGACTAGAGGACACCACTCATCAAATTTTTAACACAGCAAGAGCTGCCGGAAGACCGGAATAAGGCAGAACATGTTCGACGACATTGCCAAGCTTACGTCATGGTTGACTCCGATCTGTACAAGAGAAGTCCCTCCGGAATCCTGATGAGGTGCATCACACCCGAGGAAGGACGACAGCTACTCCATGACATCCACTCGGGCATATGCGGAAGCCACGCGGCCGCACGCACCTTGGTGGGCAAAGCCTACAGACAAGGTTTTTTCTGGCTTACCGCGGTCTCTGACGCGGACAAAGTGGTACGAACCTGTGAAGGCTGCCAATTCTTTGCCCGACAGAGCCATGTCCCAGCCCAAGAGCTACAAACAATCCCATTATCCTGGCCATTTGCGGTATGGGGCTTAGACATGATCGACCCGTTCAAGAAGGCTCCAAGAGGATTCACACACTTGTTCGTCGCAATCGACAAGTTCTCCAAGTGGATCGAAGCCAAGCCGGTTGCCACAATTACTGCTGACAAGGCATGGGACTTCATCCTCTACATCGTGCACCGCTTCGGCGTCCCAAACAGAATCATAACCGACAATGGGACTCAATTCATAGGAGGCATCTTCAAGAAATTCTGCGAAGACTTCGAAATCAAAATTTGTTATGCGTCAGTTGCACATCCCAAAAGCAATGGACAAGTCGAGTGTGCCAACGGCATGGTCGTTCAAGGCATTAAGGCCCGCGTGTTTGACCGTCTAAATCCTTACGCTGGCAAGTGGGTTCAAGAGCTCCCCTTGGTTCTATGGTCCCTACGGACCACACCCAGTCGGGCTACCAGCCAAACTCCTTTCTTTCTGGTCTATGGTGCAGAAGCCATGTTGCCAAACGAGATGGAGTATGAATCCCTCCGAGTCTGCAGCTTCAACGATGAGCGCTATGACCCAGACCGAGTGGATGACCTCACCCGACTGGAAGAGGCCCGTGAGGCAGCCCTCATCCAGTCGGCAAAATATCTTCAAGGGCTCAGACGATACCACAGTCACAATGTTCGAGCACGAGCTTTTATCGTTGACGATCTTGACTGCACCCCTAAAATTCTATTGCCGAAACCGAGTTTCGACAGTTCTGCGCAAGATTCAAGCCACCAAGGACTGTCACAAGCTATCCTCCTTATGGGAAGGACTATATATAATTGCTGAGGTGACTCGGCCAGGCGCATATCGACTAAAGCGTGAAGACGGAACTATGGTGGAGAACTCTTGGAACATCGAGCATCTTCGACGATTCTATGCTTAAACTGACTTAAGTTTCATGTTTCTCTTGACTGCCAACCTCAAGCAAGATGAGTTCTTGAGTTAGCAGTCGGGGGCTGTACATATGTCAATAAAGCATAGTTTTCCTCATCAACTTTCACGCATGATTCAGTTTATCATTGTTTAATGTTCCTTGATTCGAGTTCAGTGTTTAAGGACTGAGAATTTTTTGATGACCTAATCGAGCTTAGGCTCGGTGACAGTTGGACAAAAATTACTTAAGAAATTTCACATAAAAACTTGGATCAGGGCATTAGCATAAATAAACTGAATATTCACAACTCTACATCAGAACGTCACAATCGTACAATGTTTACAAGACAATGTTTACAAGACAAATCAAGGCCGGTAGTGGTTCACTACATCGGAGGCCACCTTTTGGCCGATTCTGTGCCTCACTAATCAAATCAAGGGCCTGCTCATCGAAGTTCCTCGCGAAGCCCTCCCCGACTGAATCCACGTCCACTCGAGGGTAGAGTGACTTCGTTTGTGCAAGCGCAAAGCCCGCTCCCATCATAGCCGCCTCAGAAATGTTGGTTAAATACTGGTCAGGGGCTCGCCTAAGCTTGTCGAAGACCTCAACTGGGTCCAGTGAGCTGGTCCCGACTCCATGGTGGAACAAAGACAGTAGGATCGGCGTTGCCATGTTCGCTACATCTTCTCGGACCCTTCTAGCTTGTTTTACCCTCTCAAGTAAGACGTCATATTGAGCTCGGGTCTTGACTTTGTAAGCTGCCAAAAGAACATGATCACGCAAAATACTTGAAGACAAAGCAGCACAAAGAATGTTACTTCAAAGAAGCTTACCTTCAAACTCGGCCTCCAGCTCGGCCTTTTTGAGGTTGACTGCTTCCAGCTGGGTCTGAAGCAAGTGGACCTCCGATGAATTTTCTACAAAAAGAGAGGTTGTCAGCAACCAAAATCAACACAGAGGTCATAAAGATACCGAGGGGGTTAGGCTTACTCCCGACTGAACCCCGGAGATCGAGGTTTTCTTCCCGGAGTTCGGCTATTTCCCTCCTCAGGGCTGCCTCCCTTGACACGGCCTCTTCTCGAGTGGTCTTCAACTTCGTTGGATGTCCTCTAGGGAGTTTAGATGCGGACCAGCTTCTCGAGCGCCTCGGACATGGCCATCGACCGGCAGTACTCCTTCTGCGCGCGAGAACTGAAGTTGGCCGACTGAAGTGGAATGACAATACTACAACAGGAAAGGATCAAGGCTTACATTGAGTAGCCGAGTCGCCTCATTAAGGCGTTGACGAGGGCATCCCTTTCCTCGCTTTCCGCTTGCTTATCCAAGATGATGCCCTGCCTTTGGCCTTCGAATCTCGCCACTCAATCTTAATCGGAGGGACCCGGTTTCGAAGACTCCAACACGGGATTTCTTCTACGTGGGTGATAGATCGGGAGGAACAGGATGAAGATACGAAAGAGTCAAATCGAAGATTGAAGATGAAATGTTAATTCAAGATTTACCGGTTTTGGTGGCCGAATCCTTGACTGAGCAGCCCGCTGGTCTTTCCTTCGACTTTTGACCGACCGGTCTTCGCCGTGGCTTTTGAGCTGCGGCACTGGGCTTTTCTCGCGCCGATCGGTTCCACGGGTGTTCCGGCGACGGCCGAGGCTCCCTCCTCAGGATATCCTTGCTTGGAGGCGAGGGCTTTTCACCCGAAGCCTCTCGCTCGGGAGAGGGCTCCGGGTTTTGGTTCCGCGGCTTGGACGCCTCGGAAGCGGCGTTGGCGTAGGTCCTTCATTTTCTCGCGGGTCAATATCTTGGGGCCTCCGCGCAGGCGAGCAACGAACGCAGCTTGGAACAAAGACAAAGAAATTTTTAATGAAGAGTTCAAGATTCAGTTGTGAAGCGTACCTAGATGATCGGCGGATCTTTAGCGCCACTTTCGGTGACAGCCTTGGAGGCGTTGCTTCGGCTGGAGGGGCTGGGACATCATCGTTCGAGTCATCGATGACGAGCCTCCTCTTGCTTCTGCTCGTTTGCTGATGTCATCACTCGGGGCCGCCCTTTTCCCACTGGATCGCCCTAGATCTTCACTCCACCTGGCGGCTTCTTGGCAGGGCGAAGCGGCACGTCATCATGAGGAACCTTGTATGGCTTTGAAATAATGGAAGCATTTTCCTACAAGAAATATTCTCACAATACTAAGAGGTATGACATCAAGATTGCGAGGCAATGAAAGAGTTCGATCGGCTTCTGGAGGAGGAGGTCGTAGAGATCGAAGGGAAGGACCGGCAGCAGCGAGGCTGCGCGATGCGACTCCGGAGAAGACCTTGTACATCCGGATTTTCAGGATCTCAAAACTAAGGGAGTCCCGGTCTTCCCGATTGGGGTCCCTCTCGCCTTCATACTCGAAGGTTGGTTTCGATCGCTCTTTGATCGGCGCCAGTTGGCTCCTGATGAAGTGCCGAGTGATTTGTTCGCCGCGAAGACCCTTCTGCTTCATCTCCAAAATTTTCGCTAATAATTTGTTGGATTCTTCCCAGTCTTGGGCTACGGTACAGTGCTCCAAGTATGCTTAGGTACAGGGGGAAGGCCAACAAAGTTTGCCAGGCTGGGTTCAAGATTGCTAATATAGAACCAGCTCCGCATGCCAGCCCTTGTTGGAAGTTTTCAAGGGAAGAGAAAAGTACTCCTTGCGGAGTGATCCGCAGAGTTGAAAACCCGCTCCACCAACGACGCATGGATGGTCCTTATTCGGATGCGGTTTGAGGTAAAACATGCGACGAAAAAGTTGGAAGTGGGGGAGGATGCCAAGGAAGGCTTCACATACATGGATGAAAAGAGCGTGTGAAGCATGGAGTTGGGATTTAAATGATAGAGACGAAGACCATAATAATCAAGAAGTCCCCTAAAGAACTCAGAGGTGGGAAGGCTGAAGCCACAGTAGAAGAAAGATGTGAAGACGATGAGCTCACCGGTGTTCAGGGTAGGAAACTCCTCACCCGCCGCCGGGCGCCAGCCCACGATCTCCTTGGGAGGAAGCACTCCGTGCTTCACCATCTCTTTGAGGGTGGATTCCCTCACATCCGAAGTGGTCCACTGCTCAAAGGGGATTTTCCTATCGTCCGCCATGAGTGTGGTTTGAATTGAAGGGTTACGCGGAAGCTACGCTAGCCGAAAACAAAAATTTCTACCGCGCAAACCAGGAACACTTGCAAGTAAGGGCCGATAGATCCTTACCGATTAGAGTAGAGTGCAGCGGAATAGCCAATCGTGGCAATCCGATCCGAACAGCAGCCTATTCCCGGAGACACCGATTCGCCAATCGCCGATTCGAGCCGTCCAGCCGCGCTTCACGCCTCGCTCCGATGCGCCCGACCGCAGCCGATCAAGAGCGCGCAACGTAGCGCGCCTCTACCGGTATCCACACGTCCGGGGACAGAACGCCGTACACCCGTGTGCTAGCACGCGATGCAAGGCTAGGGTTTGGCTCGAAAGTGGGGAGGGTTTCCGTGGAGATTGATCTCGGCGACTTCTGTTGCACGCGATGCAATTGACGTCTCACAGCTCTCCACCCCTCCCTCCTTTATATAGAGTTGGCCGACTGGGACTAGTGGCCGATTAGGACTCTATTTTGAATCGGATCTCATCCGTATCTCATAGAGTTGGCCGCCCCACACGTCGTAAGCCCATAGGACTCTATCCGATCGGATTCCTATCCGATCGAGCCGTATCCGAGTCCAACTCGAATATCTATTCTATCCCCTTAAGCGTGCGACCCTGTAGGTTCAGGTATACTCGGTTTCGGCTATAGTCTAACTTAGCCGATCGTCGGCTCGAGTCCAACTCAGCCGACCTGTCAATAGCGGCGCCTAGCAGCACATATTGACACCATAGTATACAAGAATATAATATCGGCTCTGAACCTGTAATGTGTACACAAATCCCTTTGCCTCACGATACCGGTTAAGCTATAGGCAAGATGTGTGCCATCCCTTCAATAGCTTAACCATTCACTCGAACCGTATTGGATTATCTCGTTGTGATTGACTCCTCAATCAACTTAGCATGGCCATGTATTTCCATAATCCATTACCTCGAGGGGCCCAGAGATATCTCTCCAAAGGAGGGGCAAATTCCATCTTGATCACTCACATCCCACTCCATGTTTCATAGCAAACCCGAAAACTACCTTTATAACTATCCGCATACGAATAGCGTTTGGTAGTCCCAAAGTAGGCTACTACACATGTTGGAATCCATGGTGATCTCAGGTCTAAGGACTTTGTACCAACACTACCGAGACCAACTAATGGCACATTAATTCCCGTAGTGTCTCATGGTGGGTCTATCCAACAATGTGTTCTCTAACACATATGTCCATGTTTATTGATTTGGTATCTCCATACCCATGATCTATGAGACATGATCATCAATCAATAAACATGCCGATCTTAGAACCATATTTGTTCCAACAATATGACATATGATCGAGGATCGTTTAGAAATAGATTCATACATATCGAGTCTCATAAAAAGTCACGTACTTATTGATCAATACAAGATGTCTATTTCATGGAACTGAATAACACTTTATTCATTTATACATAAACATTGACGTGATATCCAACATCTCCATGTTGCCTCTAGTGCATATCACTAACAATCTCCCGCTTGCACTAGAGTCAATCATGTAAGTATCTAATACCCATTGCTCTTGTGTGCGCCTCATGCTTCGGCCGAGGGAGAGGTTTTGTCGCGGATCGGCTATGTTGAGATCCGTGTGCACTTTGCATATCTTGACATCACCTCTGTCCACAATCTCGCGGATGAGATGATATCGCCGAAGTATGTGTTTGGACTTCGATGTGACCTCGGCTCCTTGGCTTGCGCAATGGCTCCACTATTGTCACAATAGAGAGACATTGGACCGCGTACTAGTCATCACACCATGCTCGAAACGAATTTCTTGATCCAAACAGCCTCCTTTGCAGCTTCCGAAGCAGCAATGTACTCGGCCTCCGTTGTAGAATCGCAACGTATCCGCTTGGAACTCTTCCAGTGACGCGCCTCCGTTCGCGAACACGAACCCGATTGCGATCTATAATCATCCTTGTCCGTTTGGAAGCTAGCATCGGTGTAACCACTTACAACGAGCTCTTCTTCACCTCCATAGACTAGGAACATATCCTTAGTTCTTCTCAAGTACTTAAGGATATTCTTTACTGCGATCCAGTGACCTTCACTGGATCTCGACGTATCTCGCTCGTAGCACTTAAAGCGTACGAGACATGCAGGCGTGTACAAAGCATGGCATACATGATGGATCCAATTGCCGAAGCATATGGAACCATACCCATCTTATTCCGCTCATCATGTGTCCGAGGACACCGATTCTTGCTAAGATTGATGCCATGTGACATAGGCAAGAAACCTTTCTTGGAATCATGCATGTTGAACCTTTTCAACACCTTGTCAATGTATGTACTTTGGCTTAATCCAATTAGCCTCTTGGATCTATCTCTATAGATCCGAATGCTAATATATATGCTGCCTCCCCTAAGTCTTTCATGGAAAAACTATTTTTCAATGAAGACTTGACGGATTCAAGCATAGGGATATCATTTCCAATCGTAATATGTCATCCACATATAAGATTAGAAATACAATTGCGCTCCCACTCGACCTTTTTGTAAACACAGGCCTCTTCTTCATTTTTGATGAAACCAAACCCTTTGATTACTTCATCAAAACGAATATTCCAACTCCGAGATGCTTGCTTCAATCCATAAATGGATTTCGTAGCTTGCATATCTTTCGCGATTCTGGATCGACAAAACCCGAGGTTGTATCATGTATACATCCTCGCTTAGGTTTCCATTCAGGAAAGCCGTTTTGACATCCATCTCGCCATATCTCATAATCGAAATATGCAGCAATCGCTAGCATAATCCGAATAGATTTAAGCATTGCGACGGGCGAGAAGGTTTCATCATAATCAACTCCTTGAATCTGTTTAAAACCTTTCGCCACCAATCGCGCCTTATAGATGTGAACATTTCCATCCATATCGGCCTTTTCTTAAAAACCCATTTACACTCAATGGTTTTGACACCATCAGTGGATCAACCAAGTTCCAAACTTGATTGTCGTACATGGATTCTATTTCGGATTTCATGGCTCCAAGCCACTTGTTGGAATCGGGTCCCACCATCGCTTCCTCATAGGTCTTAGGTTCATCGTTGTCCAACAACAATATATCACGTTGTTCCGCACTTGTGTACCTGGTTGCACGACGTGATCTTTCGACTCCGTGGGCTGGTGTATCTACAACGGTGGCGCAATACTTTGCACCTCCGTTGTGGTTCGTGGTCGCCGAAACATTTTCTCGGTGTTTCTTGAACTTCTTCAAGATGCACCCTGCTCCCACTAACCCTTCTTGAAAGAAACTCTTTCTCTAAGAAGACACCGTGTCGGGCGACAAACACTTTGCCTTGTTCCCGATTATAAAAGTAATATCCCTTAGTTTCCTTAGGATATCCCACAAAGAAGCACTTGTCGATTTGGGTGTGAGCTTGTCGATCGTAGAACGTTTTACATAAGCTTCGCATCCCCATATTTTGAGAAAAGACAAACTAGGGGGTTGCCCTGTCCATATCTCATATGGTGTCTTTTCAACTGACTTAGATGGAACTCTATTTAGTGTGAGCGCAGTGTTTCAAGAGCATATCCCCGAAAGATAACGGAAGATCACTTTGGCTCATCATCGACCGCACCATGTCCAACAAGGTGCGATTTCTCCGTTCGGACACTCCGTTCCATTGTGGAGTTCCCGGCGGAGTTAACCGTGGAACAATTCCACAATCTTTCAGATGATTACCAAACTCTTGGCTCAAGTATTCCCTCCACGATCGATCGTAGAAACTTGATTGTTTTCCCTAAATGATTCTGTACTTCATTCTGGAATTCTTTGAACTTTTCAAAGGATTCGGACTTATGCCTCATCAAGTAGATATAACCATATCTACTAAAGTCATCGGTAAAGGTAATGAAGTACGATAACCACCTCCGGCCGTTGAGCTCATTGGTCCACATACATCGGTATGTACGAGTGCCAACAAGTCACTTGCTCTTTCACCGTGTCCCGTGAAAGGTGCCTTTGTCATCTTACCAAGTAAACAAGACTCACATGTCTCAAATGATTCAAAATCAAAAGAGTGAAGCAATCCATCCTTATGGAGCTTCTCCATGCGTTTCTTATTTATATGGCCTAAGCGACAATGCCGGATAAACGTGGGGTTTATATCATTAGAGAGTTGTCTTTCGTATTAATGTTATAGATGGGAGACGCTTCAAGATTCAAAACGTATAATCCATTCACCAATGGAGCATGAAAATAGAACATATCTCGAGATATATTGAACAACCATTGTTCATTGATCTAAAATCATATCCTTCCGCTTGCAAACATGAAGCGGAAATAACGTTTTGACATAGTGTTGGAACACAATAACAATTATTCAATTCCAAAACTAATCCCGAAGGTAGATGAAGTGGTACTGTGCCGACAAGAAGCGTAGCAACGCTTGCTCCATTGCCGACGCGCGAGTTCACCTCGCCCCTTCTCAATCCTCTACTTCTTCTCATTCCCTGCAACGATTTGCAAATATGAGCTACTGATCCGGTATCAAATACCCAAGAGTCGTAGGTGAAGTAGCAAGATTAATGTCTATAACATTAATACCTGGCGTAAGTCGTACTTTGCTTCTTCTTGAGATCCTCCATGTACTTCTTGCAGTTCCTTTTCCAGTGGCTGTCTCCTTGCAGTAGAAGCAAACGGCATCGATGCCGCCGACCCTTCTTGCCCTTCTTTGCATTAGAGGCACTCGCGATCTCATCGGGAGTTAACTTTCTCTTGGTGCAAAGTTTCTTGACAGTGGTTTGCGCTTAGCCTTCGCATCATCATCACATGATGACCGTTTTTCTGGATACTCTCCTCACTGTCTTTAGCATCCCATGTTCAGCCAAGGTCCTATCCATATTGTTCATGTGATAATTTAATATGAATGGCTCGAAGCTCGGAGGGAGCGACCGGAGAATCACATCGTAGCCAACTCTTGGCTAAGGGAAAACCAGCTTTCCGGACTCTCAATGTAGCCAATCATCTTTATCACATGCGGATCGACGGGATTCCCTCAACAAGCTCGCACGCAAACAAGGACTTTGAGGTGTTGAACCTCTCGGCCCGAGCTTGGTTCTCAAACATGCCACGCAGTCCCCGAATAATAGTGTGAGCATCGCTGCTCTCATATTGCTTCGAAGCTCGGGGACATTGTAGCAAGCATGAGACAATTATATCTAGGGCATCATTAGTGTGCTTCTCATAAGCCCTCCGTGCGCTTGCAAAGTGGCATTAGTTGGCAAATCCTCGGATAGGGTACTTCAAGAACGTACTCCTTACGCTCTTGCTTGAGAACAATTCTCAAGTTGCGATACCAATCCATAAAGTTTGTTCCATTTAATTTTTCCTTTTCGAGAATAGATCGCAAATTAAAGGTACTGGTGTAGTATTAGCCGCCATTTATTCTACAACGAAAAAGCAAAGTTTAGCACAATGTTTATGCTATGTCTATTGTTAAACAATTTAACATTAGACTCCCATTACGTATTTTCCACCTTCCCTCTAGGTTACGTATTGGGTCAAGATCCACATGTTAATTAATTTTCTAGTGAGCTTTGGCATCACTTAGAAAATTAGTAACATCGGTAAGCAACACCTTGCTAATCACATCTCTATGTGACTCTTGTTGTTGGTGTGGCATCTCCATGCCCCGGCGCCAACCTATGCCCCAAGGCCCAAAACTGTTTTGATAGCCTTGTTAAGTAAACCAAATGCTCCTGCATGTATATGTCGACATATACCCCTCGTGTTATGATAGACAATGGCACTCGCTTTGGCAGACCCACCATTGACGAGCATAACGGTGACGGTGCAACATTTGGAAGGGCATCATTACTACTTAATTTTGAGAGGGATGCTATCCTATCAAACAAACATATCACATATGAAATCAAGAAGAATAGCATATAATGAAATAGTATGGCCCCCTTCACATGGTGATCTCCATCTCCATGTCGCGCCGAGGATCTCCATCTTCGGCACCATCTTCCAATGTGCATGATGCTTGATTTCTTCAAACTAAGCTACTACTATAGAAGCTCTAATTGAAGATTACATCGACTCGTAGGTCGTGAAATAATATTACAAGCATTGCACGTATGAAAGAATATTACAGGGATTGCACATATGAAAGAATATTACATGCATCACATGCATCTCATACATCTCATACATACTATAGGGCCATATACCATCTCAAAGCATTCTCTGCAAAAACAAGTTAGGCGTAGAAACGTTTTCTACCTATCACGAGATACGGCATCGAGACGACCTATAAGGGGGTGCACACGGCAACGCCCGGAACACCACACGAAATTCATAGATCCAATCTATGAAATCGCTTACGGAAACCATATCGGCATAATCACATTATGCTGTCCCGATACACTATCAAGGGAGATGGTTTGCGTAGGCGCGAGGCAAAATAAAGTCGGACTACGAGATAGCTTCGGTATAATCACATTATACCGTTCCGATACACTATCAAGGAACGCTATCTCGAACCCAACTCAAACCGAGTTATTTGGAAATTGCTTCGACGTAATCACATTACACCGTTCCGATACACTATCAAGGAACGCAATTACCATTAACTCTCCTCAACGATCCCGTTAAACCGATTGATCTAATCAACCCGTGCGCAAAACTTGTTCCAGATCCAATCTAAAACCCGAACTAAGCAAGATTAGCTCGATACCACCGAAGGGTTACGCGGAAGCTACGCTAGCCGAAAACAAAAATTTCTACCGCGCAAACCAGAACACTTGCAAGTAAGGGCCGATAGATCGTTACCGATTAGAGTAGAATGCGCGGAATAGCCAATCGTGGCAATCCGATCCGAACAGTAGCTCGTTCCCGGAGACACCGATTCGCCAATCGCCCGATTCGAGTCGTCCGGCCGCGTTCTCACGCCTCGCTCCGATGCGCCCGACCGCAGCCGATCAAGAGCGCGCAACGTAGCGCGCGCTCTACCGGTATCCACACGTCCGGGGACGAACGCCGTACACCCGTGTGCTAGCACGCGATGCAAGGCTAGGGTTTGGCTCGAAAGTGGGGAGGGTTTCCGTGGAGATTGATCTCGGCGACTTCGTTGCACGCGATGCAATTGACGTCTCACAGCCTCTCCACCCCTCCCTCCTTTATATAGAGTTGGCCGAGGGACTAGTGGCCGATTAGGACTCTATTTTGAATCGGATCTCATCCGTATCTCATAGAGTTGGCCGCCCACACGTCGTAAGCCCATAGGACTCTATCCGATCGGATTCCTATCCGATCGAGCCGTATCCGAGTCCAACTCGAATATCTATTCTATCCCCTTAAGCGTGCGACCCCGTAGGTTCAGGTATACTCGGTTTCGACTATAGTCTAACTTAGCCGATCGTCGGCTCGAGTCCAACTCACGACTGTCAATAGCGGCGCCTAGCAGCACATATTGACACCATAGTATACAAGAATATAATATCGGCTCGAACCCGTAATGTGTACACAAATCCCTTTGCCTCACGATACCGCTTAAGCTATAGGCAAGATGTGTGCCATCCCTTCAATAGCTTAACCATTCACTCGAACCGTATTGGATTATCCGTCCGTTGATTGACTCCTCAATCAACTTAGCATGGCCATGCATTTCCATAATCCATTACCTCGAGGGGCCTAGAGATATCTCTCCAAAGGAGGGGCAAATTCCATCTTGATCACTCACATCCCACTCCATGTTTCATAGCAAACCCGAAAACTACCTTTATAACTACCCGCACGGAATAGCGTTTGGTAGTCCCAAAGTAGGCTACTACACATGTTGGAATCCATGGTGATCTCGGTCTAAGGACTTTGTACCAACACTACCTCGAGACCAACTAATGGCACATTAATTCCGTAGTGTCTCATGGTGGGTCTATCCAACAATGTGTTCTCTAACACATATGTCCATGTTTATTGATTTGGTATCTCCATACCCATGATCTATGAGACATGATCATCAATCAATAAACATGCCGATCTTAGAATCATATTTGTTCCAACAATATGACATATGATCGGGATCGTTTAGAAATAGATTCATACATATCGAGTCTCATAAATAAGTCACGTACTTATTGATCAATACAAGATGTCTATTTCATGGAACTGAATAACACTTTATTCATTTATACATAAACATTGACGTGATATCCAACATCTCCATGTTGCCTCTAGTGCATATCACTAACATGAATGAGGGGCAGATTTGACTAAAAGGATGGGGATTTGAGGAGAGGATCTTGGGTGCTGGATACGGAGGCTAGCTTGTGGCGAAGAGCGAGCTCCTGGATCGATGTATTTGGGTGCGCGTGAGTCTAGGGTTTTCCGCAGAGAGCTGGTGAACAGTGCTACGAAAAGAGGAAATTTTCGGGAAGACGAAGTGGCGGGGATGACCTCGAGGTTTTGTAGAAAGATTTGAGGGTTGCGCTAGGTTTTCTCGTGATTGGGCCGAGCCCATGAGAGACCTGCGGCCCGGCTAAGGTATGGCCCGACGCGTGTCCTTAGGGACTTAAGTGGATGAGCTTAAGCAGATTTGCCTTGGCAATATGCACGTGTCAGAGTGCCCTACACCTTTGGAAATCCTTTCATACCGTGGTTTGCTTAACTTCGTGAGAAGTTAGCATGATGCAATTTGAGAGGTGACCAATAGCTAAGCTTTTTATAGCTGCCTTGATGACAAGGGCTGTTTGGTTCTTTAGCATTTGATTGGATGATTATATCAATGTTGTTTTTTCACCTTGGTGAAGATCTTTATAGATTGAGACCAGTATTATGGCGTGAGTTATTTAATAACTTGGTCATATTTTTCGACGATCGAAAACTTGTTTACCCATGAGGGATGATTAAAATATTTGTTCCGAGATGACTCGGGCAGATCCACTCGGATAAGCATGAGTTTACCAAGTGCTTTCCACCTATGAGGGTTGATTGAGTTACTTGTCTTGAGACAACTCCGGCAAATTCACTCGGATGAGCATGAGCTTGCCGAGTAATGAGATTTTTTATATTTGCTTTAGCATGAGCTAAGCATTTATATGAGTATGATTCTTATGGTTCTTGATTGTATGTTTGGTCTGTTTTTGGCTAATCATACGGTCGGGGGCTACACCTAATTAGGTACATCAAGAGGTGCGCCTAAATATTTATTTTTGAGAATTTTTTGGATGTTTTCCAGCCCTTCACGCTTTGGAGCCACTCGAGAAATTCAGGCAGAGATGATGGAATCACTCGGCGCCGTAAGCGCTCGGCCAAAGAGTTTTTTTGGCCGTATACCGTCTTGGTTTGAAGCCGAGTTGTCTCGTCGACCGAAAAGGACTCGGGGGCTACTGTGGAGATTATGGTAATCGGGTATCTACATGGCAAGTATATCCGACCGGAGGTAGGGATAGATTGCACCTACCGATATGTAAACCAAATATGACTTGGGTGTTACGTTGCCGATTGAGATAAGGCAACGGCCCATAGTCACGGTTTGGTAAGATTGAGGAAACCGACTTAGAGTAAGATAGGGTTTCCAATCTGTAAACCTGCCTCCTAAGACTATATAAGGGGGGTAAGGGGCGTCCCTTGAGGGATATCAGATTTCATAGCAAGAGCTTTAGACATCAGAAGTTAGATCAGCTTTTAGCTTTAGATACACAAGATCACGAGTTCAATAAAGACACTCGGCGGATCGAATCCTCAAAACAGAGTAGGGTATTACCTCACGAGAGGGGCCCGAACTCCTAAACCTTGTTTTCCATCTAACCCATTGTGCTTGGCGATCTTGACTGCACCCCAAATCTTCTATTGCCGAAACCGAGTTTCGACGATAATATCACGGATTTGCTGCTTTTCCGAATTCCCGCTCTTGCTGACCTAAGCCGTTTCGGCTGCCAAAAATACCCTTTAAATACCACCCCCGCGGCCACCGCACGTGTCACATTGCTACAAACAAGCAACCACCTCAGCAACTCTTGAGTTCTCCGGCGACCTCCTGGTGACCCCGGTGACCTCGAAGCCCTCATCTTCTTCGGCCAACCCCGAGAGGCAACAACCCCCAGCAATGGATTCCCCAAGTGCTCCTTCCGCCGCGTTGCGGCCATCTTACCCCGAGGTAAGTCCGTCGGCTTCATTCCCTTTTTCTTTCGTGATTTAGCTCCCGTCTCTTCATAATTCCTTGTTCCTCTTCTCATTCTCAGTAGCACTTAAACCACCAAATCGCAATCCCCAATCTAGCTCATCGAACCAATACTTCCTAGGGCCGATCAACAATTTGGACCCGAGTGAAATAATAAACGTAGAAACCGATCGGATCCCTTTTAGGTTTTCCACCCCCAACCTGTCATATTGGACCAGCGCCTTCAAATCATGGCCATCAACGACAAATCTTGGCTAGCCTGGTTTTTAAGGATGTCGGCTAGGAAAAGGACACACTGGACCGAGCTTGGAATAGCTCGGTGCTTAGAACGACAATAGCCGACATGCCCAAAAACGAATCCCTTCTATCGGCCGCTTACTATTTTTGGTCCGACGCACTCAATGCTTTCCTATTTAGACAAGGGCCGATGACCCCCACTCGATGGATGTGGTAATGATAACCGGCTTGGACATTACTTCCACGGTCGTCAAGTGACCTTCACCGCAAGTGCCAACATAACTTCAAGACCAAAAGCATCGGCGGCTGGAGCGGCTTTATCTTTATGAACATGAAGGATGGGCCGATTTCGATAGGAGCACACCGCCTTCCTCCTCATGTGGTTAGAGAAATTTGTATTCTGTGGATCTAGCTGGGGCCCAACTAGCAACTGGCAGCACATAGCCAAAGCCCATGTAGAGAAAAAGAACATCCCCTTAGGCATGTACCTATTGGGTTATCTCGTACCAAGTCTTGGGCTC